>CM034305.1:47071524-47671524 GCA_019925795.1 Dendrobium chrysotoxum | reverse complement strand
ACCTTCTTGATTTATAACCTTTAAGTTATAAACCACTCCTCATTCCTACAGTTCCAAAAAGCCATAGAAATCTCCTTTAATCTTCCTCCCTCAAAGGTCACAAAACTCCTTCCCTTTAGACAAAAGACTCAAAATCCTAACAACTTTCATTTTCTAAGCCCAAATTAAGCAAATGATCATCTCTCTTTGAATACAAAAATTCCAAAAAATCCTTCTTGATTTGTAGCACTAAGCTCTACAAATCTTCCCTCATTTCTATGAACTCCAAAAGTCCAAGAAAAGTCCCCAACTCCTTGGCCTTAAATCCATAGGAAATCATCTATTTCTGCTTAGCTCCAAGGCTAAAGAGATCTCCCTAATCCTTAGCCAAAAGCTATACGTTTAATCTTATTTTCCTCAACCTCAAAGTTATAGGGAGTCTCACTTAACCATTATCTTGAAAGCTATAAGTTTGATTTTATTCTCTTTAGCTCCAAAGCTAAATGGAATTTTCCTCATCCCTTAGCTTCAAGGTTATAGGAAAGTCTCCCTCCCTTAACCTAAAAGCTATAAGATTCCTTTCACCTTAGCTCTAAAGCATTAGGTGTTTCATTATCTTCATTTACTTAATTCTTCATTAAGTAAACGAAGTTTAGCCTTAAGTTTCTAAGTCTTGGCTCTTTCTATTAGACCCAAATCCAACAGAAAATTTTCTTTTTTTGGCCTCAAAGCTAAAGTCTATCTATTTGGCTCAAATCAAATAGATAATATTCTCATTCTAGACCCAAACTCTAGGCATCCTATCATTTAATCAAAATAAATGATTTTTCTTTCTTATGATATTTAAAATATAGCCTTTAGATGTCTTTTAGGAGTCTCTCTCTCTTGAAGTTTACCTCACCCAATTAGGTGAATTTCACAAAGTCCTTAGGCAAGTTTTCCTTATCATATTAGGCAAACATCTCTCTTATCCAAACACTAAAAGTCCTTTGATAAAATACATAAAAGTTATCTAGTTTCCTCTTGATGCAATGAATGCTTCATCTCACCCCAAAAGATGGAATGCCTATGTTATTGGATCTTAGGATACTATAAGTAACAGACTTATCTCAAAGCAAGTAGTGATTACTCTATGGGTTCTTCATAACACTCCTAAATATGAAACCTTAAAAATCACATAAAATCTTTTAAGCGTTAAAACAACTTAAAGTGGAACTACCACTTGAATTAAAAATTAAACCTTTTTTTATACCACAACTGAAATAAGACATACATTTATAGTGTGACATACCATACAAGCCAGTACACACTTAAATGCATAACCTATAAGCATCTTAGAATTATGATTTTTTTCTTTTTTGTGTTTATGATTATTGTATTTAGGGTGAGACTTATTAGATTGTTTGCGTTGTAAGCACTTGCTCTTAACTGGTTAAGATAAAGATATATATGCTTTTTTCGCTGGCGGCTATGCCCAAGAGGGGGTAAAAGTCATGATTATCTATTGTTGTTTTCTTGTAGGTGTTGTTTAAAATCCCTCAAAGAGGAATAACTAATAGGATAAAAATAGGGCTTGACACTTTAAGTGCTGTACAAGTTGCAATGTTTGCCTTATATATAATATGCTTCTTAATCCCCTTTTTGCAGGTTTGTCTTTTTTGCATTTTAAATGTAATTAATAGACTTAGAAAGTATTGTAGGCCTATGGGATAGAGTTACAAGGGGGACTAGAAGGATAAACCCTCTTAGCGAAGCCCCAGATGTATCTAGAAATTAAAGCTCAAAGATCCAAAGGTTGTGTCTGTAAAAAAAATGTAACTGGGTTCTATAAGACGGTAACTCAGTTGTCATTCATAATTATAATAATTGAGATTTTATACTTTACTTTTCAGTTAGTTGATTATATATATATATATATATATATATATATATATATATATATATATATATATATATATATATATATATATATATATATATGCATATATTTGTTTATTTGTTTTGAGTGCACATTAAAATTGCATTTTTTTTTGTAGGTTTGTTCACTTGCCTTTGCTTGAGGGGTGGCTTGGATATGTGTTGTACAAACTCTTAGGATAAAATTAAGATTTCTACAAATTAAAAGTTAAAAAAAAATCAACATAGGATAATTTAATATTTTTTCTACCAAAAATCATATGGCTTACTCAAATAAGCCACATTTTTAAATAAAAAAAATTAAAATGATCATTTATAGTCCAAGTGTGTCACATGTAGAAGCCCTCACATAGGGATGAGAAAAAAAAAATTGCATTATGAGTCAGCATTTGCATATCCACATCGTCAGACATCTTGGTTTCAAATGGTCAAGCTATAAGTCTTATTCTTAAATCAAAATAACCTTACCTAACTTACATATGAAATGAGATCAGACTTCATGATTTTAAAAGCGTTTAGGTGTGTTAGTGGATAGTATTTTCCAAGTAGGATTATAAGTTCAGAGTCGGGCTGACTTAGCTCCAGGTGGAGTTTCAAGTTTGTAAGTCACTTGCACTTTGCTAGATATATGTCAGAGTTACTGCTTATAGGTGGTTCTCACCTTAGTTCTAGGGTCCGAGGCTAATGTTCTTTTTAGCTATATCGTAAGCCCTTACCTTCTGGGCATTTCCTTTAACCATTGTTGTTGAAAAATAAGCTCTAACTCTCTAAATCAAATTGATCAATATTAACTAAAATCTTACTTAAAAAATGTAAAGCCCAACATATGATAGTTTGTGCATATTTGAGTTTCTCATAATCATGTGTTTCTATCTCTTTCTCCTTTGGTTTTCATTCGAAAATTTGATTTTAAGTTGATCTTAACCCTTTTTAAAATTCCTCAAGGACCAAATCTTTGATTAAGGATTTTTAAGAATCAAACCCTTTAAAATTGTTTGCTAATATTTTATTGAAACAATATAAATCACTATTTTAATTATATGTGTTACTAAGTAATAAATGCTTAGGATGTAATTAACTATAGTAACTTGTTCCTATAGGGAACCTATACCCCAAAATAAAAAAAAACCTACTCGATCAAATATATCAAGTAGTGAAAAGTCTCTGGTAAAATATAAATGCAAATTTTGTTACTAAGCCTATAATAAAATAATATTTTTATCCTTTAGGTAATATATTATTTTCTATGATGTGCTTGATCATAAAATATTCCCTTCTGTCGAGGATGACAAAATTCCACCAACAGATGGTTTTGTATATTTCCGTTGTTTTGGATTAGGAAGAGTTAACTTCCAAAAGGTAGAGCTGCTAGAGAAGGGCTAGTCTTTGATGAAATTGGATTGTATATAAAATGTTTTTTATGTGGAGATTTGTTAAACAGTAAGGAAGAAGTGAGACTAAAAGTTTTTGGTTTTGGGATCTAATTCATGTTCATTAGAGTGAATATACTTAGTTCGAGTGACATAAAAGAGGGGATAATTGGCTGGATACAAAGAATCGATTCTATGAAGAAGAGATTATTTCAAGATCATAATTCCAAGGTGAAATAGTTTTAATAGTTTCCTAATTATAGTTTAGTTGAGGGAATCATCCATTGGAATATGCTTGAAATGTGTGGGAATATACTTATTAAAAAACTAACTACATATCTAATAATTGTTTTCAAAATTCGAAACAAGGAATGGTTGCATCAGTTAGCAATTTGAAACTACCATTATGCTATTCCTAGGGAATTTCTGTCACCCCTTGAGATGAAAATATTCAAGGAATAAGCATGAGTGGCTGCATCCCCCTTCATTGTTGCTGCTTTTGGTGTAGCAAAGGCCTTGATGTGCTGGACATCAACAAAAATAGCCTTTTAGGTGAGCTGTTTGCTGAATTAGGTCATCTTGGTTGCGGTTTTTCTAATCAATGTTGGCTTCTTTAGTAGAGCTTTATAGGCCCTGGATGCATGTGCTGGTGATGTGTAGTTTTTTCAGTCTTGAAGTCAGTGTTTGATTGGTTGAGCGAGCTTTAGCCAACAGGAGCTTTCAATATTCTGCTAACTGAATGGTCAATGGAATATGATATGCCCACAAACCCAAAGTTCTAAAATTGGGTTAACTTGTAATAGTTATTGAAACTCTATGCCTGCTGTTCTCTCCTAAAAACCAAAGTCGCATAGCTATTGATGTGAAAGCCAGCACCCCAAAGTTAGTGCAGCCAAAAGGTCCGTAATGCCCGGAGCAATTATTTTAACTGAAACATATGTGTTTGAAGCTTCTTAATTGTTAATACTTGAAGTTATTTTAGTTCAATGCCGGGGAACAAAATCTTACTTTGCTTTCTTAATGTTAGTGCATTCTATTTGCCAACTTATCACTTGTCTTGATGATTCTCTTCAAGTGCTTCTTTTTATTTTCTCCTCTATATTATTTCTGTTCTTTATGTTGATTTATTTTGAGTTTCTTTATGAATTTTACTTCTACATTTAATTCTTCCAACATACGTGCAGGATCCTGGAAATGAATCACAGACAAATAGGTGCGTCTTTAAATATGAATATCTTTCCATGGTTATGTTATCATTCATTTCATAACATCATACTGAATAATTGATTCTTCTTCCTATTACCGAGCTTATATTTCTCAAACTTTATGCAACATTCTGATTTGAGTTGCTAGCTGTGGAATTTATCACATGTAGCGATATGAATTGCAAAAAGTTATGGTATTGTGTGATAAAATATAAATAGTAAACTTTCTTCAACAGATAAGCACATCAAATATAAAGTTCATTTGTTTTTGTGTATATTAGCAAATGCACATTCGTTTTGATGTCACTAGATGGCTTATAGTTAAAATAGTATAATTGGTGAGGCAGGCATTCAGATCCAACTTTAGAAGTTGAAGAATGTTATTTAAATATGTTCTGGTTAGAAGTTATGTAATGTTTTCATTTAATACTAACACACTAAGAAGAGAGACATTGAATGGATTGTTTACTAGTAACACATAAGTGGTGGATAGTTAACAGTTTATTACTCTTCTGGTCATGTGAGGAAGCATCCTTTTTCAGTGAAGTAGTGGTGGAGTGCTTTGTTAGTATTGATGGTATATTTGACGGATCTGTTTGGCATATGTAAACTCATGGGGTTGAAATTGTTTACAATTTAGTTCCAATTATATATCAAATATAGTATATTTCCCTTCGCATACTCCAATAATATATAGTGTTGCCTTTTCCATACATCTTGAGCATTATGAAACTTCGTAAATATCCACACATTATGGACACATTTTTTAAACAAAACAGTGGCAACTCTAACATAATTGGATTGATATCAATCTCATTCTCTTTCTATTTTCTCATGTCTACTGCTACCATTGTCTTTTTATTTTGCATATTCTCTTTCTTGTCTGTTCCTCCTTGAATTCATCCTGTTGGCAATTATTGACACTTTAAGAGGCCTCTTCTGTTGGTGTGTGATATTGATGTGTCTTCTACATGATTCGAACATGCGCAAAACCTGTTTAAAATTTCTTTCTTTGAGAGAAAAACATTGTGGTAGGAAATTGTCTTATGGACACTTCAACATGGCCAAGCCTTACAAACGTCATTTCATGGATGTCAGGACTGCTGTTGTAACGCCCTTTTAGCTCTGGAAGATTTGTGGCTGGAGCAGGCTATGACCATTGGTGCACACCAATGAATGCTACTTGCTGAAACAATCAGTTGAATATTTTTTGTGTGATGAGTATATAGAATACAATTTTTTGAATAATTTAAAATAAAATTGATATTTTAAATGATATTTGTTCTTGATTTTAACATTACTGTGTTTGTATAATCCGTATGTGCATGCATGCATGCCTCTGGAACATCATTTGTTAAGTGGAAATCTCCTACTAAGCTGGTGATAGACTTGAGGGGGTTGCCTGTTGCGCATGCATCCACCTCCAAACGGCATACTGGCCAAGCCAACTCATCAAAGCCCAGCAAAGTAAATCCTCCAAAAAAAAACCAAGCTGAAGAAGCATAAGGAGAAAAAGACAGCCACTCAATGGGTTATTGACAGTTTGGATGAATATTACCAAACTGTGAGGCATCCTTTTAAGCTCGCTGACTTTATGTTAGAGCTTAAAATAGATGAAGCAGAAGAACCAGATGAAGATTCTCTTCCTATGGAAATGTGCTGAGTCGTCTCGGTGACATCAAATATGTTGACAAGAGAATATTCTGAAGAAGAAACTCCTAGAGTTTGCTTGATGGGTGTCATCAATTGACTACAATCTAGAGGAAGATCTGTATTTTTCGAATGAAGATGAATCAAAACCCAACATAGTATCGCAAATAGAGCTCGTGAAGCTGAGCGGTGATTCTGAATCTGCAAATGAATCTTCGGAGGAGACTAAAGTTAGTTATGAGGGAGATGCTTCATCAGGTGAACTTGTGTCAGATGAAATGGCCCAAGTGCAGCTGAGAAGTGAAAATGTATTGCCATCTCCACCTAAGAAGGTAGTCTCCAATAAAGACAAGAGAAATGAGATAGTTGTCAATGAAGAAATTATCTTCAAAGACCCCAAAAAGAGAGGTGTTTAAGACAAAGGGATAGATTACAACATCTTATACCATTTAGGGAAATCTCAACGCAACTTAGCTTATACGAAGCTCTCTTGATGTCTGAGGATCTTCGGAAAACTTTGATTTAGGCTCTCAAAAATCCTGGAAGATATGAAACGTACTTTGCTGAACGTTGCATGACTGAAGTTCTACAAGCTCAGAGCGAGCCATTTATCACTTTCGCTGAGGATGATCTGATGCTTGGGACAACAGATCACAACCGCCCTCTATATGTTACTGCAAAGAGCGACGACATCATAATCAGCTGAATCCTGATCGATTTGGATCTTTCATAAATCTCATAAGCCTAAAAGCGTTGAGATTATTGTGCCTCGATGTGCAGCACCTCGAGCAAGATAAACTGATTGTGCATGATTTCAATGAAAAGGGGCAAAAGACTATGAGATCATTCGTTCTTCTCGTATTTGGAGAACTCTATACAGATGCTAAGTTTCATGTGATTGATGCCGACAACTCATTCAAGACGCTTCTAGGTCTCCCCTGGCTGCATGAATACAGCATTATCTCATCGACCCTACATCAGTGTATGAAGTACCTCAGGGACGGAGAAGTGTTCAGGGTCTCAGGCGACATCCAACCCTTTGCAGTCCATAAGGTGAAGATATATGAAGAAGCAAAATTTTATCCCAAAAAACTCAAAAGCCATCAAGCTCTCTCAAAGTTAAAGCATCTAGTTCAAGAATTGCAAAGCAGCCTAGGCAAGAAGGTGAGAAGAAGCGAAGGGGAAGAAAGATGGCAACACCAACTCTTCCCAAAGCATTCGTCGCTTTTAAGCCAAGAAGAATTGTGTCTCACCTGGGAAGTGACACTGAAGATGATGATGTCATCCCTGTCAAATCAAAGAAGACTTGCCAGTCTATAATTAAAGGGAAGAAGGGGAGCTGAATATTCATATTCTGATTATAACTACGAGTTTACCTATGCGAGTAAAGTATGGCATGCCTTCTCAAGAAGGATAGGTAGCTTGTCAATCTCAGAGAACATATTCATGGTCACCAAGGTTTAAAATTGCCCAATTGGGTATTGAGGCGTTTTTCTTTCGTGAGGCGAGGCGTAAGCCTCAAGGCGTTTTGAGGCATAAGCCTCAAAATCCAAAAATTGCATAAAGTGATAATAATGGTTAAAAGTGATTTTTTTATATAATACCCAAATAATATGTTAAATAATGACATATTAACTTTCTATTGAACTATGAAGTAACAAAGTGGTATATGTATGAAATAAAAAATTGTATAAGACATAAAGTGGCAACTGATAAATTGCTTGAAATAAAATTGAAATCAAAATATTACAAGAGCAAAACAACATGAAATAAAGGAATTACGTAAAAGTATCCTATAACATCAAGTTCAACTCCAGTTTTTTTCTTTCTCAGTTCCACTCATCCACATTTAATTCTTAAAAAAAGCTGACATAATTGACAAAAATTCAGAAATCATCTGCACTATCATTACTGAGGGGATCTTTATTTCAGTCGTTGTAATAACAAATTAGTCTCTCCTCTGCCTTATCGTGTGGAGTTCAATGCCTCTTAATCTGTTTCTTCTTTATTTATTTTAATCATCTTTCTTTTTCATAAATATTTTTCATCAACATAAAGATGAGAATAATATTCTAAAATTTTTAGAAAAGAAGGTGGTGGTGGTGGTGTGCGGCTTTCAAGTGATTCCGAGGGTGACTACGATGGTGGTGGCTATAACAAAGGCAATGAGTTGAAGGTCGAGGCGGTCTAGAGGAAGTTGTTGCGGCTTGGGGGTGCATTAAGGCACATTTGTTCGGAGCTTTAGTTTATGATTTAGATAAGTTTTAATAAAATATATATAAATCGGGTGAGTAGTATGCCTCATGCCAGTAAAGCGAGGTACACCTCAAGGCGGGCCTTAGCTAAGCTGAGGCGCAAGCCTCATAAAAAAGCTCAAGGCATAAGCCTCGAGGCTTTTTTTCACTAGAATTGCATTGAGGCAGGCCTCAAGGTGAGCCTCATATTGCGTAATTTTAAACAATGGTGGTCACGCTTCTTCCTCTGCTACACTTTAAAGAAATCATACCTCATGTGGTGCATAACATTGAAGAACTCAAAATACTTTATGTACCTCCTTTAAGTGAAATAACTGGACCAAGAAGTCTACTATATAAATCCAGAGAAAGTAAAGAAAATTGTGACTTGTTTATCATGCTTATTGATTCTGGAGAAATAGTTCCTACGAGAATGCATAGATATTGTCCCCGAAATATTCAAAGAATCATACAAAAATAAGGAGCTCATGTCGGTACTACTAAATGACGAATTCGTCTCCACCTGAGTATATGGTATCGATGAAATCCTCACGCATTACGAAAAAAAGATATTCTTGTAAGAAGAGGCCTCGAATTCATTATACGAAAATACCCCCGAAAGGAGATTTGCTATGCAATCACATGTGGGAAAATCGAATCCGATGACAGCAATGAGGCAGAGCTCTATGAAATTAATCTCTCAGATGATCGGCATGTAGAAGCTAAGCTTGCACTAGAGCAGCTCGAAGATGGTGGACAGACGGCTACTATTGATGAGATGAAATAAGTCAACTTGGAGACTGAGAAGATCCTCGCCCAACCTTCATCAGTTCTCTTCTACCCGAAGATCGAGTTGAAGAGATGAAAGAGCTCCTCTGTGAATTCAGGGATTGCTTTGTCGGACATACGCTGAGATTTTTGGCTTATCCCTTGATGTAGTAATTCATATACTAGCTATCAAATCAGATGCAGTACCCGTCAAACAAGCTCCAGGGAGAATGAGATTGGAGATTGAAGAATAGGTTATTGCAGAAATGAAGAAGCTTATAGATGCAGGCTTCATTCGTGAAGAAAAATATGTCAATTGGATCGCCAATATTGTCCCCATTAAGAAGAATGGTCAGATTTGTATCTGCATTGACTTTCGGGATCTCAACAAGGCGTGTCAAATAGACGACTTTTCACTCCCAGTGTCAGAATTGTTAGTTGACAATATTTCCAATTGTGACATGTTCTTCTTTATGGACGGATCGTCGGGGTACCATTATATTAAGATGCCGCCCGAAGATAAGAAATATACATCATTCAGAACACTCATCAACATATTATGTTACATAGTCATGCCCTTTGGCTTAAAAAATGTTGGAGCTACATACCAAAGGCTATGACACATATATTTGATGAGCTCATCCACCAAAATGTTAAATGCTATGTGGATGATCTTGTTGTCAAAAGTATGGATCGAAAAGATTACCTGGATGACTTGAGAGCGGTGTTTGGGAGGACCAAAAAGTTTGATCTAAAGATGAATCCTCTCAAATGCGCTTTTGGTGTTTCGTCTTGGAACTTTTTGGGGTACATCATTTGCCATCAAGGAATTGAAATCGACCCCAATAAAATCAAGGCGGTCATGGAGATGTCGCCTCCCAAGAACCTTTGAAACTTTGCTCCTTGCATGGGCAATTGCTTTCATTCGACTAGTCAATTCGAATCTGTCTGGTAAGTGTCAACCATTTTCCAAATTGATGAAGCAAGATGCACGCTTCATATGGGACAGAGAATGCAAAGAAGGTTTTGATAGTATCAAAAGATATCTATTGAATCCGCTCGGGGAAACCTCTTATCCTGTACACTACATCACTGGAAGAGTCCGTCAGAGCATTATTGGCTCAACATAATGAAGAAGGCAAGGAGAATGCACTCTACTACATCAGTTAGAGGTTGATTAGAGCAGAGATATGTTATTCTCCAATTGAGAAGCACTGTCTAGTGTTAATTTTTGCTGTCCAAAAATTTTGCCACTACATGCTGTCTCATAAAATTACCTTGATATCAAAGATCGATCCGTTGAAGTTCTTGATGATAAGACCAGCGTTGACAGGTCATTTAGCTAGGTGGGCAGGTAATTTGATATCACTTATGTCACTTATGTTACAATGAAAGGGGCAAGCATTGACAGATTTGCTCGTGGTGCATCCCGTTCCTGTAGATTCACCTCACAATGATGATTTGCTTGACGAGCAAATCATGCATGTTTAAGAAGACGTTAAGCCACGAGTTTGGGAGATGTACTTCGGCGGAGCATCGTCGATTAAACCAGCCCAACCTGGCAAAAGCCCGAACTTGCATCGGTCTCATTTTTATAACGCCTGAGGGATGCATAATGAGATATTCGTTTGGTCTAACTGAACCCTGAACCAACAAAGAGGTCGAATATGAGGCTTTACTAGCGGTTTGGAGATCGCCATTTCAGTTGGAATTCAGAACCTCTAAGTTTTCGGCGATTCAACTTGTTATAAATCTAGTACTCGGAGTTTACAAAATTACCAAGCTTGAGTTGGCATACTATCATTGGCGGGTCTTTAAGCTTATGAAGCAAATTCCCACTGTCAAATTAGCTTGAGTTTTCTGAGCCCAAAACAGCAAAGCTGACTGTCTTGCCAAATTTGTAAAGGAAATGGCAAGTATGAATGATGAGCCTGTGTTGATTGGAGTCCACACTTGTCGGATCTTAGAGCCTGCAATTTTGTAGTTCCCGCAGGAAGAGAGATTTTTAAATATGGACCAGTAGGATGCAACTCCGGGTAATCTCAACCTCCCCAACATATCATTATTGAAGACTCTCCAGGTGAATATCAAATAGTCAAAAGGAGACGTAAAGCTTCGCCTCATAATCATGATGACATTGCTTAGATGTTGAATAAAAAGATGATTGGAGGCAGCCGTTCATCAACTAGTTCAGAGAAAGCAAGCTACCAGCAGATAAATCGCTAGCCACGCAAATCAAGAAAAGAATATTGCGATATGTGTTTGTCAACAACAGGTTGTATCGAAGAGCTTTTGATCAAATGTGGCTAAGGTGTCTGGGGATCACGGAAGCTGATAAGGCGGTAGCGGAAGTTCACGATGGACTTTGTGGCGCACACCAATTGGGTCCCAAAATGGTTTTCATAATTAAGAGAATGTATTACTACCTAAGATGGTAGAAGCGCTATGGGCATATCATACAACCTATAAGAGATCGACCAAAGTCACTCCTTATGCACTGGTGTTCGGAGTTGAAGCAGTGTCATCACTAGAGATCGAGCTACCGTTCCTTCAAGTAGCTATCCAGTATGATCTCACTCAGAAGCAAAATGCTCGGCTGAAGATGGAAGAACTCGATGAACAAGATGAAATTAAACTATATGCTCAATAGAGTTTAGAAATCTATCAAGCAAGAATGGCCAGATTGTTTGACTGAATGGTGCGTCACCGAGTATTTCAAGAAGGAGAATTGGTCCTGGTGCTGAGAAGGTTAATCATCCCACACAGAATAATCCGTGGTAATTTCGTATCTAACTGGTAAGGTATTTTCATCATCAAGAATGTGTACTAAGGAGGAGCTTATCAGCTTATTGCTCTGCACTGTTAGAGGTCTATGCCATCGATCAATGGTCGATAGCTGAAGAAACAGCACACATGAAATTCACTCAAAGATTTCTGTATTTAACGTACTATGCATTATATATATATATATATATATATATATATATATATATATATATATATATATATATATGCATTTTACACTCTTGAAATTCTCTTGTGTAGTAAGGAAGCATTTCAAGCACCCCATATATATGCATTTAACACAGGGAGCATTTTCTTAGTTTAATAATTAAAATTTTTCCAAATTCCCCCATAAGACGGGGCATTTTAAATATTTATTTGGACCGACATTGCGTCGTGTGCCAAGATCCCCAAATAAATATTTAAAATCTCAAAAAAAAATTTATCCTCCATTATAAGATAGGAGGCAATTTTAAATATTTATTTGGATAGACATCGTGCTACACGGAGATATCTTCAGATAAATATTTATAATCGCCAAATACAAGTATTCCATCAAATGAGGAGATACGACAATTTGCTCTTTCAAGTATACGCAGGTGGTTCTCCAAAAGTTTGTGATATCGTCTTCTCCAATATACCGAGACTTTGAAGGTCGGGAAAGAAGATATTTGTGACTACACACTCCGGCAAGTTGAACTAAAGCGGCACAAGTTCTTCTACAAGTTGAAACTTAAGATTCGAATGGGTGTATAAAGTCGGATTCAACAAGCCCGAATATGGCCGAATTGCTGGCAGCTCCATCTACTTAACAAGCCATAAGAAATGCCATAGTAGAGGAACCTTCACTTCGTCAACCCATTAGTAGAGATTGTTAGAAGCATAAATACTTATTTGAATCGACAAGTTCAAGTAATCGTAGTCCAGAAAATTCTCCTAATTGGCCGAAAAGTCAAGGTTTTAGTGGGAAGGAGCGAGTCGCAATCAATACAGCTACCGAATGCTCGTAAGCTCTGAGATCTCGAACCACGAAGGACGACTTCAAATTTGCAAACTTCAACAAATTTAGTTTGGGGAGTGCGTTTCTTAACAGCTCAAGTCAAAAGCCTAAACGAGCGTATGAGGTTGGATTCATCAAGCCATGATGTGATTGAGTCGCTGGTAGCTCTTTCTACTCAACAAACCATAAGAAATATCATAGTTGAGGAACTCTTGTTTCAGTAGTCAAATGACGAGCTATCAAATCTTAGCTCACTTAATCTTATAAGTCCAAGTAGCTCAGATTGAAGTCTTCTCGACTGGTTAAGGGTCAAGGTACTACCTTCATTTGGTACTATTAATTAAACCAAAAATCTGCATATCCTTTAACAAATCCGTAAAATATAAAGCGAGAATCGAAGAAATTCTTCTTCAACAAGTCCGTGAAAGCATAAAGCAAATGGCCGAAAAAATTATCCTAAAGTTTACATAAAGCTTAAGGCTGAGCTAAAGGATTTTGTTATCAACAAGTCCATTATACACAAAGGCCTAGACCGATGACCCCTCGCCATCGGCCTAATGTAAACCTAAAGGGTTTAGGTCGTCTACTCCTTCGTCAAGCCCGCCAAAACAAGAAGTACAGGTCTAAAGCACGCAAATCCCCTGACATGTCAATAGGGACAAATCAGGTATTATTTCACCAAAGTCCGTCACACAAAGAGAGTACAACTGTTGGCTCCAAAAATGTCCAAGACTGACAAATTTTCTTGAAGACGGGGCATTTTAAATATTTATTTGGGTTGACATCGTGCCACGTGTCGAGATCCCCAAATAAATATTTAAAATCCCATGCAAAATTTCTAATATTATCAAAATCCAGTCAAAAAAAATTATCTATAAATCCAGTATATAATCATCATGAGGTACATACTCAGAGCAAAATACAATGAATGAACATGATTGAGTACATCTCATAAGAGAGGAGGAAAGAAGGAAAAACACATTAGAGGAGGCAAGCCTGTAGGTCCCTCAGCTGTGCAACAGTCTCGATTAGAGTCTGGCACTCTATCTTAGCTTTTTGGAGCTCCTCTACAGCCCATGTCAATGCAGTCTCAGCGGCAAACATAGCCTGGTGTAGCATTTGGTTGCACTACAACTCCCTCTGATGAGACAATCTCGTCAATTGCGCTCCTCTTGAAGATCTGACTTCTTATACATCACCCCCTTGATGTCCTTCCAGAGACCCTTCTCATGAGACGACGTCCCCTCTATCTCACTGCTAATGCTAGAAAAGCTCTGGCGGTGCCTCCTGAGAGTCTCTGTATTTCCGTTGAACTGGTTGTGGGATACCTTGGCTGCCGCCCGACGTCTGCTAACCCTCTCCTATAGCTCTAGCAGTGTAACTCTGGTCCGCACAATGGATAGTGATGTCAGCGTCTGATATGGAACTCTCCCTTGCAATACAAAGTCTCCCAACAGAGCGAATATGAATTGTCCAGCCTAAGGCGTGCTAGTAGGCTAAGGGTGTGGTCGACCGTGGTGGTAAACTGTTCTCTAGACTCAGGGGACCTAGGATCAACATAGGATATCAGGTCTCGCAGGAAGCTTGTACAATTGTCGCACATGTCAGAATTCCAAGGGTTAGGAGCTTATGGAATGTGACAGTGGATCTCTGACAAGTAATTCGCCCCCTCAGGAACTGCACGAGAATGCACAAATGATAAATATGGGAAAGAGCATAGCAATAATTTATAGAAAATAAAATTAAAATATGACAGATACGTACCTGAAGAATAGCTCGCAAAGTCAACATGGTGGCTCTCTAGAAGGGACACTGAGACTATCGGGGCTAACTCCAAAGCTATTGGTGTATATAAAGGCACATCAAAACCCTCTGCTGGTGAAGCTGCGCTAGCCCTGGATGACTCACTAGGCCAAAATGACCTGTAAAGGTCTACCAGAAAATGAGAAATCGGCGGAGGGATATGCTGTGCCATACCCGATGAAATACGACATCCTCGCACCCTGGGAATACTCTCCAAGACCTCTGAAGGGAGAGCGTACATCCACAAACATTCGAGGAGGCGTAGTGTGCTGAGAAATTATACGCCTACTAGAAGACCTGAACACCTCTATATGATGTAGATCAGGCTTTACATCCTGCACTCTGACAGGGGAAGATGTAGTACCCTTAGCAGCAATGTAACCCCCAGCACATCTCCCTACATCAAGAATTAAGGAAGAGGGCAATGTCAACAAAGCAACTACTAGTAAAAAAAAAGAGGGAAGTGGTAGGAAAGTTACCTTTGTCATCTCTAACCTCTGAAGAGTCTCACTGAGGTCTCTGGGCCCTCGGTATTCCTAACGCCCTTACCCTGCGCTCATACTCTGGGCATCATGCTCCAAAGAAGAGGCGAAAGATAGCAGTATGCATGTCAGCCACCTGTAGCTGATGCCTGTATGGCTGGAAGGGCCAAGCATAAGCTAGAACTGGTGCCAAGCCTCAACAAGTGTAGCCACACTGCAGCAGCTACATAAAATTTAGCCTCCTTTGGAATGGCATTCTTACGCCGCACATCTGCCACCCCAGGAACGAACGGCCACCCATCGTAAGCCGTGGCCTGAGAGAATCTGAACTGGTGAGCCATCCTGTTGGGTTGGTAGCCCTCTAATATCACAGCGACACCTGAACGGTGACACAGCCACCCTCAGAATGTGCGTGCTATGCAGCAAAGTACATATGTCCCTTTGGTCGATCTCATCTACAACAATCATCTCTCTCATGTGGAGCAGTAGACCGACGACATCTGGCTAGTGAACTAGAGAGAAACGATCTACCACCAAGTGCGAGGAGAAGAAGAAAAGTTGTACCTGCTTTGACTCCATAGTAGAAGAGTTATGCAACAGCTTGATAACCATAGGGTATCCTCTCTCCAAGAAGTATGCAGAGCACTCTAAATAAGAGAAGGCACCCTAGATGTATAGGTAGATCCATCCATACAAGTAATGCCACCATAGGGGTCGGATCTTGTAGCTCAAGAGAAGTCGCCTCAAAAGCTAAGTAGAGCTCGTATATCCGGGCAAGTACAAATGAAGCTAAAGAAAGATGTTGCCCCTGTAAGAGTTGACTGACTGCTAAAAGAATAATGCACCTCACAAACCTTGCTCTGAGTAGAAGCATGAAAGTATTGAGCTAAGTAGCCAGAAACTCCGCAAAGAACAAATCCTTATTGATGCTTAGCAGTGTGGGTGATGTGAAACGTAATACGGGATTGCAAGAAATTAAAAGAACCTTGTTTAAGCTTACCAATTTCAATCTAATGCTTCACAAGAATTTAGACTTTAAGATTTCTAAGTTGTAGTTTGGTTTTGGCATGCAGTTACAAACTAGAGTGAAAGACAATTAAAATAATGACAAAAACAAAGGAAATCAAATGTGCCAATGACAAGAATCCACAGGTTAATATTTAGAACTTTCACCTTTGAGTTTTCCTCGCTCACGCTCTTGAGGGCTTTTAGCAAGAGAACAATTTCAGCACTACTAATGATGCCACCAAAAGGAAAAGGATGCTTACAGTACCATCCAAGGAGAAGTTAGCTGGAGAGAAAGGAGTAAGTGGACGATGTAGGACTTACCATTGAACGGGGATGTAGTACTCGTCGATGGCGGTCGTCAAGGAGAAGAAGATCCTGTCAACATACTCCTCTACGGTGTTGTCGATCTCCAGGTTAATGTCGAAGAGAGGTGATTGTAGCACATCTACTCGGCCTTGAGAATCAAACACAAATCCATCGTCGAGATCCGGATCGTCCATGCATGGGAGTAATATGATGAAGGAGGTGATGAGGGGAGGTCGGCCTAATTAGGAGAGGGAGGGGTGGAATTTCAGAGTTTGTGGAGGTAATTGGGAGGGAATTAATTTCCAAAATCTGAAATTGAATTTCAGAGTTTATTAGAGAAAAGATTTTGGAGGGAAGGCAATTTTAAAATCTGAATTTGAATTTCAGATTTGGTGTGGAACCTAGAAGGAAATTTTGAAATTTAAATGACTAATGCAAAGAAGGAAGGGATTAATGTAGAAGAGAGATTGGTGGAGAGAGGGAAGGGGCGGTGGCTTGATTAGTAGGAATTGGGTTTAAATTAGGAGGGAGGAATTAATTGGAGAGAGAGAAGGAGAGAGGGGAGGGGTTGGCCAAGAGAGGGAAGGGGGTGGGGGTGTCCACATTCAATGAATGTGTCTAGGTGCAATGAATGTGGGGATTTAGAATTAAATCCAAAATTAATTTCAAATTGGATTTAATTAGGAGCCTTTCCAAATATAGATTTTGATTAATTAGAAAGATTTTGAAACTCAAATTCTTTTGAATTTGAATTTCTAGACTTTCCAAATTAACAAAGGCTAAATAAGGAAAATATTAATAGGCAATTTGAAATTGGGATCTAAGGGATTGGGGGAATAGATCGGCAGCTAGGCTAGGCCGGCGGCTAGGGTTAGGCCCACGGCGGGTTGGAGGCAGGTGGCGGCTTGGGATGGAGGGTTGGTGGATGGCCGACGGGTATTGGGAAGAAGAAGGGGATTTCGGCTGTAGGAAGGGGAAGGAGGAAAGAGAGGTGGTGGCTTGGGAAGAGAAGGAGAAATAGAGAAGAAGAAAACCACGAGCTCGGATCCCTCCGGCGGCTAATGGGTATTGCGCTATCCTCCCCATGGAGTTTCACTCAAGAGCTCTCAAAATCACAATGGAATAAAGGGCTGAAATTTTTATTCATCAAATCATCATCCTAATATAATAGCAAGGGCCTCTATATATAGGCCTCAAAATAAAAGGACTCAAAGGACTAAAATGCCCTCAGGGCTACACCACAATCTAGCTAATCTCTCACAGGGGTACAATAGTAAAACTAAAACATAAATATAAGAAATAGAAAAATATATCATAAGTAGAGATCTCTAATCATAGCCGCCGATCTATGATGCCTCCTCTGATAGACATGCCTGAACCTCCTGTTGATGTCCTCATCATGTGGGAGAAGTGTAATCAGTAGAAGAGGATGACTTGGCAGTCTCCTCTGACAATGGAGCCTTGCTCTGCAAGCCATAGCCAAAAGGGTCATGCGATGACGCTGTGACAGATGACTGGTAGTTGTCTAAAAGAAAATTGCGAACCCAAACGTCCAAAGACACGAAAATTCGGACACGCCTTGATAAATCTGATGTTCTATACGTCTGACGATAGTGTCTAAGGAGAGCTGGGTAAATGTCTGGCAAAACTAGCCTCCCTCTCCTATGCCCATCTGCTGAAGATACCCTGCGAAATAGCTCCTTATCAGGGGGGATACACTCCTCAAAAAGGTGGCCAAAGACAGGTAACTTGGACACTGTTTGTAAGTCTAAGAGTGTAATCGTCAACTCCTTTGGCCCAATCCAACAAGTGTTACTGTCAGCATCCCAAAACTCCATCAAACCATGGGCCCAGGAAGGAGGAATATGCCTGTAGTCAAACAACGAGGTATACACAACCTCGTAGATCCCAGTCTCCTGTAGAGTATACATGTGGGCCTACTGTTGGCTCAAGAAAAACGACACGAATGTATGAATCCTGCTTTACAGCTATAAAATTTCATTTCCCTTAAGTCAGATTGCAATTAACCAAATTTCTCCTAAGGGTAGTGTCAAGGTTTAATTAGATCTGAGGTGCTTACTTCCCATGAGCATAAGCGCTCATAGTTAATTACCCCTCTTAACACGTAAGAGAGAACTCTCGATTAAGGATGAATAAATTTTAAGTAGTTTAATCTCAATTGTAGGAAAAATGGTGGTAAACCCAATCAAGATCCACTTGTTCCGTCGTCCCGGGTATACCGTAGATTTTAGTCTACCAACGCTAATAATTACTGACCGTAGTGTCTAGGAAATCTGATTAGCAACCATGGGTTGCCTCATCTCATGGATCCCGAGTAGACCAAGGTAGTTAGAGGTGAGTTTTAATTTTGTTGGAGGTTTTGGGGTTTACATCTATTAGAATATCCAATAGTTGATTTAGTTTGGGGATTTATAACTTCTTTTAGAAATGACCCAAGAGTTTGAATTAAAGCCGGTCTTACGGCTTCTTTTAGAAGTAACCGAGGTGTTTGAATTTGAGTTGGGACTTACGGCTTTTATAGAAAGTAGCCCGTAGGTTTAATTTGAATTAGGACTTACGGCTCTATTTATGAGTTGTCCAAAGATGGGTCTTATAACCTAACTCTACAGCAAGGGTGCTCGGAGATTTAATTTGGATTTGGGGTAGGTCTTATGACTTCCCTTAGGAAGTTGCCTGAAAAGTGAGTCTTACAACTTAATCTTTTAAATTAAGATGCCTATGAATTTGAATTTAATTGTTTGGATTTTAGGGTTATTGCAATTTATTTAGCAATTTTCCTAAAATATAAGGCTTATTACTTCCCTTAGAAGTTACCCATTGGTGGGTCTTACAACCTAATCCTTATAGACGAGGATGCCTACTAGTTTGAAGTGGATTATTTGGGGTTTAGGATCATTTTAATTTATTTTGCAATTTTCCTAATTTATGGGGCTTATTACTTCCCTTAGAAGTTGCCCGTTGGCGGGTCTTACAACTTAATCATATAGACTAGGATGCCTACTGGTTTGAAGTGGATTGTTTGGGGTTTAGAATCATTGTAATTTGTTTAGCAATTTTTGTAAATTATGGGTCTTATTACTTCTCTTAGAAGTTGCCCGTTGATGGGTCTTACAACCTAATCCTATAGACTAGGATGTCCATTGAAATCTTATCAGTGCTTTCGTGTATCTCACAGAGAAACTATGATAAAAATTCCACATGCTTTCAACATAGGATCAGCATCATAGTTACTGTATTTCAAAGCATTATTTAAAGATGAAATTATTTATTGAGGGTTTTGCCTTAATTTTTCAATAAGAGATATTCGTGTGATTAGATTTGGGTAGGGACTTATAGCTTTTATTAGCAAATAGCCTAGTTAGTGGGACTTAAGGCCTCTACTAAGGGTAGCCCGAATATTTTGGTTGGGTAGGTCCTATTGCTTCCTTAGAAGTTGCCTAATGAAGGGTCTTACGACATAGCCTGGTAAGCTAAGTGGCCCGAGTTGTGGGGAGTTTTGTATAGGAGTTTGTAGAGTTTTGTTGAGTTGAGAGTTGTGGTTGTTGTGTTGTTTGAGTGGGATTGTATATATCAATTAGTGGAAAATAATATTTCTTTTCCTGCATTTTCCTTTAAGTTTAATTTAATTAATTAACTAACCAAAAATTAAATTTTCTAGTTAATTGTATTAATTTCAATTTGTAAAACTCTCATACTTTAAAACTCGGATTTTAAAACTCTCAAAATTTAAAATTCTCGTTTTTAAAATTTTTATTTAAAAATGCTCTCGTATTTTAAAAGTTTTGGATTTCAAATGCTCTTGGATTTAAAATTAACCAATTAAATTTAATTGATTAATTAATTTTGACTAAACAATTAATGAGATGATTCGTTGTAATAGCTAAAGTAAAAGAGGTAATATTTTGACAGCCAGAGACCTCTAATATTTCAAAGGGGAATGCTAGAGACCTCTAATATTTCAAAAGGGAAATAGCATTTGAAATGCCACAACAATTCAAAGTCTGCCACTTAATGGTACCGATGTTGGAATGAATCTCTTAAAGAGATGTCTCATTTGGAAACATGTGGAGCACTTCAAGATATTCTTTTGACTGAAATGCCATCCAAACAACTCTTATTTATGTTGAATGTCATTTGAGAGAATGACAAGAAACAGGATAAATGTAAATGGAGGAATATGCTCACCCTTTTGGTAGTAAGCTTTTTAGTACCTCAAATGGATTTGATTGCATATGGATATTTAATTGAATTTGCTAATCAATTGATTTCAATTAACAAATTTCAATTAATTTTTATTTAACTAGTTTCAATCATATAATTCTTTCAATTAATTAATTTTCATTAATTAATTTTAATTAAGATTGACTAATTAAAATTCACTTGCTCTCCAATTGTTTCAAAGTAAAATTTTAGTAAATTTTCAGGAAATTTCGGTAGCCTCCCGGTGTCCCCTCCTCGCGAGGGGAGGTAGGGGAGGGCACTCGCCCTTTTAGTCCGCCCAGCCAGAAAGATAGTCGACGGCCAGGGGCTTCGGGATGTTGTCGGGTCCCGGAAATGGTCTTCTGAGGTTTCAATTGCTGATTGTCGATTATTGTCGATTAGTTGCTGATTGTTGCTGATTAGTTACTGATTGTTGCCGATTGTTGATCACTGATTTGATGATTGCATATTGTGACATCCTACATCTTTTTTTAATAATATATATGTATATATTATAAATTATTGTATACATACATATATATATATATATTAATTATAATTATTATAATTATTATAATTATATACATAATTCCTCTTAAATCTCTCCCTCACTCACTATTCATACAAGTAGAGGCATCAGACGGCTAGGGCACGGTCCGGTAGAGGAGGAGCATAGTCGAACAGGAACAAAGGAGCCAAAGAAACGACTCGTGTAATCTCTATACCTCCTGCGAAGCAACGAAGCCGAACAGCAACAGAGCCAAAGAAGCGATGCGTGCGATCTCTGCGCCTCCCGTACGTGTCGCAACGAAGCCGAACAGTAACGATGGAGCCGAAGAAGCGATGCGTGCGATCTCTCCGGCTCCCGCGAAGCAATGAAGCCGAACAGTAACGAAGGAGCCTTAGAAGCGACGCGTGCGATCTCTCTGTCTCCTGCGAAGCAACGACGCCGAACAGCACGAATGAGTCGAAAAAGCCATGCGATCCATTTCTCCCTTTCTTTTTTTTTTCGATCGCTCCTACCGATCATTTTAAAGGAATAAGCGGGTGGTTACCTTATTTTGAATGAAGGGTTGCTTCATTTAGAGGCAAATCGCATGAGGTTGGGGTTGGCGGAGCCAGGTTCGTTGCTTCGCATTTGTTTGAAATCTTTTTTTATTGTTTTTATTTTTATTTAGTCAACACTTGCAGTAGCTATCTGTGGCCCAATGAACATATCCGCCAGCTGGACTCTGGACCCTGTCTAATTGAAGAATCTTATCTAAAGACAGCGACTGCAACTGACAGTATCTAAGCAACTTTAACTGCCCAACCTGCTCAAGTGTATCGATCGCAGGCTCCAAGATGTCACGCATGCCACAATTGATCTGAGCAACTGTATTGTATAGCTGGTTATACTCCCCGCATTTCAGCCTGATGCCGCTAACCCACTCACTGGAGTCCTTGAACTCAACCAAATCTGCAGAACATGCTGGAAGTAGAGGAGAGCGAGCAAAGAAGCCGTGCAAAATATCAGGCCTCTGTAACATGTTCTGATGCTGCTCAAGCCTATCCAGGAAATCAAAGTCTCCCCGGGGATCTTGCCGGTGAATAACATCCTAAATAGCGGCCTCGCTAGACTCGTGGGGAGGCAAATCGTCGGATTGTCGCCAAAGAAACATCTTCATGTGCAGAAGAAAGTAAAAATGCGCTAGATACAAATGTGCTCAGACTAAATGCATTAAGGAAAAGCTACAAGTGACGATCAACTGTGTCACAATAATTGTGGCATGCTCCAGACGCACATCACATTTGTTGGGGAATATTTGTTGACCTATATATTAAAATACGTGCAAAAGAGGCAAAAGAGGCGATTTAAGTGACGCGCGCATTGGCGTGGCTCGTCACTTGAAGGGTCAAATGACCTGCGATTCCCAAACAGATTGTGTCGTTGCAATCAGAAGGTTCAATTTGCCTAAGTGGGACCATCTCACAATCAAATCGGGCAAAACAACCCGAAATCGATGCGCAACATTGCTCAAACGGCGTTCGATCGCGGAATGGTCTTCGTTGTTGCATTCGGAGTGTCAACAATACCCAACATCAACCGTAATTTTGCCCAATGAAACTCGCCCGGGGAAATCGATATGCAAAATGAGACAAAACACACGGATTTCGAGAACACACATGTAAATTAAGACAAAATCATCGTTTTAATTTATTTTATGTAATAAATTATTTAATAGCAATAATAATATTATTATTATTATTGGAAATAATACAAATTAAAATTAAAATTTTACATTAAATCAAAATTCAGAAATACCTCATATCTTCTGTGTTGGCTCTGTCTGAATGCCCAAAATCTTGTTCGCATCTCCTCCCATAAATCCCGTGTCTCGATCGCTGCCCTCGCCTCAGAACGAAACTCTGCCTCGTTGTTAAAGGGAAACCGAACGAAGACTTTGTTCATTTGTTGCTTCCTCACACCGATTTCTGCTTCCTTTTACTTGACTCCTCAAACGACCACAGGCCATGCCAATCCACTCGATTTCACGATCTTTCTCCCGTACAAACACCTCTCCACCTAATCCCTCAAGCTTCAAACCTTCGATCCCAATCCTCCATCACACTCGACACACAGAGCCGCTAGCCGCTCTATCCAAACCCCTCTTCCGATCACCTGTGCATGAGCTCCCCACTTCCGCTTCACCTCCAACCGAACCGGCCCCTCCTCCCTCTTCGGTTCACGATCAGTCTAACCACAACAAGATCCCTGCCATCGATCTCTCTGTCATAGTCGACCATGACTTGTGCTTGTGCCTTCGATCTTTACCCATCAAGCTGCTCGACCTCACTACGGTCTGCAAGCCACATCCCAATTCCGTCAAACACAGCAGCCGACCTCCTCTACTCTGATCGGACTCCTCAATCTCGCTTCCTACCTCCATAGTTGACCTCCTGGCCAGTCCACTTCAACCGAGCCTAGCATCATTGTGCCGAATAGCACACGACATCCCCTCCTATGCTGACTTACAGCCTCTAACCTACTCGCTTCTGTGCCTAATCAAGCTCCACATGCATAGCCTGCGATCCGACCCCTTGCTTTGGATCGATCTTATCATATACAGTCACTAGGCTGCTGAACTCCTCTGTCCAATTGAATTTTGATATCCTTTCTCTCGCCAGAACCACCTCAACCTAACACCTTCTACATTAGTCGCGGATCTGATCTGACTTCCCAGGTCCTCAACACCTCTAGCCGACTTCAACAGCCGAGCATATTCTCCCTCTCTTCTCTCTTAGTCTCCAACCTACACAGCAACCTACTGCTTCACCTTACCATTCAAAGACTCAAGCAGCTCCTTCACCAAAGTTTCTTTCATTATATTTATCCTCCACATAAATTGCTACCCACTTTTACAACTCACTCCATAGCCCACCAAACCAACCCCTCTATCATTATTACTATCAATTGCTACTGTTAACTGCTATCATAAATTAGTTATATTAATATTAATATTAATATCATTGTTAATAATATTATTATTATTATTACTATTAGTACTATTTCAAAAAAAAAAGAGAAAAAGAGAAAATAAAATTTTTTTTGTTCTGATTCTTGTGCCAACATCACTGTCGTCACTCGCTTGCTCAGGTATAATAATTTCAAACTTAGAAAATCCTTTAATCCTGTTTTCAGCACTCGCGGCTCATCGGAAAAACCACCTATACATACTTTTCTATAGCGTGGTGGGAGGGAATCCATTGTTGTGCTTACGTCGAGATGGGTAGGTCCTTTACGTGCTTTTTTCTTGCGTGGCGAGGACAACTCTAAGTACTTGTACATGTGCTTCAACGCCTGTGGGGAAAGAACTGTGCATTTCAAATAGATATCTCGGATGTTCCATACACATCCTTCTCTGGCGTGGTGGGATTGAAAACGACAACCATAGTGTCATCTAATACCTACCATACCCGCTTTTCATTAGCGTGGTGGGAAGGCCTAGCTCCTGAAATTTTCTTTAAATAGGGTAGACAGTAGGAGGCTGTTGAAATTCAAAGTGAAAATGCACAGGGGACTTGAACTCAAAAAGCAGGGAACCAGACCTCAAACTAATAAACGCATAATAAAATTAAAAATAAAAAAAATGCTAAATAACAATTCAAAATGCTCAAATGAACATGAATGATTCGTGGTGGATGAAATCCCTACATCGCATTCCTAAGCAACAAGCAATATGAACATAATGAGTAGGGATAATTGCAATGGAAAGGATATTCATGAATAAAGAATGAAAGATATGCAGAGGAATGTAATAGCATCTCTGTCATTAGCAACAACTTCAATCCCAAGCAAACATATTACTCGTTTGCAAATGATGGTTGATGCACATAACAGTATGCTTGCAAGCGACTACAAGAACCTCATGAGTGGGCATTGACAACAATGAGAGGTATACAAGTGAACATAATAGCTCACTAACCAACATGCATGAGAAGTACAAATTTTGTTTTCTATACTGAAATACTAAATTTCACAAATAGGTTCGAAAAATTATCTCATTAATTATCAGTTAAATAAATTTTATATGAGCAATTACTGTTGAGTTTATTCATTGCAATTAAAAATGTTGAACTAAAGTTATGTTAATTATTATACTAATTATATCATGAATAGACGCTCTAAGGGCTTAGTGAATTAAGCCCACTAGTTCAGCCCACTAATTCCGTATTTATATTAGCCAATTAAGCTACTGTAGCACAGCACTGAGTGCAATAACTAATATAATAATCCTATACTATCCACTAGTGTAGGCATGCAATCGTGGATGGGAAATCTGATGGTTGGGAAGTATGTGAGCTGTAATATAAAAACAGTGGTTGATTGTGTAGGTACTTTACAAGCGAAAAAGGCTATGAGGTGCTAAAGTTGAGGAGGCAACTTAGCAAGGGGGTAAGAAATGTAATTTAATTTAATCAAATAAATGTGATCATTTTTCGACTTGTATAGCTGCATGCCATCAAAACTGAAGGGTAAAAAAAGACAGTAAAGTAACTTTTATCTGTTCTTGCGTTTACAGTCAAACAGTCAGATATGAACGACCTCATATAAATTTTTAAGCTTATCATGCAGTATTATATGATTAGATAAATATTTTCCTAATTAACAATGTTTTGAAAAGAAAAACATGTTGATATCTGCTGTGTACATATTGTTTTTATGCAACAATAGAGTCAATAGAACATTTATATGGAAGCATGAAGCATGACAAAACAAGTATAGGATCTTAAATTAAAACTTAATGAATATCAAATTAGGAAAGGCTGACTATGAAATGATATGACACCTGCTTTGCATGTGGGGCAAAAGGGAGCTCTATGAAATTCGAGGCAAAAGGGACCCCAAATGAGGCAAAAGGAACTTCTATGAAATTCAATGGTGATAATATCATATTTACCTCGGCTTCATTGAATATTCTTATGAATGTTAACTTTATGAGAAATGATAGCCAGAACCCTTAGAAGACTAATTATGATATTTTGTACAGGCCTCAAATGATATAAAAGATAATGCTAAATATGATTTTTATGTTTTGCAAATTATTTCAGATTTGATTCGGTTAAGATTTCAATTATGTTAATTCCATTAATCTTGCATTTTATTTTTTATTTAAATTGCAAAATTTAATGAGCTTCATAGCTCACCAGATTTTATTCTGGCTGTTGTTATAGGAAAGGGCAAGGATAAAGAGGAATTTGAATAGCCTCAGGTTACTATAAAAGTTTATATTTTGTTGTATACCTGGTATATGAGTCTACAACAGAGGTATGCAGATTGTTTATTATTGTAACATTTTGGAGTTCTTAGGGCTCTATAATTATTCATATATGAATAAAATGAGATATTTTGGATACTTCCGTACATTGAGGAATATATCAAATGATGACTGAAAATAGAATTATGATGATGAGTTTTAAATTTCATGATTGTTGTTTCTCTTTTGCACCCTACGTTGCCGGGCGAGTGATGTGGGGTATGACAAAAGTGGTATCAGAGCAAGATTTAAGATTCCGAGGATTCAGTTACGGAAGTTTAATTGAATATATTATTTATAGGAAGGAGAATTGGATTTGATTTAATTATTAAAGAGCTTAGGTTGGAATAGTGTTTGTAAGTTAGTGATGAATCTAACTCGCGATCTTACCTGTAATTAGCATATAAAAGTAACATATTAACATGTATGCATATTATATTGTAGATGTATAATGTTGTAGATTCAATGGCTGAAAGGATACCTGAAGAGACTAATGGCCAACCAGCTCAGCAGGACAGTGCAACTGAGGATCCTGAAAATGTTACACATCTGAAGGCAGTACTCTCAGAACAGATAATGTGCCAGTAGTGCCTGACCCTACGAGTATGATCTCGGGGACTATGATGCAAATGCAAATAATGAACATGATGATACAAATGATAGAAAAGATGCAGTCTTTTGTAGGACCTACAACCCCTAGTGTTCCACCAGCAGCTATACCAGTCACTCATATAGCTCTTAGTAGCAGTGCAGATGCAGGTGCTGGTGCACATGTTAGTGTGGAAGTAGACAAGCACTTAAAACTCTTCTAAAGTTTAAAGCCATATTTGGTTTAAGGAGGAGTAGATGCCAAAGCTACTGAGGATTGGTTAATCAAGATTGAGAAGATATTGAATGAGATGAAATGCCCTCGTAATAGACGAGTAGCATTGGGTATTTTTGTATTGGGAGGTGAAGCAAAAAGATAGTGGAGAGGGTAACAGTTGGTAAAATTTGAAGGTAGAGCCAAAGTGTTAATTACTTGGGAAGAATTTGATTAAATATTTAGAGAGTGGTATGTCCCTTCTTCAGCAAGGCAGGCAATGCAGGAAAGTTTTGTAAATCTAATGTAAGGAGCAAGAACTATTATTCAGTATGAAACAGAATTTACCTCTTTATCAAGATATGCTCCACATCTTATCAGTACTCCTACAGATAAATGTTACAGATTCTTAAGAGGGCTTTATGATTCATTGAGACAACCTCTAATTCCTCTACGCACAAAAGATTTTGTTGAACTAGATGAAAGTGCTAGACTTTTAGAGCACTACATGGATATGGTGAAGTAGAAATGGGAGACTGGTAGTAGGAAAAGGCCATTTGATATCACAGGTGGTCAGGCTAAAAAGCAGAAATTTCATCAAGGCCAACAACAACAGCAAGTAAAATTTCGAGTGATACCAGCCTGTGCAAATTGTGGAAAGTCACATTCAGGAAAATACTTATTGAATTCAGGAAAGTGTTATTTTTGTGGAGAGCAAGGCCATATCAAGAGAAATTGTTCGAGAAATGTTCAGGGAGCCAGAGAACAAAAAGGTATTCAGAGAACAGAGCAGTATAGAGGTACTAAGCCACAAATGAACAAACTAGCTTTGAAGATAAAAGGAGAAGCATATGGAGAAACAGTGAGATCAATACCGGCTCGAGTTTTTGCCTTAACCTCTCAGGAAGCCAAGGAGTCTTCGAAATTTGTGACAAGTACGATCATTATTTCAGACTTGCTAGAGTGCTTTTTTATTCTGGTGCATCACACTCTTTTATTTCTGAAATATTTTGTGAGAAAATACATTTGGAACCTGTTGTTTTTACTCATGGCCTGAGTATTCGATTACCCGCTGGACTTTATTTATGTGCATCATGTTCAGTTAACATTATAATAGCGGGTAGAGAATCCCAGTCAGATTTGATTGTGTTACATTTAGTGGAGTTTGAAGTAATCCTTGGTATGAATTGGTTGGTCAAATACTTTGCCACTATTGAATACTAGAAGAAAAGAGTCAGATTTGATTTGTCTGGAGATGAGATATTTTACTTTTAGTGTGAAAATGTGTAATTTCATCATTGATTTCTGCTAGTCAGGTAAACAAAAGTATGAGAACGGGTGACTTGGTTTTCTTGGCCAAGTTAAAAACTAGCAAGGGAACAACTGTTGATATAAATTTTATTCCTATGGTGAATAAATTTGTTGATATTTTTTCAGAAGAGTTGGATATTTTACCTCCAGAAGGAGAGGTAGAGTTTATAATAAATATTCAACCAGGAATGAGCCCAATAGTAAAAACACCTTATAGAATGGCAACCAAAGAATTACAAGAATTTAAAAGTCAGTTAACAGAACTGATTGTAAAAAAGCTTTATCAAACCCGGTACATCTCCTTGGAATGTGCCATTGTTGTTTGTTAAAAAGAAGGATGGTTCAATGCGGCATATATTGATTATAGGGAGTTGAACAAGGTGACAATTAAAAATAAATATCCTCTCCCTATAATTGATGATTTATTTGATCAATTAGCAGGTGCTTCTATTTTCTCCAGAATAGATTTGAGATCAGGTTACCATCAGGTTAGAGTGAAAGAAGGTGATGTTGAGAAGATCGTTTTTGGTACCAGGTATGGGCATTATGAATTTTTGATTATGCCATTTAAACTAACCATACCCCAGCAGTGTTTATGGATATGATGAATAGGATTTTCAGACCTTTCCTTGATCAATTTGTAATTGTTTTTGTTGACGATATTTTGATCTGATGAAGACCATGCAAATCATTTGAAAGTTGTGCTGAAATTATTGAGACAACATAAATTGTTTGCTAAATATTCTAAATGTGAATTTTGGCTGAAGAAAATTTCATTCTTGGGGCATATTGTCAGTGGAGAAGTCATATCAGTGGAACCAGAAAAGATAAAAGCAATGATTGAATGGCCAAGACCAACTAATGTGACAAAGGTCAAAAGTTTCTTGGGATTAGCAGGATATTACAGAAGATTTGTAAAAAGCATTTCTCAAATTGCTTTGCCTTTATCCAAGTTGACCAGGAAGGATATTAGATTTGAATGGATTGATGATTGTGAGCGGAGTTTCCAAAAAGTAAAGCAGTGTTTAACAACTACACCTGTATTGACAATTCCATCTAGAACTGAAGGATTTCAATTGTTCGGTGATGCTTCTCTAAAAGGATTGGGTTGTGTATTGATGCAAAATAAAAAAGTAATTGTCTATGCTTCCAGAAAGTTGAAATCGCATGAAAAGAATTATTTAACTCATGATTTATAATTGACTGCAGTGGTGTTTGCATTAAAAATCTGGAGACACTATTTGTATAGGGTGAGATGTGAAATATTTACAGATCATAAAAGTTTGAAATATATTTTAATGGGACCTCTATGAACTTGGCTTCTTTGCATGTGGAGCAAAAGGGATCTCTATGAAATTCAATGGTGATAATATCATATTTACCTCGGCTCCATTGAATATTCTTATGAATGTTAACTTTATGAGAAATGATAGCCAGAACCTTTAGAAGACTAATTATGATATTTTATACATCCCTCAAATGATATAAAAGATAATACTAAATATAATTTTTATGTTTTGCAAATTATTTCAAATTTGATTCGGTTAAGATTTCAATTATGTTAATTCCATTAATCTTATATTTTTTTTCTTATTTAAATTGCATAATTTTATAAGCTTCATAGCTCACCAGATTTTATTCTGGTTGTTATTACAGGAAGGGGCAAGGATAAAGAGGAAGTTGAATAGCCTCAGGTCACTATAAAACTTTATATTTTATTGTATATCTGGTATCTGAGTCTACAACAGAGGTATGTAGACTATTTATTATTGTAACATTTTGGAGTTCGTAGGGCTGTGTAATTATTCATATATGAATAAAATGAGATATTTTGGATACTTCCGTACATTGAGGAATATATTAAACGATGACTAAAAATAGAATTATGATGATGAGTTTTAAATTTCATGATTGTTGTTTCTCTATTGCACCCTATGTTGCCGCCCGAGGGAGGGGGTGATGTGGGGTATGACATTTGCATAAGCTGATCATTGCAAGAACATCTCCCCTCGTGTATTAGAATATGATTACTCGGATGGACCCCGACGAGCGTGTTATGTATGCACACTTCTGAGGATGTTGTACGGGTCAAAGAAATAAATCCAAGTTCGGGCCAAATCCTTCTATGCGAGTAGATAGGAGCCTGCACGGCTCTAACTCTCAAACAAATATATGGTTGCGTCATCGACCAGAATATTTGTTTTATACATTCATATTAGGCCTTCAAAGTCTATTACAAGGAAAATTCATTAATAAAGGCATAAAGCCAACAATGAACCTGATTCTCTGTCGATAAGTGCATAGAATCAACAAGGTTCAACCAACAAAAATGAAGTTGCCCATAAATATCCCGATGATGGCTGTGTTGATAGAAAATCTCAACCTTGGACGAAGCAACCTATGGCTACCGACGAGGATCGTTCAGTCAAGTTGGGTCTACTACCTCCTCTGACTATGCAGACTAGGGACCATGATGGCCCGGAATGATGGAACCATGGGATATTAATCAGGTTCCATCGCCATCCCCCCCCCCACCATTTGCTTAATTTTAAGGCGGTGAATTTTTAATTTTAAATATTAAATTTCCAAATACCTATATCATGCTGCTACTATACACCAGATATTATGTATCTGTTCGACGACTAGCCTTAATCGAAAGTTCTCTCTCGCTATTGGGATGAGTAATTAACTATAAGGGGCTTGCACATATACGAAACATAAACTTAGATCATAAAGTCCTCGCAAAAATGAGGGCAAAATCTTTGGGTAGTGTCTTACTTAAAACCCAATCTACCTTGTGAAAATTTATCTCAAAACTTACCCGTTAAAACTCTCCTCAATGATCCGAAAGAAAGAAAGGGGCCGCGGAGAGGCTGGGGTGCGAATTTTTGGAGCCCACACTGGAAAATATGACTTAAAATATTTTTCTTTATACCAAAATACTTCTATATCAGAGTAAATGTTATAGAGCTTGCGGCATTTGTCCTTTCCTCTTCCTAAAGCTTGTAGTTATCTTTTTTCTGCTATGATAAGGGAAAGTTTGTTGTAATCTTGGACAACTTCCTAATTGTTGGTTAAGGTACTTATTCTTTGTTTGATGGATAACCAACTTTTTTTTTTTTTTGGAGTCTTTATACTTTTTTACATTAGTGGTGCAAGTGAACTATGCCAATTTATTATGCACGACAGCTTGGGCAATTTTTGTCCTTTCTTGTAATTACTTTTCTGTAAATTCATATATGGGTATATTATTCTCTATAGTTTCTACAGATTCACCTACAGCGATCTCTGTGAGCACATACCTGAATCAAAATTTCGACATTGTTTGTTGAAAACACTGGACAGCTTGTTCAATTTGATGTGTTCATATTACACAATCATGAGTTTTAAGCCAAAAAGACAGGTAAATAGGTAATTTGATTTCATTTAATCTGTTGTTTTCTTCAAATACTTGGTTTCTTCAAATACTTTTTAACTTCTCTTTTCTAAACTCTTTTTTTTTTTTTCTGCCTGCAATGCTCTTACAACCTTGTATATTCTCTATAATATTGGTATAGAAAAGAAATAATAGTTCGAGCTTGCAATTTCAAACTTGAATTCTTACAGAAACCTTTTTTGCCATGCCTAAATGGTTTGATAAAGGTCAGTTTTGGCTTGTAATTCATTTTATGAATTTGGATGTTCATATGTTTTCAACAAAAGAGTTTATAAGTTGAAACGTGCGTTGAAGTGTAGGTGATTTTTCTGTTTCTTTGAATAGTTTATCCACCTATCTATATTACATGGTTATACTAGGTTAAGGATTTAAAGAATATTGGTTTAGAGTTTGAAATATTTCTACTTATCTTTTTCATTTTTCTGGTCTTTGCTGTTCCAAATATTATGAGCAACATTTTGTTGGCATCTTCATCTTGTATAGTGGTGCATGCTACTTGGATGATGCACCACAAATTGTACAAGTCATGATAGTTTGACTGGCTAAACCATTTTGAGTATTCATCTTTTGTTTCTTTTCTGTCTGAAGCTTGATTCCTTTCGCAGTATATTGATTATCCAACTTCAAACACTGCATCGAAGAACATTAGTACTTCGCGGAGCTCAAAAGGTGTTGAAATTGATGAAGATCCAAGTGGTTTAAGTGATGCTTCTGGATTAGTACCAAGAGAGATTGGCTCACCATCAGCTGATTGTGGTACACAATGTTCATCTGTTGATGATACTACAGAATATCTCGGCTCTACAGTTTCAAGTTCCTTTATGTCATCTGTAGATGCATGTGATACCAGCACTTCAACATCAAGTTGTAATTCTCCTTTCTATGTTTTGAGGAAAGATGCCACTTCATTTGTTGCACAAACTTTACATAAAAGGCGAGAAAGCTTGTGGCAGCTTGCAGCAAGTCGTGCATCCGTGTTACTCTCATCTCCTGTTGTTTACTCAACTAGTACATTCCAGTTTCTGCAGAACTATGAAGATCTAAATGTTTTTATATTGGCTGGTGAAGCATTCTGTGGATTACAAGCAACTGAGTTCAGGAACAGATTAAAAAGTATTTCTGAAAACTATGTTGCAGGATTTCACAGGCAAAATGTTTATGTATGTTAATAATCTTCTAATAATTCATCAGTTCATGTTTTCTACTTTCGGAGGCAATTTCAATTATCTTGTTATGCCTGCAAGTTTCTCTATGTTGATTTGATATTTCTTTTTCCATTTTCATTTTATTTCTGGAATTTAAGGCACCTATAAAGTCGATCTCATTTGCAGTGATATTATAATAACCAATCCTCAATTTTCCTATAAAGTCCTTAATCACCATCATTAGCTTTCTTAAAGCTGCTTGGGGCTTTTATTTCCAATGCATCCTTATTAAGAGCAATAGTTTTGTGTTGGTTTTAAAGAAGTGCTACACTTCAATCATATTCTTGTTCTTGATGATAAACTAGAGACTCTTCCAATGGACATCCTTGAATGTTAAAAATGTAATTTTGAATAAAACTATATCTTTTAATATTTTTAATATATTTTTGAAACATTCTTGTTCCATTACTGCATGCCCACCTCATCTAGTGTGAAGCATGATTTTGTTCAACCTTTCTTAGTCATGTAGCTAAATTAATTCAATATTTTATTTGTCACTGGAAATTTTGTTACTATCAGGCACTTAAAATGGTATTGGAGAGGGAGAATTGGATGAAGTTATCTGCAGAGACTATGCAACTAATTAGTTTGGCTGGCCTCATTGGTGATGGCGCTCCCTTGATTGTTCCTTCTTCAAGCAATCCTTTAGCGGCCTCTGCAATTCAGTCAAAGAAAAGTTCTGATGTGGTTTACAATGGGAAGCAGAAGGATGGGTTTTGTTATTGGCTTAGTATTGAAAACCCATTTTCTTCAAAACTATCAAATGGTTCCAAACAACTATCAAATTTTCAGGCATTAGTTAATGGGTCTTCGGTATCAAGCTCAGTGGATACCAAAGTTGTTGTTTCATTATACCTTGATGTCCTTAAGCATACAAATGGCAGTGGCCCTTTTTTAGAAGATGAAAATGAAGATCTTTTAGCTGATTTTATTGATGAGGATAGCCAGCTTCCAAGTAGAATATCAAAGCCTACTCACCCAAAAATTAGATCTGCATGTTGGAACGATGATGAGGTTTCAGCACAAACAGGTTCATCCATTTGTTTATTGAGGTACATTCCGTATTTGCTAAATTTAAGACCTTAGTACTATTCAATCATCATAACTACAATCATCAAATCACATTTATCAGATTAATGGACAAATATGCGAGGCTAATGCAGAAATTAGAAATTGTTAATGTTGATTTTTTCAAGGTATGCCAAGTTTTCCCACCTTATGATTATACCTCTTTATTGGAGGATTCTTGGATACTTGCTGTCTTGTTCTCATTGAATATCTGATTGCAGGGCATCTGCCAGCTCTTTGGCGTATTCTATTATTTTATTTTTGAGGTATTTGGCGAGCGGGACTCTTATCAAAGTGGTAAGTAACTTTCTGAACGTATTTGTAAAGCCCTGGTACTTTAAGAAATATTCTCCTAAACTAATGCATTCTATATTCCCCATCCTTCTAATTGGTGCTTCCTTTTTCTTTGTTTTCTCTAGCTCGACTCAAGTCTTCCTTGTCAAAAATTATTCAAGATTGTGATCAGTGGATTAGTCGTCAAAATCAACCACCTTCATCATCACCAAAATCACTGAATGCATCCATAGCACATATTGATGTAATGCCAACAATTCTTTCTGGAACTGGTACAACATCTGGGCTGAAGGTATTATCTTCTATTTTATTTCTTTTCCTAGCCCAAATGTATTGCAGTGTTTTACTGGAGAACTAGGCAAGTTCCTCCTTAGCAAATTTCTCATAAGCTGCATTACTTCCTGAAACTATTTCTTGAAATTGTGACATCTCTATTTTCCTGCTTCTAATACTTTCATTCTTCAATAATGACTTTGGCGCTATTCAGAATGACCTACTGTTTATATGCAAGTTTCATTCTATTAAAAGAAAAACTAATCCAATAATACCAGGATATAGTTTCCATATCAACAGGTAAACTTCAATGTAAGTTACTATAAAAAATGCATCTAAGGTATGAAAATTATTATCTTATTTAAAAAAAAAAGTTCAAATCCCAAAATGGTCCCTCTAATATTTTTCAAGCATATTACATTTTTCTCCAATATAGTCCTAGAGTATCACATTTTTTCAATTTAACTTAGCTGTACAAATTTGATCCGAAATGCTTCATTAAGGACTAAATTCAGATCAATTTTGTATATATGAGGTCATTTTTTTATAGCTCCAGACTTTGAAGCTTTTCAAAATGAATCTACTACCTGTATGCAAGTTTCATTTTGTTAAATGAAAAATTAATCCAATAATACTAGCTTATAGTTTCCACATCAACAAGTAATCTTTAATGCAGGTTACTATAAGTAATGCACCTAGGTAAGAAAATCATTTATCTTATTTTAAAAAAAAAGAGGTTAAATCCCAAGAGAGGTCCCTCATTTATTCTTGTGGCTAATTAGGCCAATAGTATTATATTTCTCCATATAGTCTTGTATCATATTTTTTCACTTTAATCCCTCAACTATATAAAACTAATTCAAAATGGTTCCTCAGGAACTATAGTGGGAGTAATTTTGTATAGTTGAGGGACTAAATTAAGATCGATTTTGTATCATAATTTCTACATGAGGGGTCATTTTGTATCAATTTTGTAAAGTTAACGGGCTAAATTAGAGAAAAGTGGTACTCTGTGATTAAAGTGTCCACATGTGAGTAATCATTGGGCTATTTAGAGATTTAATCTAAAAGGGGTTTGGGCTTTTGATTGAATTGATACTTGATTTACAAACAAGTATCATTAGATCAGTTAGTTAAAATATTAAAACATATTTTTCTCATTAAGCTCCCACTAATGCAGTCTCTGGGGAGGAGTTGGCCCTATTAATGAAGGCATTGCTTTCCTAATTTCAACAAAAATTATCCTGTAAATGGTGTGTTGCATGCTTGTAGATTATTGTTGTCATATGGCAGATTGTGATTCTCATAAATTATTTTATTCCTTTTGATTTGCATGTTCTATCATTACTATGTCAGAACTTTAAACCATTATACCTTCACAGTTTGCATAATTAGTTTCACCTGTAAAATAAAGCATCAACCAGGGATTGTTCAGCCTTTCTCTGCCAATCTTTCTTTCTTTTCATTACGTTTTGTGGGTTTTCCTATATTCTTTTTGATTGTAGCGTAAATTTTGTCTTCTTCATGATTCTCTTTCAGCAGTTACGCTTTCAGATATATCATTTTGAGTCGTGTTTTGGAAACATATTCAAAGCAAACAACTTCTATGTTCTTTCTATCCATTGATTCTGTCAGCTATGCCTCCCTATTTTACAAGCTTCATCATCTTTGGTAAATTGCTATACTTTGAGTCGCATTCATCTTAAATAGTAGTGAATACTGATTTACACTCCTATCATAATAAGTCCTTGTTGCCTCTAATGTCAAAAACATATATTTAATATTCTATTTTTCTTCCTATCCAATCCTTTTGATGATTTTTTCTGTTGTGAAATAGAAGCTTGATTTTAACTGTCATTTTTACCCGAATATCCATGAAATTTTATAGCAGAGGATAAAAAATGAACCTTGAAATTACCATGCAAAATCCTTTATGAATGACAAGATAATTGAAGCATGGTTAACGAAGAAAATGCGATCCTTTAGTGTGAGGATTAACTTATGCCCGTGTGCATCAATCCTCACTTCCGCTCCTCTCATATTTCCCATCATTTCTTTAATTGTCTAGCTCTAGTACCTTAATTTTATTATGTGAAACGTGTTTTGGTTTAGCACTGCATATGAAGATCACTGATTTTCTGTAACACAGGAAAGTTGTGTTATCTACCTTTAGTACCTTAATTTTATTGTGTGAAACATATTTTTTGGCACTGCGTACAAAGATCATTGTGATTTTTTATGCCACAGGAAAGATGTGTTGCAGCTGAGACGATAACTTTTGTTGCTCAGATCTTGCATAGATCAAAAGCTCATTTTCAGTCAAGGTTGCTTCAGCAGAACGCTGCATTGATTGAGGATTTCTTTGGGAATCTGGTATGCTTGACTTTAGGTTTGCATTTGTTCTCTTAGCATCTAATGCACTTGATAGACTTAATGTGTTGCAAATTTTTTTAAGCATGATATTAATTTCTTTCATTTTCTCAGGTAGATTCAGTTCCTGATCTAACTGAACACATTCATAAGACAACTGCAAGGATGCTTCTCCATATCAATGGGTAAAAATTCTGTAATCTGTAATACAAATGATTTCTCATATGCTTCCGCATTGCTTACCTTTTTATTTGCTTCTTGTGTAGTAGTCATCCCGTCTTTCTGTGCATTATTGAATTGGATGTCCTAGCTTTTGTTTTGTTTTAAATTTTCACTGATCTGAAACGAACTAATTCGTCCAGTGCTCTGCTAGATTGCCATTTTTTGGTGCATTAAAGTGACTGCACTAGCTTATCTTTTTTCCCACTTGTTGTACAAGTCCTAATTAGCATGGTCCAGGTAGACCATGTTTAGTATCAAAGCTATTACTATACATTCCAATTCCTTTTCTCAAAGGTGGAAGCAAATTCGTTTGTTACTCACTCATCTGACTTCCATGGATTTTCTTTTGCATGTTTTCTCTATTTCATTTTTTGTCCAAATACTCATGTATGTGTTAGAACAACAACAACAACAACATCAAGCCTTTATCCCACTATGTGGGGTCGGCTACATGAATCCTTTTTCTCCATTGTGTCCTGTTAAAAGTCAAATTCTCGTGTATGTGTTAGAAAATGCATTTAAGGGAGCAGTTAATCTGAATTTCAAAGAATGCAAGTCATCTACATTGATGCTAACTTAAAGCCCTGATGTGAATGAAAAAAAGTGTTTTCTTTTGATTTTTCACATGTACTACTTACTGCATCATGAATTGGTTATTACTTGCAGGGAATTTTGCTATTTGCTGCTACTATCATATGGTTTGTAGGTTTTAACCCTTATTGCTTAATATGTCCATCCCTTATTTTGGTCCATTTGAGCGATTTCAGTTAATTTCTATCGCTGAATTATCATGCGACTCTCATGGCCCTCCTAAAATCTTTTGTGATAAAAATATCCCCCTTGTTTTTCAATGGAGTTGCAAAATTTTCTTGTCCATCTTGGTCTTTTTGTAGCTTTGTCCTCTGATTTTCAACTTGCACCATCCTTGAATCTGATTGTATGACTCTACTTTGATCATTCACGATATTTTTGTGATAAAATGTATTGATTTGAGCATTCTACTTAATGCCCAGCCTTGTATTGGTTCATTTGAAAGATTTCTGTTGATTTTGTTGATTTCTATTGCCCTCCAAGAATATTCTGTGATAAAAATATCTATGTTGTTTTTTAGTGGAGTTACAGTTTTGTCTTGTGCTTCGTCTTTTTGTGGTTTGGACCTCTTATTTTCAACTTTCACTATCCTTTAATCCAGTTTTGTAAAATTACATCTCCCTCATGATCCTTGAAGATATTTTGATCATATATTTTTTTGATAAAATTACAGTTGTGTCTTATCCTTTTTGGGCATTTTTGTAGCTTGGTCATGTGATTTCAGCTTGCATCTTCCTTTCCCCTGTTATGTAGCAAGTTGTTGGCTGACATAGTAATTAGGGGATTGCTAATAAATAAGTTTACTAGGAATATTTTCAAATTCTACCTAGGGTCCTAGACAAAGAAGAACAATTTTTATGTTACTTGATATGGACTAGTAGGATCTCTATTCTGAATTGTTTGGGCTGTTATTTAATTTAGTTTGTGTGACCAAATACAAAGTTGGATGAGATATTTTTATAAACTCTTCAATGAAGATTATGAGAATGCGATTGGCTTTAGCGACCTTAGCACCCTAAATGAAAATAAATTTTTTTTTTATTATCGACGTATAATGTAGGCAAGATTTCATATGGCTGTTGGTTTCCTAGATGGCATTTGGTTTCCCGGTTCCCCTGGCCTTGGTTGTTCGGTTCATGTTGCTGTCCCCTGGCTTTTCCGATTTTTCCTGGCTGTGGTGGTTCGGTTTCTGGGCTTCATCCGTGCCTTGAATGCTGCGTTTTTTTTCCTTTTTGCTGGTTGGCTGTTTGGGACGGTTGAGGCTATCTTTTGGTCTCTCTTTTGTGGCTATAAAAGGGGAGTTTTGGTGGCTATTGAAAGGAATTTTTGGTGAGTGATAAACACTAAGACCTGAGAGTTTCTTTTTTGATAGCTTGCGAGCTCGGGCTTCTTATCTATTTCTTCTCACCGCAAGTTTCCTCCCCATTTGTATCTTTCTTCTAAAGCATTTGAAGGCGTTGGTTGGCTGGTTTGTTAGCATTTGCCGGAGGAGTTTGTGGTGAATGTTGGCCTAAAGTTGCTGTGGTGGACCACTGGTTTGCATGTCTTTGAGCACTAATCATTTTACCTACTATTTCAATGCATGTGAGGTGACCACTAGCTAGTTGTTCTGAGGGTAGTTTTTTTTATTTTAAGTTTTCTTATTGTATAACTTCCGTTTGTTTCAAGCTTGTTTGGTATTGGCTTGCTAAGTATTGAATTGAGTCAGGTTCTACTTTCCTCAGTGTTCTCCTTTGGTTTTTAATCTACTTAGCTTGCATCAAATTTGGTATCAGAGCTTTAGGTTGTTAATCTTCCTTTCTATTTAAAAAATTAAGTAAAAAAACAGGAGAGAAAGCCAAACAGTCAACAAGTCAAAGTTCACTTCAAAAGGATGATCTACCATCCGAAATAATGCATTTGGAACATCAAGGAAGCATTGTCATTCAACCTAAGTTTGCAACATCGTCATCCTTATTTTCCAACGTGTACCAAGGCATTCTCATCAGGAGATGAGATCTCTCAAACGGAGGAGAATTGATGTAGGCAAGATTTTAGATGGCTGTTGGTTTCCTGCTGGTTTCCTAGATGGCATTTGGTTTCCCAGTTTCCCTGGCCTTGGCTGTTCGGTTCTTGTTGCTATCCCCTGGCTTTTCCGATTTTTTCTGGCTATGGTGGTTCGGTTTCTGGGCTTCATCTGTGCCTTGAATGCTACCTTTTTTTTTTCCTTTTTGCTGGTTGGCTGTTTGGGACGGTTGAGGCTATCTTTTGGTCTCTCTTTTGTGGCTATAAAAGGGGAGTTTTGGTGGCTGTTGAGAAGAATTTTTGGTGAGTGATAAACACTAAGACCTAAGGGTTTCTTCTTTGATAGCTTGAGAGCTATGTACCCCCTTCTCTTCTCCTCTTTATAACTTTGTCTCGGGCTCCTTATCTATTTCTTCTCTCCACAAGTTTCCACCCCATTTGTATCTTTCTTCTAAAGCATTTGAAGGTGTTGGTTGGCTGATTTGTTAGCATTTGCCGGAAGAGTTTGTGGTGAACGTTGGCCCAAAGTTGCTGTGGTGGACCACTAGTTTGCATGTCTTTGAGCACTAATCATTTTACCTACTATTTCAATGCATGTGAGGTGACCACTAGCTGGTTGTTCTGAGGGTAGTTTTCTTTATTTTAAGTTTTCTTATTGTATAACTTCCGTTTGTTTTCAAGTTTGTTTGTTGTTGGCTTGCTAAGTATTGAATTGAGTCAGGTTCTACTTTCCTTAGTGTTCTCCTTTGATTTTTTAATCTACTTAGCTTGCATCAACGTATTAGTAAAACCGAAGTTAGAGAGGCTTTAAAGAAAATGAAGTGTGGAAAAGCCGTTGGACCTGATGATATCCCAATAGAGGTGTGGAAATGCTTAGGAGAAGAAGGAATTTCTTGGCTTATTAAACTTTTTAATATTATTTTGAAGACTAAAAATATGTCAGATGAGTGGAGAATGAGTGTGTTGATTCCCATTTTTAAGAATAAAGGTGATGCACAAGATTGTGCAAATTATAGAGGAATTAAGTTAATGTGTCTTACTTTAAAACTATGGGAGAGAGTTATGGAGCATAGGTTGCGGTGTGATACTAACGTTTCTCAAAATCAATTTGGATTCATGCTGGGTAGGTCTACTATGGAAGCTATACATTTATTAAGTGGTTTGATGGAGAAGTATAGAGAGAATAAGGAGGATCTACATATGATATTTATTGATTTAGAGAAAGCATATGATAATGTTCTAAGAGAAGTGCTATGGAGAGTTCTAGAAAAGAAAGGTTTTAATAATGCTTATATTCAATTCATTAAGGATATGTATGCAGTAGCTGTTATATGTGTCCAGACAGAAGGTGGTTTGACCAAGTATTTCTTATTTTAGTTGGACTACATCAAGGATCAGGTTTAAGCTCATATCTTTTGCTTTAGTCATGGATGTTCTCACAAGACATTTGCAAGAGGTTGTATCTTGGTGTATGCTTTTTGCTTATGATATTGATGTAGAACGAAAGGGGGAGGGGGAGGGGGGTAATTTGAAATTTAAATTTTAAATTAAGTGGAAAAGGGAGGGAAGATGGGGTTAATTGTCTCCTTAATTAGAGCCTTTAATTAAGACGGAAATAATTAGGATAGAGGGGAGAGAGGGGTCGGCCAAGGAGGAGGGAGGAAAGATGTCTAGATTCGATGTATATGGACCATAGCATTAAATATGATGGGGTAATTAAATCTGAAATTAATTTCACATTTGGAGGGATTGGAGGGGCTTCCTAAATTAGATCTATTGATTAGGAAAGGGATTTGAAATTCAAATTAATTTGAATTCAAATGAGAAACTTTCCAAGTTAACAAAAGATTAATTTAGGAAGGTAATGAAGAGGCTATTTTGAATTTGAAAATTCAAACTTGTGGATGAAGAGGGGTTTAGATATTAAGGAGGTGGGCCCAAGAAATTAAGTGGAGTGATTACTTAAATCTGAAATTAATTTCAGATTTAAGTTAAGTGGGGGTTTTCCTAAATTAAAGGAGGGGAACTTAAGAAGAATTTGAAATTCAAATATTTTGAATTTGAATTTAATTCTCTTCCTAAATTAAAGGAGGGGAATATAAGAAGAGTTTGAAATTCAAATATTTTGAATTTGAATTTAATTATCTTCCTAAATTAGTGGGGCTAAATAAGGAAAGCATTTATGGTAGATTTGAATTCAAAAGTCTGGAGGGAATTATGTGGTCGGCGGTTATGGGGGTGGAGAAGGATATGGCTGGCGGCTTTAGGTGGGGAGAGGCTAGGGGTGAGGTGGTCGGCCAGCTATGGAGGCGGTGGGGTTTATGGCCAGCGATTGATATGGATAAAATGGAGGTGGTTTGTGACTTTGGAGGGGTTTGTGAGAGAATCGGCCGGTGGCAAGTGGGGGGTTTTGGCCGGCGGTCAAGAGAGGAGGAGAAAATGATTTAGGGAAAGAAAGATACAACCGTGAGCCCGGACACATCCTGCAGCTGACGGGTATTACGTTGCCCTTCTCCAAGGGACTTCAAGCCACGAGCCCGGACCCATCCTGCGGCTGGTGGAAACTCCGATTCCCTCCCATAGGAATCTCACCCAAGTTCTCTCCAAAGAACATAAGTGCAAACAAAATTTTATTAATAATCCATCATTGATATAATACAAGAGAAAGGGCCTCTATATATAGACCTTAAAAGAAACTAAAAGATAACTTTACCCCTTGGGCTTATATAAGACAAGACTCTTAAATAAGGATAAAAATGAGAAATGCAAAATTAAATTAAAATATAATTAATTAACTAAGATAAAAAATGGAGTGATCTCGGCCGTCGATCTTCGTCTCTTCCTTTGATTAACGTCCACCGTCGGATGTCCGCATCAGATATTCTTCTTGTTAATAAGACTAAAGAGGGAGTTGAAGGTAAAGTTGAATTATGGAGGTCAACTTTAGAGTCTAAAGGCTTTCGTTTGAGTAGATCTAAAACTGAATATATGAAATGTAATTTTAGTAATAATAATTCTAGTGGGGGGATTGTGACTTTGGGTGATCAAATCATTAATAAGAGTACACGTTTTAGATATCTTGGGTCTATTGTTCAGAGTAACGATGAAATAAATGGGGATATTATTAGTAGAATTCATGTTGGATGGTTTAAGTGGAGGAATGCATCGGGCTTGTTGTGTGATAGAAATGCCCCCCTTAAACTTAAGGGAAAATTCTATAAGATGGTGGTTAGACCTGCAATGCTTTATGATGCAGAATGTTGGCCATTAGAAAAGAAGCATAATATTAAGTTAAGTGTTGCAGAGATGAGGATGCTGAGGTGGATGAGTGGCTATACTCTTAGAGACAGGATATGAAATGAGCATATACGTGAAAAGGTTGGAGTAGCTCCGGTGGAAGATAAGATTAGAGAGAGTCGCCTTAGATGGTTTGGTCACATAAAAAAGCGGCGTTCCAATGACCCGGTTAGGAAAGTAGATGTATTAGATTTGACTTATGTTAAGAAGGGCAGAGGTAGACCTAAAAAGACTTGTTTACAAAATATTAGAAATGACCTTTCTTTATTAGATTTAAATGAGAATTTAACTTTTAACAGGGCACAATGGAGAAAAAGAATTCATGTAGCCGACCCCACATAGTGGGATAAAGGCTTGATGTTGTTGTTGACCAAATACGAGCACCTGGAATGCAGATGTGGTTGAATTCTTTTTTGGCAAGGCCTGAAAATAGAGTTAGTGCTATTTATTCTTTGTGGGATTTGTGTATAAATTTTGTTCATCCTTTGTTTCAGCCATTTTCTTAGGTTTGTAAAGAAAGACATTGATAAGAACATGAGAGAGGGATGCAATTTAACGTGTTGGTTTGGTTGCTTGATTCATATGATGGTCCAAGAACGGGCATACGATTATTCCAAATATTCTGTCAAAGCAGTTCTTTATAATGCCTTTTCCTAGTATGCAAAGTCTGCCATTTTGATTACATATATTCCTTTATTGTGTATATTTTATTTCAGGTATGCGGATAAGATTGCCAACGCTAAGTGGGAGGTTAAAGAGCTTGGACTAGAGCATAACGGGTATGTCTAATGATTTTTAAGAGATGTTTTTGTTGATCTATTTTCTATTTTGGTATTCCTTTTGTCAGTATGAGAGTTTATTGATGTATTTTCTCTTCTTTTAAAAGAATTTTATTTAACGTTGATTTTATTGTTGGGATCCTATTTAATTTTTTCTGTCAAGTCATTTCTATTTTGTATAAGAGCAAAATTATCACACTTTCCAATGGAGATTGGATTAGTATATCTTGATAAACATTTCTATGTTTAAAAGTTCAATTAAATACGAGCACAGTCACATCATTGCATGATAAAGGCTGGATTTGTGACTACAAACCATTGTTTCATGCATCAAAAACAATGCCATTATTTGTTTCTATGATGCATTTCGAGCAACATGATTGATGGTTCCCCAAAATATCACTGCTAATTATTAAGGGAGGCTTTAGCTAGTGACATGTGGACACCTTCACTAGGCTTGGGTGGCCCAACCTCTTTGCTTTATATCTTTGGCTAAGACATTCTTTTTATCTTAGTCAAGAAAACATCACCCCCCACTACCCCCTCCTCTACCCACGGTATTGAATCCATCTTGTAGCTAGAGGCAGTTCGGTTGGAAGTAGATTTGTCAGAGCTCTATACCAATGCTGTTACATGAGAAATCTCATATCACTCCAAGACCCCTCTTGATATCTTCTTCTGGATTTAATTTCTCTCTCCACATGCATAACAATAGGCTCACAAGCATTCAACATAGAACAATGAGGCATGGATTATCTGAAGTAGTCCTTGTCATGGAGTGGTGATGATTTTAGCAAGAGACTCACAATGGAGTATCAAATGAGTACTTAAATTCAAAAGAATCCTTCAACTCTTTAAGGGGTCATTTGTTGTTATTCGCCTTCAATAATTCTTTAGGCGATGGCCTGATCATAAGTGCAATTTTTGAGCTAGCTTGTTAAGTGTTGCATAGATGAGGATGCTCAGGTGAATGAGTGGCTTTACACTTAGAGATAGAATGTGAAACGAGTATATTTGAAAAAGTTGGAGTAGCTCCAGTGGCATATAAGATTTGAGAGAGAGGCGCCTTTAATGATTTGGTCACAAACTGTTGGCCTTCAGATGACACGGTTAGCAGAGTATATATATATTAGATCCGGCCTATGTTAAAAAAGTTAGAGGTAGACCTAAAAAAGACTTGGTTAATTATTAGAAATTATCTTTATTTATTATATTTAAATGAGAATTTAACTCTTAATGTGACACAACTGAGAAAAAAAGATTCATGTAGCCCACCTCACATAGTGGGATAAAGGTTTGATGTTAAGAAGGTGTAGCTTTTTTTTTATATGAATGGCATTTTTTTTCAAAATACTCATGTTAAGGCATTTTATTTGGAGGCTCAAGAGTACATCTTTTCTTATGTAACTTTTACTCTCTTTTCTTCGTTCTCTTTATATTGTATGATTGATTTCGTTGCAAACCAATATTTTTGTTGATCTTATATACTGCCTCCTTTGTCGTGCATTTACTTCTTTTTTCTTGTCAACTATCATTTAACATACGATAGTTCTTCACATTGGAATAGCACTAATATCTGGCATGTTATAGATTCCAACCTCCAAGTCTAAAAGTACATGATATGATGTTTGTTTTCAGGTATGTTGATTTATTATTGGGGGAGTTTAAACATTACAAAACAAGGCTGCTACTTGGTGGAATTGCTAAGGAGGTAAACTAGCTCTTCAATGCCAACTCCTCAAGAACAAAACTTAGGGAAAGTTTTGCATCAATTGGATAGGCCAGTTTTCTTTTTACAAGTTTCTTATATATTTTGTAGTAAATGTTGCTGAAGTTCCTATTACAAACTCCTTTGTAAAGTGCACCCACGGCAGACAACTGTGGACTACCTTGTCTTACAGGCAAGGACCATATGGTGTAACTTATGGGAATACACCAAATGCAACAAAATTGCTCTTGTTGGGACTAACATAGTTTCATTTGAAGCACTTATCTAGAGTTCCTCTTGTGATTTAACAGTACCATTATAAATTTTCATGGTGCTTGGACGATCAAGTAATTTTTTGAAGGAAATGAAATTGTATACGCCACAAATTTTAGTGATATTAAGAAGGATGGATGGTGTTGCTTTTAACTTTTGAAATTTATGAGTATAAAATATAGTTGTATGAAAATTTGGATTCTCCTACTGAGAGGAAAAAGTGTGTATCCCTTACGTTGGTATGTTGTATATATGCATGTAGTTATGCATTTTTCATATTGTAGTCTACTTATCAAACTACTTGGAAAATATCACTGTTTTTGTTTCCAAATAATAGTGTAAAATCATGAAATTATGTTTCTGTAGAAACGATTTATCATTTGTATATTCTCAGTTGTACGTACCATTAATTAATAGTTGAAAAAGTACATACTGCATTTGAATATAAAAAATGTGCCAAATAAAATCCCACCAAACAATTCTTAGTATGTGATTTCACAACATGATGCACCAGGTTCAACATCTCCTCCTAGAGTATGGACTTGAGAATGTCGCTGAAGTACTTACTGAAGGTCTGTCGCGAGTAAGGCGATGTAACGATGAAGGACGAGTGCTGATGTCTTTGGATCTTCAGGTCTGTCTTCATGCGGTGTTTATACATGGCTACATCATGCTAAAGAGCATATGTTTTAGTCCTATTTTGAAAATTTGCACAAGGATAACAGTGTTTATTTCATTCAGGTCCTAATGAGTGGTCTTCAACACTTTGTTTCAATGAATGTCAAGCCAAAGTTGCAGGTTGTTGAAACATTTATCAAGGTATTTGCAACATATAATTGTTTGAATTGAATATTGCACTTTATTTTTTAATGTACAATGGTGCCTTAAGGCTCACTTTAGTTTCCCTATAGGAATCATTTGAATATGAGCATGATGGTGGGATAACTGGATGGGAATCCTCTTCTGTTTATTCTCAAACTTCTCTCTTTAAATGTTTCTTTGAAGCTCTAGTAGATAAATGTTGGCTCCAAAAATTCATGCCCCGGCCTCCCCTCTTCTTTCGGGGGAGTTTTAATGGATTAAGTTCCGGGGTAATTTTTCAGAAGTCAGATTGGGTTTGTAGATAAGACACTACCCAGAGATTTCACCCTCATTTTGCAAGGACTTTATGATCTGAGTTTTTGTTTCTTATTGGCGCAAGCCCTTATAGTTAATTACCCCTCCCAATCACGAGAGAGAACTTTCGATTAAGGCTAGTCGTTAAACAAATACGTAGAGAAACGTGGTATCTGATGTATAGTAGCAGCATGGGTTTTGTTATTTAAAAATTTGATATTTAAAATTTGAAAATTTCACCATCTTGCATTTAAAGCGGATGGTGGGAGAAGTGATGATAAGCCTGATCAAGATCTCATGGTTCTGTCGTCCTGGGCCATCGTGGCCCCTAGTCTACTTAGTCAAAGGAGGTAGTCGACCCAACCTGACAGAAGAATCCTTGTCGGTAATCATGGGTTGCATCGTCCAAGGGTACCTTGTAGACCTGAGGGGAGTATTATTTAAGGGAATAAATTTGAATCCACCTTAGCTAATAGAGGGCTTTGTGCCCTATTGATTGTATTATATTGATTCATATCTCAAGGATTTAGTGTCATTGGGGAGCATACGGGCTCTGGCCATGGCCGTAATTTAGTGATGTCATTTGGCGGCAAACCACCTGGTTCAAAGGGTCCCGGTCATAACCGTTTACCTGCGATGTCATTTGGCGGTAAAACTGCCGGTTAGAGGACACGTGTCATGTCCTTGCTGGCAAGAGATTGTTTGAGAATAAATCCTAGTGATATTCTCGACCAGACATTAGCTCTTTGTGAGCTAAAGTGATATTTAAATTTGTCCATCTTGGCAAATTATTGCGGAGGGTGGATGGGTTTTGCTTTTAAGTGTTTGATGATTGAATTCAGTTTTAAATATTTGGATTTTAGTATTTTCTTGGAGTTTTTGAATTTCATGGGCATTTGGGTGGCATTTAGAATGTTTGGAATCAACCCCACCGGTTGAGATTCACGTTTAACACGGCCATCATCGGAGTAATTTTGGGCATTTGAGAATTTGAGGGTATTTTGAATGTTTGGATTGACCCCTCCGATTGAGATCTACGTTCAAAATAGCCATCATCGAGGTTTTCATGGGTTATTTCATCATATTGATTAAACCCTGTCAACTTTGTTTGCTCACCGACAGAGGATCAGGTTCTTCATAGGTTTTGTCTTTATTTAGTGAATTTTCTTGGTTATAAGCCTTGAAGGTCTAATATGAACATATAAAATAAATGTCTCGGTCGACACCACGACCGTATATTTGTTTGATAGCTCAAGCCGTATCGACTCCTATCCGCTCGCATAGGAAGATCTAGTTCAACTTAGATTCATCATTTGACCTGCGTAGCATCCTCAGACGTCACTTGTGTACCCATAACAAGCTCGTTGGAGCCCATATGGGTATTTAGGGGGTATTTTTATAATTATCTATTGAACCTTGTCGACTTTGTCTACTTGCTGATAGAAGATCAGGTTCTTCATAGGCTTTATGCCTTTGTCAGTGAATTTTCTTAATTATATGCCTTGAAGGTCTAATATGAACGTATAATTTGTTCAAGTCTTGTGCGTTTCAGGATAAATTTCGGCAGCTTCCCGGCGTCTCTCCTGTTTAGAGGAAATTCAAGAGACATAGCCTTCCCTTCCACGCTACGTGAGCACTTTAGATAGGTGTTGGATGACACCGCGACCGCATTTATTCAATCCCCGCCACGCTACGGGAGCGCTTAAGATTCTTCAGGATACCTGTTGAAGACGTGCAATTTTTTTCCTCCGCTATGCTACGTGAGCGCTTAAGGGTACTTAATTCCGTCCTTGTCACGCTACATGAGTGCTTCGAGTTCTACCCGCCTCGTCGCGAGCGTCGCACCAGGTTCCCTCCCACCGTGCTACGTGAGCGCGTAGGGTGGTCTGCTGGCTCACTACAAGCGTCAAAGACGGAGTTTAATTTGAGAAATTATACCTTTGCACGACGAGGGGTGTGTCGATAGTTACGAGGGCATGAAAATCGAGGGCAAATTCCAAATTTCCCCTCTCCATTTTTATTTTCTACTTATCTTTATTTCTCTTTTTTGGAATATTTACATGAGCGGCAATAATTATTATTTTTATAATTATAATAATGATTATAATAACAACAATTATTGTCACAATTAATAACTATTAATAACAATTATCATTAATAACACCAACAACAACTTTATTAATGACATTAACATTATTTATCATTATTATTATATGCGACAATAACAATGATAAATATGATGAAATCAACAATGCTTTGTTAGCAGAAACAAGAAATGAAATGGGTAAAATTTTATACCCGTTATTTTGATGGGCCAGTTTTGAACTAAAGATGATGATGGGCTTTTGAAGTGGTTGGTTAGTAGTGGACTGTTTGGTGGAATGAGATGGGCTGAGCTGTGGGCTTTTGAGTTGAGGGCTGGCTGAATATGAGGGGAAGGGAAAGCTGTTGTAATTCTTTTAGGAAGGCATCCTTTCACGTGGAAGCAAGCAAAAGGCAAGGAGTGTTCAGCTTTCCTTTTGCTTTAAAGAAGGCTTGTGAGTTTGTTGTTTGGCTGTAGTAAATTATTTGTGAGGTAGAGGGAGTTGGAAGGTCTTGATTCGGTTATGTTGGTATGGACAAGAGCTACAAGTGACGTAGAGTTTGATTGGAATAGGGGTCAAATGCATTTGTATTAACTGTGGAGCGGCCGGCTGCAAGCTAGGGAAGGATATAGGAGCTTGGGGTTGACGAGACCTGTCAAAGGGGCGACAAGAGCTTGCGAATAGGGGCTCGATGTGTACAAAGGGGCGACAAGAGCTTGCGAATAGGGGCTCGATGTGTACAGTTCCACCTGGAGCAGCAGTTGTTTAGCTATCGTGATTTGAATAGAACCGTTGGACAAAGACTAGAAGTCCGATCGGTCCTTGAGAGAGGATTGAACCGATGAAGTGGCTCTTTGCGTGAAGCGGAATAGAGAGGCGGGCGTGAAGGATTTCGGCGGCTAGTATTTGTTTATGATGTGCGACTGTGAGGCAGAGATCAAAGCAGTGCAAAGGAAATCGGCTTGAACACGAGATTGGCTTTGGATGTTAGAATGGAAAAGGTGCTCTTGTGGATGTGTGTAGTGAGATAACGGCGGTGGACTTTGGAGCAGACGTGAGAAGAGTAGAGGGGCTGGATGTGCTTGTGGGTCATGGAGTTCGGTAGGCAGGGAGGTGAACGGATGGCTGCTGGTTTGGTCGGAGGTGCAAGAGCAGGTGGATGACGAAATTTTGGAGGTGTGCTTCGTGAATAGATCGAAGCTGAAAGTCAGGAGTTGGAGGTCGTGAAGAATGGAGCAGGGATTTTTGGTTGTTTGGCATGAGCAATAGAGAGGAAAAGAAAAAGAGAAATGGAGCTCTTATTTTAACGCAAGCAGGAAGCAGTCATCGAGGCGATTAAACTCTGTGCTTGCGAGATTTACAAGCAGAGACTCGACGCACAGCTTAGCGGATTTTCAGGGATTTCATCGGAGACGTCTGAGATTTCGTCGACAGGTAATTAATTTTGATTTGATTTTCCAATTGACTTTTAATTGATTTTTTATTTTTTTAAATTAATAGTAATATTAATAATACTAATTTATTATTAATATTATTATTAATCCAGAATGAAAGCCGCGCACTGATTTCCAAAAAAGTGCCTTGATTCAGGCATTTCCCCAAAATTTGTGCCTCTCGCTTCGGAATGCGTGTCATTTTCGCACACGATTTTAATTGGACAAATTGATAATCCCTTTTGGGTATTGATAATGTTCTGAATGCAACGGCGAAGTCCGTTTTGCGATCTGACGCCATTTGGGCGACGTCGCGCGTCAATTTCTTCGATTTGTGCATGTTGCTCGAGATGCTTGTCGATCTTCTCGTACGACTTTAATTGATCAAATTGCTTGTTATTTTGGTGTATTGACGACGTTCCGAACACAACTGCGAAGTTCGTTTTGCGATCAGATGTTGCTTGGGCGTAGTCGAGCGTCCGTTTCCTCGATTGCGTGTTGTCGCCTCAGAATTTGTGTCGTTTCACCGCTCGATTCCAATTGAACAAATTGACAGTGATTTTTGGGTGTCGATGATTTTCCAGACGCAACGGCGAAATCCGTTTTGCGATCGGAAGTCATCTAGGTGACGTCACGCGTCGATTTTGGGTGTCGGTCGTCCCTTTGGACTCATCTCATCCAATCTAATCGTGAGGGGTCCCCTCTTAGGTGAACTCGGCGTTCTGATTGGAATGACGCAATCCATTTGGCAATCAGAGGTCGTTTGACCTTTCAACTGATGTGTCGCGTCGACGTGCGTATTACTTGATTTGCCGGTTTTGCCCCTTTTGCGTGTGGTTTGATGTATAGGGGTCAACAATAAAGAGGATGCTCCCCTTTGCTAAAAAAAAAATATTTTTACTTGATATCATATTCCTTTCTTGATAAATGGCTGGTAACATTTTATTTCCTACCATGGTTCCATCCTTTAGAATATACTTGTTTAGCTAACAGGTGCCGAAATGGTTCTAATTCAGGAGCAGGCCTGCAAATATCTGCATTTACATATAGGTTCAATTTTATCTTCATAATTGCATGTACATTCCATAAAAGCTTATTCAACTCCTCAAGCTCTGAAGTTCTTTTTGTAAATTAAATAGGATGCAACTTATAAGAATCAGCTAGGTTTCCGAAAAGGCATGCTCAGTCGTATTTTTTTGTATTTTGCTTTTTCTTGTTAGTGGGTTGGGTGTTTTTGCTTTATTTTTTTTAGCTAGGACCTTTGATTATTGATCGCTAGTTTCTTGGTGAAGCAGGCTCACCTAGCCAATTGAAAGTAGTATGAGGCAACAGTTTCTTTAGGGGTTCATTTTAGGAACAAATCATTGTTGTTTATCAAACGCATGGATTTTAATGTGGATATCTTGCGGTAGGTTAATGCCAACTCTTGTGGGATAAATAGATGTTCAAAAATAGGTGAAACCTATGCAAATATAGAGAATTAAAAAAGCAAGACAAATAAGGTCATCGCACATAAGCAAAAGAATTTTATACAAGTTTACTTAATTGATAACTACATGTTATTACTATTGCAGATTTCACTACTGTTTTCAAGAATTACAATTATAATTTCTAAGATAATATAATTTATTATAAAAAAACAAGGCAGTCAAAAGAATGCAACAACATTTTCAAAACTCTTAATAACATAATCACAATTTTCAACCTGCTGCTAAGTTACACTCTTAATAACATAATCACAATTTTCAACCTGCAGCTAAGTTTGTGTGCCGCCTATTCTTCATAGAGTAAAATCTCGGCTCCATGACTTAAGACCAGATCTTATGGCTCATATGAATGTTTGGGTGGACTTAAGCAAGCAAGTATATATTAAGCTAGGCTAAAAATAAGGTTTCATAATGGGAAGTATTTGAAATGCTAAATTATTGCCATAAACCATTCCCTATTCTCTTTGTTTCTTTTAGAAATATTGGTTGACATGCTTTTCTAGATCAACTGAAATTTAACTTTTTTTTGTACCTTCAAATCAGGCCTTCTATCTTCCAGAGACTGAGTATGTGCATTGGGCACGCTCTCATCCTGTAAGAACTAATAGTTTATTGAAATTCCGTATCCTCTCCAGTTCCCGGACATGAGCCATAATAACCTTTTTCTATGCAGGAATACACTAGGAGTCAAGTTGTAGGGCTAGTGAACCTGGTGGCTACCATGAAAGGGTGGAAGAGGAAGACAAGATTAGAAGTTCTTGAGAGGATTGAATCAGGAAACTAGCCTGTGTTCTAAGGTTTCTTTTCTCCACAGGCATGTAAATTTCTATTTTTTTTCTTTATTTTCTAGATGTAAATTAGATTGCATAATTTCATTGATTGTGATTGTATATCCTTATGAACTAATGTTATTTGTATCATATCCTTGCGGGTTAAAAAATAAATAGCAAAGATTCAAGGTATTTCTGCCTTCCATAGCCCAATAAAGAAGGCTGCTTTTACCAGCTGCTAGATGTCATGTATATTGTCTTTATGCATAATATACTTGAAGATAGAGGGCTGCTATGAAACTTTCCTTGCAGTTTTGGAGAAACTCTATTATGGTATTGTCATATGACATCATATGCTAGCATTTATTTCTTGGGGATTTACAGGTATATCACAAAATTATAATTTACTTACATATCTACCACACATTTTAATATTTATTCATATAACCTCAAATTTCTAAATCATATTAAAAATACCACTAAAAATAATTTATTAAAAAATATTTTTTTCTATTCGTATATTTTAATATGATTTAGATATTAAAATATTTTATACAACAATAACATCCAGCTTTTATCTTATTATGTGGAATTAGCTATATGAGTTTTTTTTTTCTCAATTGTGTTAGTCAAATTCTCATTTTAAATCTAATAAAAAAAGTTTATTTTTATTACTTTTTAATAAGTCTTGTAGTTATATATATATATGTTAGATTTAATGCATCTACTCTTTTATTTAAATCTTCGGGTTGATATTTTATATGACCAAAATATCTGTGGCTCTAATCTTATCTGCCATTGGATTTACTCCAACTTTTTCATGTATATGCTTCACTTTTTTTTTTTAATTGTAAAACCACTCATTCACCTAAGCATCTTCATCTCCAAAATACTTAATTTTATCCTTCTCTCTTAATGGCCAACATTTTGAGTCATAAAGCATTGCAAATCTCATCACAATCTTATAAAGTTTTGTTGAAAGTTTGAAGAGTACTTTTCTATGACACAATGGGTTTGATGCATTTGAATTCGACTAATGATATTCTCATCTATCCTAAACTAGAGTTCCTCCAAATTATGAATTTTTAGCCATTTGGATGGTAGATGGCTTCAACTAAGGAGCATATCTTGATAAAGTAGTGAATTTAGCCTCATATTGCATTGCTAATCTTTTCCCTTAAACTAGCCTCAAGAACATATACTACATATCTGCCTCCTTGTTGAAAGAGGCACAAAGTAGTCTTTATAAACATATGTAAATTCTTCCCATTTAATTTTGCATCCCTCCAAACTTTTCTTGATGTTGTGCCCTCCACAAACTTTTTGCCTCTCCATTTAATGCAAATATTGCTAGTGAAACATACTTCTATTCTAGCCAGAACATACTATCTAATATTTTAGAAATTTATAATAGCTAATTCTCCACCTCTATTAGCCCTTCAATTCCTTTAAATAATAGTGCCCGCATATCTTGAAATACTTTTGGATATTTATCCATAGAGATATTATTGCAATTAGTTCAAGGTTGAGATATTGAATTCTAAATTAATTAAGTCATCGTTCATCATTTTGGCTAAGACATCAATATTGGAATTAACACTTGGTGTAGTTATATATTCTCTTCAGAACCATCTATAGTACTGAAATAGAATACACTTATTTTTATATCATACTGGCACCATTCAACCCATCTTAAATAAATAAATCAACCTCTAAAATAATATTGACATCTTCGATACAACTTTTGTGACAACCTGGCCTGAAGTCTCAAATTAATGCGGAAGTAATAGACGGTCAAACATAGATCATAATTCATTGAATACTTTAATTACTCAGTAAAATAAACATGCAATTTTATTAGAAGTCACTAAAATAATTTCTATTTAAAAAATACAACAAAATGGCTCTGGCCTATTTTATTTGGCCCTATTCTAAAAAATTTTAATTTAATGATTTGAATTTCTAAAAATAAACTCAGTGGTCAATTATGATTTTCAGTATAATAGTAACATTGTCTCATGTACATAAGTAGATATGGCATAACATAAAACTTTTCATTACATAATCAAAAAAATATGAATATTAGAATTCATTGATTATATAATCCTTTTTTTTTTGCATGTCTATCTTTTAACTTTTAACTTTTAATAGTTAATTTAATTCAATAGCATTATGTAACAGTAGCAATTAAGGTACTTTTATTTTCATTTTTATTTTTTGTTTTCATTTATCATTCACAAGTATGTTGTATCTCCATCTAGTATCATTAGAGGGTGAATTCCTATAATTTGCATGCATATATCTTTATTATTTCAATACTTCCCATTTTCAAGTTGTAATTCATTTTATTTTTTATTTTTCTTTACATATACATATCAATTTACTTAAGCAACATTCACAATTAGATATATTATATTATAACTTTGTTTGTTTAGCTCCTTTAAAAAACTCAACAAGTATGCATGCAGTGCAATTAATCACATTGTATAAATAATAAAAATATGCATGCTATAAAATGATTGTAATCACCCACATCCCTTCCTATTTGAATTTGCAATCCGTCCTCGGATTTCCTTAAACTCTTAGTTAGCTTTTTCTTATAGCACAATCTAACTATCAAGGGTGTAACTTCATCACTTCACATATGTAATTTTGAATTGAAATTAAAATAAGTTTCCAATAACACAGTTAACCCCTACTTAGGTTTTCAATAACACTCCTTTTTTCTTATCTTTCAATGCTTAATCTTACTCATAATCAATATATCAGTACGTAAGCCATATTAATTTTCTAAAGCACATCAAATAACATTGGAGATGTCAAACATCATATTTGCATTATATATATATATATATATATATATATATATATATATATATTTGTGATTGCTTGAGAATGACATCTCAATCTCCCTCACATTATAAAATTATCATCCATATTTAGAATGATTAAATTATTCTTTTAACAAAAAATATAGACTTCCACTAACAAAGTATTCCATTTATCATCTCTCATATTTTATAGCCTTTGCTTCAAAACTTTTATCGATGTCGTGACATGTATGTTATTGTGATCTTTTCTTTGTAAAACCTGAGATAGCTCATTTGTTGCTGCTAAAATAGACTTCATCATATGCAAAATAAAAATAAATTCAAAATATTGCACATCATCAAGTAGGGCATAAGCTTCACCTTTTCGCTCACTTTTTATCCATCTTTTAGTATTATTTCAAGACCATCAACAACAGATCCATACAAAAGAATTATAATAAGAGAAGCATAGTGTGAGTCACAGCATGTATCTCCAGCTCGTTAAAGGCCTATCTCCTTATTCAAACCTCTACCTTTGAAAATTTCACCACTTTGTAGTTGCTCTATTATCTTGTCATATTGTATAGCTCGTAGTTTATCTCTTCTTTTATAGGAACTTCCAATAATATTTATCAAGTTAGAGATAACATTGAAAAGTGAAGCAACATCAACATGATTTTTAGCTATAATGATCAATGCCAATTAGAGTTGATGTGTAAAATAGTGTATATAATAAGTTGAACTATTTTCTTTCATTATTAAAGATTTCAGCCTATTGAACTCACCATGCATGTTACTGGAGTTGTCATAACCTTGGCCACATATCGATGTTGTGCTCAATCCATATTTTTTTAGGAGTGTTTCAACAATTTTTTTAGTGTCAAAGCAGAAGCTTCTTCCACATGTACAAGTCTAATAAAGCTCTTGATTACACACCCTCTTTTATCAACATAGTGTAATGCTATAGCCACTTGCTATTTAATTGATACATCTCATGACTTATCCAATAAAATTCCAAAGAGATGATTTTCTAATTCATTCATGATGATATTGGCAGTTTTGATGGCAATAACATAGGAATTTCCCTCTAAATATCTAGAGCAATAGAGTTATTATTTTCTGGGACATTCTCTAAAACCACTTTTCTTATAAATCCATTTTGTGATGTAAGGAGGTAAAAAAAGTTCTAAAAAATTTCTTTGATTTTTGATTCTTTGGATCATCAAGACCATGAAAAGCTAACCCTTAGTGCAACAGAAATCGAACACAATCAAATAGCAGTTAAATGAGTTTTGTTATCTCTCTGATTTTGATTAGAAGGTTTTTTAACAGATCTAATGTCTTGCTTTTGATTCATTAGATCTTCATATTCTCTCCAAGCAATGTTATGAGAATTCATTATCCTCAATCTATTCACTTGTGCAATATGAACTTCAAATTTGTCCTCTTTTTTTTTTCAATTTCAAAATCCCTTTGTGTCAAAGTTATAACCACTTGCTTACTTTCTTATTTCTGTTCTATAAAGATAACAAATAAGCAACAATCGACATCGTTGGTGAGATTTTACTCCAACTATGCTTTGTAATCATTAAATCATGTAGGATAAAGCCTACATAATTTATTTTAAATTTGTGTTTGTGGGAATTCATTATCCTCAAGCTAACAAGGTCCTCTTAGAAAGTATGTTCTTCTCACTATATTCATATCATGATAATCATTTTTTTTTAATTTAAGGTCAATCGACAAAACATCAAAATTTTTCTCATAAAGATATTAGATTGCACAATTTACATCTTGCTCATTTACTTTAACCTTTCTTTTGAAGTATGTCTCATATCTATAATAAAAAATATATAATGATAGTGTTAAATCCCATTTTGTTTGGTAGATCATGTTGGGCCATACTTTCACCAAATGTGAACTGAGAACCTGAGTGAAGAGGACAATAAAGTATGAATGTGTAAGAGAGAGAGAGAGAGAGAGAAAGAGAGAGAGAGTTTATAAGCCCAAAAGAGATATGATTTTAGATAAAATCTCTATTATTTAAGCCAGAGATACAAGGATGATGAAAATGAGAGTTCAGCATTATGAAGCCTGACCAAGAAAAAGGAAAAATAATATAATATGTTGTAGATCTTGGACATACGTTTCAAATATGTTTTGACATATGTTTCATTGCCCCTTTTATGTATATATCTCTCTTCTTTTCTCCCCCTTTTTATACGGTTTGGAAGGATACAAGAGTTATGTCTTATATACAAAGGCTATCCCATTAGTCCTTTGTGTTTATTTACTAATTTATATCAAATGGAACAGTGATTGAGAAGGGCAAGCTAAGCAGGGTCTAGTAATAACTTAGAGTTGCTCCATTGATGAGAAGGAAGAATGGTATCTTGGTGTTGTCTTGAGGATGGAGTGGCTTGGAATGGGAAGCTAGTCTAAGTCACCCCATTATGATAAGGAGGGCAAGCAACATCTGGATATGGTGTTCATCTTTATATAATGAGAGGGGTTCTTAGAGAGATGGTGGATGTCATGGAGGCTTGGTGTATCTTGGTTGAGTATTTGGATCTGGCTTAAATGAATAAAAGCCTATCTAGATGAGGAGGAAATTCTGAGGTTGCCCTTACCCCGGGGGAAGGGAAGACAACTTGGAGGATGTGACTGGTGCTAGTTTATTGTACTCTAGTGTTAAGCTCTTATTAGCTCTTAAGTGAGTCCTTCGAGAAGACTGATCTGAGAGAGGAGTCAATAATCCTATTTTCTTGAGCCAGATATAACTTGCAAGACACCGGAGAATGGTAGTCATGGGTGTATATTTAGTTCCCCAATTTATGTGACCATTTGAAGGTCTGAGCTCGAAAAGGTCTGATAAAAAAAGTTATAAGAGAGGATGAGTAAATATAAATTTACTACTTTAAATCTTTTACAAATTTTAAGGCTTGCATTTTCTTGGAGACTGAATGATCTCGTCATTTGGTTTCTTTATAAATACTAAATTTGGGTCAGATGAGCATGTGCCTTTACATTCCAACTGTGAGCCTTGTTTACTTTTGGTTGGATGGATCCTTCCTCCTTTGAGCTATCTAAAAGGCTACCTATAAGAAGGCATGAGTGTCCTTTGGTTTGGCTGCTATGAGTTCAGAGGAAGCCATGTCGAGTAGGCTCGTAATTAGAGAAGAAGAAGTGTATCTGCAGACTCGGTTGATTTGTCTATGGGTACTGTATTGAAGGGAAAGTGAGTGAATATTGAAGAGCTAATTATTGTGGAAGATGATCGACCATCTAATGGCATTGTGGGGATGCAGGAGGCAATTGCTCTTATTGCTTCCAGATAGGAGGTACGACTGGCAGGTGTGAAGGTCTCGAAGAAAAAGAAAATCACTATTTTCCACTTGGAGGTGCGCTAGTAAGTGCGAATGGACCTCCTTTGCAGAAGGAAAATATACATGAATTGAGAATAGTTGCTAAGGGGACTATTGTTTTGGCTGTGAGGGTTGCAAAAGAGGTTGTTGGGAAGCAAGTTGCTAATAAGGTGCTTGGGCAGCCGTTGGCTTCTTTCTCATATATTTTTTTTACTAACCCCTCCTTTCCCTCTAGGAAAATTTTATTGGATGAAATTATTGGGAAGTTGATGACTCTGGAGCCAACCATAAAGCCTAGAGGTTTGGGTGAGTTCAATTTTGTTGAACAAGGGGCTGTTATTAAGGGCGAGGCCGACTGGAGAGAAGTGGCTTCTTCACTAAGAGGATAGGTGGTTGCTCTGTGGAGCCGTATTGACTCGATGGAGGCCAAATTGGGAGCATTACTTATGTAGATTAAGCATGAGGGCTTTTACTAGGGTGCTCAATACATCATGGAGTACCAAGATCGCACACAATGACTACCACCAAGTATGTAGAATGATCTTATATTGCAACATGCCCTACATGGTCACTATGGTTGATTATTTTATTTGTTTTAATATTTATATTTATCTTGAAGTGCAAACCTGTAGGCTCCTATGTGAATAAAATCTTTGATTTCATTAAATAGGATGAGTCATTTGATTAGTCAAAGATTTCAATAAAGACTATAATGAAAGTTGTTGCAAGTGTAATGTGGTCCTTCTAATTCCATAATGATGGAAAAAAAATGGTAGGATCTTTTGTATTAATTTTTATTTGAGATGTCTTGAAATCTTGTGTATTGAGTTTGAAACTATAAATAAGAGTAATAGAACCTGGAGGTCTAATATCTACTTTATCTCTTTTATTTTGTGAGATCTTTCATCTTTGATTTTCAAGATATTTGGATTATGTAAGTATGCGAGCAAGTTTCTTGTTGAGAAAAATTTGCCTAAGACTTGGCTGATTGAAGAGTATGACGAGTATGTATTCAAGGCATTCTGATTCTCTCGTATTGATTTCATTATCAGGGTGGGGATAGAAGATGAGTGAATTAACATGGATGGGGAGCTAGTCGTTCTCATCAATCATCTAAAGTTGGGGATACAGCTCCCTTTGTGTATAGAGATTGTGGAAGTTTTGAATTTTTATAGGGTGGTTCTTGCTCAATTGTTGAACTCCATGGTGGAAGTGATTTCCTTTACTTCTTTATTGTATTAGCAGTTCCTGCCATGGTCACTGAATGTACTCAGATATGTTTTCATGCAAACAACCTTCTAAGAATATTTTATCCAGTTCTTATACATGGCAGGCAAGATGAGTGTCCTAGAGAATAAGGTGCTAGACTTAAAGGCAAAGTTCATTGCAATTCTGTGTGCTTCCTGGTGGAGGGTGCAAACTGATTGTATCCCATTGCTAAGGAAGTAGTTGGTCCTTTTGAAGTTAACCGTAGAGGAGATGGCATTGTTCGCAATTGTGAAGAGAAAACTACTGGCGGTTCCTCACCACATGGCTTATTAGAATGTTTTTAAGACCTTACAGTGATTGGATTATCAATCTTGATGCATTAATACTTTAATTTTTATTTGATTATTTTCCAGCTTCTTTGTAGGGAATGTTATAGGTTACATGTTCCCGATTAATATACCATTGCTATTTAATATGGTGGAGGAAACTATGAAGCCAAGAGAAAAGCTTGGTTCGGTCGTACGCATGGCTGATTTAGAGACAAGCTGATGCTGGGGTTGGTCCCGGTTCGAGGGTGTTAGTGACTAAGAGGCCATGAGCGACCATAAATAAGCATGATCTTGCTTCGCTTCATGGGGGTGGGAAGAAGTTGTGGAGTTCTCCAAGGAGGTGGTGTTGCTGGCATGCACATCCTCGACGGAGGAGGAAATGGTTGTCAACGCTCTAGATGAGAAAGAGCAAGTTAGAGCTCTAGAGGTTAGTGTCAAGCTGGTATTTCAATAATAGACACATCATTCATGAGTGCTCACTATAGCAATATATTTTAGAGTTTGATCCACATAGCTTGGCTTATTCGTTAATAAACTCATTGGTCGATGCTGGAAGAAAGTCCATTTTTTTAAGATCTCTTCATTTAGGGCTAGTTGCCAAGCATGGGTGACTAGAGATGGCAATGAAGTATGCTAAGTTCACCTTGGCTGAGAGAGGAATACACCGAGAGATGGTGAACTGGTTGGAAAAGGAAATTTCCCAGATGTGGGATCAACATCGATTCAAACTAGAGCCAATGAGATCTAAAGTTGTGGAGCCCAAAGATGGAGCTGAGGCGGAGCATGTGACTTCATCATGGTCATCAAGGCCAAGAAATAGGCTGAGACTACCATTATTAACTTGAAGGCAAATCAAGATGAGGTGCTCCGAGTTATTCATGTCGGAGAGCACGAACACTTGTTGGGTGATCGTTACTTGGACTGGATCACTAATTGCATTAAGAAGTTGGTGGAAAAAGTTGAGCTTTCTTTGCATTTTAGTGACCCTTTCTATTTCTTTTAAGAGATTCATAAAAGTGATAGTGAAGAGGGTAGTGAAGGCGCGAGTGCGTGGCCATGTAGTCACTTCGAGCTTTTGTGAGAGTAATTTTGAATGTAATGAAAATGTGAATTTCTTTTTGTTGGTGTATATACTTATTACATTTATTTTATTATTTTTTCTTTTTTTGATTTTCACGTACCTAACCAATGACGTTAGAAAGTTTTGACATACTAATTGTGTGCCGACTGAGTTTTGAAAGCTTCGGCCATTTCTTTGGCTAGTGTGACCTTGTGCGTTGTTAGACTCAAAACCTTTGAGAAAGTGACTGTCTTATTATGTCCACTGGGGAACTCACTTTGCCTTTGTTACAAAGCTTATTGAATCAAAGGAAGTAGTTACCTGTTGGAAGCCTTGGTGCCGACTTTGAGGCACGGAGCCTTACCGACTGAAGGGAAGAGCAATGCACTACTTTCTTAAAGCTTGTCATAAAAGTATATGCATATCTAGTAGTGGAAAAATGCGTGTTGTCACATATAGTGTTGGAGCACATAAGACTTGCCACATGTTGGGGACTCACATGGAATTCAATGCAGAGCTTATCATAGAGGGGGGAGTAGGCCAATAATGGATGAGGCATTTGATGTAGATGGTGGTATTATGATTGTAGTTGCTATAGTGCTGGAGCACATGAGACTTGCAACCTATTGGGGAATCATGCGCTACTCAATACCGAGCATGTCGCAAAGGGGCGTTAGCCAACAGTGGCTGATAGTTTGTAGATGAGGTGATAGTGGTCTTTCCAGAGAGACATCTATCAAATTCGTATGGGATAATAAATATCTTGGATGGAATGGTAGATTATCTCGATTGGTAGGTAATGTATTTATGTCGACGAGTCCTTTCAATATTTTTTATGTCTTATCAAATTACTATTCCATTTATTGGTTTCAGACATGATGCATTGTGTCTTCCATCTATATATAAAATGGGAGAATTTTGTAAGATGCTTAGGATGTTATGCTGATGACTGCTGATGAAAATTAAGTTCCTTACCCTTCAAAGGAATGATTATTTTTTAATGATTGGTGCGACGGCATGTTGCTGTCACTTCAGTGGCTTCTCTTCCTATTGGATTAGAGGCATGGAAGAAGAGAGAAAATATGTCTTTGTTCCTAATGTTAGTCCTTAGGTGAAAATGATTTTTTTTTTATAGTGGAAGACATAGTGTCAAATTCCTTCTTGGACAAGAAAGGGAAAGGCTAGAATAAGCATGGATGCAATAGAGAAACACATTATTTTCATCTTTTCTTTTCTCATGTAATATAATCTGGCAGTTAGAATCAACAATTTTGTGATACACTCCAGATCGTTTATGTTGCTATGAATATCGAATAGGATGAGTCTTCTCCTCAAGCGAGTAGAGCAAGAGCAATCTTGCTAGATTGTCCAAAGAAGTTTGGGTGCTCTCGAGAAGAGTATCAAAACTCTTATTTTTTAGTGGAATGATGGTGGCTTGAGAAGACTTCTTCCCAAAGCGGGGTAAAATGGGGGTTGCATTCTTCTACCCATTATGGCTCTGTTTGTTGGAACTACTTGCTCGGTCATCTTGTATTTCATTGGACATTGATTGGATTTTTGTGTGATTATATGTATATGCTTGTAATGTGAGAAATGTAATGTGTAATGGATGTAATATCTTGAAATTATAATAAAGATTACTTTTTAGTACCTTTATTTTTTTTCTTAATTTATATTTGTTCAAATTTTATTTAAGCATAAATATGCCTTGGCCTTTGATTAGCCATGTTTGTGATTTGTTTTGAGAGTGAGGACAAGTTTGTTTAAACTTTATTTCTTTGTGTGCTCGATCAAAATTGAGGGATAGATCTCACTAGAAAGAAGACTTTCCTTCATACTGCAGCCTCTAGTACTCACACAAGTATTGAGTGTTTAGGGGCCATGGCTCGTCTCACGGAATAGTCTAATCTTTTCTTTCAACTCAAACCCATAGGGGGATCAGACAATTTTGCATTGCTCAGGTGATCATGCTTATCGCTGTAATTTGGTAGTGTACCTATATTGAATTTTTTCTATGAGTAGTCTCACTAGCCCTCGTTAAGAGGATGTCTTATTTCTTATGATTCCCATTTTAGAGTGAGATGATGAAAAGTTTTATTCCTGCAGTAGAAACAAGTATGTTCATAGGTATCAAGTGATCTGGATATCCCTACGCCCAAGTTCCCCAAACATAGGGCAAATGATTCACAACTAAATAAATGATTTATGCTTAGTTCTTTATCGAGAGTAGGCAAACTTGAATGGGATTATTTTTAATATTTAGACTGTAATTCACCTTAGCCTCTTGATAGAGGATAAAGAGGGGTTCTTGCCATAAAGATGACTTTCCTTCATACTGGGGGCTTTAGCACTTTGTGTAGGTCTTGAGTGCTTAGGGGCCTCAGCTTGACTCAGGGAGCAGTCCAATCTTTTCTTTTAGCTCGAACCTAGAGGGGAATTGGATGATCTCGCACAGCTTGGACGATCAGCTGGTTATCATGAAATTGAAAGGGCTAAGGTTCAATAAGTTCGGAATGAGAGAGAAGTTTAGTAGTCCCAAAGTCAAAGGACTAAAATTTGGCGAATTCAAAATGAGGGGGGAACTCGATTGTCTTAATAGTTAATGGACTAAAATTTGGTGAGTCCCAAATGAGAGGAAAAATAGATTGTTTTAATAGGTAAGGAACTAAAATTTAGTAAGTCTAGAATGAGGGGTGAACTCGTTTGGAGGTGTTCGCTTCAAGTGTTTGAAGATGTGATATATCACCAATTACTTAACTGAGGATAAAGAGGATCTTAGTAGAAAGATGACTTTCCTTTATGTTGGGGACTCTGCCACTTATATAAGTCTTAAGTGCTTGGGAGTCTCGGCTCCCCTTATAAAGTAGTCTAATATTTTCTTTCAGCTTGGACCTAGAGGGGGATTGGATGATCTTTTGCTGCTTGGGTGATCATAGCTAGTTATGTCAGGTCCAGCGACTGGGTTAGAATAGATTTAACCTAGAAATTGGTGGTTTCGACTCGGCATTCTAAGTTTTCTGAACATTTTGAATGAAGGGTTTTGTTCAGGTTGGTGCCTTTAATTGTGTTGTAATTTGGTGTGGAATATTTTCATTTTGAATATAAAATGGTTTTCATCGAATGAAAATGAGAGTAATGTGCATATATAGGCATATATGTCCCTTATGGGTAACATAGTTTGAGGTTGTCAGTGCTCCAAGTCCTAAGTATTTTAGTTTTTTTGTGAGTTTGTAGTTGATAGGCTTCTAGGCTGGCTTATCTTTTGATAATGTAGGGGCCTTCGTAAGTGCTAGCTAATTTACTAAGTGTGGTGTGATGAGTGGCTACATTAGCTTTCTTTAGAACCAGGTCTCCTGATTAGAAGATTTTTTTCTTTTACGTGAAGATTGTATTACTTGACGATTCTTTTCTTGATTTCCTCTAATCAGGGGGTGATGATAAGTATAAATAATATATTATTTTGTGTGTTATATTTTCAGTGAAAATATGTTATTTTAGATTTGTAGTACAAGAAAATACAAAAAGGCACCAAATTCTAAGTATTATCTAGTGCCACAACATCGGATGAATAAATGCCGCAGCGCCATCCAGGATAAAACCATAGAGCCACAATATTGATATGGTGGCACAAACTTCTCTATTTGATAGTGTCGTAGTGTGAAAATGGTTAGCTTATCAGTGTCATGTTTACTATTTTTAAGCACAGTGGTGTCACAATTTATTACTTCTCAGCGCCAAAATTGACATTCCAACATCACAGTGTTCGAACGTCAGTAGTGCCACAACGTAGCAATTGTAACTTCTAGAAGACACGATCTATTAGTGAAATAATTGCACTATTCACTAAGTAACTAATCCACATCAGCACGTGCCACGGGAGCAAAAACATCAGTGCAGTAGCATTAGTTCATTTTATTGGCACTACGACGCCAATCTTTCAAGCGTTGTAGTGCCAGTTGCCTAATTTGTGTTTTCCTATAAATATTTATTGTGTTATGTTTATAAGGGAGTTTAGCCACTTGTATAATTTCAATACTTTTTAGAGTATTTCTTTATACTCTCTTAGAGTCCAATCTATGAGATACTAGAAAAATACTATATACAATCATCAGAGTGTTTAGTTTGTGTTTTCTTGAGCAACTTCGTACGTTAAGAAGAAGTCTAGAAAAGACACATTGATCCTTTCTGGTGATATTGTTCTCTTGTATTTTCATTCTACTATGATTTCAATAAAAATGAGTTTACTTATCTTTTCTTCCATATTTGGCTAATTCTCCAGTTTTTGATTGATGATATAGAAATTATATTAAATACTAATGAAGATTATTATGCTCTAAAAGTGAAATGATGTTTTTAATATTATCCTATTCTTTATTTAATGCACTTAGTGGCTGCATGTCTAGACTGAGGAACGTAAGAATAATCAGAAATATTGAAATAGTATGTTTGCATGCCTAGACATAGGATGTAAAATATGCTAGATTCTTAAGGAGATGAAATAACATAGGAGGTCAACAGATATCATTTTCACCCCATAAGCTCGATAAAGATCTAAGAATGCATATGCTTTGAATCACATTAAAAATAAGAATTTCATTAGGAAAGATATGCAATTTATATTTATTAATACAAAACACTTTATTTAAATATTGTATCCCTTATTTTACTATTTTTATTAAGTGATTAAATATTCACAACTTATAATTTTATTTTAGTAGGATAATTTTGCAATTAGAGTAAATAGTAATAGTTGATTGCTAAAAAGCATACTTCCTCATGAGTTCGATACTCTACTCTATTACTTTATTATATTATTCAATATGTATACTTACTTATATTAAGTGGAGTTTATTATTTTTATATACTTAGCACTGTGTGGTAGGTAACCTAGAATTAGATTTAGTATGCTATTAAGTCTGGTTGAAGACTTTAAACATAATGGCTATGGCAGGCAACCCACTCGATATGCTATATATGGTGCCTAGTGCACTAGTTATCTTGCAACATATGTTATGTTTATATTACATTATCATATATTTTTTATGTCTTTTATCATTCATATGAAAGCATGTATGGTGTTAATTATTGTTTGTGTTTCTTTTATTTATATTTTATTGAATTTTTCCTCATACTTACTATAAATTTTTATTAATTATTATATTCTAATTATTTAATTAATTTTAGTAAAAATGATAATTAAAAATTATGTAAAATTAAGATAATAAAAAAATCCTAGATTATAGTTTAAATGAATACTATTTATACTTGTTAGAATGAAAAAACTAATAATTAACTAACTTAGACCATTTAAGTTATTGCTTTAATTTGAAATTATAAGTTATATCTTTATGTATTAATTTTTGAAATAAAAATAAATAATTAAAATTAAAGATTAGTTATGAGTATATTAAAATTAGAAATCATTAGGAACCCAAATTTGGAATTGGTAATCTTATTAAATCCTTATATAAAATTTATTAAGATTGTAAAAGGGTTTAAAATAAAAACTGATATTCAAAATCATTAACTATATACTCTATAAACTAATAATAATAAAAAGAACTTTGAAAATAATTTAAAGAAGAAAAATAAAAGATAAGTACATTTAGAAATTGGTATCAATCAAACGCCTAGAATCTGATTATAATCTTATACTTAAATTTATAAAGGATAAATTAATAAAACTAGTATAAATAATGGTGAACTAATGAAGTTTCAATTTTAACTACCAATATATCTAATCAATACGATACATTATTCACTTTAAAATGCAAAAATTAATAATTAAATCTATAATCTATGAATTCAAATTAAGCAATAATAAGAATGTCTGATTAGTGTAATTATTAGTTTTTTTCCAAAGTAGAATTATAACCTTATTCATTTTTACTACTGTTAGACCGTGTTGTATTATCCTATATTTCAGTAATATTAAGTTATCAATTTTTACTTTGGTTAATTATTTAATTAGAATTATATAATTTTTATTTACTTGAGGACAATTAAGAGTTTAAGTTGGGGAGAATTTGATAAGTCTAAATAATATATTATATTTTTAGGTAAAATATCTTATTTTAGTTATGTTGTGCAGAAAAAAAATAAAAAGGGGCCAAATTCTATGTGTCATCCATCATCGCAGCCTCAGTTGAATCAACGTCGTAGCGCCATCAAGGACACCGTCGTAACGACACAATATTGACATGGTAGAGCAGACTTCTTTATTTGATAGCACAGCGTCAAAATGGTCAGCTTTGCAGCGCCATATTCACTGACTTCAAGCACTACAGCATCATAATCTATCACACCTCAATGCCAAAATTGACATTCTAGCATCACAGCATTTAAAAGTCAGTAGCGCCATGGCATAGTGGTTGTAACTTCAAAGAATACAATATATTAGCAAAATGATGTGATTATTCTCTAAGTAAATAATCCACGTCAATAGGCAGCATGGTGGAGTAAAAACATCAGCACAATGGCGTTAGTTCATTTTATAGGTGATATGGCTCCAATCTTTCAAGCATCGCAGTGCTAGTTGCCTAATTTGTATTTTTCTATAAATAGTCATTATGTAATATTTATAAGGGAGTTCAGTCACTTGTATAATTTTAGTATTTTTCAAAGTATTTCTTTAGATCTCTCTTAGAGTCCAATTTAAGAGAGACTAGGGAAGTACTATATACAATAATAAGCAACTCCATACATTAAGAAAGAAGAAGCATAGAAGAGACACATTGATCCTTCTTGGTGATATTATTCTCTTATATTTTTGTTCTTCTATGATTTTAATAAAAATGATTTTGCTTATATTTTCTTCCATGTCTAACTAATTCTCTAACACTGTCTTTGCCAGGTCCCAAGTCCTGGATGAGAAAAGTGGAGGTTGTGTTAAGTAGTAGACAGCCAGCGTATAACTTGTCGAATAATCATGACATGAATCCTTTAAAAAATTATGTTAATGTTAGGGCGTCCCTTGGAAGCAACGCGCTGTATGGCCTGAATACAGCGACAAGTGTGCAAGGGCCGCTGCACCGGCGCCCGGGTGCAGTTTTAAATAGGCAAGGGCTCCCACATCAAGGATGGATGTGGGCAAATAAGCTAGTCCATGAAACTAAAATTAGGATAAGAACTTAGAATATAGGTTCCCTTACAGAAAAATTAATAAAATTAATAGATATTATGATTCATAGGAAGATAAATATTCTGTGCATTCAGGAAACTAAATGGGTTGGAGAAAAGGCTAAGGAGATTGATAGTTTAGGATTTAAGTTATAGTATTTGGGTAGGAGTCATACTAGAAATGGTGTAGGTGTGATTATAGATAAGAGTTTGAAGGATAATATTATAAAAAATAATAGAATTAGATATAGAATTATAGATTTAAAGATTATTATTAATACTAAGATTGTTAATATTATAAGTGTTTGTGCTCCTCAAGTAGGTTTGAATATGGGTTTAAAATTAAAATTTTGGAATGACTTAGAAGAATTAATACAAAAAATATCTCTTGAAGAAAGAGTTTTTATTGAAAGAGATTTAAATGGACATGTTGGTAGAGAGGTAGAGGATTTTAAAAGCATTCATGGTGGCCATAGGTTTGGAACGACAAATGAAGGTGGTAAGACCATATTAGATTTTTCTTTATCTTATGATTTTTTTAATTGCTAATATCTTATTTAAGAAAAGAGATGAGCATCTCATCACTTATAAAAATGAATATAGTACAACTCAGATTGATTATTTTTTTATAAAAAAATTAGATCGTTTAAATCACAAATATTATAAAATTATTCTAAGTAAAACTTTATGTACCTAACATCGATTATTAGTTTTGGACTTTAAGATAAAGGGGCAAAAAATAAAAAATAAAGTAAAATGATATTCTAGGATTAGATTGGGGCATTTAAAGAATATTAACAAAAATATTTTTGAGAGTAAGATTTTAGATCTTAAGATTTTATATGTGCATGAGGATACTAATATAATGTGGGAAAACGTGACTAGTGATATTAAGAATATTACAAAAGATGCGCTTGGAGTATCAAAAGGAAAAGCTCCTAATAGTAAAAATAGTTGGTGGTCGAATCCAAATGTATAAGAAATAATAAAAAATAAGAAGATTTGTTATAAAAATTGGTTTAATTATAAAAATTTTGATAATTGGGAAAGATATAAAGAGGCACGTAAGGAATCTAAAAAAGCAATATGTTTTGCAAATATCTTAGCTTTTAATGATTTATATAATAGATTAGATGCTAAAGAGGGAGAAAGATATATGTATAAGTTAGCCAAACAAAGAGATTGGAGTAGTAAGGATTTAGTTCAAGTGAAGTATATTAAGGATAAAGATCAAAAAATATTTTTCTTAAAAGATGATATTCAACAAAGGTGGATGAGATATTTTACTAAACTTTTTAATGAAGAATGTGAAAATAAGATTGACCTTAGTGACCTTAGCACTCTAAATGAAAATAAAGATTTCTATTTTTATCGATATATTAGTAAAATTAAACTTGGAGAGGATTTAAAGAGAATGAAGGGTCGAAAAGCTGTTTGACTTGATGATATTCCAATGGAGGTGTGGAAATGCTTAGGAGATGAAATAATTTCTTGGCTTTCTAAACTTTTTAATACTATTTTGAAGATTAAAAATATGTCAGATGAGTGGAGAATGAGTGTGTTAATTCTTATTTTTAAGAATAAAGGTGATGCACAAAATTGTGTGAATTATAGAGGAATTAAGTTAATGTGTCATACTTTAAAAATATGGGAGTGAGTTATGGAGCATAAGTTGCAGCGTAATACTAATGTTTCTCAAAATCAATTTGGATTTATGCAGGGTAGGTCTACTATGGAAGCCATACATTTATTGAGAGGTTTGATGGAGAAATATAGAGAAAATAAAGAGGATCTACATATGATATTTATTGATTTAGAGAAAGCATATGATAAAGTTCCAAGAGAAGTGCTATAGAGAGTCCTTGAAAAGAAAAGAGTTAATAACACTTATATTCAAATCATTAAAGATATGTATGCATGAGTTATTACTTGTGTTCAAACACAAGGTGGTTTGACCAAGTATTTTCCTATTTCGGTTGGATTACATCAAGGATCAGCCTTAAGCCCATATCTTTTTACTTTAGTCATGGATGTTCTCACTAGACATTTACAAGAGGATGTACCTTGGTGTATGCTATTTGCTGATGATATTCTTCTTGTTGATAAGACTAGAGCGGGAGTTGAAGGTAAACTTAATTTATAGAGGCCAACCCTAGAGTCTGAAGGTTTTTGCTTGAGTAGATCGAAAATGGAATATATGGAGTATAATTTTAGTAGTAATAGACCTAGTGAGGGGATTATGACTTTGGGCGATCAAGCCATTAATAATAGTACACGTTTTAGATATCTTGGATCTATTGTTCAGAGTGATGCGTTTGATTGAAAATATTATATTATTTTGAAAAAGGTTAATTTTCTTTGGGAAGTTTAATTTCTAAAATTTAATTTTAAGATCAAACGTTCATTATGAATGATATATCACCTTGAAAGGTGAACATATCATTTCCTAATATGTTTATATTATAAGACTTTGAATTTATCCTTATTATCATAGTCAAATTTGAAAAGGAACTACATATGACCCTAAAGGGTCAAAATGATTGTTCAATCAGGTATTTAACTACAATAATTTGGATAAGAGGATCATTGATTTCATAATCAAAATTACAATGGTAATTGATATATCTCTCCGAGGAAAGAAGTTATCAATCACTATTGCTCATTTCAAAATGACGATAATGATCGTCGAGTTTGATTTTCCCACAGATAATTAATTGAGGGTTTTTAAAATTTAATTTTTGAAAAGTTAGATCTAGGTTTCTAAATCTCCTACGAGCGAAGCCCTCGTAGTTAATTACATCGTAGGGGGAACTAAAGTTTTCTACGAATACTCTCGATTAAAATAGCAATACGAATTTCATTTAAGATTTTCAAAGATCGACATCAAAGGGGGTAAGAGTTGGAATTTTCAAATGGGATTGGTTCAAAACTGAACACTTATTCCAGAGAAAAAAGAGGAAGGGTAGGAGGCACCTGGGATTCTAAAATAATTCAGAAGTGCCCTAGCCTATCCTAAGTGTTGGGCTTGAATTTAATTAAAAGAGATTTTAAGTTTGAATGATTGATTTTATTAGAAAATGGGATTCAATTCCTAGAGGTTGAGGATTTAGGATTAAAAATTAGCCTCAGAACTTAAGTCAAAAATGGGTACTGAATAATCAATGACTTGGAACCTAGCTAACATTGGCGGAGGGAGGGGGGGTAAGGGGAGGCATGTGCCCCCCCTAAAAAAAATTTTAGGGAACTCCACCATGCATCTTATGCTCTTTCTCTCTCTCTCTATCTCTATTGCTATTTTATGCTATATTACTTTTATAAATATTATATAATTAGAATTTGATAAAAATTCTATTATATATATATATATATTGTACTTTTATACATAATGTCTGTTGCTATGATTTTTTTTAATTTAATAAAAATATCATATAATTTTATGTTATATTACTTTTATAAATATTATATAATTAGAATTTGTTTGGGACAACTTTCTAACTGCTTTACTATTAATTAAGATAATAATCATAAATTTTTTTGCTACTGTTTTCTTATCAAATATTTTTTTATAGAGGAAGTTTTTTTTACTATAAAAATAGCTAAATAAATTTTTCTATGCTACCAAAGTTTTTTTTCTTGTAAGTTGTTTATTATTTTATATTTAATATTCTACCTTCTTAAATAATAATTTGAAAAAAAATTTAAAACTTCATATGTCGATCCCAAGCCAAGATGTAAAAGGTTGAGGAAAAATTAAAAAAATTTAATTTAGGCCCCCCCTAAATATATTTTCTGGCTCCGCCACTGTTAGCTAATGCAATACATGATTTGGAATTTCCCTGGCTTAGATTGGGGAGCCAGCTAAACCACCTAAATGCTTTAAAACCACATATCTGGTCATTTAATGTAGAGTGGTAGGGACATTATTTAAGATAAGTTTAAGGAGAATGGGGCCGACTGTTGAAATCCAGGATCCCGAGCACTTAATTTTGATGGTGATAACTAATACTTACTGAATCCATACAGACTTCCTTTAGATTACAAATGCTTAATCCTTGTATATGAGCACTAACATTTCAGGTCAGATGCACACTGCTCAAGGTTACTGGAGACTTAAACCGGGTAGAATAGGATGTTAAAAAGTCTGTAATTTTTATTTCTTTATTTTTATTTTCTTGAGTCTGTCACAGAAGCATGCATGTGAAAGGAGAAACCATGCACACACACAGGGGGAGAAGTGTTTTAAATGTGTTAAAAAAATTTTTAAAATAATATCGTACTGTACGATTTAATATCATACTATACGATTAATTAATAATACTCAGGCTAACGACTAATTTTTCAGATGATTAAATTTATAATCTAATCGTACTGTACGATACCTATCGTACTGTACGATAAGATACAATTGAGAAACCATAGCCGCCGGAATAAGTTTGGTAAGTTCTTAATTTTGATTTCCTGAACTGATCGTACTGTATGATTCTTATCGTACTGTACGATTAATTAATACTTACCAAAATTATCTCCCTAATCAGGAAATAAACGTTGGTTTCTAATTTAAAAGTCGATCGTACTGTACGATTATATATCGTACCGTATGACTGACAGAGACGATTTCATTCGTCCCAGCGATCGTACCAAATGAAACCAAGGTTTTTTATTCTGTTCGTCCTGGACGATATTCATATCGTACAGGACGATATCAAGAAATGAACTAATCGTACTATACGACTAGTGGAGTGCTGGACGACCGACAGAGATGATTTCATTCGTCCCATCGATTGTACCAGATGAAACCAAGAATTTTTGTTCTATTCGTCCTGGACGATATTCGTATCGTACAGGACGATATCCTGAAAAACACTAATCGTACTGTACGACTGAAGGAGTGCTAGACGACTGACAGAGACGAATTCTTTCGTCCCAAGGATCGTCCTACAGTTCGTCCTGTATGAATAATACGAATCAACAGTATCATCCTGTACGATATATATATCGTACAGTACGATATGTATAAAATTCGATAACTGTTCGTCTGTACTCGTACTGGACAAAGCTGTAATTGAACTGATCATACTGTACGATTATAGATCGTACTGTACGAACAGAAACGCAAAAGTTGAAACTTTTAGGGTTTTCTGAAGCCTGATATAAAAACAACTTAAAATTTTTCTTAAGAAGTTGTTGATCTATCCTTTTACTGTGAGAGACTTTAAGGAAAGAATGGGATTCGTTAGAGAGAAGTTTTTGGAGAGACCCAGGGCTTGAGAGAGGAAGGTGAAGGTGAGCTTGAGCGTGAGGGAGAAGTAGTGTGAGGGGATCACACGGTGGCTCTAAGCTAGCTGCATGCTTTGCTCCTCTTGTGGCTTTGGGAAGCTTCAAGAAAGTTCTAGAGGGAAGAGTCACTTCAAGATCAACATCGTCAAGGTACTCTGCCATCTCCAGGAGGGAGAAAAGGAGAAGGTCCGCTGCCGTCACCAGGAGGGTGACATAGCGTCTGGTATTCTGCCGCACCGAGGGAGGTGAAAGTGAGTGTTGTAAAGGCTTCTCCGCCTTACTGTGAGGGCAAAAGGAGAGTCAACTTTTACTAGTGCAAATCCCGGAGTAGAGGACTCCGGGGAGTGGACGTAGGTCAGGTGATTGAACCACTATAAAAATCTCTGGTGTGTTTTTTCCTATTTACCGTACTTTACTTTTCATGCTCTTAATTAGTACATTAAATTGCTTGGTAAAAAATCATGATTTAAATCTTGTGTTGTTAAAATTTAAAATTGAATTATCAATATCATCGTTGTGAATGTTGTACTTGCTTCCACACATTATTCGTTGAGTTATTTTTAGAATACAAAAAAAAATTAGAACTCTTGTGTAGGGTTGAATTTTTAAAATACTAATTCACCCCCTCTCTTGGCGCATCTCGTACTTTCAAGTGGTATCAGAGCGGAGTTTCAAAATAGTGTTTTAGAAAACCTAGAAACATAAGATCCATGGCTCAATTTGGTAACCGTAACACTGCGGAGGGTTATTCTATAACTCGTCCACCGTTATTTGACAACATGCCGTTTGATTTCTGGAAAATACGCATGTCTACATTTTTACAGTCTTTAGACTATCGCATGTGGATGTTAGTCCAAGAAGGTTATTCTGCACCATTTCGTATGTTGAATGGAATTAAAAATGAACTATCATTTAATGAATGGAGCATTGAGGATAGAGAACTTACACAACTAAATGCTAAATGTCTAAATTGTTTCTTTTGTGCATTGAAATCAGAAGACTATATGCGAGTCTCAACTTGTACTACTGGTAAGCAAATTTGGGACAAACTGTACATCACGTACGAAGGAACTAGTGAGGTTAAACAATCTAGGTTGAACATACTGCTACATGATTACGAACTATTCCGCATTAAACCTAGTGAAACTATATCTGACATGTACACTCGATTCACCTAGATTGTAACATCTCTGCATGCTTTAGGAAGAGAGTTGTCTAACTCGGAAAAAGTAAAAAAAATACTGCGAAGTTTGCCTAGCTCATATGATGCTAAAATCACTACAATAACTGAGTCAAAAGACCTGAATGTTTATTCTATTGACAATTTGCTTGGGTCACTCATTGCCTACGAGCAAGGAGTGAGTCAACGACAAAGTGATGCAGGTGAAAAGAAGAAGGAGCGAGCGGTGGCTTTAAAAGCAAACAATTCTGAAAGTGACAGCTCAGCAGCAGAGGAAGATGACGACATCGCCTTGATGACTCGTTAGTTCAAAAATTTTCTGAAAAGAAAGCAGCGCCGTCATCAAAGCAATTGGAACAAAGGTAAAAACTCAAAGCATACTAAAGTTGCATCTGAGATAATCTGCTTTGAGTGCAGGAAACTCGGTCATCTCCGAGCTGATTGCCCCAACATCAAGACTCATCAAACCAAGGAAAAGGGTAAGGAAAGATCAAAGTTTAAGAAGGGCAAATTTAAGACTCAAAAAGCGTTTTGGGCCGACTCTGCCTCAGAATCATCGGAAGAAGAAGCAGAGGAGGAGGTAACGAATCTGTGTCTTATGACTAATGATAATCTTGATCAATCAGATCAAGATGAGGTATGTCAACTATCTTACGATGAACTGCTTGTTATTTCTGAAAAAATCTATGACTCGTATAGAAAATTGAAGAAAAAGCATGTTAGTTTTAATACTGAGTTTAGTACTTTACAAAAGGAGCATACTAGTATAGTAAAGAATTTTTCTGACTTGGATAAAGATCATATGTCTTTGCTTGATGAATACGATGCATTAAACAAGAAACATATTGAGTTAACCACTGCACACGATACCTTGAAATCATCACATATTGAATTAGAGAATGCATTTAAGGAACTAGAAGAACTAGTAGGGGAACTTAGTAGCAGTGAGCATACATTGAGATTCGAATATGCAAGTCTTAACCAAGAGAATAAATTTTTAAATGAAAAACTTCATGCATTCGAGAATAATAAAAAACCTCCCACATTTGCTGAATTTTTTTAACCTCCACCATGTGAATCATCTCATTCAAAACCAGCACGGCATGCATCATCCAAACCCAGAAATAGGCACTACCACCCTCGTAGATTAGTGAACCCATTTCCAGGTGTTAGATGTTATTCTTGTGGCATACTAGGTCACATAGCCCGCACGTGCTCAATTCACTATAGGACACATATAGTGTGGAGACCTAAATCGCATTCATCACAGCATAACATGCATACATTTCATTCATATAAGCATAGGGTGGAACCCAAACTCACTTGGGTTCCCAAAGCTAATCCGTGATTGACATTGTAGGGATGCTCTCACAAAAGACCTAGTGAGAGCATGTGGTACCTGGACAGTGGCTGCTCGAGACACATGACTGGAGACATGAAGCAGTTCGTGACACTGGAGGCCAGGTCAGGAGGCAAGGTAATCTTGGGAGACAACACCATCAGGAAAGTGGTGGGCTCAGGTATCATTGGAAACACTAAAAATTTAATTATTGAGAATGTACTTTTAGTTGATGGTTTAAAGCATAATCATTTAAGTATAAGTCAACTATGTGACAAGGGCTTTGACATAAAATTTCTGTCTAATAAATATATGATTAGCTTAAATAATTCACTTGTGTTAGAAGGAAAACGTATAAACAATGTTTACATGTTAGATTTAAACTGCATTGAAACCTCAAACTCTTTGTGTCTGAAAATAATAGCGGATGACTCTTGGCTATGGCATAGGAGACTATGTCATGCTAGTATGAAAACACTTAGGAACATCACTCAGAAAGACTTAGTTAGAGGCATACCAAAGTTAGACTTTACTAAGGATCATCTCTGTGATGCTTGCCAATTAGGAAAATAAGTTAAATCTTCATTTCATGCAATCAAAGATGTCAACTCCACTAGGCCACTAGAAACTCTCCACATGGACCTGTTCGGACCTGTTAGTACAGCCAGCCTAGGAGGAAAGTTGTATGGGTTTGTAATAGTGGATGACTACTCTAGGTTTACTTGGGTGAAATTCCTAGCTCATAAGAGTGAGTCATTTGAAGAGTTTAGAATTTTCTCCACTTGGATTCAAAGGAAATTAGGATGTGTAATTTCAACAATTCATAGTGATCACGGTGGGGAATTTGAGAATGATAAATTTGAATATTTTTGTAAAGATGTTGGAATAGAACATAATTTCTCTGCCCCTAGAACTCCTCAGCAAAATGGAATAGCAGAAAGAAAGAATAGAACTTTAGGTGAAGTTGCTAGGGCTATGTTAGCTGAATACACTCTCCCTAGATATTTTTGGGCAGAAGCAGTAAATACCGCATGTTATGTGTTAAATAGGGTAAATATTAGATCCAAACTAAATAAGACACCCTATGAGTTGCTTAAGCGTAGGACACCCAATCTTTCCCACTTACACGTTTTCAGTTGCAAATGCTTCATCCTAATCAATGGCAAGTCACCCTTAGGAAAGTTCGATCCTAAATCTGATGAAGGGGTTTTCCTAGGCTACTCATCAGTAGGTAAAGCCTACAGAATATTCAATAAGAGAACCCTAGTAGTAGAAGAGTCCACCCATGTGGTATTTGATGAATCCAATAAGACCTCTGAACCTAATCATGAAGAAGAAGAAGTTGAGGTTATACGGGGAGTAGAAACCATTACCATAGAGACTAGAGCGGAATCTCAAGAACATCTTCCTAGAGATTAGAAATTCTCTTCTAGTCATCCTAGAGAACTGATCTTATGAGACCCATCAGAAGGGGTAAAAACTAGGCATGGACTTAGGAAAGAGGTTAGTCATTCTGCATTCATATCTATGATTGAGCCCACGAGTATAGATCAAGCCTTAGGAGATGAATTTTGGATCCTAGCAATGCAAGAAGAGTTGAATCAATTCGTTAGGAATGATGTATGGGAATTAGTCAAAAGACCTAAAGAACAAAGTGTGGTTGGAACTAAATGGGTCTTTAAAAACAAAATGAATGACTCTGGGATAGTAGTGAGAAATAAGGCTAGGTTAGTAGCAAAGGGGTATAACCAAATTGAAGGAATAGATTTTGAAGAAACTTTTGCTCCGGTAACTAGACTAGAAGCCATCAGGGTAATGTTAGCTTTTACTTATTTTAGGGATTTTAAGCTGTATCAAATGGATGTCAAGAGTGCCTTCCTGAATGGGGTAATCAAGGAAGATGTTTATGTGGAGCAACCTCCGGGGTTTGAAAACTCACAGTTTCCAAACCACGTGTTCAAACTGAAAAAGGTACTATACGGGTTAAAACAAGCACCTAGAGCCTGGTATGAAAGACTTAGTACGTTCCTACTAGATAGAGGCTTTATTAAGGGTAGTGTGGACACTACCTTATTTTTTAAGAAGGTAGGAATTGAAGTACTCATTGTTTAGATTTATGTAGATGACATCTTGTTCGGATCGATGGAGAAAAGCTTATGTAACGAATTTTCAAAAATAATGAGTGATGAGTTTGAAATGAGTATGATGGGAGAACTTAGTTACTTCCTTGGATTTAGTGTAAAACAAACAGAAGGTGGAACGTTTCTTAGCCAGTCTAAGTACATCAATGATATTTTGAAAAAAAATATGAAATGGACAATGCTAAGGCTATGAATACACCCATGAGCTCTAACATTCAATTGGATAAAGATCCCAGTGGGAAGTCTGTAGATTAAAAGAGGTATAGGAGAATAATTGGATCGCTTCTCTATCTGACTGCCAGTAGACCAGACATAATGTTTAGTGTGTGTCTCTGTGCCCGCTTTCAAGCTGACCCGAAAGAATCTCACATGACTGCTGTCAAAAGGATTCTTAGATATCTACTAGGCACCCCGAACTTAGGAATTTGGTATCCTAGACACAACACTTCTTTTGAAATCTTAGGGTACTCAGATTCAGACTTTGCAGGATGTAAGGTAGATAGAAAAAATACTTCTGGCACTTGTCAATTCATTGGACAATCGTTAGTTTCATGGTCCAGTAGGAAACAGAATTTAGTAGCCCTATCAACAGCTGAAGCAGAATATATAGCGGTAGGTAGCTGTGTTGCATAAGTTTTATGGTTAAAACAACAGCTTGTAGATCTAGGACTACCTATAGGAACCATTTCGATCATGTGTGACAACACTAGTGCTATTTGCATATCCAAAAATCCAATTCAACATTCACGAACAAAATATATAGATATTAGACATCATTTCATTAGAGATCACGTAGCCAAAGGAGATATTGAACTGCACCACGTTGCTACTGAAGATCAATTGGCTGACATTTTTATAAAACCATTAGATTATGACACATTTAGCATTTTAAGAACCAAATTAGGTGTCATAGACATTCAAGCCTAAAATAAAATAAAATAACAAAAATAATAATAAAATAAAAAAAACAAAAAAAAATTGTGTTTGTTATGATTTATTTTGTTCGAAAATAAAAAACAAAAAAATAATAAAAAAAAAATGGTTTCCTGATCCTCTTACCATGTTGCTCACAAACCTTAAAATTATCTGACAATCGTACTATACGATACAATATCGTAATGTACGATAAGGTTCAAATCACTCCAATCTTAGCCATCCATTCTCATTCATGGTCCAGATCTTTCATGTCTTGTACTTATCGTACTATACGATTCACCACTCGTACTGTACGATACACATTATTGGTCATCGTACTGTACGACATACCAATCGTACTGTACGATCCACGTGTCAAATGGATTAGGATGAATTTAAACTCGGCTGGTACGAACATTATTGCCTATAGTACTGTACGAAAACATGTTCGTACTGTACGATTATTTTTGTCAAAGGTCGTTCAGACGACTCCTTGGGATGAACGCCTCACACTCACGTTCGTACAGTACGATTCTGATCTTACTGTACGATTTGACTCACCTTTTTGAACGGTCGTCTAGATGACATTATTGCACATATCGTACTGTACGATACTCAATCGTACTGTACGATAGTTCACAAATTCTATAAAAGGGAGGGATTCTTTGCCAATTCTCACTCACTCTCAATCACTCCGAATTTCCTCCTTTCTCCAATCCTTTCTTCCACCATGTCTGGTTCCAGTAAGCGCGGTCGAATGGTCGTCGGGAGCTCTTCCTCCTCTCGGTGTTTCGATGATCATTTTCTCTCCGCTGCGGACGAGAAAGCGTATATTAAAATTAAGGAATCCAAAATCACTCCATCCCGCATGCTAAATCAAGCCGCCCTAAATTTCGAGGTAATGAATCTGTTCGCATCCACCACCCTTCAATTCCTTTTGACTCGTGCCTTTCCTTTTCACTCCGAACTCCTGTTTGAGTTTCTTGCTAATATCCGAATCGACCTAGAAAACACCACTTTCACGTCTTATGTCTGTAAACAGAATGTCGTTATCACCGTCAACGACATTGCTACACATATCGGGCTGTCCACTGACGGCCCTCGTCCCCAGTCCATGATCTCCCATGACTATGATTGGACATCAGCAAATATGACCCTTAGGGGTGTCCCCTCCAATCAACACATACCCCTGGTCCAAACCCTGAATCAGAATGCCCACGTTATCCAGCATGTCCTTCGCACATCGATTATACCCAAAGCTAGAGACCATATTCATATTACTCCACTACTTTCTGTCGTCACATATCTAATCATGTCTGGAACAAAATTCAATGAAGCCCAAATGGTTTTTGACTATATCAATACCCTGTCTGCCTACCGATATCCTGGTGCCCGCCGCAAACTGAACCTCCTTTAGGACATGTCATAAGATACATTCTAGATGCCAAGTACCAACTTTATTTTCTGCTACCTCTAGATCACCTACCTATCTTCTACTCGGATGCCTCCTTTCGTATCTTGTTCCATCAGGGGGCCGCTCCCGCCGATCCTGAGTTTGATGATGAAGAGGCTGCTGTTCCTGCTGACGCACCTCCACCACCACCAATCCACCCACCTAGTCTTGCTCCTCCCGACTACCCTCACGATGATATTATTCGACGCCTTGATCACCTGGAGACTAGGTTGGATGCCCACATTGCTCAGCAACATCAGGAGCATGAAACTGATATGAGATGATTTAGGGAGCACTTCATATCGATCGATCACCAGTTTGCGTCCCTCCATCAGTACCACCAGCTGTTTCCACAACCTCCACCACCACCTTCGGATCAGGATCCAGATTTTTGAGTTATTGTAGTTATTTATGTTTTCTGTTTGTTGTCATTATAGTTGTTTCCTTGTTCTTCCCTTTTTGGTGCTGTCAAAAGAGGGAGACATTTCTGTGTGTTCTGTATTGTTCTATTTTTGCTTACTATTAATGATATTGGTTGTTTATATTTTCACTACATATTTTTTCTATCTTGTTATATTTTTTTATATGTTATAATAAAAAAAAATTATTTCTTCTCCTCCTATTTAAAAATTAATAAGCTACTCTTTTGAGGGGGAGCTAAGGAAGTCAGAACAACTGTCCATCAAAAAATATTATTTGACACCATCAAAAAGAGGGAGATTGTTGAAATCCAGGATCCCGAGCACTTAATTTTGATGGTGACAACTAATACTTACTGAGTACATATAGACTTCCGTTAGATTATAAATGTTTAATCTTTATATATGAGCACTAATATTTTAGGTCAAATGTACACTGCTAAAGATTGCTGGAGACTCAAATCGGGTAGAATAGGATATTGAAGAGTCTGTAATTTTTATTTCTTTATTTTTTCTTTTTTGAGTCTGCCACAGAAGTATGCATGTGAAAGGAGCAACCATGCACACACACAGGGGGAGAAGTGTTTTAAATGTGTTAAAAATTTTTTTAAAATAATATCGTACTGTACGATTTAATATCGTAATGTATGATTTAATATCGTACTGTACGATTAATTAATAATACTCAAGCTAACGGCTAATTTTTCAGATGATTAAATTTATAATCTAATCGTACTGTACGATAAGATACAATTGAGAAACCCTAGCCACCAGAATAAGTTTGGTAAGTTCTTAATTTTGATTTCCTGAACTGATCGTACTGTACGATTCTTATCGTACTGTACGATTAATTAATACTTACCAAAATTATCTCCCTAATCAGGAAATAAACGTTGGTTTCTAATTTAAAAGTCGATCGTACTGTACGATCATATATCGTACCGTACGACTGACAGAGATGATTTCATTCGTCCCAGCGATCGTACCAAATAAAACCAAGGTTTTTTGTTATGTTCGTCCTGGACGATATTCATATCGTACAGGACGATATCAAGAAATGAACTAATCGTACTATACGACTAGTGGAGTGTTGGACGACCGACAAAGATGATTTCATTCGTCCCATCGATTGTACCAGACGAAACCAAGAATTTTTGTTCTATTCATCCTGGACGATATTCGTATCGTACAGGACGATATCCTTAAAAACACTAATCGTACTGTACGACTGAAGGAGTGTTGGATGACTGACAGAGATGAATTCTTTCATCCCAAGGATCGTCCCACAGTTCATCCTATACGAACAGTACGAATCAACAGTATCGTCATGTACGATATACATATCGTACAGTATGATATGTATAAAATTCGATAACTGTTCGTATGTACTCGTACTGGACAGAGCTGTAATTGAACTGGTGGTACTGTACGATTATAGATCGTACTGTACGAACAGAAACGTAAAAGTTGAAACTTTTAGGGTTTTCTGAAGCCTGATGTAAAAATAACTTTAAAATTTTCTTAAGAAGTTGTTGATCTATCCTTTTGCTGCGAGAGGCTTTAAGGAAAGAAGGGGATTCGTTAGAGAGAAGTTTTTGGAGAGATCCAGGGCTTGAGAGAGGAAGGTGAAGGTGAGCTTGAGCGTGAGGGAGAAGTAGTGTGAGGGGATCACACGGTGGCTCTAAGCTAGCTGCATGCTTTGCTCGTCTTGTGGCTTTGGAAAGCTTCAAGAAAGTTCTCGAGGGAAGAGTCACTTCAAGATCAACATCGTCAAGGTACTCTGCCATCTCCAGGAGGGAGAAAAAGGAGAAGGTCCGCTGCCGTCACCAGGAGAGTGACATAGGGTTTAGTATTCCGCCGCACCGAGGGAGGTGAAAGTGAGTGTTGTAAAGGCTTCTCCGCCTTACTGTGGGGGCAAAAGGAGAGTCAACATTTACTAGTGCAAATCCCGGAGTAGAGGACTCCGGGGAGTGGACGTAGGTCAAGTGACCGAACTACTATAAAAATATCTGGTGTGTTTTTTCCTGTTTATCGTACTTTACTTTTCATGCTCTTAATTAGTACATTAAATTGCTTGGTAAAAAATTATGATTTAAATCTTGTGTTGTTAAAATTTAAAATTGAATTATCAATATCATCGTTGTGAACGTTGTACTTGCTTCCGCACGTTATTCGTTGAGTTATTTTTAAAATACAAAAAAAAATTAGAACTCTTGTGTAGGGTTGAATTTTTAAAATATCAATTCACCCCCCCTCTTGGCGCATCTCGTACTTTCACCGACATCTAGAACAGATTCCTAATTTGCCCCTTAACTTAAGTTAGGTGAAATGCTTAAGTAAAATATAATTAAAAATTTAAATACTTTTAATTGATTTATAATGTAATGCATGCCAGTTAACTCGATTAAATGCTTAAATCAGGATGAAGAAGTTTTAAAATCAGGCTTAAAAATAGATTTTATCCTAAAAGAATGCACAGATCCCCTTGACAAAATTGCACCCTCATAGGCTAGGTGGTCTGCTAGAACCCGTAGGTAGGGAGGTGCCTAACAAACGGAAAGAAGATGCATTAAAAATATAATGAGAACTCCCAGCGGTCCCGAATTTCTATGTCAACAACAACATCAAGCCTTTATCCCACTACGTGGGGTCGGCTACATGAATCCTTTTTCTCCATTATATCCTGTTAAAAGTCAAATTCTCGTTTAAATCTAATAAAGAAAGATCATTTCTAATATTTTCTAACCAAGTCTTTTTAGGTCTACCTCTACCTTTCTTAACATAAGTCAAATCTAAGACCTCTACTTTCCTAACCGGGTCATCGGGAGGCCGCCGTTTTATGTGACCAAACCATCTAAGGTGACTCTCTCTAATCTTATCTTCCACTGGAGCTACTCCAACCTTTTCACGAATATGCTCATTTCGTATCTTATCTTTAAGGGTAAAGCCACTCATCCACTTGAGCATCCTCATCTCTGCAACACTTAACTTAGAATTATGCTTCTCTTTTAATGGCCAACATTCGGCACCATAAAGCATTGCAGATCTCACCACCATCTTATATAATTTTCCCTTAAGTTTAAGGGGTACTTTTCTATCACACAATAAGCCCGAAGCATTCCTCCACTTCAACCATCCAACTTGGATTCTGTTGATAAAATTCCCATCTATTTCACCATCACTCTGAATAATAGATCCAAGATATCTAAAACATGTACTCTTATTATTGACCTGATCGCCCAAAGTCACAATCCCATCACTAGGTCTATTATTACTAAAATTATACTCCATATATTCCATTTTAGATCTACTCAAGCGAAAACCTTTAGACTTTAAGGTTGACCTCCACAATTTTAGTTTACCTTCAACTCCCTCTCTAGTCTTTTCAACAAGAAGAATATCATCAGTGAAAAGCATACACCAAGGTACATCCTCTTGCAAATGTCTAGTGTGAACATCCATGACTAAAGCAAAAAAGATATGGGCTTAAGGCTGATCCTTGATGTAATCCAACCGAAATAGGGAAATACTTGGTCAAACCACCTTATGTTTGAACACAAGTAATAGCTCCTGCATACATATCTTTAATGATTTGAATATAAGCGTTATTAACTCCTTTCTTTTCAAGAACTCTCCATAGCACTTCTCTTGGAACTTTATCATATGCTTTTTCAAAATTAATAAATATCATATATAAATCCTCCTTATTCTCTCTATATTTCTCCATCAACCCTCTTAATAAATGTATGGCTTCCATAGTAGACCTACCCGGCATGAATCCAAATTGATTTTAAGAAACATTAGTATCACGCCGCAGCATATGCTCCATAACTCATTCCCATAGTTTTAAAGTATGACACATTAACTTAATTCCTCTATAATTCACACAATGTTGTGCATCACCTTTATTCTTAAAAATAGGGATTAACACACTCATTCTCCACTCATCTGGCATCTTTTAAAATTTTAATTTTAATTTCAAGTAGAAAATATTTTAAACGTACCCTCACGAGCCTCCGATCGGTTTCCAAGCTCAATCAAAATCAACATGCAAAGCACCAAAAATATTACTAAAAGCATGCAATCCTATATCGCAATCAGTATATTAGTCAAATCAATTAAATAATTAAATTAATTAAATTAATACTCAAATTAAAAGTCCATAGGCAAATACCTTTTAATTATACAACCCAGGGTCTGCAGAAAAAGTAAAGTGGCCGGGCACCACTAACAACAACCAAGATTTTTAATCCTAAGACTCAAGTGACTTTGAGAATGGGACTCCTCGTTCTTCACTTCTTTGTCCTTCTGCGAGGCTCCTTGGATCGTCGGGTCCGAATATTCAAGTGAAAAGAAACTCCCCCTTGAGAGGTGTGTTATCTTTTCTCCTTGGACATTATGAAGTCATCTAAATTTGGATCTCAAAATTGAGAGGGACTCTCCGCTAAGAGATGTCCCTTCCTATTTGGATTCCAAATTGGATACTTAAATATCCCATCTCAAAGTACTTAAAATATTACAATTCAAATTTGAATCAAATTACATTTGAATAAAAAAAATTAAAATCTAGACTCAACACCTGCAGGGTTATCCTAATAATCAACAGTTAATATATTTAAAATTAAATGCTCAAATCACAGCCACACTTGGTCATGCCCTTTTAATTTAAAGGGGGACTTAACATGCTTAGCACCTACTTTAAAGATGTCAACTTTAAAGCTTAATTTTATGCCTCATTTATTTTAATTGCTCTGTACGAGCATGGCCACCTGCATAAAATTGAATTAGTATAAATCACCCCTAACCTAAGGGTAAATCTAACGTACAATCAATCACAATACAAATTACAAAAATTAAATAAATAATCAATCATTTACTTAATTCTAATAACTAGTATGCAGTGAAAATCATAAAAAATCTGACACACACGAGTAGCAGAAAAGTAAACACCGGCCTAGCCTAAGATTAGAGTTTCTTGTCCTAGCAAATCATAAGTGTGTGAGGTAGGCTATATGGGTTGGATGTGTCCTATAAAAGGTATTTGGTTAGAGTTACTTGATGTTTTGGTTGGTTGAAAGGCTTATGGGAGATTTTATTTAAAGTTTAAATCTTAATGATTTAAAGTTGATTTTAAGATTGATTTTAATTATATGTTGGATACCACCTTTGTTGCTCATCGAGGCTGTGAAGTTTATTTCACCTTCATTGGGGCTAATTTAATAGCCTCGTAGGCCTGGGTTACCTAGTGATACCCTAAAAAATTAAGTGATTTAATTTAATTAATATTTAAAAATTGATTACTTTTTAATTAAGATTGGTTGATTACTAGTTTTTAAAGTTGAATTAATATTTTTTAGATTTTAAAATTAATTATTTATTTTTCTAGAATTATTTGAATTACTTAATATATTTAATTAAAGGGATCAAAATTTGACTTTTTAATTAAGAATGATTTCTATAAAGTTATTATTTTTTTAAAATATTATATCTTAATATGATTAGTTAACTGCAAGTACATAGGATTTGAATTTTTTTATATTTTATTGTGAAGGTTTGAAATTTTGACTTGAATTTGAATTTAAGTTTGACCAAATTGTAGACTTTTTAACTTTGACAAATTTTTGAAAGTTTGAAATTTTTGATAAATAAAAGATCTTAATTAGAGTTGAATGCCTTTGAGTTTGCCTAATTTAGAATTTATTTGAATTAGTTAAGAATTTTTAAAGTTTGATGATTTATTTGAATTAATTAATTAACTTAGTTAAGAGGCTTTTGATGATTTGAATCCAAAGTAATTCCAGACTTCTTGAAATCTCTTCCAAAGATCAAGAATACTCTAAGGAGTGTTTATCAAGTGTTTGAATTTTTTTTGGAATTTTTAATTTTTTTAATTAATTAAATTAATTAAATATTAAATTTCAATTAAAATTAAATTAAGCTCAAGTTTGATGTTCAGTCAATGGGCTTTTATTTTTCATTGATTAAGGGTTTAATTTTGGTCAGTTAGAGCTTTTATTTGTATTTTTGTCTCTTAAATTTGATTTATTAGAATTGTTAGAAGGTTCTAAATGTTTAATTAAGGTTTAATCTTGATTAAATAAATTAAAGGCCTTAATGACTTCAAAAATTAGTAAGAAAATTTCTATGGGTTGAGAATGTCACTATATTCAAATGGTTTAGATTTCAAATCAAGATGATGTGTATCCTAATTATTTGAATTTTTCTAAGTTCTCTAACCAAGTTCTTTAATTATTGTCCTTAATGATGTCACTAAGTTTAAATTGATTTGAATCGATGTCACTAACCCTTGACTTAATATATACGAGTACACAAATACATTCACAATCAATTTCTTAAATCTAGGATGCCCTAAGACTAGGTGTGAGTCTGTGCACCCTAAGCATGCAAGAATTATCATTAATTAAGATGACTAATGATGTGATTAGTGAATAATTGAAATAAAATTATTCACTAATCATTTCCCCATGAATTCCATTCAATCACTTTCAACCTATGTTTAAAACTTTAAAGGGATCCCTTCACACTTAAGGATTTAAATATATATAAGTTTTGAAATGAATTATATATATATATATATATATATACATATACATACAAATATAAGTTTTTAAAATAAAATACTTAAAAATATTTGTTAAAATAATTTTTGAAGACTTGAGGAATCCTCTGATTATTTTTTAATATTTTAAAAATAAATTTTGAATTTTAAAAATATTTTAATATTATATTAAATTAATTATTAATTTAATATTAAAAATACTTAAGTCATTCAAAATACTTAAAATAAATCAAGTTTTAATTTTAAAATTAATTATAGAATTAAAATATTTAAAATTTTAAAAAAAATGATATATTACATTAAATATTCTGAATTAATTTGAATTTTCAAAGCTTAACGTTAATTAAATTATTTAGATTAATTTAAAATTAATTAATAATTAAAATATTTCTTAAATTAAATCTTAATTATTTTCTATAATTTTCAATTATTAAAAAAATAATTTTTTTAATTAAATAATGTTTAATTAAAAATTTATTGAATATTATTTAATATTTTTAAATAAAATATTTAAAAATTAATTTAATTTTAAAAATAATAATATTTTAAAATAATCCTTTAATTATTAAATGTTTTGAAATAAGTTTTTTATTTTTTTTTTAAAAATTAATATTTAATTAATCAAACATTAATTAATTATTTAATTATTTAAATAACTTAAATTATTTAAATAATATTAAATATTTTAAATTAACTTTTAATTTTTAAATATTTACTATTTTTCTTATAATTTAAATAAAATATTTAAAATTAAAAAAAAATTATTTTAATTAAATATTAATTTAAAATGATTAATAATTAATAGTAAAAAAATTCAAATTTTATTTAATATTTTAAATTAACAATAATTTTAAATTAAAGATTTATTTTAATTTTTTTAAAATATTAATTTTATAATTTTTAAAATAGTTTTAATATTTTTTTAGAAAGTTTTTTTTTAATTTAAAATGATTTAAAAAAAAATTAAACCGTTTTAATACCCGACGGCGCCGGCGGTGAGCTTGACACGCGTTAGCTCCGAATTGGGGAATCCAAATGGCGGGCAATGATTGTCGATGGTGCAATCAGCAATTATTGTACAATTAATGTTTGTGGACATGTTTTCCACTAGACCATGTCAGCGCGAGTTTCAGCCACTAGATCCTCCGCATTTCTGAATTAATGGTCCAGATCTAGCCAGATAGTAATTCAATCCGGTAGAAGCTTGAATGCGGTCGGATCGTCGCACGAAAAGGCTTAATCAGGTCCATTGATCATAAGATCAAAGGCCCAGATCTCATGTAGTTTAGCAAAATACGTACACCGAAGCCCTAATCACATAAATGGCTCGTTCTCTCGATTAGGTTATTCAAATGATTTGAAATTTTAAATATAGATTAAATCATTCATGTGGAAGTAATTAAACTGGATTAAATGTGCTTATTAAAAAGCTAAATTATCCTAAGTATTATGACATTGGGCTAGTGTTTGAGGGAGATTTAACTGCTGGATCTTCGAGGTTATGGATTCTCTGAACTTGTGGTTTTTCCACACTTAATATTACTGAAGACTCCACGATCTGGTGATGTATAGATCGAACCCTATAGCTCCTTGAAGGGAAAATGCCTATACTCGCCAAGAAACTTATCACCGGTTGCTTTGACCGGCTAGTTTCGACTGGGAAAATGTAGAGGAAACTATGGGAAGCTCATTCAAACTGAGTATGAACTTTAGGGCTTGAGGGTGGTGAGAGAAGATAGGGATTAGAATGAGCCTTAATTTTAACTCTTTGCCCTATTTAAAACCCTAGGACTCAAAGGGAGGGCTGGGATTGATTGAGAGAGCTCTTAGATGACTACCACTGCCCTAGGGGTTGTTAAAAAGTTGGGGGAAAGGACATCCTAAGTGTAAAGAGGTTTTTGGTCCCCACTTTGGCATGGAGAGTGATAGCATCCACTTGATCCTAATCTAAGGGCCTAAGAGTAGCTTTAGGAAGGTTCTAGAGTAGTCTCCATTTGCTAGAAAGGTTTGGATTAGAGGGGGAAGTCATTTGAGCATAGTTTGACCACTAATGAGCCTTTTTAAAGACCATGTTGACTGGGTTAACCAGTCAACATAGCTGCTGATGTGGCAACTAGGATGACTTAATAAACTGGTTGGCTAAGCCCAAGTGGATTTAAAGGTTGTAGGTTTAATGTATGAGCAAGTTAATGAAGTTTGACCAAGTTCTAATGAGTTAACTTGGTCAACTTTGCTTGGATTTGATTAACCAAAGTTTAGGACATGCTTATGCTATGGTTTGGAGCTGATTAAGAGTTTGATAAGGATTTGAAATAATTTATTTGAAGTTTGAATGAACTAAACATGTGTATTTGAGACTTTGACCATCTATGATAGTTTGACCAGGTCAAACCACTTATGATGGGACTCATGATTGGTTTGAGTGGATTCAAGATATATATATATATATATATATATATAGTTGAGTGGTCTTTGAATGTTTGAAACTTTACTTTGAATTGAATTTGAATATGTATGGTGAATGGGACTTATGTTGATTGGATTTGACCTAATATGGATCTGGTTGGCCAGATCAAGTGATGAATGGGTCATGGTGTTCAATTAGCCCTATATTACTAGGAAGTAGTCAAAGGGGGTTTTGAAGATATTTGACTTGATTTGAGGCTTAATTCTAAGTAGAAAAGCTAAAGGGTTGATCTGGTCAACCAGGTTGACCCAAGAACTAGAATTGGGTTCAACATATTTGAAACGACATTTGGAGCCTAGTGGAGGTGGTCACAAGGTCTGGTGAGCTCAATTGGATCAAATCACCTATTGGACCCTTAAAGGGCCTTTAGGTCAACCTAGGTTGACTTGGTCAACCATGTTGAACAAGGGCCTAAGTCTGGGTCTAACTGGTTTGGTTTGACATTTAAAAACTGTTGGAAGTGGTTCCAAGCAATTTGGAGGTCATTTGGTTTGAAATAGACATTCAAACCCCTAAGGGGTGAATTGGTCAAAAGGGGTTGACCTGGTCAACTGAGCTTGACCATGGTCTGGGTCTGGGCTTGAAAATCTAATGGTGATTAAGGTGTACAGGAAGGAATTTTGGAATTTGATTTGAAAAGGGCAAGTTGAAGTTTAGAGAGAACTCCATAATTGCCCTTAAGGGGCATTTTGGTCATTTTGACTCCTAGTCAACTGGGGGTCAAACTGGGTCCACCAAAATATAATTTAATACTCAAAGAGTCATAATCAAGGGTCTGGAAGTGATTGGAGGTTTTGGAGAAAGCTCCAAGGTCAAAATCCATTGGGTGGTAGGTCTAGTGGCATAGGCCATAAATATTTGAAGGTTTTATAGCCTTTCGATTTCAATTCAGTTTCTAAGGTTAGAGACCTCAGAATGGGATCAAATTTGGAGGGTTGCCTCTAAAGACATGTCCCATCAATGTGCAATTGATAGACTCTGAATCAGATGTCATTTAACTGGGGTTTTAAGTGTTTGAAAAATCCCTAGAAAAAGGGTTTCAGGACATACCCTTTTAACATTGGATCTTAATTTGAACTTCTAGGTTTGAGTTAGATTTTGAGTTTCAATCTTTGGATTTGAATTATTTAAATTAATCATAATCATTTGGATGATTATGAATAATTAGATAGGATGAAAGTTTGGTATAGAAGGATCAAGGGTTTGGATTAACTTGGGGTATAGAGTGATCTAAGATTTAGATTGACCCTAGGGCTTGGGTAGATCCTAGGGTTTGAAGTCTAGGAGAATCCTAGAGTCTAAAAGTATTAAGGTTTGGGGTCTAGAAAAAATCCTAGAGTCTGGATTTGATCTAGATTCTGGATTGGTTTGGAAGCTAGACTGATCCAGGGTCAAGATTAATCTTGAACTTGGATTGGGTCCTAATGACCTCATACAAAATGAGGTCGACAAATGAACCCCCAATATGTGTAATAAAATGAAGTTCTATTGCATATATTGGTGTTGATCGAATTAAAAGGTCAAGTCTTGAATTCTGATCCTAAGGGAGAGTAGAGTTTATCCCTAGGGAATCAGGGTTTGAATTGATACTAGGGTAGTATCACAGAGGGCGTACTCTACCACAAGTGGGTCTGGTCCTAAGGGAATGGGAAAACTTAAACCCTACAAAAAGAAAGTCTGGGTGATCACATATGAAGGAAGAATTTCTAATTATAGAGGGCCGAGTTTGGGTTTTAATTCTAGGGAAAGGTAAAGCCTAACCTTAGAGGATTGAATTTTGAATAGATACTAGGGTAGTGCCACTAAGGGCATACTTTACCACTAATGAGTGTGGTCCTAAAGGAAAGAGATATCTAACCCTAAGGACAGGAGGTTGAATGATCGTATATGAAGGAATAACTCCTAGCTATAGAGGATTGAATTAATTTTAAGGGATGAGAGATCCTAGCCTTAGAAAATTGAGTTTGAAATTAAAACTAGGATAGTGCCACTGAGGGCATTCTCTACCACTAGTGGGTCTAAACCTAAGGGAAGAATAAAATCTAACCCTAAGGAAAAGAAAGTTTGATTATGGAATTAAAGCTTGAATTTAGGATGGTGCCACATGGGCATATTCCATCACTAGGGAGTCTAATCCTAAGGGAAAAAGAACATCTACCCTAAGGAAAAGAAAACTGGATGATCTCATGGGAAGGAAGCATTGCTTCTCATAGAATATCAGACCCAATATTTGAAGTTTAAAACTAGGATGGTGCCGTAAAGGGTGTTATCCACCACTAGAAGATTAAATCCTAAGGAGAGAAAGCACGATGACTCACATCTGTCCTTAAGGAGAAGGAAAACTAGAAGATCCTATGAGAATGAAGCATTATTTCTCACAGAAGATCGAATCTATAATTTGAAAACTAGGATGGTGCCACAGAGGGCATACTCTATCACTAGTAGATGATCTTGTAGAGAGAAAACTTGCTCTACACAAAAGATCGGATCTAGAATTTCAAAAATTGAAACTAGGATAGTGCCACAGAGGGCGTTCTCTACCACTAGTAGATCTAATCCTAAGGAAAGAAAGCACAATGACTCACATTTATCCTTAAGGAAGAGAAAACTAGTTGATCGTGTGGGAAGGAAGAATTGTTCCCCACAAAGGATTGAATTTAGAATTTAAAACTAGGATGGTGCCATAGAGGGTGTGCTCCATCACTAGTTGATAATCTTGTGGAGAGAAAACTTGCTCTACATGAAATCAGGTCTGGACAATCATGTGGGAAGGAAACTTGCTCCACACAGTAGATCGGATTTTGAATGATCATGTGTAGGGGAAACTTACTCTACGCAGAGGATCGGGTTTGAATAATTGTATATGAAGGAAGCTTGCTTCACACAGAGGATTGGGTCTGGAATAATCGTATATAGAGGAAACTTACTTCATATAGAGGATCAGATCTAAATTATGGAATGATCATATGTGAAGGAAGCTTGCTTCACATAGAGGATTAGGTCTGGAATGATTGTATGTTGAGGAAACCTACTCCACATAGAGGATCAGATCTGGATTCTGGAATTTGATTTGAATTGGTTTTGAATTTGAGGAATTTGAATTTGAAATTTAGTTTGATTTTGATTATTCTTAAATTTAATTTTAAATTTTAAATTTTGATTGTGTTTAATTTGATTTTAATTTGTTTGAATTTGAAAAAGTTTTAAAAATGATTTTATTTAAGTTTGAATTTGGAGAGATTTTTGAAAGTCGGAGATGCGCCAAGAGGGGGGGTGAATTGATATTTTTAAAAATTTAAACCTAAGCAGGAGTTCTAATTTTTGTGTGTTTTTAAAATAACAATTTAATAGGTAGAATGCGGAAGCTAGTAGTTCGTTCACAATAACGATATTGGTGATATAATTATAAATTTCATAATATAAGATCAAAATTAAACTTTTCACCAAATAATTAAAAACAGTAAATAAAATGTGTGAAAAATAAAGAGCGGTAAAAATGGAAAAAGCACACCAGAGAATTTTATAGTGGTTCGGTCACTTGACCTACGTCCACTCCCCGGAGTCCTCCACTCCGGGATTTACACTACTAAAAGTTGACTATTTTTTTGCTCCCACAGTAAGGCGGAGAAGCCTTTACAAGACTCACTTTCACCTTCCCCAATGAGACGGAATACCAAACGATATGTCACCCTCCTGGTGACAGCAGCGAACCTTCTCCTTTTTTTCCCTCCTGGAGACGGCAGAGTACCTTGACGATGTTGATCTTAAAGACTCTCTTCCCTAGAGAACTTTCCCAAGACTCCCCAAAGCCACAAGAGGAGCAAAGTATGCAGCTAGCTTAGAGCCACCGTGTGATCCCCTTACACTCCTTCTCCCTCACGCTCAAGCTCACCTTCACCTTCCTCTCACAAGCCCTGGATCTCTCCAAAGAAAACTTCTCCCTCAAGAGTCCCTTCCTCTCTCAATGCCTCTCTCATCAAGAAGACAGACCAACAACTCTCTGTTGCAAATCTGGTTTTGATGATGACAAACATGTTTCTATTATGTTTTACTTGGCTAACCCATTTCAGGTACAAAAGATCAAGAGCAACTCAAGCCAACTCAAGATCGGGTCCAAGTGTGTCTAAATATACTATTTTCCTTTTCTTGAGTCAATTGTAATGTAATTGATCCCCTAGCTAAGTAATCTTATACACACACACTCAGGGGAAGAGCTTGAGTGAATTAGAGTTTCTGTTCAATTTTTATTCAGATCGTCCTGGATGATATACACATCGTCCTAGACGATCAAGTAAAAATAAAAACCCTAATTAGGGCGACCAAGTTAAGTCTGTCTGATTAAGCCGATCATCCTGGACGATAATTACATCGTACGGGATGATAGGCTCAAATCAAAAATTCTCAGCCGCTAGATCAAGTTAGGCAAGTTTTATTTTTAGATATTTGGTTTGATCGTCTCGGACGATACGTGTATCATCCTAGATGATCCAGTACAATCATGCCTAAATTAGTCCGGTAATTAAGGAAATCAATTAATATTTGATTGATACTATTAGTTAACCTTTTTCTTGGTGTTAGATGCTTTTCATGTGGCATGCTAGGACACATTTCTCACACCTGCACTATGTACCGTAGTACACATTGGGTGTGGAGGCCCAAACTGCCTATTTCACAGCACAGCACATATGCATTGCATTCTTCTTTTCATAAGAAGGAACTCAAACCTATTTGGGTTCCTAAATTTGACGTTTGATGATTTTGTAGGTGTGCTCTCACACAAGACCTCATGAGAGCATGTGGTACCTGGACAACGGATGTTTAAGACACATGACTGGAGATGCAAATCAGTTCATTTCGCTAGAGGTCAGGGCTGGAGGTAAGGTTACACTTGGAGATAATACCTCCAGGAGGGTGGTAGGTTTAGGTATAATTAGTGATTCAAAGAATTTTATGATTGAGAATATTTTGCTTGTAGATGGACTGAAACACAACTTGCTGAGCATCAGTCAACTCTGTGACAAAGGATACAGCATCAAATTTAAGTCCTTCTCCACTTGGATTAAATTTCTATCACATAAATTTGAGTCATTTGATGAATTTAAGTCCTTCTCCACTTAGATTCAGAGGAAGTTAGGTTGTGAAATCTTGACTATTCATAGTGATTATGGTGGAGAGTTTGAAAATGTGAAATTTGGAAGTTTTTGTGAGGAGCAAGGGATTAGTCACTATTTTTCAGCTCCTAGGACCCCTCAGAAGAACTGGGTAGCTGAAAGGAAGAACAGGACCTTACTGGAAGCCGCTAGAGCCATGCTTGCTGAGTATTCACTTCCAAAATACTTTTGGGCTGAAGCGGTGAACACTACCTATTATGTGCTGAATAGGGTGAATGTAATATCAAATCTGAACAAAACACCTTATGAGATCATCAAGGGTAGAACTCCAAACCTGTCCCAGCTCCATGTCTTTTGCTGTAAGGTTTTCATTTTGAACAACGGGAAATCATCCTTAGGAAAGTTTGACCCCAAATCTGATGAAGGAGTGTTCTTAGGCTATTCTAGTGTGGGGAAATCCTTTAGGGTGTTCAATAAGAGGACTTTGGTGGTGGAAGAGACAACTCATGTGGTGTTTGATGAATTTAATCCTAAGGTGACTAGAGTTGAGGAAGAAGAAGAAGTAGAGGAGATTACCCAAGGGGTTGAAAATGCAAATCTGGAGGAAAGGGTAGAACCTCAAACCACATTGCCTAGAGATTGGAGATATTCTTCGAGACATCCTAAAGAACTGATCTTAGGAGACCCTTCTGAAGGTGTTAGGACTAGGCATGGACTTAGGAAGGAAGTAAACCACTCTGCCTTTATCTCAAAGACTGAACCCACCAACATCAATCAAGCCCTTTCTGATGAGTTTTTGATCTTTGCTATACAAGAAGAATTGAATCAATTTGTAAGGAATGATATTTAGGAGTTAGTAGAAAGACCTAGAAATCAAAGTATAGTGGGAACCAAGTGGGTCTTTAATAATAAGATGAATGATTCTGGTGTGGTGGTTAGGTATAAGGAAAGATTGGTGGCTAAGGGGTATAATCAGATTGAAGGGATTGATTTTGAGGAGACCTTTGCCCCTGTAGCTAGATTGGAAGCCATTAGAGTGCTACTAGCCTTTACCTGTTATAAGGGATTTAAGCTATTTCAAATAAATGTCAAGAGTGATTTTTTAAATGGGATAATAAAAGAGGATATTTTTATAGAACAACCCCCAGGCTTTGAGAGTTCCCAATATCCAAATCATATTTATAAATTAAAAAAGGCCTTATATGGATTGAAACAGGCACCCAGAGCTTGGTATGAGAGGCTTAGCACATTCCTATTAGAAAGAGAGTTTGTTAAGGGGAGCGTAGACACCACCCTTTTTCTGAGGAGAATAGGGGATGACTTACTCATTGTCCAGATCTATATTGATGATATAATTTTTGGATCTTCTGATAAATATTTATGTGATGAGTTTTCTAAAACAATGAGTAAGGAGTTTGAGATGAGTATGCTGGGAGAATTATCTTACTTTTTGGGGTTTAGCATAAGGCAAATGGATGATGGAATCTTTCTCAATCAATCTAAATACACTAAGGACATTTTGAAGAAATATGAAATGGACAAAGCCAAACCAATCAACACTCCCATGAGCTCCTCTGTTCAGTTAGAAAAGGATTCAAGTGGAAAATCTGTTGATCAGAAGAAGTATAGAGAAATAATTGGATCACTGCTTTACGTGACTGCTAGCCGACCTGATATCATGTTTAGTGTTTGTCTTCGTGCTAGGTTTCAGGCTGATCCTAAGGAGTCCCAACTGACTGCTGTTAAGAGAATTCTTAGATATCTTTTAGGGACCCCAAACCTAGGAATCTGGTACCCTAGGCACAACACCTCTTTTGAGAATATTGGATATTCTGATTCTGACTTTGCGGGTGTAGGTGGATAGAAAGAGCACTTCTAAAACTTATCAATTCATAGGACAGTCCTTAGTCTCCTGGTCCAGTAAAAAATAGAACTCAGTTGCACTTTCTACTGTTGAAGCTGAGTACATTGCCTTAGGAAGATGTGTGGCCTAAGTTCTTTGGTTGAAGCAATAAGTCTTGGATTTAGGATTACCTGTGGGCACAATTTCTGTTATGTGTGATAATACTAGTGTCATCTGCATCTCTAAGAATCCAATCCAACATTCTTGAAACAAACACATTGATATAAGGCATCACTTCATTAGGGACCATGTTACAAAAGGGGACATTGAGCTACATCATGTAGCAACTGAAAATCAGCTGGCTGACATATTTACTAAACCACTGGCCTTTGACTCATTCAGTATTTTGAGGACCAGATTAGGTGTGATTGACATAAATGATTGATTCTGATGACTGTTGATTTCTAATTTATCTTTTTTTTATTCTGGTTCTGTTAGTTAGCTGTTTGATTTGATTATCTGTTCTCTGTTGCTTTTTTTTATTTTTCTACTGATTTCTATTTTAGCCTAGGTGTCAGTTTGACTTGAGTATTTATTTTGATGTGATTTTCTACCTGTTATTATTTACTGGTTCATCTCTTTTATTTACTATTTTATACTTTTCAAAATCCGATCGCTGCTCACTTCTGATAAATTAGATTTCTGACTGAGAGTTTTATCTTATTTTTATTTGGAAGCTGATAAGTAGTGATTGATTCCACTGGATCTGTTAAAGGGAAGAAACATTGATGATTATTTCTCTTTCTCTAACTCCTTTACTGGTGTATTATTTCTTTTGGATAAATATCCTCTTCAAAATTAAAAAATTAGTTTTTGAAATAGAGATTTATTTTATCTTCCTACAGTAATCTACCTCATATGAAGAGTATTTTCAAAGTCTTGAGTCATTATTATGATTTTCTAAATCAAGTGATTGCACTTATCATACGACGTATGATTTTTATTTTGTGAATTACTCTTCCTTATTGTGGAGAGCGTCTCCTATGTCTTGAAGGTAATTTTATAGCTGAGATCCTTTAATAATTGTGAGAGGGAGAATGCTTACAAAAGATGCGCAGTGCGCCAAACAAATTGAAAAAGAGGCACAAAATGAGCCCAAAGCTGAAAAGATATGAAATATCGCCAAACTAAAAGATACACAAAGTGTATCAAAAATCAAAAGATGCACAAATCGCCAAATAAATTGAAAAAGAGGCATAAAATGAGCCCAATCCAAGCTTTCTTCCTTTTCAGATCGTTAAATGTCTTAGAAAAATCCGTGCGCCACTTAATATTTTCAAAAGCTTGAGTTTGAAAGTTCTGATTTCTGATTTATTACTTTGCAACACTATTATATCAGATATTTTTCTGGAACGAGGCTTGAAAGGATCTCTTTTTGAATCTAATTTCTTTCTTATGATTTGGATTTTTATCTTGAAAGGGATTTGCATCTATAAGGTGTTCGATGTGGGAGTTATGAAAGTCGATTTTCCAATTTTTTCTGGATTTCAGTGCTATCAATCGTCTTCTTATTGGTTTTTGGATTTTAAATCAAGGAAAAAATTCTAATTTACTAGAGCAGATTGATCCAAAAAAAATCGTTATTTTTTTTGTTCTCATTTTAAATTTTATTTACTTTGGTTTTATTTTTTCATTTACTGTTTGTATTTTTGGGATCCCTGATCTTTCATCTCCATCCTCCATCTTTTTCTTGTTTTCTTTACATCATCCCGGACCATCCACACATCATCCTGGACGATCCATAAATCATCTTGATCGTTCCATTCAAATCATCCTCACTCTGATCATACTGCTGAGTACACCAATTATTGGTGATCATCCTGGACGATCCTTACATCATCCTGGACGATCCTTACATCGTCCTGGACGATATGATCCATATTTTCCTAATCTGATCGAACGGTTGAGACTGCGCCAATTATTGCTCATCATCCTGGATGATCCACCTAATCATCCTGAACGATCCACGTGTCAGCAGCTGGATGATTCGAATTCAGCCTATCTGACACACTTATTGCACATCGTCCTAGACGATCCACCTAATCATCCTAGATGATACTTTTGGTCAACTGTCGTCCAGCTTGACTCCTTGGGATGATCGCCTGTGTCTAATAATCCTGGATGACCCGACCGCCTTTTTGACTAATTATTCTGGCCGTCATAAATGCTCATATCTTCCTGGACGATCTCGCGATCGTACGGGACGATCCGACCGATTTCTACTTAAACAGCCGGTTTCTTCAGTTTTTTTCACACATCTCCTTCCACTCTCCCTCACTTGTGATTTCTAATGGCTGGCAGGAAGCGTTCTAGGCAAAAAGGTGTGAGCTCCACGCGGGGGAATGTTGATCCCCGCTTTTCCAATGCAGCCGATCAGGCTACCTTCGAGTGTTATCTTGAGGTGGGGATCACACAGTCAAAAATAGTAAACCCCCGCACCCTTACCTATCCTATCCTCGATCTTTTTGCGCACACCTCCCTCACTTTCATCCTTACCCTTACCTTTCCATTTAGCCTTCAACTTCTCCAAGTATTCTTCGCCAATCTTCGCACCTCTACTGATTATTTCACCCTCCGCTCCTATGTGAATCAACGTCCTGTAGAACTCACTGCCCAGGACTTTCATAATATCCTTCAGCTCTCTATGACTGGCGATAAAATCCACACTCTTATTACTAATCCTGACTATGATTGGAGTGTCGCCAATCACTTTCTTCAAAATACGAATGCACCCTACCACGACAATGCTTGCACTTCTCTCCTTAAGGATGCACGGACCATTCAGCATGTCCTTCATTCCTCCGTCATCCCAAAGGCTGGGGATCGAATTCACATCACCCCATTACTGTCTCTGACCACATATTACATCTTGGCCCACCGGGACTTCAATGCCACTGACCTTCTTATCAGATACATCGAGCACCTCACCACTATTAAGGATCCGGGTCATAGACGTCATCCCAATCTAGCTTTATGACATATCATTGCATATACCTTAGAAATCAAATATGACCTGCAGTATCCAGTTCCTCTCAATATCCCTCATTCCTTCTTCACCAACAATTCATTCCATGTACTCCACAGCACTCGACTACATCCGAAGCCTGCCTCGGATGTTGAGGAGGAAGAGGAAGAAGCTGTTCCCGTTCCAGCTGCACCAGATGCACCTGCTCCCCTTCGCATTGCTTCTCCTTTTGACCATCTGGTGCAGCGGTTCGGCCAGTGGGAGGCCGGCTTCGATTCCTATGTTGCTGCCCAGGAGCAGCAGCACGCGGAGGATCTGCAGCGCTTTACTGACTATATTGCTCAGCAGCAACAGCAGCACAACCAGGATATTGCCTGAATTGGACCCCACTTCGTCACCATTCACAGTTACTTTACACCACCACAGCCACCTCCTCCTTCTGATCAGGATCCGCCTCCATTTTAGTTTTGTATTTTGTTCTGTTTTTTTTTTCCTATTTTTCTGTTTGCCCTCCTCCTTTTTATGTGTCAAAAGGGGGAGTCAGTTGTAGTAGTTTTTATTCTTAATTTCAGTTGTAGTAGTTTTTGTTCTTATCTTGTGTTGGTTACTTCATGTGTAGTTGTGTTTCATGTACTATTCTGGTTGTTCAATGAAATTTGAAAAAATTTATTTTTTGATCTCCTAGTTCTTTTATTTTTTAAACTACTGCACTTATGTTTGCCATCATAAAAAAGGGGGAGATTGTTGCAAATCTGGTTTTGATGATGAAAAACATGTTTCTATTATATTTTGCTTGGCTAACCCATTTCAGGTACAAAAGATCAAGAGCAACTCAAGCCAACTCAAGATTGGGTCCAAGTGTGTCTAAATGTACTGTTTTTCTTTTCTTGAGTCAATTGTAATGTAACTGATCCCCTAGCTAAGTAACCTTGCATACACACACTCAGGGGGAGAGCTTGAGTGAATTAGAGTTTCTGTTTAATTTTTGTTCAGATCATCCTGGACGATATACATATTATCCTGAACGATCAAGTAAAAATAAAAACCCTAATTAGGGCGACCAAGTTAAATCTATCTGATTAAGCCGATCGTTCTGGATGATAATTACATCGTACGGGACAATAGGCTCAAATTAGAAATTCTCAGCCGCCAGATCAAGTTAGGCAAGTTTTATTTTTAGATATTTGGTCTGATCGTCCCGGACGATACGTGTATCGTCCTAGACGATCCAGTACAATCATGCCTAAATTAGTCTGGTAATTAAGGAAAGTAATTAATATTTGATTGATATGATCATATCATCCTGGACAATCGCAGGATTGCCTTGGACGATCATGATCGTCTAGTGTGTTTCAGCTATACGTCCAGAGCGGTGCTAGGATGATTTTGCCACTATTTGAACTAATCGTACATGACGATACTTGTATCATCCTGGACGATCAAGTCATTTTTAGGTCATCCAGCACAAGTTTCTCTGGACGACCAAAGCGATCTTCTGGACAAAATTCTTGAATTTACATTAATCATCCCGGATGATCGCAGAATCGTATGGGACGATATGAACAACTTTTTCTATTAATCATCCAGAAGAGCCAGATCATCCAGGTTGAAACAGCTAATTTTAAACTGATGGTACAGGACGATCTATCGATCGTCCTGGACGATCTAGGCCGACCAGTTGAGATTTAGGGAAAATTTTGAGCCCTCCTATAAACAATCTTTTTCTTTAAACAAGAAAAATCTTTTGCCAGTTTCCTTTCCAGAGAAACCCTAGAGAGAGAGAATTTGGGAGAGAGAGAGAGGATCTTATGAGGGGGAGTTTTTGAGGGATTCACAAAGGTTGCTCCAAGCAAGGATCAGAGTCATCTTCTCCATCCGTCGTCTCTCATCTTGTTGGTGTTCTTTGTGAGAGGATCGTTCACAAGAAGATCTGGGTTCTCTGCACGCTTCAGGAGAAAGCGAAAGGAGTTCAGGTTCTCTGCCTGCTTCAGGAGGAAGCGAAAGGAGTTTGAGGTTCTCTGCCTACTTCAGGAGGAAGCGAAAGGAGGTTAGATTCTCTGCCTCACCGTGTCGGTGGAAAGGAGTTTTTGTACATGCTTCTCCGCCTTGCTGTGGGAGCAGAATGAGAGTCATTTTGGTTTAGTGCAATACCCGGAGGGGAGGCTCTAGGGAGTGGACGTAGGTCAAGTTGACCGAACCACTATAAAAATCTGGTGTGTTCTTTCTGATTACTTTATGCACTTTAGCTTTTTGTGATTATCTGCTTGGGTAAAAATTGTGTTAAATCTTTTCATTTGAGTATTTATTTATTTCTGATGCATATCATAGAAAAGATTGTTTCATGTTGTTCTCAAATTTTTAAATAACTAATTCACCCCCCCTCTTGGTTAGCCTCGGGACTAGTTCATTAGGGCTTAACATCCCTATCGAACTTTCACTCTCAATTGAAAAATTAAAGTTGTTTTTAAATCAGGCTTCAGAAAATCCTAAAATTTTCAACTTTTTTGTCTCTGTTCGTACATTACGATATATAATCATACAGTACAATCAGTTCAAATATAGCTTCGTCCAGTACGAGTACAGATGAACAGTTCTCAAATTCTATAAATATCGTATTGTACGATATGTATATCGTACAGGACGATCATGTTGTTTTCAACTGTTCGTACAGGATGATCTGTGGGATGATCTCTGGGATGAGCAAATTCATCTCTGACTACCGTCCAGCACTGCACTATTCATATAGTACGATTAGATCATTTCAGGATATCGTCTAGTACGATATGAATATCATCCAGGATGAATAGAACAAAAAACCTTGGTTTCGTTTGGTACGATCAATGGGATGAATGAAATCATCTCTGACTATCGTACGGTACGATATAATATTGTACAGTACGATATAATTTAATTAAGAAACCAAAGTTTATTTCCTGATTACGGGAGATAATTTTGGTAAGTATTCAATTAATCGTACAGTATGATCTGGATCATATAGTATGAATAGTTCAAAAAATCAAGATTATAAACTTACTAAACTTATTCTGGCGGCTAAGTTTTTCAATTGAACCTCATCGTACAGTACGATTACCATCATACAGTATGATTAGATTATAAAACTAATCTTTTGGAAATAGTCGTTAGCCTGAGTATTAATGATTCATCGTACAGTACGATAAGTTTTTAAAAAAAAATTTTAACATGAAAATAAATCTCCCCCTGTGTGTGTGCATAGTTGCTCCTTTTACATACATGCTTTTGTGGTAGACTCAAGAAAATAAAAATTACAATATTTTCAACATCCTATTCTATCCAATTTGAGTCTCCAGCAATCTTGAGCAGTGTGTATCTGACCTGAAATGTTAGTGCTCATAGACAAAGGTAAACATTTGTAATCTTAAGGAAGTCCATATAAATTCAGTAAGTATTAATTATCACCATCAAAATTAAGTGCTCGGGATCCTGAATTTCAACAATCTCCCCCTTTTTGATGGTGTCAAATAATATTTTCTGATGGCCACAATTGTTATGTCTTTCTTAGCTCCCCCTCAGAAGGATAATTTATTTTTAAAATAGGAGGAGAAAATAATTTTTTTTCTTTTCTTTTTTTTTATTTATAACAAACAGAGTAAATATAAGAGCAACATATAAACAACTGATATCATTAATAGTAAAGATAGAACAACACAGAAATGTCTTCCCCTTTTGACAGCACCAAAAAGGGAAGAGCAAAAAGTACAAACAAGAACAAAGAGCAACTACAAAGACAAGAAACTTAAAAAAGAAAAATACAACACAAACTAAAATATTCAAAATTCGGGATCTTGATCCAGAGGTGGTGGTGGAGGTCATGGAACCAGTTGAAAGTACTGATGGAGGGACTCGAACTGGTGATCGATGGAGGTGAAGCGCTCCCCAAACCATTTCATATCACTTTCATGTTGTTGATGTTGTTGAGCAATGTGGGAGTCCAGCCTAGTCTCCAATTGATCAAGGCGTTGAATGATGTCATCATGAGGGTAGGTATGATAGGCAGGTCCAGGCAGGTGTATTGGTGGTGGTGGAGGTGCGTCGGCAGGAGCAGCACCCTCTTCTTCATCAAAATCAGGATCAGCGTGAGCGGCCCCCCGATGGAATAAGATACGAAAAGAGGCATCTGAATAGAAGATAGGGATATGATCTGGAGGTAGAGGATAATGAAGTTGATATTTAGCATCTAAGATGTAGCCTACGACATGTCCTAAAGTAAGGTTTAGTTTTATACGGTCACTTGGATATCAGAAAGCAGACAGGGTATGAATATAATCAAAAATCATTTGGGCTTCATTAAATTTGGTTCCCGACATTATTAGGTAAGTGACCACAGACACCAGTGGAGTAATGTGGATGTGGTCTTCAGCTTTGGGTATTATGGACGTGCGAAGAACATGCTGGATAACGCGTGCATTTTGATTCAGGGTTTGGACAAGGGGCAGGTGTTGATTGGATGGGACATTTCTAAGGGTCATGTTAACTGAGGTCCAATCATAATTATTTATGAGCATAGATTGCAGATGAGGGCCTTTAGTGGATAGGCCAATATGTTCAGCTATGTCGTTAACAGTGATAACGACATGCTGTTTGCAGACATAAAAAGTAAAAGTGGTGCACTCTAGATCGATTTTCAGATTTGCAAGAAATTTAAAAAGTAGTTTTGAGTGGAAGGGAAATACGAGGGTCAACAGAAATTGAAGAGTGGTGGAGGCGAAAAGGTTCATCACCTCGAAGTTCAGGGCTGCTTGATTCAACATGCGAGACGGGCTGATTTTAGCTTCTTTTAATTTATTGTACGCTTTCTTGTCGGCAGTAGAGAGAAAACGGTCGTCGAACCACCGAGACGAGGAAGAGCGCCCCACGATCATTCGGCCTCGCTTGCTTCCACCAGACATTGTTGAGGAAGTGGATGGAGAAAGTGAGGAATTGGAAGAGGAATGAGTGATCTTAACCAGAGAATGCCTCCAATTTATAGAATTTTGGAAGTAACATACAGTACGATTGAGGATCGTACAGTATGATATGTGCAATTATTTCATCTGGATGACTTTTCAGAAAAAGAGAGTCAAATCGTACAGTACGATCAAAATCGTATTGGACGAATGTGAGTGAGAGGCGTTCATCCCGAGAAATCATATGAATGACTTTTGACAAAATTGATCATACAGTACGAACAGGTGTTCATACAATACGAAGGGCAATTATTTTTTCGTACCGATCGAGTTTAAATTCGTCCTAATCCATATTAACACGTGGATCGTACAGTACAAGTGGTTATCCGTACAGTATGATATGTACAAGACAGGATAGATATGGACCGTGGATGGAGTGGAAGGCTGAGATTTGAGTATTTTTGGGATAATCGTACAGTACAATATTGGATCATACAGTACGATGTGCAGAGAAATTCAAGATTTAGGCATCAGTAAGGTGAATGTGAGAGGATTAGGAAAGTCTCTTTTTTTTGTTTAATTAAAAAAAACATACAAACACACATTTTTTTTTGTATATATATTTTTTTATTTTAAGCTTGAATGTCTATGGCACCTAATTTTGTTCTCAGGGTACTAAAGTTTTATAAGCTAACGGCTTTATAAAAATGTCAGCCAATTGATCTCCAGTCGTAATGTGGTGCAGTTCAATATCTCATTTGGCTACATGATCTCTTATGAAGTGATGTCTAATGTCTATATGCTTTATTCGTGAGTGCTGAATTAGATTTTTAGATATGCAAATTGTACTAGTGTTGTCACATATTATTGGAATGGTTCCTACAGGTAGTCCAAGATCTAAAAGTTATTATTTTAACCAAAGGACTTGTGCAACACAGCTTCCTACTGCTATGTATTCTGCTTCAACTGTCGAGAGGGCTACCGAATTCTATTTTTTATTGGACCAAGAAACTAATGATTGTCCAATGAATTGACAGGTACTAGAGGTGCTTTTTCTATCTACCCTATATCCCGTAAAATCTGAATCTAAGTACCCTAAGATTTCAAACATAGTGTTGTATCTAAGATACCAAATTCCTAAGTTTGGGGTGCCTAGTAGATATCCAAGAATTCTTTTGACAGCAGTCATGTGAGATTCTTTTGAATCTGCTTGAAATCAAGCACAGAGACAAACACTAAACATTATATCTGGTCTACTGGCAGTTAAGTAGAGAAGTGATCCAATTATTCCCCTATACTTCTTCTGATCTACTGACTTCCCATTTGAATCTTTATCTAGCTGAATGTTAGAGCTCATGGGAGTATTCATGGCCTTAGCATTTTCCATTTCATACTTTTTAAGAATATCTTTGATGTACTTAGTTTTGCTAAGGAACATTCCACCTTCCATCTGTCTTACATTAAATCCAAGGAAGTAATTAAGTTCTCCCATCATACTCATTTCAAACTCATCACTCATTATTTTTAAAAATTCATCACATAAGATTTTCTCTGAAGATCCGAACAAGATGTCATCTATATAGATCTGAACAATGAGTATCTCATCTTCTACCTTTTTCAAGAATAAGGTGGTGTCCACACTACCCTTAACAAAGCCTCTATCTTGTAGGAATGTACTAAGTCTTTCATACCAGGCTCTTGGTGCTTGCTTTTGTCCATATAGTGCCTTTTTCAACTTAAACACATGATTTGGAAATTATGAGTTTTCAAATCCTGGGGGTTGTTCAACATAGACATCCTCTTTGATTACCCCATTTAGGAAAGTACTCTTTACATCCATTTGATATAATTTGAAACCCTTGAAGCAAGCAAAGGCTAAGAGTACTCTAATGGCTTCTAGTCTGGCCACAGGTGCAAAGGTTTCTTCAAAATCTATTCCCTCAATTTGGTTGTAACCCTTTGCTACTAATCTAGCCTTATTTCTCACTACTATGCCAGAGTCATTCATCTTATTTTTAAAGACCCACTTAGTTCCAACCACACTTTATTCTTTAGGTCTTTTGACTAATTCCCATACATCATTCCTAACGAATTGGTTCAACTCTTCTTGCATTGTTAGGATCCAGAATTCATCTCCTAAGGCTTGATCTATATTTGTGGGTTCAATCATAAATATAAATGCAGAATGACTGACCTCTTTCCTAATTCCATGCCTAGTTTTTACACCTTCTGATGGGTCTCCTAAGATCAATTTTTAGGATGACTAGAAGAATTTTTCAATCTCTAGGCAATTGTTCCTGAGGTTCTGCTCTAGTCTCTATGGCAATGATTTCTACTCCCCGAATAATCTCAACTTCTTCTTCTTCATGATTAGATTAATAGATCTTATTGGATTCATCAAATACCATATGGGTAGACTCTTCTACTACCAGGGTCCTCTTATTAAAGATTCTATAGGCTTTACCTACAGATGAGTAGCCTAAGAAAACCCCTTCATCAGATTTATGATCAAACTTTCCTAAGGGTGACTTGCCATTGATTAAAATGAAACATTTGCATCCAAAGATATGTAAGTGGAAAAGATTTGGTGTCCTACCCTTAAGCAATTCATAGGGTGTCTTATTAAGTTTAGATCTTATATTTACCCTATTTAGAACATAGCAAGCAGTATTCACTGCTTCTGCCCAAAAATATCTAGGAAGAGTGTATTCAGCTAACATTTCCCTAGCAGCTTTAACTAAAGTTCTATTCTTTCTTTCTGCTATTCTATTTTGTTGAGGAGTCCTAGGGACACCTATAGAAATATGACCTAACATCTTCTAGTAGAGTAGACGGGTCATAACCCTCAACTGGGGGCCTATGGCCTGTTGCTGGTATTTATTCAGTTATGTGTTGATTGATTCTTGCTGTCTAGTAGTCAAGCAGGTGTATTGAAAATCACGCTCTCATTTTTAAAACCTCCCTCTTTTGAGTAACACGATAAGGATGGAAATAGTTTTTAGCAAGGATGGGATACGTAGAAGGAGCAATAAACTTTTGATTGGCCACAAATTTGTCTTGCTTTAAGGCTTCTGACTCAGCAGTCTTTCTAGCTTTAAGATTTTTTTTTCTAGCTCTTCAAAGGTAGTTTATCCTTTTATTCTTGCTGGTCAAAGGGGTGCCAAAACATGACCCGATCTCAGACTAAGATAGTAGTTCTTCCATCATTATTGATTTTTGATTCTTATCCTCCTCAGCATAGGGTACAATGGGTAAAGGGGTGACATCGACCTCCATCTTGGAGATGGGGGAGTCAACTCCTGACCCTAAAGTAATCTCAACTAAGGGGACATCCCTTTGTATTCCAGTTGACAGATCAATCATTTCTTCTCCGTTGACTGATAACTTAAACTTTTGAAATTCCATTCCAAACTGGATCTAATTACCAGAGGTGATTCCTTCTGCTATCAAGTTTCTATCCATGGAGAAGATGAGTTTCCCAGCCATTTGAGTGCTTGTTTTCCTAGCATTAAAAGAAGGTGATTTGAATTAGTGATTTTGAAATGGCATTTGAATTTTAAATTTGTTCAATTTTTTTTTAACTTTGAAACCCAACATGAGAATCTATAAAATTGATAAAGAAATTTTAAGGGTTGGACTTGACTCTTTTACTCTATCAACTGACTTGGAATAAAATGTCAAAGCCTGGATTTGAATTTGAAAATTGAAATCAAGATTGAACTTGAATTTGAAATGGAATTTGAATTGTGGTTAACGTTAAAGTTGGATTTGAATTTGAATTTGAATTTGAGGTTAAAGTTGAATGGATTTTCTTCAAATTTTATAACTTAACACGTTGAGTTTCACTCAATCATGTAGGTTCATAAAATTGATATGAAAAATCTAAGGATTGGGCTCGACTCTTTTCATTTCACTAATTGACTTGGATCGAAATGTCAAAGACCGAATTTAAATTTAGAATCAAATTTAAAGTTAAATTTGAAGTTAAAATCAAACTTGAACTCAATGTGAAAGTTGAATTTAGGCTTAAGGTTGAATTTAAATTTGAATGTTGAGATTAACATTGGATTCGAATTCAAGGTTGAAATTGACTTTTAATTGAGATTGAATTTGAGTTTAAGTTTGAAATTGAATTTGAACTTAAGGTTGGAACTGAACGGATCTTCTTCAAAATTTGAAACTCAACATATTAAATTTTATTCAAATATACAGGTTTATAAAATTAACTTGAAGATCCTAAGAAACTAGGCTTAACTCTTTCACCCCACCAAGCAATTTGGGGGTGAAATGTCAAAGCCCAGAATTGACTGGAGAATATTAGATTCGTGTTGCATATGTTCAACTATAACCGAATGTTGTAGAAGACACATGGTAATGATGGTTGAAGTTTATTTGAAAGAATTTGAAAGAGATTTGAATATTTAAAAATATGGCAGAATCTCCATGTATTTTTGAAACTCAATATGTTGAATTCCTATTCAACGTAAAGGTTTACAAAGTTGGGGAGAAGATTCTTAAAAGTCGACCCAACTCTTTTATCTCAACAAACTATTTGGGAGTGAAATGTCAAAGATCGACTATACCAAAAAGATTGAAGTTTTGAACCAAATTTGAAGAGGTAAAATTTTATTGGAGGCTTGAAACTTTAATTTTGAGATTGAAGGATCTTCTATAAATTATGAAACTTAATATGCTGAGATTTAGTTGAGCATGCGGGTTTGCAACATATACATGAGGATCTTAAAGGATTTGGCTTGACTCTTTCGCTCTTACCAATTAACTTGGAGGTGAAATGTCAAAGCCAAGACTTTGAAAGAGGTTTCCTACACTCACCACTCTTTTCACATGTCTTAATTGAGTTGGCCCCACTCACCCAAGAGAGAAATGGGTAGAGGGACCAACAAAAGGAGAGGTAGTCAAAACTATCAATGTAATAAAATTTGTATCGCTATTAAAGATGGAGAGAGAGATTCCCCATTGGAGTCGCCATTTTTTATTTGATTGAAAATATTATATTATTTTGAAAAAGGTTAATTTTCTTTGGAAAAGTTTAATTTTTAAAATTTAATTTTAAAATCGAACTCTCATTATGAATGATATATCACCTTAAAAGGTGAACATATCGTTCCCTGATAGGTTCAGATTATAAAACTTTAAATTTATCCTTATTATTGTAGTCAAATTTGAGAAGGGACTACATATGACCCTGAAGGGTCAAAATGATTATTCAATCAGGTATTTAACTACAATAATTTGGATAAGAGGATCATTGATTTCATAATCAAAATTATAATGGTAATTGATATATCTCTCTGGGGAAAAAAGTTATCAAACATTATTGCTCATTTAAAAATGATGATAATGATCGTTAAATTTGATTTTTTTTATAGATAATTAATTGAGGGTTTTGAAAATTTAATTTTTAAAAAGTTAGATATGAATTTCTAAATCTCATACGAGCGCAAGCCCTCGTAGTTAATTACATTATAGGGGGAGTCAGAGTTTCTTACGAATACTCTCGATTAAAATAGCGATACGAATTTCATTTAAGATTTTCAAAGATTGACATCAAGGGAGGTAAGAGTTGGAATTTTCAAATGGGATTGGTTCAAAACTGAACACTTATTCCAGAGTCAAAAGAGGAAGGGTAGGAGGCACTTGGGATTCTGAAATAATTCAGAAGTGCCCTAGCCTATCCGAAGTGTTGGGCTTGAATTTGATTGAAAGAGATTTTACATTTGAATTATTGATATTATTAAAAAATGGGATTCAATTTCTAGAGGTTGAGTACTTAAGATTAAAAATCTGCCTCAGAACCTAAGTCTAAAATTGATACTAAATAATTAGTGACCCAGAACCTACCTAATGCAATGCAGGATCTGGACTTACCTCAGCTTGGATTGGGGAGCCAGCTAAACCACCTAAATGCTTTAAAACTATGTATCTAATCATTTAATGTAGATTGGTAGGGACGTTATTTAAGATAAGTTTAAGGAGCATGGGGAAACATCTAGAGCAGATTCCTATTGGCCCCTTAACTTATGTTAGGTGAAATGCTTAAGTAAAATGTAATTAAAGATTTAAACACTTTTAATTGATTTCTAATGCAATACATGCCAGTTAACTCGATTAAATGCTTAAATCATGAAGAAGTTTTAAAATCAGACTTAAAAATAGATTTTATCTAAAAAGAATGCACAAATCCCCTTGATAGAACTCCACCCTCATAGGCTAGGTGGTCTGCCAGAACCCGTAGGCGGGGAGGTGCCTAACAAATGGAAAGAAGACGCATCAAAAATGTAATGAGAACTCCCGGCAGTCCCAAGCTTACTTCTTAAAATGTTAGAATTTCTATGTGAGCTTAAAATTTTAATTTTAATTTCAAGTAGAAAATATTTTAAACGTATTCTCACGAGCCTTCGATCTGGTTCTAGGCTAAATTAAAATTGACATGCAAAGCACCAAAAACACTACTAAAAGCATGTAATCATGTATCACAATCAACATATTAATCAAATTAATTAAATAATTAAATCAATTAAATTAATACTCAAAGTGAAAGTCCATAGGTAAATGCCTTTTAATTATACAACCAAGGGTCTGCAGGAAAAGTAAAGTGGCCGGGCACCACTGACAATAACCTGGATTTCTAATCATAAGACTCAAGTGACTTTAAGAATGAGACTCCTTATTCTTCACTTCTTCGTCCTTCTACGAGGCTCCTGGATCGTCGGGTCCGGATATCCAAGTGAAAAGAAACTCCCCCTTGAGAGGGGTGTTATCTTTTCTCCTTGGATATTATAAAGTAATCTAAATTTGGATCTCCAAATGGAGAGGGACTCTCCCCTAAGGGATGCCCCTTCCTCTTTGGATTCCAAATTGGATACTTAAACATCACATCTCAAAGTACTTAAACATTACAACTCAAATTTGAATTAAATTACATTTGAATAAAAAAAAATTAAAATCTAGACTTAACACCTACAAGGTTATCACAGCCACACTTGGCCATGCTCTTTTAATTTAAATGGGGGCTTAGCATGCTTAGCACCTGCACAAAATATGTCAATTTTAAAGCTTAATTTTATGCCTCCTTTATTTTAATTGCTCTGTACGAGCATGGCCACCTGCATGAGATTGATTAGTATAAATCATCCCTAACCTAAGGATAAATCTAACATACAATCAATCACAACACAAATTGCATAAATTAAATAAACAATCAATCAATTACTTAATTCTAAAAATAAGCATGCAGTGAAAACCATAAAAAATTCGGCACACATGAGTAATAAAAAAGTAAACACCGGCCTAGCCTAATACTAGAGTTGGTTGTCCTAGCAAACCATCTAAAGTGTGTGAGGTAGGTTGTATAGGTTGGATGTGTCCTATAAAAGGTATTTGGTTAGAGTTACTTGATGTTCTGGTTGGTTGAAAGGCTTATGGGAGATTTTAATTGAAGTTTAAATCTTAATGATTTAAAGTTGATTTTAAGATTGATTTTAATTATTTATTAGATACCACCTTTGTTGCTCACTGAGGCCGTGAAGTTTATTTCACCTTTTTTGGGGCTAATTTAATAGTCTCGTAGGCCTAGATTACCTAGTGGTACCTGGTATAATTAAGTGTTTTAATTTAATTAATATTTAAAAATTAATTAATTTTTAATTAAGATTGGTTGATTACTAATTTTTAAAGTTAAATTAATATTTTTTGGATTTTAAAATCAATTATTTAATTTTCTAGAATTATTTGAATTATTTAATGTATTTAATTAAAGGGATCAAAATTTGACTTTTTGATTAAGAATGATTTCTAGAAAGTTATTATTTTTTAAAAATATTAAACCTTAAGATGATTAGTTAGACTATAAGTACACTGGATTTGAATTTTTTTATATTTTATTGTGAAGGTTTGAAGTTTTGACTTGAATTTGAATTGAAGTTTGACGAAATTATTGACTTTTTGACTTTGACTAATTTTTGAAGGTTTTAAATTTTTTAAAAATAATAGATCTTAATTAGAGTTGAATGCTTTTGAGTTTGCCTTATTTAAAATTTATTTGAATTAGTTATGAATTTTTAAAGTTTGATGATTTATTTGAATTAATTAATTAACTTAGTTAAGAGGCTTTTGATGATTTGAATCCAAACAAATTTCAAATTTTTTGAAATCACTTCCAAAGATCAGGAATGATCTAAGGAGGGATTATCAAGTGTTTGAGAATTTTTTAAAATTTTAAATTTTTTTATTAGTTAAATTAATTAAATATTAAATTTTAATTAAAATTAAATTAAGCTCAAGTTTGATGTCCAGTCAAGGGGCTTTTATTTTTTATTGATTAAGGGTTTAATTCTGGTCAGTTAGAGATATTATTTATATTTTTGTGATTTAAATTTAATTTATTAAAATTTTTAAAAGGTTCTTAATGTTTAATTAAGGTTTAATCTTGATTAAATAAATTAAAGGGCTTAATGACTTCAAAAATTGGTAAGAAATTTTTTATGGGCTGAGAATATCACTATATTCAAATGGTTCAGATTTCAAATCAAGATGATGTGTATCCTAATTATTATAATTTTTCTAAATTCTCTAACTAAGATCCTTAATTATTATCTTTAATGATGTCACTAAGTTTAAATGGATTTGAATCGATGTCACTAACCCTTGACTTAACATATATGAGTACACAAACACAATCACAATCAGTTTTCTAAATCTAGGAGGGCCCTAAGACTAGGTGCGAGTGTGTGCACCCTAAGTATGCAAGAATTTCCATTAATTAAGATGACTATTGATGTGATTAGTGAATAATTGAAATAAAATTATTCACTAATCATTCTCCCATGAATTCCATTCAATCACTTTCAGCCTATGTTTAAAACTTCAAAGGGATCCCTTCACACTTAAGGATTTAAATATATATAAGTTTTAAAATGAATTTTCAATATATATATATATATATATATATATATATATATACATAAACATATACATATAAATATAAGTTTTTAAAATAAAATACTTAAAAAGATTTGTTAAAAAAATTCTTGAAGACTAGAGGGATCCTCTGATTATTTTGAAATATTTTTAAAATAAAATTTGAATTTTAAAAATATTTATATATAATGTTTTATTAATTTAATATTAAAAATACTTAAGTCATTCAAATTACTTAAAATAAATCAAGTTTTAATTTTAAAATTATTTTAAGAATTAAAATATTTAAAATTTTAAAAAAAATTGATATATTATATTAATTTTCTAAATTAATTTGAATTTAATTTAAATTTTCAAAGCTTAAGGTTGATTAAATTATTTAGATTAATTTAAAAATAATTAATATTTAAAATATTTCTAAAATTAAATTTAATTAAATCTTAATTATTTTTTTGAATTTTAAATTATTTAAAAAAACAAATTTTTTTAATTAAATCATTTAATTAAATAATGTTTAGTAAAAATTTAATTGAATATTATTTATTATATTTAAATAAAATATTTTAAAATTAATTTAATTTTAAAATAATAATATTTTAAAATAATCCTTTAATTATTAAATGTTTTGAAATAAGTTTTTAGTTTTTTTAATTAATATTTTATTAATTAAATATTAATTAATTATTTAAATAACTAAGATTATTTAAATAATATTGAATATTTTAAATTAGCTTTCAATTTTTAAATTTTTACTATTTATCTTATAATTTAAATAAAATATGTTAAATAAATTTTTAAATTTTAAAAAAAATTAATTATTTTAATTAAATATTAATTTAAAATGATTAATAATTAATAGTAAAAAAAATTTAAAATATATTTAATATTTTAAATTAACAATAATTTTAAATTAAAGAATTAATTTAATTTTTTAAATATTATTATAAAATATTAATTTTATAATTTTTAAAATAATTTTAATATTTTTTTAAAAAAATTGAGTTTAAAATGATTTTAAAAAAATTAAACCGTTTTAATACCCGGCGGCGCCGGCGGTGAGCTGGATACCCGTTAGCTCTAGATTGGGGATTCCAAATGGCGGGAAATGATTACCGATAGCGCCGGCAATCATTGTGCAATCAATGACCACGGACGCATTTTCCACTAGACCACATCAATGCGAGATTTCAGCCACTAAATCCTCCGTATTTCTGAATTAATGGTTCAGATCTAGCTAGACAGTAATTCGATCCGGCGGAAGCTTGCATGCGTTCAGATCGGCACGCGGAAAGACTCAATTGGGGCTATTGATCATAAGATCAAAGGCCCAGATCTCACGTAGTTTAGCAGAATACGTACACCGAAGCCCTAATCACAAAAATGGCTAGTTCTCTTGATTGGGTTATTCAAATGATTTGAAATTTTAAATATAGATTAAAATCATGAACAAAGTTCATGTGGAAGTGATTAAACTGGATTAAATGTGCTTATTAAAAAGCTAAATTGCCCTAAGTATTGTGACCTAGGGCTGGAGTTTGAGAGAGATTTAACTGTTGGATCTTCGAGGTTATGGATTCTCTGAACTTATGGTTTGTCCACGCATAATATTGTTAAAGACTCCACGAGCTGGTGACGCCTGGATCAAACCCTATAACTCCTTGAATGGAAAATGCCTAGACTCACCGGAAAACTTATTGCCGGCTGCTTTGACCAGCTAGTTTCGACTGGGAAAATGTAGAGGAAGCTATGGGAAGCTCATTCAAACTAAAGTTTGGACTTGAGCGCTTAAGGGTGGTGAGAGAAGATAGGGATTAGAATGAGCATTAATTTCAACTCTTTGCCCTATTCAAAACCCTAGGACTCAAAGGGATGGCTAGGATTGATTGAGAGAGCTTTTAGATGACTGCCACCTGCCCTGGGGGTTGTTGAAAAGCTAGGGAAAAGGACATCCAAGGACATCCTAAGTGTAAAGGGGTTTTTGGTCCCCACTTAGGCATGGATAGTGATAGCAGCCATTTAATCTTAATCTAAGGGCCTAAGAGTACTTTAGGAAGGTTTTAGAGTAGTCTCCATCAGCTGGAAAGGTTTGGATTAGAGGGGGAAGTCATTTGAGTATAGTTTGACCATTAATGAGCCCTTTAAAGACCATGTTGACTGGGTTGCCAATCAACCAGTCAATATAGCTACTGATTTGGTGACTAGGAAGACTTAATAAACTGGTTGGCTAAGCCCAAGTGGATTTGAAGAGTGTAGGTTCAATGCATGAGCAAGTTAATGAAGTTTGACCAAGTTCTAATGAGTTGACTTGGTCAACTTTGCTTGGATTTGATTAATCAAAGTTTAAGACATGCTTATGCTATGGTTTGGAGCTGTTAAGGGTTTTATAAGGATTTGAAACAATTTGTTTGAAATTTGAATGAATTAAACATGTGTATATGAGACTTTGACCATCTATGATAGTTTGACCAAGTCAAACCACCTATGATGGGACTCATGGTTGGTTTGAGTAGATTCAAGATATATAGTTGAGTGGTCTTTGAATGTTTGAAACTTTGCTTTGAATTGAATTTGAATATGTATGGTGAATGGGACTTATGTTGATTGGATTTGACCAGATTGACTGGGTCAAGGTGTTCAATTAGCCCTTGGTTACTAGGGAAGTAGTCAAAGGGGGTTTTGAAGATATTTGACTTGATTTGAGGCTTAATTCCAAGTAGAAAAGCTAAAGGGTTGATCTAATCAACCTAGGTTGACTTGGTCAACCAAGTTGACCCAAGAACTGGAATTAGGTTCAATAGATTTGAAACGACATTTGGAGACCAGTGGAGGTGGTCCCAAGGTCTGGAGAGCTCAATTGGATCAAATCACATGTTTGGACCCTTAAAGGGCCTTTAGGTCAATCTAGGTTGACTTGGTCAACCAGGTTAACCCAAGGCCTGAGTCTAGGTCTAACAGGTTTGGTTTGACATTTGAAAATTACTGGAAGTGGTTCTAAGCAATTTGGAGGTCATTTGGTTTGAAATAGGCATTCAAACCCCTAAGGGGTGATTTGGTCAAAAGGGGTCGACCTGGTCAACTGAGCTTGATCGGGATCTAGGTCTGGGTCCCTTGAAATTCTAATGGTGATTAGGGTGCATAGAAAGGAATTCTGGAATTTTATTTGAAAAGGGTAAGTTGAAGTTTAGAGAGAACTCCACAATTGCCCTTAAGGGGCATTTTGGTCATTTTGACCTCTAGTTAATTGGGGGTCAAAGTGGTCAACCAAAATGTAGTTTAATGCTCAAAGAGTCATAATCAAGGGTCTGAAAGTGATTGGAGGCTTTGGAGAAAGTTCCAAGGTCAAAATCCATTAGGCGGTAGGTCCAGTGGCATAGGCCGTAAATATTTGAAGGTTTTACAACCTTTGGATTTCAATTCAATTTCTGAGGTTAGAGACCTCATAATGGGTTTAAATTTGGAGGGTTGCCTCTAGAGACATGTCCCATCAATATGTAATTAATAGACTCTTAATCAGAGGTCATTTGCTTGGGGTTTGAAGTTTTTGAAAAATCCCTAGAAAAGGGTTTCAAGACATACCCTTTTGACCTTGGATTTTGATTTGAACTTCTGGGTTTGAGTTGGATTTTGAGTTTGAATGTTTGGATTTGAATTATCCAAATTAATCACAATCATTTGGATGATTATGAATAATTAGATAGGATGAAAGTTTGGTATAAGGCTATCTAGGTTGAAGTTTGAGTTGAATTGTATTGAGATCTATCTATGTTTGAGATTTGAATTGATCTGAAATATAGATTAATCTGGAGTTTGGGTTTGATTTGAACCTGGATTGATATAAGATTTGGATTGATCCTAGGTCCTGGGTAGATCCTAGGGTTTGAAAACTAGGAGAATCCTAGTGTCTAGAAATCCTAGTGTCTGAAGTCTAGAAGAATCATAGGGTTCAGATATATCTTAAGGTCTAAATTGTTCTGGAAGAATCCTAGGGTCTAGATAGATTCTAGGGTTTAGGTAGATCCTAGGGTTGAAATAGATTTGGGATCTGGATTGGTCCTAGAATCTAGAGAAACTCAAGGGTCTAGAATCTAGAAGAGTTCTAGGGCCTAGATAGATCCTAAGGTCTAGAATCTAGAAGTATCCTAGGGTCTGGATTAACTTGGGGTATGGAGTGATTTAAGATCTGGATTGACCCTAGGGCTTGGGTAGATCCTAGGGTCTGAAGTCTAGGAGAATCCTAGAGTCTAAAACTCTTAGGGTCTAGAAAAAATCCTAGAGTCTGGATTTGATCTAGATTCTAGATTAGTTTGGAAGCTAGACTGATCTAGGGTCAAGATTAATCTGGAACTTGGATTGGGTCCTAATGATCTCATACAAAAATGAGGTCAACATGATGGTGAAATAGATGGGGATATTATCAGCAGAATTCAAGTTGGATGGTTGAAGTGAAGGAATGCATCAGGCTTGTTATGTGATAGAAAAGTCCCCCTCAAACTTAAGGGAAAATTCTATAAGATGGTGGTGAGACATGAAATGCTTTATGGTGCTGAATGTTGGCCATTAAAAGAGAAGCATAATACTAAGTTAAGTGTTGCAAAGATGAGGATGCTCAGGTGGATGAGTGGCTTTACCCTTAGAGATAGGATACTAAATGAGCATATATGTGAAAAGGTTGGAGTAGCTCCAATAGAAGATAAGATTAGAGAGAGTCACCTTAGATGGTTTGGGCACATAAAACGGTAGCCTTCCGATGACTCAGTTAGGAAAGTAGAAGTATTAGATTTGACTTATGTTAAGAAAGATAGAGGTAGACCTAAAAAGACTTGGTTAGAAAATATTAGAAATGATCTTTCTTTATTAAATTTAAATGAGAATTTGACTTTTAACAGGACACAATGGAGAAAAAGGATTCATGTAGCTGACCCCACGTAGTGGGACAAAGGCTTGATGTTGTTGTTGTTATTGTCTAACTAATTCTCTAGTTTTAGATTGATGATGTAAAAATATATATTAAGTAATAATGAAGATTATTGTTCTTTAAAAGTGAAATGATATTTCTAATATCATCCCGTTCTTTATTTAATACATATAGTGGCCACATATTTAGTTAAAATCTAGTGTGATATATAATGTCAATGAAGGAATACAAGAAGAAATATTGAAATAGTATGTTTTTATACCTAGATATAGGATATAAAATATGTTAGGTTCTTAAGAAGATGAAATAACTGTAGAAGGCTAGTAGATATCCTTTTCACCCTATAAGCTCGACAGAGATCTACGGATGCATATACTCTGAATCACATTAAAAATAAGAATTTTATTAGGAAAGATATGCAATTTACATTCATCAATCCAAAATACTTTATTTAATTATTATATCCATTATTTTACTCTTTTTATTTAGTGATTGAATCTCCAAAACTAACAATTTTATTTTAGTAGGATAATTTTGCAATTAGAGTAAACAATTATTCCTGTTGCTTTTACAGAACTCCCCTCTTTTATCATCAAACCATCACCCATTAATACAACACCAACATTATTGGATTCCAAATTCAGAGCAATACCTATGGTACCCTCTTCAAATTCTATTAATTCACCTGCCATTACTTCATCAAGACCATGAATACGAGCAATGTCGTCGCCCACTTGAAGTACGGTACCAATATTCATAATCTTTACTTCTCACTAATTGACTGCTAAAAAATATACTTCTTCATGGATTCGACACTCTACTCTATCACTTTATTACTTAATTTGGCACGTATACTTACGTATATCAAGTGGATTTTGTTATTTTTATATATCAAAGAAAACTAAGCATTGTATAGGGGAGATAGAGCCTTAAATATTTTTATAGTTCAAAATTGCACTCCATAGTAACCCCCATCGGCTTATGCCTCAGGCTTTTCTAGCAGGTCGGTGGCCATTTATAAGCCTTCTTGATTGCATTATTTCCATTAGTTAAGTTTAGTGGTTGTATCTTAGATGAAAGTTAGAACTATTTTGCTTGGTAGTTCAAGTTTTATTGGGAGTATAGCCTCAATACCATGCAAGAGTGAGAAGGGTGTGTTCCATATGGTAGTTGAAGGGGTTGCTCTAAGGGCCCATAATACTGAAGGAAGTAGTTCAGCTCCCTTCCCTTTGGTACGCTTGATCTTTTTTTCTAAGGATATTGAGTATGAGCTTATTGGCAGCTTCAACTTATTCATTAGTTTGAGGGTGATGAATAGATTCAAACTTGAGGCGGATGCCTTGGACGTCATAGAATTTTTTGAAATTTTTATCGAATATTATTGTCCATTTTCTATAAAAATTATGAAAGGGACTCTATGTTAATGGATGATGTTTGCCCAAATAAAATTTTAAATTACGCCTGAAGTCATAAGAGTGAGTGCTTTGGCTTTAATCCACTTGGTAAAGTAGTAGATCATGAGTAGGATGAATCATCTTTGTCCCAATGACAGTGAGAATGTGTCTAGCAATTCCATTCCACATATGAAAAATGGCTAGGAACTCATTATTGAATGTAGCTTATGAGAAAGTTGCAGCTACATTGGAGCAATTTTTTTGTATTGCTTACATCATTTGGAAAATTCTTTGCCATCCTTTCTTCAAGTTGGCTAGAAATACCCTTGTCTAAGTATCCGGTGGGTAAGAGTACATCAGTTAGAATGGATTCCGCATTCTCCCGAATGAATTTTGTCGAGTAAAGCTTTCTTTTGGTCTTCACGGACACATTTGAGATTGAGTGAGGAGGTGGACCTCCTAAATTTGTGATTGCTCAGTAGCAGGTAATTAGTGGCTTCACCTTGAATTATTGGGGTTGCCGACACCTTCATTGACTAATCCATTTTTTTGGTAGTTAATTTAAGGGTCCATCCAATTCATGAGATGTGGAATTGAAAGGTTGGCTTCTGTTTATACTACTCCTTTTTTCATAATAGTGGATGTGGAGACACATATGGTTGGTCTTCCATTAATGCTTCCTTGCTTGGAAAGAAAATCAGCGAGTTGATTTTGATCCATCGGGATTTGGGTAATTTAAAAATATTCAAGATGGATGATTTTGGTCTTGACATTAAATATATATACCTAGAGAGCACTTTGTCTTTGACTTTGTATTTTTCATTGATCTGGTTCACCATAAATTGGAAGTTTAAATAGACTTCTATGTGGGTCACACCCAATACATAGGCCAATTGGATTCTTGTGAGTAAAGATTCATATTCAGCTTGATTATTTGTGACTATAAATTTAAAGCTAACAAACTTCATAATAATAATACTTGTTGAAATTTTTAGGACAATGCCCACACCAACCCCGTGTTCACCTGATGTGTTGTCCACATATAATGTCCAGTAACAAAGGGTTATTTTTTGATTTGAGTTTGACTGGCATAGTCTATGAGAAACTTGGCAAGTGCTTGGGCCTTAATGGTTGTCCTTGGAAGGTATGTGATGGTGAGCTCACAGAGTTTGAAAAACTATTTCAATAGTCAATAGGAGTGATCATGTTTGGCCAAAAAGGCTTTAAGAGGGTGGTCGATTATCACCCGAATAGGGTGTGCCCGAAAGTAGGGTCACAATCTTCTAGCAACGTTGATGAGTGCCCATGCAAGCTTTTCCATGATGGGATACTTTTGTTCTACTCCTCGGATTGTGCGACTAATGTAATAGATAGGTCATTATTTTTTTCCTTCTCGGATGAGTATGAAACTGATAGCATCGTCACTAACTTTGAGGTATAGTAGTAGGTTTTTGACTGGTCGAGGGCTTTGGAAAATTAGCGATTGCTGATCTCATTTTTGTATGAGGTCACTATGGACCCATCCAGACCCCATATCAATTTAGAATCCAGATTAATTTCAACTTTAGATCAGTCTAGCACCCAGACTAATCTAGACCCTGGGATCAATCTGATCTCAGATCAACCCATATTTGAATCAACCTAGCCCCTAGGATCTTCCTAGAATCCAGGTCTTAGGATCTACTCTAGACCCTAGGATTTCTAGACTCTAAAATTTTTCTAGATTTCAAATCTTAAGATCTACCTAGATTCTAGATTTCAGACCCTAGAATCTGCCCAGATTCTAAATCAATCTAAACCTTAAGATCTACCTAGACCTTAGATCTATCTAGATCTTAAATTAATCTAGGCCCTAAATTAATCCAAATTCAGATCAATCCTGACCCTATATAAATCTAACCTCCAGACTAATCTAAACCTTAGTATTCCTCCTAGACTCCATATCTTAGAATCTACTCTAAGACCCTAGGATTCTTCAAAGGCTCTAGACCTTAGATCCACTTAGATCCTAAGATTATTCTAGATCCCATACCCTAGAATTTTAGAATTTAGAATATGCCCAAACCTCACATCTTAGGATACTCCTAAACTCTAGACCTTAGGATTCACCCAATGCCCTAGAATTCTTCTAGATTCTAGACCCTAGAATTCCTCTAGATTCTAGGATCAATCTAAATCTCAAATCAATTCAAACCTCAAAACAACCCAGACTTTAAACTCACTCAAGCTTCAATCCTACCTAGATTCCTAGGCAATTAAACCTATAGCTTAACCTAGACTTGAACACATGATCTAACCTCTTATCAAACTTCAATCCTATCTTATCACTCATGATCACTCTAAATGATCATAAATGATATGGATAACTTAAATCCAATCATCTAAATAAATAATCCAGGTCAAATCCAGAAAACCAAATCAAAATCCAAAGTTCAAAGGCCCTATCCTGAAACCTTTTTCCAGTGAATCCTTGAATACTTCAAAACCCAGTCAAATGACCTCTAATTTAGAGTCTGTCAGTTGCATACTGATGGGATATATCTCTAGAGTCAACCCTCTAAATGTGAGCTCATTCTGATGTCTCTAACCCCAGAAACTGGATTGAAATCCAAAGGCTGTAAAACCTTCAAATATTTACGTCCTATGCCACTGGACCTATCACCCAGTGGATTTTGACCTTGGAACTTTCTCCAGAGCCTCCAATCACTTTCAAACCCTTAATTCTGACTCATTGAACATTAAACTATATTTTGTTGGACTCACTTTGACCCCCAGTTGACCAGAGATCAAAATGACTAAAATACCCCTTAAAGGTGTGAATAGTCACCTTTGATCAAATGAGCTTCAAATCAAATGCAACCACCTCCAGTAAGTTTCAAATATCAAACCCAACCTGTTGGACCCAGATCTAGACCCTGGGTCAACCTGGTTGACCAAGTCAATATAGGTTGACCTAAAGGCCCATTAGGGGTCCAAATAGGTGATTTGAATAAGATGACCTCTTTAGACCATGGGACCACCTCCATTGGTCCCCAAATGTCATTTCAAATCTGTTGAGCTTGAACACACCTCCTTGGTTAACCTGGAAGACCAAGTCAACCTAAGTTGACTCAAGTATCCCTTAAGGCTTTAAATGGGTTATTTTAACCCATCCAATCTATTTAACCCCTTTCAAGCTCCAAAATAACTCTCGTTCATGGCTCAATTATGTCTTAACCATTGGTAAATCAAACCCAAATCAAATGGACTAAGTCAACAGTTTGATTTTGGTCAAATTTGTATGATTAGATCAAAACCACTATGTGCATTTGATCAAATCTCTGACAAGCTTTCAAATCATCCCTATTAATGCCTTGAACTTTGACAAATCCACCATGGGCCATGTCATGGTCACTTTGACCAAGTCAACACATTTAAACTTGGTCAAACCAATTCAAACTCTCACATTTTCATTCAAATCTCAATACTTCAGCATTAAGACACTTCAAACAATCTCAACCAACTCAAACCTACTTCCCATATGCCACCTCATCAGCCATGTAGGCTAGTTTATGGTCAACCTAGTCAACAAAACCTCCAAATGGCTTTAAATGGTCGAACCCTTTGCTTAAGCTAACCCTTTGCAAATCCAATCACTCCAACAGCTCAAAACAACTCAAATTCATTTCTCTCATGCCACCTCAGCTGCCATGTGGCATGGGGACCAGTCAAAATGGTCAAATCAAGGCTTTAAGATGGTTAAATCTTTTCAAAACCCATCTTAAACTTAATCCAATCCTCTCCAGCTGCTTGGAGAGATTCCAGAATCTTCTTAGAGGCATTTCCAGCCATTGGATGGAGATCCCATGGTTCCCTTTTCCCCCACATGGACACAAAGGGATAAAATGACCTTTATATGTCATTTGTCCTTGTGTCCTTGATTCCCTCTGCCTCCAACAACTCCCTAGATAGGTGACACTCATCTAGGAACTCCCCCAAGCAATCCCAAACCTCCATTAAATCTGGAGGGGATTGAATAGGGCAAAACCTCCTTGGGAGCAAGGATTCAAACTTTTGCTCTCTCTCTCACAATACCCCAGCTTCCCTGAGCTCCGGGTTTCTCTTTCTTCAATTCCCGACCAAGATCCACTGTCAAAGTCTCGCCGACGATGAGCCCTCCGGTGAACCCAGCTAAAATACGTCGCAAGCTTAAGGCCCTCGATCCATACATTATCAAGCCAAGGTGTCTTCAGTAATATTGAGCGTGGACAAACAACAATTTCAGAGAGCTCTTAAACGGATTGATCCGTCCATTAGATCAAGGTAAAACCCTAAACCTAGATTAAGACACTCTAATTTAATTACCTTTTCATTAAGCTTATTTTAATCCAAAACAAATGTCCCACATGAATTCTGTTCATACGCTTAGTCTAGGTTTAAAATTTCAAATGATTTGATCCATCCGTTTGAAAGAACGAAGAAAAAAATGCATTCTAGGGTTCTTCCGTAGCCTGCATTATTTGCACATTTTTTAGACCATTGATCACGCGATCAATGGTCAGATCTCATTTCTCAGCAGTTTGTTCGATCGCGGCTTTGGTCTAGCGGTAAGTCTCTCCGTCTTGCTTAATATGAGGCTTTGATTTCATAACATGGATGATCGAACGACGGGGAACCTTTGCTAACTCGAATTAGTGAAACCGTGTCAGTGGTTTCATTATTTGGCAATCATTGCCGGCGACGTAATCATTGCACCGCTATGTAATAATTGGCCGCATTTTGGCTTCGCCAATCGGACGCTGCCACGCGACCTCCTGCCACTGCTGGCACCACCAAAGCATTTAATGGATTTAATTTTAATTTTAAATCATTTTAAACCTATTTTGCTTATAAAAATTATATAAAATTAAATATTAATTTAAATTTTTATATAATATATTATAAATTTTAGAAAATTAAATAATTTGATTTAAAATTATTGTTAATTTAAATTCTTAAATATATAATTTTTTAAATTATTTAAATGTTAATTACTTATTAATTTAAATATATATTTAATAATTAAATATTAAATATTTTATATAAATATTAATGTTTAATTATTATTTATTAAATATCAGATATTAATTATCAATTGTCTTAAATATTTTGTCTAAATAATAGGATAAATTTTAAATATTTTAAAATTAAAAGTTAATTTCAAATAATTACTATTAATCAAATAGTTTAAGTTATTTAAATAATTAAATACAAAATTATATTTTAAAATTAAAAATTTATTACAAAATATTTAATAATTACAGAATTGTTTTAAAATTTTATTATTTTGAAATTTGATTAATTTAAAAAAACATTTTTACTTAAATATTTTAAATAATATCCTATTAATGTTTAATTAAATATTATTCAATTTTAATGAATTAATTAAAAGATAAAAAATTTGATCATTTCATGTAATTTAAAATTCTAGGAATAATTAAGATTTAATTAAATTTAAATTAAAAGTTATTTTGAATTTTTAATTAATTTTGAATTATTTTAAATACTTTAATTAACTTTTAAGCTTTAAAAATTCATAAGATATTCATATTAAATCAAAAATATTAATGAAATATTTCAAAATTTTCAAAAAATTAAGTACCTTAATTTAAAATTAATTTCAAAAATTAATAACTTAATTTATTTTGATTAATATTAACTATAAAGCTATTTTAATGTTTAATTAATATTTAATTAAATATTAAACTAATTATTTTCAAAATTAAAAATTTATTTTTCAAATGACTTTGAAAATCATGGGACCTTTCATGTCTTTAAAATTTATTTTAACAATATTTCTAATTACTTTATTTTAAAACTTATACATTATATATATATATATATGCACATTTTAAAATTTATTTTAAAATTATATTTATTTAAATCTTTTATTGTTGAGAGATCTCTTGAAATTTAAAAATAGATTGAGCATGTTTAAATAGAAGTTATGTGGGAGCATTAGTGAATGGTTATGTCTTAATCATTCACTAATCAAGTTGTTAATTAAAATTAATTATGATGTTAATTATTAAATGTTTAGGATATACACACACCACTTAGCTTAGGCTCTCCTAATGTTAGGATTTGTTTGTAATTGTGTATGTTTACATGTACTTGTTTAAGGGTTAGAAACTTTGATTCAAACCCATTAACCTAGTGACGTCATTAAGAATAATAATTAAGGATTTATTTAGAAGACTTCGAATATTTTCAATGATTAGGACACACATTCTTTTAACTTGAAATCTTGAACATTCAAACATAGTGACATGCTCAGCCTTAAGAAAAATTCTCACTAAATTTTAAGTCATTAAACCCCTTAATTAGACTACTTAAGCTTAAACCCTTAATTAAGCACTTAAACTTCCAAAAACTGTAATAAATCAAATTTAAATCCAAAAATTACAAATAATGCCTCTAACTGACCAAAATTAAATCCTTAATCAATGAAAAATAAAATTAATCAGATTTGATATCAATTTTAAGAATAATTTAATTTTAAGTAAAATTGAATATTTAATTAATTTAATTAATTAAAAATATTTAAAAATTCTAAAAACTCTCTCAAACACTTAAGAATCTCTTCTTAGGTCATTCCTGATCTTTGGAGTTGATTCCAAGGAGTTTGGAGGTCATTTACACTCAAATCAATAAAAAGCCCTTAATTAAACAAATTTTGAAAACTTAATAATTCACCAAACTTTGAAAAATCATAACTAATTCAAGAAAACTCCAAATTAAACAAACTCAAAGGCATTCAACTCATATTAATGTCTAATATTTATCAAAAATATCAAGTTTTCTTGAAATCAACCAAATTTGAAAAAGTTAACTTTTAGTCAAACTTAGTTCAAAATCAAGTTAAAATTTCAAACCTTCATAATAAAATGTAGAAAAATCTAAATCTAGCATACTTATAGTATAACGGATCGTATTAAGGTCTAGTATTTTAATAAAATATTAACTTTCTAGAATTTAAGCTTAATCTAATAATCACTTTTTGACCCTTGAATTAAATGATTAAAATAATCCAAAATTTCCAAAATTCAATAAATCTTTTAAAATTTCAGCAAACATAAATTTAACATTAAAACCAGTAACCAATCAACTTAAATAAAAATTTTCAACTCTCAACTCCCTTAATCAATTAAAACACTTAACTATACAGTTATAACTTGGTAACCCAGGCCTACGAGTCTATTAACTTAGCCCCAAGGAAGGTGAAATAAACTTCACGGCCTCGGTGTGAAACAAAGATGGTAATCAATAATTATTTAAAATATATTTTAAAATTAATTTTAAGCTATTAATACTTAAACTCAAACTTAAATTCTTTAAGCCTTTCAACCAACTAGAACATCAATCAACTTTGACTAATTGCCCAACTTAGATATATCCAAACCATACATCCTACCTCACACACTTTAGATGATTTGCTAGGACAACTAACTCTAGTCTTAAGCTATGACAGTGTTTACTATTCTGTTATGTGCCAAATTTTTGAGCTTTTACTGCATGTTGTTTGCTAGTAATAGAATTAATTGATTATTTATTTATTACTGTACTCTGTGTTGATTTAATTGTACGTTAGATCTACCCCTAGGTTAGGGACAATTTGTACTAATTCAATCTTATGCAGGTGGTCATGCTTGTACAAGGTTTTTAAAATTAAAGGGGGCGAATAATAAATCTTTAAATTAATGCTATTTTCTACAGGTGCTTCAGAATGCTACGACACCATTTAACTTAAAAGAGCATGGCCAAGCATGACTACGATTGAGTATTTTTAAATTTTAAAATATTAACTGCTTGGGATGTATAATTAATTGTTGATTATTAGGATAACCTTGTAGGTGTTGAGTCTAGATTTTAATTTTCATTTAAATATAATTTGATTTGAGAATTGAGTTATAATTTAAGTACTTTGAGATGGGATATATATATATATATCTTAATTAGATTCCAAAGAGGAGAGGACATCTCTTAGGGGAGAGTCCTCCTCCATTTGGAAGCCTAAGTTAGGATACTTTTAAAGTATCCAAGGAGAAAAGTGACACCACTTTCGAAGGAGAGTTTCTTTCACTTGGATATCCAGACCCGACGATCCAAGGAGTTTCAGGAGGACGAAGAAGTGAAAAATGAGAAGAATCCCAAATCTCAAAGTCACCTGAGTCTTATGAGTAGAATTCGGGTTGTAGTCAGTGGTACCCGACAACTTTACTTTTCCTGGAGACCTTGAATTGTATAATTAAAAGGCACTTGCCTATGGACTTTCAATTTGAGTATTATATTTAATTGATTTAATTATTTAAATGAGTTGATTGATGTGCTAATTGTGATTAAGGATTTGCATACTTTTAGTAGTTTTTGACACTTTTTGCATGTCGTAGTTGATTTAGCCTGGAATTTGATCGGAGGCTCATGAGGACACGTTTAAAACTATTTCTACTTAAACAAAAATTAAAAGATTTAAGCTCAGATAGAAACTCTAACGCCTTTAAGAAGTAAGCCCGGACCGCTAGGAGTTTTTCATGCATTTATATTAAATCTTCTCTATCTTTTTAGGCACCTCCCCGCTTGCGTGTTCTAACAGGCCACCCAACCTATTAGGGTACAGTCCTATCAAGGAGATGTTGTGCAATCTCTAGGATAAAATTATTTTTAAGCCATTTTTAAAAATTACTTTATATATGATTTTAAAGCATTCGAGTCAACTAGTATGTATCACATTAGCAACAAATTAAAATTTAGTATAATCTTTAATTGCATTTTAGCTTAAGCATTTCACCCAATATAAGTCAAGGGGTCAATTAGGAATCTGCTCTAGATGTCAGCCCTGCTTTCTTTAATTATATCTTAAATAACGTCCCTACCCACTCTTGCATAAAATATTGGACACATGGTTTTGAAGTATCTAGGTGGTTTAGCTAGCTCCCCAATCCAGGCCAGGGTAAGTCAAGGATTGCATTGCATTAGCTAGGATCCAGGTCACTGATTTTTTTAGTGCCCAAATTTAGACTTAGGATCTAAGGCAGATTCTTAATCTGAAGACCTCAACTTCTAAGATTTAAATCCCAACTTTCTAATAAAATCAATCACTCAAATATAAACCTCTTTCAATTAAATTCAAGCCCAACACTTAGGATAGGCTGAGGTGTGTCTGAGGTAATTTAGAATCTCAAGAGACCTCCTACCCTTCTTCCTTTGACTCCAAAAATAATTGTTCAAATTTGACCCAATCTCATTTGAAAATTCCAACCCTTATCTTCTTTGACATCAAGCTTTGAATTCCAGAATAAAATTCATATCGCTATTTTAATCGAGAGTATTCATAGGAAATTTTAGGTTTCTTATGATATAATTAACTACAAGGGCTTGCGCTCGTAGGAGATTTATAAACCCAGACCTGATTTTTAAAAATTAAATTTTTCAAAACCCTTAATTAACTATCTTTGGGAAATCAAACAAAAAATGGCGATCGTTATTGTCATATTCAAGTAATTAACAATGAATGATATTTTCTTTCTTTGGGATTATATATCATTTAGTGATATAATTTCGAATATAAAATCAATAATAATTTATCGAGATTATCATAGCCAGATATTTGACTAAACTTCATTTTGATCCTTTAGGATCGTATGTAGTTCCATCCTGAATCCAGCTACGATATTCATGATCATATTTATAATTTTAAATTTGAACCCATTAGGAGATTTTATCTCTACCTTTCAAGGTAGTATACCATCACTAATAGATGTTCAATTTCATAATTAAAATTTAAATGTCAATTTTAGATTATTTCCAAAGATAATTAACCTTTTTAAAACAACACATTTTCAAGCAAACAAAAAATGGCGACTCCACTGGGAAAAATCTCTCTTTCCATCTTTAATAGTGCTACAAATTTTATTGCATCGATAATTTTGATTACCATTCCTTACGTTGGTCCCTCTACCCATTTCTCTCTTGGGTGAGTGTAGCCTAAATTAAGACATGAGAAAAGAGAGGTGAGGGTAGGAAATGAAAGTTCGTTAAGGATGTTAAGCACTTGTGAACTAGTCCTGAGGCTAAACAAGAGGGGGGTGAATTGATTATTTTAAAAATTCATGAGCAAAAACAATTTAGAAAAAATCTTTTTAAATATTTTAAAACCAATTACAATTTCACGATGATGTGTAGATATTCAACAATAACCGAATAATAATAACAATCACACGATCATCAACAGAAAAGTAAATGCGAAAGATAATCAGAAAGAACACACCATATTTTATAGTGGTTCGGTCAACTTTACCTACGTCCACTCCCCAGAGCCTCCCCTTGGGGTATTGCACTAACACTAAGTGACTCTCCTTCTGCTCCCATAGCAAGGCAGAGAATCATGTACAAAACTTCTTTCCACCAACCCGATGAGGCAGAGAACCTGACTCCTTTCGCTTCCTCCTGAAGCAGGTAGAGAACCTGGACTCCTTTCGCTTCCTCCTGAAGCAGGCAGAGAACTTAGACTCCTTTCACTTCCTCCTGAAGCAGACAGAGAACCCAGATCTTCTTGCAGACAATCCTACCACTGAGACACCAATAAGACAAGTGACGACGATCAGAGAAGATGACTCAGATCCTTGCTTTGAGCAACCTTTATGAACACCTCACAAACTCTCCCTCACAAGATCCTCTCTCTCTCTCCCAAGCTCTCTCTCTCTCTCTCTCTCAAGGTTCTCTCTGGTAAGGAAAGTGGCAAAAGATCTCAACAAAGAAGATAAGAGATCTTAAATAGTAGGGCTCAAAAATTGCCCTAAATTTTAATTAGTCGATAAAGATCGTCCAGGATGATCGGTCGATCGTCCTGTACGATCAGTACAAAATCACACATATCAGCCTGGACGATATGGTTTCATTGGACAATTAAAAGATAAAATTTGTTCAGATCATCCCGTACGATTCTGCGATCGTCCGGGATGATTAGTGTAAATCAAGAATTTCATCCAGAGGATAGCTCGGGTCATCTAAGATAGCTTATGCTGGATGATCTCAAAATGACTTGATCGTCTAGGACGATATCGTTATCATCCTGCACGATTAGTTCAAAAATGACAATATCGTCCTGCACAAAGCTCGGGTCATAAAGCCAAAACCTGCTGGATGATCTCAAAATGACTTGATCGTTTGAGACGATATTACGATTGTCCCGTACAATTAGTTCAAAAATGGGAATATCATCCAGCACATTGTTCGGGTCGTCCAGGAGAAAGGCTCTGGACGGTCAAGATTTCTAATTAATCGTCCAGGACGATCTTGCAATCATCATGACGATATGATTGAATCAATCAAACCTTAATTACTTTCCTTAATCACCAGACTAATTTAGGCATGATTGTAAGGGATCATCCAGGATGATTAGACCAAAATTTTAAAAATAAAAACTTTCTAATTTAATCCGGCGGCTTAGAATTTTTGATTTGAGCATATCATCCCGTACGATTGGTCTATCATCTAGGACGATCTGGTTAATCAGACCGACTTAACATGGTTGCCCTAATTAGAGTTTTTATTTTTATTGGATCGTCCAAGATGATATGACCAAAAATAGAACAGAAGCTCTAACTCACAAACATCTCCCCCCGAGGGTGTGTATGCAAGGTTACTGAGCTGCGGGATCTGTTACATTACACTTGACTCAATAAACATCAAAAAACTATATTGGACCTGAACTATAAAACAAACTAACTTGATCTTAGGCTGGCTTGAATTTGTAATTGATCTTGCGAACCTAAAAGATTAAAACCTCAATCAAAAATAAAAAGGTTTGTATCATCAAAATCACAGTCCTTAAAACCAGATTCGTAATAATCTCCCCCTTTTTTATGATGGCAAACATTTGTTATTAATTCACAATTCAGTAAATAAATACGATAAATATTTGGTTTAAACATCACTGAATATTTTTATTGATAATAAAAAACTTTACAATGACCCACAAACTACTCCCCCTTTTGACATCTCAGAAAAGGAAAAACACAACACAAACATCAGCAAAAATAAAAATAAATAGACAGAAAAAGAAAAAAGTACAAAAAGAATAAAAACATCAGAAAACATAAGCAGACTAGTAGAAAAGGGATCTTGATCAGATGGAGGAGGAGGTGGTGGTTGGAAGAGGCTGTGAAGAGTGGCAAACTGCTCGCCAAACCAGGCCATATCCTGGTCATGTCGCTACTGCTGCTGGGCTACATAAGTGTTGAAGCGATGCTCATCTGCAGCATGTTGCTCCTCATGGGAAATTACGTAGGAGTCAATGCGTGCTTCCCATTGGTCAAACCTGTGCACCAGGTGATCTAACGGTGATTCAATGCGGAGAGGAGCAGGTGCAGCAGGTTCAGGAACAACTTCTTCTGCTTCTTCCTCAATATCCGTGGTGGGCTCCGGATGAAGTCGAGTGCTGTGAAGAACGTGGAAGGAGTTGTTGGTGTAGAAGGAAGGAAGTACATCGACTGGAATTAAATATTATAGATTGTAATTAGTCTCGAGAGCATAGGGAATGATGTGTCCTAGGGATAGATTTAGGCATCGCCTGTGGCCCGGATCCCTAATGCTAGTGAGGTTTTTGATGTAACAAAATAGGAGATCGATATCATTAAATCACGGTGGGCCAGGATGTAGTAGGTAGTCAGGGAGAGTAAGGGGGTGATGTGGATGTTGTCCCCAGCTTTTGGAATGATAGAGGAGTGAAGGAGATGCTGGATTGTCCGAGCATCCTTAAGTAAGGAAGAGCATGCATTATCATGATAGTGGACGTTGGTGCCCCTAACAAAATGATTTGCGACACTCCAGTCAAAATCAGGGTCAGAGAAGATGAGATGGAGTTTGTCACCAGTGATTAAGAGTTGAAGAATATCGTGGAAGTCTTGGATGGTTAGCTCGATAGGGCAGCGATTGACAAAAGATCAGGGGGCAGAGTAAGAGGACTCGATGCGAAGGTTCGCAAAGAAAACACATAAAAGCTTAGTACTGAATGGAAAGGCTAAAGTCAGGATGAATGTGAGAGAAGTGTAGGCGAAAAGATCTAAGACAGGATAAGTCAAAGTGTGGGGATTGACGATTTTAGATTGGGTGATCCCTACCTCAAGGTATCGCTGGAAGGCAGCCTGATCGGCTGCTTTAGGAAAGCGGGGATCAACATTTCCCCTGGAGGAACTCACACCCGGATGCCTGGATCTTTTGCCACCAGCCATTAGAATATGAGTAGATGAAGGATTGTAAGAAGATTGGTGAAAAATGATGAAGAAAATAGCTGTTTAAATAGAATTCATCCAGATCATCTAGGACGATCACAGGATCGTCCAAGACGATAGGGGCAATAATAACATACATGATGATTGGTCAAAAAAGTGGTCGGATCATCCAGGATGATTAGACACATATGATCATCCTGAGGAGACAAGATGGACGAATTTTGACTAAAGGTATCGTCCAGGATATTTAGGTGGATCATCCCGGACAATATGCAATAAATGAATCAAACGAGTCGAATTTGAATCATCCAGTTGCTACCACATAGATCGTCAAGACGATGAGGTGCATCGGACAGGATGATCACCAATAATTGGTGCATCTCAGCCGTTGGATCAGGATGGTGATGATTTGATCCAATTGTCTAGGATAATGTATGAATCGTCCAGCATGATGTACGGATCATCCAGGATGATGTGAGCAAAAGTAAAAAAGATGAAAGATGGAGAGGAAAGATCAGGATCCAAAAAATACATAAAAAAAGAAAAATAAAAAAAAATCAAAGCAAAGAAAAATTAAAATGAGAAAAAAAACAGTAAAGACAACAAATTTTTTTTTAATCGATCAGCTCCAGTAAATCAAAATTTTGTCTTGAGTTTCAATTTAAAAATTAGTAAGAAGAAAATTAACGACACTGAAATCTAGAAAAGTTAGAAAATCAATTTTCGTAACTCCTACCTCGGTCACCTTACAGGTTCAAATTCCTTTCAAACAAAAGTCTAGTTCAGAAGAAAAGAAATTAGATTCGAAAAGAGATCCTTTCAAGCCTCATTCCAGAAAAATATCTGATAAAATAGTATTATGAAGTAAGGAATCAGAAATCATGATTTTCAATCTCAAGCTTTTGCAAATATTAAGTAGCGCATGAATTTTTCTATGACATTTAAAGATCTAAAGGGAAGAAAGCTTGTTTCCTTGTGGGCTCATTTTGTGCCTCTTTTTCAATTTGTTTGGCGCACTACGCATCTTTTAATTTTTTGATACATTTTATGTACCTTTTAAATTTGGAGATATTGTGCATCTTTTCAGCTTTGGGCTCATTTTATGCCTCTTTTTATTTTGGCACTCTTTGCACATCTTTTATATGCTTACTTCCTTTCATAATCGTTAAAGAATCTCAGTTATGAAATTATCTTCTAGACATAAGAGAAGACAAAAACTCACTCTCTACAGTAAGGAGGATTAATTCACAAAATAAAAACCATACATTATATGATAAGTGCAATCACCTGATTAAGAAAATATAACAATGATTCAAAGCTTTGAAAATACTATTCATATGAGATAGATTACTGTAGATCTCTATTTCAAAAACCAACTTTTTAATTTTGAAGAAGATTTTTATCCAAAAGAAATAATACACCACTAAAGGAGTTAGAGGAAGAGAAATAATCATCAATATTTCTTCCCTTTAACAGATTCAGAGGAGTCAATCATTGCTTACAAGCTTTCAAATAAAAACAACAAGGCAAAACACTTAGTCAAAAATCAGTTTATCAGCAGTAGTAAGCAGTGATCTGATTCTGAAGAGAGTAAATAATAAATAAAAGTAAACAAGAAGAAGAACAGACACGCAAAAATCAGTAAATAAAAATTAACAAATAAAATCAGCAGGAAATAATCAAATCCAATAAGCAAATCAAATAATGAAAATCAGCATGAAAAGAAAAATTCTAAAGTGAAATAGTTAATCAAATCAAACAGAAGCTAAAAGTAAAATGAAAAATAAAAATATCAAAAATCAATAATCATCAGATTCATGCATTTATGTCAATCACACCCAATCTGATCCTCAAAATACTAAATGAGTCAAAGGCTAGTGGTTTAATAAAGATGTCAGCCAGTTGGTTTTCAGTTGCTATATGATATAGCTCAATGTCCCCTTTTGTAACATGGTCCCTAATGAAGTGATGCCTTATGTCAATGTGTTTGGTTCTTGATTGTTGGATAGGATTCTTAGAAATGTAGATAGCACTAGTGTTATCACATAGAACTGAAATTATGTCAACAAGTAATCCAAGATCCAGAACTTGTTGCTTCAACCAAAGGACTTAGGCCACACAACTTCCTAAGGCAATATACTCAATTTCAGCAGTGGAAAGTGCTACAGAATTTTATTTTCTATTGGACCAGGAGACTAAAGACTATCCTATGAATTGGCATGTTCTGAAGTGCTCTTTCTATCCACCCTACATCTTACAAAATCAGAATCAGAATATCCAATAATCTCAAAAGAAGTGCTGTACCTAGGATACCAGATTCCTAAGGTTGTCATCCCTAAGAGATATTTGAGGATTCTCTTAACTACAGCCAGGTGGGATTTTTTAGGATCAGCTTGAAACCTAACACAAAGATAAACACTAAACATAATATCAGGTCTGCTAGCAATCAAGTAAAGCAATGATCCAATTATTCCTCTTAACTTCTTCTGACCAAAAGATTTTCTATTTGAATCCTTGTCTAACTGGACACTAGAACTCATGGGAGTGTTTATTATCTTGGCTTTATCCATTTATATTTCTTCAAGATGTCCTTAATATACTTTGATTGATTGATAAAGGTTCCATCATCCATTTGCCTTATGCTAAATCCGAAAAAGTAGGATAATTCTCCCATCATACTCATCTCAAACTCCTTACTCATTATTTTAGAAAAATCATCACATAAGTTTTTATCAGAAGATCTAAAAAGTATATTATCAACATAGATTTGGACAATGAGTAAATCATCACCTACTTTCCTTAGAAAAAGGGTGGTGACTACGCTCCCCTTAATAAACTCTCTTTCTAAAAGGAATGTGCTAAGTCTCTCATATCAAGCTCTGGGTGCCTGTTTCAATCCATATAAGGCCTTTTTTAATTTAAAAATATGATTTGGATATTGAGAACTCTCAAAACCTGGGGGTTGCTCTACAAAGACATCTTCTTTTATTACCCCATTCAAAAAGGCACTCTTGACATTCATTTAAAAAAGCTTAAATCCCTTATAACAGGCAAAGACTAGTAGCACTCTAATGGCTTCCAATCTAACTATAGGGGTAAAGGTCTCCTCAAATCAATCCCTTCTATTTGATTGTACCCCTTAGCCACTAATCTTGCTTTATTTCTAACCACCACACCAGAATCATTCATCTTATTCTTAAAGACCCCTTTGGTTCCCACTATACTTTGATTCTTAGGTCTTTTTACTAACTCTCAAACATCATTCCTTACAAATTAGTTCAATTCCTCTTGCATAGCTAAGATCCAAAATTCATTAGAAAGGGCTTGATTGATATTGGTGGGTTCAATCATTGAGATAAAGATAGAATGGTTTACTTCCTTCTAAGTCCATGCCTAGTTTTAACAACTTCAGAAGGGTCTCCTAAGATCAGTTCTTTAGAATGACTCGAAGAATATCTCAAATCTCAAGGAAAATTATTTTCAGGTTCGACCCTTTCCTCCAGATTTATATTTTTAACACCTTGGGTAATATCTCCTACTTCTTCTTCTTCCTCAACTCTAGACTCCTTCGGATCAGATTCATCAAACACCACATGAGTAGTCTCCTCCACCACCAAAGTCTTCTTGTTAAACACCCTAAAGGATTTCCCCACACTTGAATATCCTAAGAACACTCCTTCATCAAATTTTGGGTCAAATTTTCCTAAGGATGATTTCCGATTATTAAGAATGAAAATCTTACAGCCAAAGACATGAGGTGGACATGTTTGGAGTTCTACCCTTAATGATCTCATAGGGTGTCTTATTCAGATTGGATCTAACATTCACCCTATTCAACACGTAACAGGTTGTGTTCACTGCTTCTACTCAAAAGTATTTTGGAAGTGAATACTCAAAAAGCATGGCTCTAGCGGCTTCCACCAAGGTTCTGTTCTTTCTTTCAACTACCCAGTTCTGCTGAGCGGGCCTAGTAGCTAAAAAGTTGTGGCTAATCCCTTGATCCTCACAGAAGATTTTAAATTTCTCATTTTCAAACTCCCCACCATGATTACTATAGATGGTCACAATCTCACAGCCTAACTTCTTCTGAATCCAAGTAGAGAAAGATTTAAATTCATCAAATGACTCAGATTTATGTGACAGAAATTTAATCCAATGAACCTCGAGTAATCATCAATAATCACAAATCCATAGACTTTCCACCTAAGCTGGCAGTGCTAATGGGTCCAAACAAATCCATGTGAAGGACTTCTAAAGGTTTAGAGGTGTTGATGTCCTTAATTAAGTGGAAAGAGGAGTGGACTTGCTTCCCTAATTGATAGCATCACACAGGTGATCCTTAGTGAACTTAAGCTTAGGGACACCTCTAACTAAGTCCTTTTGGGTACTCTTCTAAGAGTTTTCATACTGGCATGACATAATATCCTATTCCACAATTAAGACTCATCAGTAGCAGTTTTTAAGCAAAATGAAGCAGCACATTCAATATTATTTAAATCAAGCATGTAAATATTGTTGATCCTCTTACCCTATAAATAGTGTTGTTATTTAAGCTTATAATGCAAGTGTTTGCCATGAACTTGATGTTGAATCCTTTATCACAGAGCTGATTGATGTTGAGCAAGTTATGTTTTAATCCATCTACTAGCAAAACATTTTTAATCAAAAGGTTATTGGAGTTTCCGATTATACTTGCACCTACCATTTTCCTGGTGGTGTTGTCTCCAAGAGTGACCTTGCCTCCAGCCCTAGCCTCTAGCAAAATGAATTGATTTACATCTCTAGTCATATGTCTTGAACATCTGCTGTCCAGGTACCACATGCTCTCACGAGATCTTGTGTGAGAGCACTCCTATAAAATCATCAAATGTCAGATTTAGGAACCCAAAAAGGTTTGGGTTCCTTCTTATGAAAAGAAGAATGTAATGCATGTGTGCTGTGTTATAAAACATGCAATTTGGGCCTCCACACCCAATGTGTACTATGGTGAACAGTACAGGTGTGAGAGATATGTCCTAGCATGCCACAAAAAAAATATCTAACACTAAAAAAAGGGTTAACTAATCTATGTGAGTGATAGTGCCTCTTCCTAGGTTTGAATGAAACATGCTTTGATGATTTTGAATTAGATTCTTCAAATGGTGAAGGTGCATAAAATTGTGCAAAAGTAGGTGTTTCATTTTTCTCAAAAGTACTAATTTTTACACTTAAAATTTTTTTTCCTTCTTGAGACTTGCAATTTCAAATTTCAAATAAAGCTCACTACTAGTTAAGTTACATGCCATGGTGTCTAGTTCTTTATAAGCTCTTTCTAAATTAGCATGCGATGCTTTCAATGAATCATGCTCAATAATTAATTCAGAATGCTTTTTATTTAACTCATCAAATTCATTAAGTAATGACATGTGATTATTATCAAGTATAGAATGATCCTTAATCAAAATTTCATGCTCTTTTTCTAAGTTTAAGAATTCCAATTTCAGGCTAACATGCATTTTTTTAAGTTTCCTATATGATTAATGTATTTTTTTAGAAATATCAAATAATTGATCGTAGGTCAGTTCACATACCTCTTCTTGATCAGACTGATCATGATGTTCATCCTCCATCAGACACAAATTTATAGTCTCCTCCTCAGCTTCAGTCTCTAAGGAGTCAGATGTAGAGTCAGCCCAGAAAGCCTTTTGGATATTCTTCTTATCCTTCTTGAACTTGGGTTTCTCCTCACCCTTCTCCTTGCTTGGGTGAGTCTTAAGTGTAGGACAATCAGCCTTTATATATCCAGGCTTCCTGCATTCAAAATAAACTGCATCAGAAGAACTTTTAAAATTTTTGCTACTCTTACCTTTGTTTCACTTCTAAAATTTCTTATGTTTCTTCCTTAGAAAACTTTTGAATTGCTTAGTGATTAAGGCAACATCATCGCTATCAGACCTGGAAGTATCAGTATCTGTATTGTTGGCCTTCAGTGCCATAGTTTTCTCTTTCTTTTTCTCACCTGCATCAAGCTGTCTTTGGTTCACCCCTTGCCATAAGCAATGAGTGATCCAAGTTATCAATAGAATAATTATTCAAATCTTTAGATTCAGTTATCACAGTAATCTTGGCATCATAGGAAGAAGGAAAACATCTCAAAATCTTGTTAACTTTCTCATAATTAGTAAGCTCTCTTCCTAAGGCATGCAGGGGGGTGACAATCTGTGTAAACCTAGTATACATTTCAGAAATTGATTCACTAGGTTTCATGCGAAAGAGTTCGTAGTCATGAAGTAAAATATTCAACCTAGATTATTTAACTTCAGATGTACCTTCATATGAAATGCATAATCTATACCAGATTTCTTTGCCAGTAGTACAAGTGAAAACACGCATGTAATTCTTAAATTTTAAATCACAGAAAAAATAGTTCAAATATTTTGCATTCAATTATGCTAAATTCTGATCATCAAAAGTCCATTCGGCAAAAGGAAGTTCAGTTTTAATGCCATTAACAAGTCTATGAGGTGCTTCATAACCATCTTTAACAAGCATCCACATACGATAATAAATAGATTGTAAAAAGGTGGACATGCGAGTTTTCAAAAAATCAAAAGGTATATTATCAAACAAAGGTGGTCGTATAATGGAATAACCTTCAGCGGTGTTTCTATTCCCAAAGTTAGCCATGGATCAAATTCAAAAGTTTTTCAAAACTTGATTTTATGAATACCGCTCTGATACTACTTGAAAGTTCGTTAGGGATGTTAAGCCCTTGTATCTAGTCCTGAGGCTAACCAAGAGGGGGTGAATTGGTTATTTTAAAAATTTGTGAGCAAAAATAATTTAGAAAAAATCTTTTTGAATGTTTTAAAACTAATTACAGTTTTGCGATGATGTGCAGATGTTCAACAATAATCGAATAATAATAATAATCACGCGATCATCAACAAAAAAATAAATACGGAAGATAATCAGAAAGAACACATCAGATTTTATAGTGGTTCGGTCAACTTAACCTACGTCCACTCCCCAGAGCCTCCCCTCCGGGTATTACACTAACACTAAGTGACTCTCCTTCTGCTCCCACAGCAAGGCGGAGAAGCCTGTACAAAACTCCTTTCCACTAACCTGGTGAGGCAGAGAACCTAGACTCCTTTTGCTTCCTACTGAAGCAGGCAGAGAACCTGGACTCCTTTCGCTTCCTCCTGAAGCAGGTAGAGAACCTGGACTCATTTCGCTTCTTGCTGAAGCAGGCAGAGAACCCGGATCTTCTTGCAAATGATCTTACCACAGAAACACCAACATGACAAGAGACGACGACCGAAGAAGATGACTCAGATCCTTGCTTGGAGCAACCTTTGTGAATACCTCACAAACTCCCCCTCACAAGATCCTCTCTCTCCCTCTCCCAAGCTCTCTCTCTCTCTCTCTCTCTCTCTCTCTCTCTCTCAAGATTCTATATGGTAAGGAAAGTTACAAAAAATCTCAACAAAGAAGACAAGAGATCTTAAATAGTATGGCTCAAAATTTGTCCTAAATTTTAACTGGTCGACAAAGATCGTCCAGGACGATCGATCGATCGTCATATACGATTAGTATAAAATCACACATATCAGCCTGGATGATCTGGTTTCTCTGTATGATTAAAAGACAAAATTTGTTCAGATCATCCCGTATGATTCTGCGATCATCCGGGATGATTAGTATAAATTAGGAATTTCTTCCAGAGGATAGCTCGGGTCGTCTAGGGTAGCTTATGCTAGACGATCTCAAAATGACTTGATCATCCAGGATGATATCGCTATCATCCTGTACAATTAGTTAAAAAAGAATAATATCATCCTACACATAGCTCGGGTCATAAAACTAAAACCTGCTGAACGATCTTAAAATGACTTGATCATCCAGGACGATATTGCGATCGTCCTGTATGATTAGTTCAAAAATGGGAATATCGTCCAGCACATTATTCAGGTTATCTAGGAGAAAGGCTCTGGACGGTCAGGATTTCTAATTGATCATCCAGGATGATCTTGCGATCGTCCAGGATAATATGATCGATTCAATCAAATCTTAATTATTTTTCTTAATCACAAGACTAATTTAGGCATAATTGTAAGGGATCATCCGGGATGATTAGACCAAAATTCTAAAAATAAAAACTTGCCTAAGTTAATCTGGTGTCTTAGAATTTCTGATTTGAGCATAAAGTCCCGTATAATTGGTCTATCATCCAGGACAATCTGCTTAATCAGACCGACTTAACATGGTCGCCCTAATTAGAGTTTCTATTTTCATTAGATAGTCCAGGTTGATATGAATATCATCTAGGATGATATGACCAAAAATAGAACAGAAATGCTAACTCACAAAAATCTCCCCCCGAGTGCGTGTGTGTAAGTTTACTTAGCTCGGGAATCTGTTACATTACACTTGACTCAATAAACATGAAAAAAGTACATTGGACATGAACTACAAAATAGACTGACTTGATCTTGGGCTGGCTTAAATTTGCAATTGATCCTGCGAACCTGAAAGATTAGAATCTCAATTAAAAATAAAAAGATTTGCTATCATCAAAATCACAGTCCTTGAAACCAGATTCATAACAGGAAACCTCCTTCAATGTCGGGCTTTGACATTTTGCCTCCAAGTTCATTGGTAGAGAAAAAGAGTCAAGCTAAGTTCCATTCAAACCTTTCTATAGATGTTTGAAATTCACATGCTCATATTAATCAATAGCATGCTAAGTTATATAACTTATAGAATGTCCTTCAACTTCAAAATCAAATTTTCAAAACCTTTATCGAAGTCTAAATCTTTCTCAAACTCCAAGTGACTTATACCCAATATCATTATATATAAGATTATAATCTTTACGATCCAATATATGTGATTAAGTGTAAAAGTCATTTCCAAATTCAAAGATTCAATCCTTCTGGCAAAGTTTGCCTTCAACATTTCAATCCTAAATCACTTGTCAGGATGAAAGAGTCGGGTCAACTTCCTAGCATCTCTTTATTTAAATTTTGTAAACCTTTGTTGAACACTAGTTCAATACTTTGCATTTCAAAAAAAGGGGAGATGCTGTCAAAATTTTGAATTTTTCAAACATCCATTCTTCAATTCTAACAGTCATTGCAATAGAAGCTCCTATAATAATTATTGTAGTTGTATACATTCAATGGACTTTCAATCCTTCCGGTCGATTCAATCTTTGACATTTCACCCCGAATTACTTTTTGAGATGAAAGAGTCAAGTTGTTCTCTTAAGATCTTCTCTAAAATTTATAAACTATTACGTTGAATACAAATTCAACACCTCGAGTTTCAAAAATAAGGGGAGATGCTGCTGGATTTTTAATATGTTGAATTTTCATCTTTCAAATCAAATCCAATCTTCGTTGTCACGTGTATTACTCAATATTCTCTTGTAGTATAACATGTACAATGTAAACTCGATCATTTCTAAATTCCAAATTCAAAGATTCAATCTTTCTGTCAAACCAAATCTTTGACATCTTATCCCTAGACTACTTAGTGGGGTAAGAGAGTCGAGTTGAAACTTTTTGAAAATTGTAAACCGTCAAGTTAAAATCAAATTCAGCTTATTAAGCTTCAATATTCATGAAAAATCTTTCAATTCTTACAATTTTTAATCTCCATTCAAATCAAATCTAGATCATCATTGCTATATGTCTCTATATAACATTCTCTTGTAGTTAAACATATACAATAAAAATTAAAATTTTTCTTAAGTCAAAGTTAATTTCTATATTTTATCACCGTATATCGGATTATAGTACATATAATTCGATTTATATGATAAAATATAGAGAATTTCTTATCAAATTTCAAATTCAAAATTCTAATTCAAATCTTTTCCTTTTCAAATCTCAGTTAATTTAAGCAACTGCAATGGCTGAAAAACTTTTGTTCTCAATTGACCGCGACCTCCAAGTCGAAGAGCTAATCCACAGTAAAACTATTCAATTTGGAATGGGTTTTAAGTCCTTAAAGCTGTCTGTAAATGGTGGAACCATTTCAACAGTAGTACTAAGAGTGCAAGAAAGAACTATTTGAGAAGGGTGAGGAAGAAGATCACCAAGTCCAGAGAGATAGCTGAACAGAAGGCTTTAAGTTTAGCTGAGCCTGAGGCTGCTAATGAGCTGCCTATCCCAGCCTCTTCTCCACTCCTAAAAAAGAGTTGTTTTCACCCCCTCGCAGCTGCTACAGAGGAGGAGAGGGTTGCAAGGATTGCTAGCTCTCCACCTAGCCCGATTGACTACTCCGTCAAGAGAACCACAAAACAGAAGCATACTTTGAGAACTAGGATGTTAAGGAATATCATCCACACCTGTGCTGCTGAGACAGGTTAAACAAAAGAACAGTACATGAGACACCTGAAGGGGGTGATCTCATATAAGCTTGAGAAGGAAGTACTGAAGGAAGAGAAAACTGAAGCTAAGAACCTGACTCCTCAGCCGATGAGGAGAAAAAAGAAATTAGTTAAACAACTTGTCGCCTCGGTTTTGGTGGATGGATATCACTAGGTGCCTCACCTCCCATCTGCAAAGACGGAAGAAATAGACTTAACTGGATCTGGTAGGGGTCACCCTCTTAACGGTAGACCTCCAGTTCCCCCTTTGAGATTTTTAAAGTTGGCCCCTATGATATCCCTCACCCTACTGAGGATGTCACTCTCACGACTATCGACCTCCAGACAGTCGGAGGGGAGGGGACAGTGCTAGATGATGATTAAGAAATGTTAGATAAGTTAGTAGCAGAACCTACTACTAATGATTTAAAGATTCAAGAAGTTCTTGCCAAATTGGAAAATGAAGAGTTTGAAGAAATGATTAACTATAAAGGGTACCTGCCCATCGATATTGAGTCAATTGAGGGTAGACTAGTCGATGAGGTGGTCCAGGATATACATAAGAAGAAGGTAATTGAAGCCTTCGATCTAGAGGCTGATGATTTAATGATGGAGGATTCAGCTGGAGACATCTGCATGGTTGAAACTTGAGCATCAAATAAAAATGCTGAGCCTTCAAGACACCGATCTGGTAGGGAGAAAGCATCTAAAGCTATGGATTCAGATTCAGATGGCTCAATTAAATTGAATGAAAAGGATGAGTACATCAAGAGTCTGGAGAATAAAATTTAGCAGATGATGTTAAAAATGGAGCAAATGCAGAGTCAGATGATTAAAGCTCAGTAGTTTTAGTCCGAGTAGTTACAACCTACAACACATACAGTAGGTGAGCACAGTAGGAGAACATAATCAAGCCCTAGAGTTCTAGAGGTTACTTCCCCTGTTTCTCCAACAGATAAAGATATCCGCTAGAGGATTAAGACCCAAGTAATGGAGGCATTATCCCACTCTCAAGGGACTGCATCTATTCCAAAGGGCATACCTTACCCTAAAAAATATAATTTAGTCTTTTATCCTAAAGACTTTGTGCCACCTTCATTCAAAGTTTTTAGTAGTTTAGAAAACCCAAGACAGCATCTGGCCCACTTTCGAGTGAGCTGTTGCAATGTAGGAGGGTCGGATGCTTTACTGTTTTGCCAGTTTATGAGTAGTTTGTTCGGTATTACGTTTGAGTGGTACACAGATCTACCGAACGGTTCAATGAAAACATTCACAGAGCTCGAGGGTATATTCTTAAAGAGATTCTTAGGAGCTCAATAGCGTATAACTGTTGGCAATCTCATCATTGAAAAATAAAAATCGGGCGAGTCTTTGGTTGAGTACATCTTGAGGTGGCGAAATCTCTCGATGAAGAGCAACATGTAGTGGAGATTCATTTAAAGAACATCCACGGGCCTATTGCTTTTCTCCTGAAGAGTTTCACTATCAAAACCTTCAAAAAAATTTTGAATAAGGCTAGTAATCTACAAGAAGAGGCTTCTAAAATACCATTCCTGAAGGATTCTACTGAAGAGAAGAAAGCTAGTAAACCATTGAAGTCTTTCAAAAAAAGAACAGCAATGGTTTTAGCTGTCGATAAAAGGAAGAAACCAATGGTTCAGTCTAGTAATCCTCCAGTTCAACAAACTCAAAAGTCTCCACCTTTTCAGGTAACTTCTCAACCTACCAGAGATTCTCACACGATTTCTTTTAAAGAGAGAATGGCTCACACATACCCATTTAAAAGGGAGTCAGTTAGAATGATTTTCAAGAGTCTTCTAAAGAAACCAAATTTTTTATTGCCGAAGGCTAAGAAGCCGGAAGAGGCAAATAAGAAGGTTGATCCAACTTTTTGCCCCTACCACCGCATGTTGGGCCACACAATCAAAGACTACATCATCTTCAAGGACTGGCTTGAAAAGAATTTTTGTCAAGGTAACATCATAATTCCAAAGGAATACCTGGTCGATCCGGATCAGGGGTCTATCAAATCCATTTCAGGTAAGAATTCTAACTTTTCTTTATCCATTGAAGATGGTTGAGATATAGCATTATCCCGGGCATTTAAAAAGTTGATTAATAAATCTTTTCATCTTTCTCAAAAGTTACCGACGAGAGCCTGGGACCCGATCTGGGAGGTTGATCTCGAGCTTCGCAGGAGGATATTAGGACAGTTTCCTATCCAGCAGTCTTAGGAACTACTGTATTAAATAAAAATGAAAAGAGTGAACTTTCTGTAGAGAGTAAATTTGTTGATGAGAGATTTGTATAAGTGGTGGATGGTGGCTCAAAATCACTGTCTCCACTGAAATTATTTGACTTTTACTTTGCCCCATCAAAGGCAAAGGGTCAAAATTTGAATAAAAAGTCTAATCCTTCTGCTCAAATTTTGATGATTAATATTGAGAATGTAAATCAAAATGACTCTTCTATTAAAAATAATCAAGAATTAGTTGAGATCAATCAAGAAATTCAAACACTCAGGTCCCTAAATTTGACTCTTCAAGGGAGAGACAAATTTGAAGTTTTATTAGATGGTGAAACCCCTGAAATTAACTTTCAAGAGAGTTCCATCGTGATAGAATTTTTAGATTCGGACTCCCGCTCAGATAACGACAATCAATCGCCTAAGGAGAGCATAGACCCCCTTATTTGTTCTTCTGATGAGATCGTACAAGAATAACTATGTAGTTGCAAGGTCTTACCCCCTAGTCTACCTCCTCAGGACAAAGAAAAATAAGTTATTTCTGATGATCCAATTAAAATTCCAGCTCAATAATCAACTCCAATTCTTTCAAATCCACCGGGTCCTGATATCAATGTTCCAAGTATTGATTATAATGTCTTAGCTCACCTCAGGAAGTTACCTGCTAAGTTGAGCATCTACGACGCCCTTATCCTTTCAAAAGAGATGAGGGAAACTCTAATTAAAGCACTTCTCAACCCAGAGATTTGCCTAGCTCAATTAGCTTCAACTTTAGAGGAAGAAGCTTCATACTTCAAAAAAGTCCCAGGAGTTACCTTCTCCGATGAAGATTTACTCCTTGAAATTGCCAACCATTATCGTCCACTTTACATCACCGTGAATGTGGGAAAATTTAAGTTATCAAGAGTTCTCATTGATCTGGGTGCATCGATCAACATGATGAACATAAAGACTCTCACATACCTTAGAATTGATACTATCAAGCTCTTAAATGACAAGTTGGTGCTTCGTGGGTTCAACGAAAAGGGTGAGAAGGCTTTAGGTTCAGTCACCCTTCTCCTAGAGATTGGAGAATTAAAGACTGAAGTGAAATTTTATATAATCGATTCGGTGACGTCCTTTAATGCACTCTTAGACAGGCCTTGGATCCATGAGTATAGGATGGTTCCTTCTACCCTACATCAATGTATCAAGTACCAACGAGAAGGTATTATTGGAGTTAAGGGTGATATGCAACCATTCTCTATTCACGAGATGGGGATCTACGAAGATGCGACATACTATGTACTTAAAAGGTCAACTACTTGTTCTAAGGTAGAGATCAACATTAAGGAGTAAAAAGTGGAAAGTCATAGTTCAAAAGCAATTCAAAAATTGAGAAATGAAAATTCAAGAATCAAAAGAGACAAAATTCAAGTAGCGAAGACGACGTTAAGTGCATGGTCTTTAGGCCTCCAAACTGTTTACCTCAAAGAGGTGGGAGGATGGCCCAAAGAGCACGCGGTCAAGGCCGTCCTTCAGTTAAGAAAAGAAATCCCCCAATATACATCGAACTTGAAACAAGTTCTGACAAAGAAACTAAAAAAAGGGGTGCCATAATTGATTTTGCCTATGCAAAGATTAATCCTCCTCCTAAGTTTGATCTCACTTTAGAATCAGATAGCAACCAGGAGGGTACAAAATCAAAAATTCAAAATAACGAGCCTGAATTGAGTTTATATGAAAAGCTTAATAAGGCAGTTGAATCCTTAACCTTAACCCCACTGTCTGCTGACATAGTCTCAGGATTAGTTATTAAGGATACCCCAAACTTAGATAGAGAAGTAAGAAAAGTCCAAAAGTTTTTCCCTGGCTCTTCCTCCTCAAGGAATGAAGATGACGTAATCCTAGAGGAGGCAAATTTTAACGAATTAATGGAATTACCTTTTGGCTACTTTCCTGCTGGTGTTAAAACTCTTATCTCTAAAGATTTTGCTCCGAGTCGATGGACTAAGGGTCAGGCCAGATACCACGAAAGTCTCTGGTATTCAAAATTTAATAAATATTAGACAAGTGGTGTCGGCTTTGGTACCGTTAGATCATTTAAAGATGATGAAATTTTTTTAATGATAACTACCCATCTTGAATCTAAAAATGTCCCTACTAAAGTCATTGATTTATTTGATGGACTTTATTTGGAGATTTTAGATGATTCTGATGAACTTTAAGTTCGAGATGCACCCCCTAAATTCGAAGAAGAAATTAAATCAACAGTTGATGAACTCAAAGAAATCAATCTTGGAATAGAGGATGACACTCGCCCCACCTTCATAAGTTCTTTGTTGAGTGAGGATGAGTCTAAGGATCTAATTCAACTTCTCTCCAAGTTTAAAGATTGATTCACCTGGACATACGATGAAATGTCGGGATTGTCCGCCGATATAGTAGTCCATAAACTTGAAATCCGGCATGATGGCATTCCTGTTAAATAAGATCCACGACGCATACGTCTGGAGATCGAACAATAAGTCATTTCTGAAGTTAAGAAGTTTGCTGAAGCTGGATTTATTCGAGAGGAATAATATCCCTCTTGGGTAGCCAGTGTCATGCCAGTTCAAAAGAAGAACGGTCAAATTTGAGTTTGTGTTGACTATAGAGACCTGAATAAGGCATGTCCTAAGGATGAACTTTTTTGCCAATCCCAGAACTCATGGTGGACATTGCCTCATTTCATGTTATTTTCTCCTTTATAGATGGCTCGTCTGGTTATAATCAAATCAGGATGGCCCCAGAAGATGAGAGAAATACTGCATTCAGAAGTCCTATAGGGATCTTTTGTTATAAGGTGATGCCCTTTGGCCTTAAAAACTCCAGTGCAACCTACCAATGGGCCATGACTCATATCTTTGATGACTTAATCCACAATCAAGTCGAGTGCTACATCGACGATCTAGTTGTCAAGAGCAGAGTAAAAGAGGCTCATCTTTAAAACTTAAGAATTATCTTCGAGCGGTTGTGCCGCTATGACCTTAAAATGAATGCTTTGAAGTGCACTTTTGGCATCACGTTAGGAAAATTCTTAGGTTTCGTAGTCAGACACCATAGAATTAAAATTTATCCTGCTAAAATCGAAACTATCTTAAATATGCTGCCCCCCAAGAGCCTCACTCAACTGAGATCTCTTCAAGGTAGTCTGGCGTATATAAGAAGATTCATTTCTAATATATCCGGAAGATGTTAACCATTCTCGGTCCTGGCTAAAAAGGATACCAAATTCATTTGGGACAAGAAATATCAAAATGCCTTTGAAAATATCAAATAATACCTGACAAATTCGCCAGTTCTGGCAGCCCCCATTTCGGGGAGACCCCTAATCCTTTACTCTGCGGCCCTTGACGAATCTCTCGGGGCCCTCCTAGCTCAAGTCAATGACAATGGAAAAGGGAATGCTCTCTATAATCTATGTCAGACACTTTTTCCAATGGAAATTTATTATCCTATAATCGAGAAACATTGCCTTGCCTTAGTCTTTGCAACACAAAAACTAAGGCATTATATACTTTCTCATCAAGTCAATCTGATTTCCAATGTCAACCCCCTGCAATATTTTATAACCTGGCCAATATTGTCAGGATATCTAGCTCGTTGGTCTATGATATTTATTCAATTTGAAATCACTTTCATTCCCCTGCATATTGTAAAAGGGCAAGCTATCACCGATTTCCTTGCGGCACACCCATTACCGGCGGAGTCTCCTTTAAATGATGATTTACCTAACGAGCAAATCATGAGTTTTGAGGAATCCAATACTCAAACCTAGGAAATGTATTTTGATGGTTCAGCGTCCTCTCAATGGGGAAAAACAGCTCAATCTACAATTCCCAAAAAAAGCTGGAGTCGGCTTGATTTTCATAACACTGGATAAGGGAATGATGCACTTTTCCTACCACTTATCAAAACCTTGTATAAACAATAAGGCTGAGTACGAAGCTTTGATAACTGGCTTGGAACTTACAATCCTAATGGAGATCAAAGAGATTAAGATCTATGGTGACTCTCAACTGGTAATCAACCAGATTGCAGGGACCTATAAGGTCTTGAATCCTAAACTCCTTAAATACCACCAGTACACAATACACTTGCTTGGACAAATTCCCATTGTAATAATGTATAGGGTTCCTCATGGAAGATATTCCTCGACGGATGCCCTAGCAAAACTTGCAAAAGAATTCGCCGGTCCAAAAGAAGACTCCATCCCTATAGAAGTGCAGGGTCGTCAAGTTATGTCTCATATAGATTTGGAGCACATCAACAAACAATCTCTCCAGGTTCTTTCTACCTCTTCAGCAGTCGATGAAGAAGAAGATTGGAGACAACCAATAATTAAATACCTTCAAGAAGGCAAGCTTCCTCACGACAGGTCACTTGCCAATCAAATCAAAAAACATGCCCTATCATATACACTAGTCAATGATTTATTGTACCGTAGATCATTCTATCAGATGTTGCTCCATTGTTTAGACAAACGATAGGCCCTGAAGATCATTAACAAAGTCCTTGCTGGGTTATGCGATGCTCATCAATCAGGTCCTAAGATGAAAATGAAAATCAAAAGACTTGGTTACTACTGACCTATGATGATTAATGATTGCATTAAAATTATAAAATGTTGTCATCAGTGTCAGGTTCATGGTGTGGTTTTACATCAGTGGCCTAACGTGTTGCACCCTATGATAGCTTCGTGACCTTTCAAAGGTTAGCGCACAGATATCATCAGGCCAATTGACCCTCTTTCTTCGAGGGGTCATCGCTTCATTTTAACAGCGACTGATTACTTTTCAAAGTGGGCAGAAGCAGTTCCACTAAAAAATCTAACATCACACCACGTAATGAAATTCTTTTGTAACCACATCGTATATCGATTCGACATACCTCACAGAATCATATCCGATAATGAGTCCGCTTTTAAGTCTATGAAAATTAATAACTTTGCAAGTCACCACGGTATTGAATGGAGATACTCAACGATCTATTACCCACATGCTAATGGATTGGTTGAGGCCTTCAATAAAACTCTGGTCCAAATCATCAAAAAGACCCTGGATGATAACAAACGTCAGTGGGCTGGGAGGTTGGTGGAAGCTTTGTGGGCCTACCGGACCACATATCAAACCCCGACCCAATCCACACCGTTTGCACTAGTGTTGGGTCCAAGACCGTACTCCCACTAGAAATTCAAATCCCTTCGCTCAGAACTGCAATTCAAAATCAGATCACAATAGAGCAGAATGTACAACTTCGACTAAAAGAGTTGAGGGTCTTAAAGAACGTCGTCTCCAAGCCCAGCAAAATCTAAAACTCTATAAAGCCAGAATGGTTCAAGCTCACAATAGTGCGACCCATAACCTTTTGAGTAGGCGACTTGGTCGTGGTTCTTCGGAGGCCTATCTTAGCCCACCGAAAGCTCGGCGAGAAGTTTGAACCAACCTGAGAAGGACCTTTCGTAGTAGAAATAGTCTACGAAGGAGGCTCGTATAAGCTAGTGGATTGTAAAGGAAATCACCCAATGCTTTCTGTAAATGGATGATTCTTGAAAAGATACTATGCTTGATGTAGCTCGAATTTCAAATCAATAAAATTTTCAATTTTCAAATCAATTTGACTCAACTTTGTTCAAGTTTTAAATCTCAAAATCCTGTTTCTCTTTTCTTAAGGTTAGATGTAAGCCACCATGCTTTCTTACCTTAAGATTAAATCTTTTAGTGATGGATAATGCTCTTTGTGGCACCATCCTAAAGTTTAAATATTAATCTTGATCTGATATGGAGCAAGTTTCTTACTAATATCATCACCTACTAGTGATGGATCATGCCCTCTATGGCACCATTATAGTCTCAAGTTTTCAAAATTCAAATATGATCCTCTATATAGAGCAAGTTTCCTCTATATATGATCATCATGACCCGATCTTCTATGTGAAGTAAGTTTCCTTCACATATGATCAATTTAAATATAATCCTCTATGTAGAGCAAGTTTCCTCTACATACGATCATCCTGACCCAATCTTCTATGTGAAATAAGTTTGCTTCACATATGATCAATTCAAATCTGATCATCTATGTAGAGCAAGTTTCCTCTACATATGATCATCCTGACCCGATCTTCTATGTGAAGAAAGTTTTCTTCACATATGATTAATTCAAATCTGATCCTCTGTATAGAGCAAGTTTCCTCTATATACGATCATCCTAACCCAATCTTCTATGTGAAGCAAGTTTCCTTCACCTATGATAAATTTAAATCTGATCCTCTATGTAGAGCAAGTTTCCTCTATATATGATCATCCTGACCCGATCTTCTATGTGAAGTAAGTTTTCTTCACATATGATCAATTCAAATCTGATCCTCTATGTAGAGCAAGTTTTCTCTACATACGATCATCCTGACCTGATCTTCTATGTGAAGCAAATTTCCTTCATATATGATCAATTCAAATCCGATCATCTGTATAGAGCAAGTTTTCTCTATATACGATCATCCTGACCTAATCTTCTATGTAAAGCAAGTTTCCTTCACATATGATCAATTCAAATCTGATCCTCTATGTAGAGCAAGTTTCCTCTACATATGATCATCCTGACCTGATCTGCTACGTGAAGCAAGTTTCCTTCACATACGATCTTTTTAGACCCGAACCTTTATGTAAGAGCAAGTTTCCTCTAACACATAATCAATTCAAATCCAACCTTTTATGGGAAGCAATGCTTCCTTCCCATAGGGTCCTCCATTTTTTTCCATAAGGTTATATGTGAGTCATCGTGCTATCTCTCCTTAGGATTAGATCATCTAGTGATGGAGTATGCCTTTTAAGGCACCATCAGCTTCAAAATTCAGATCTGATCTTCTATGGGAAGCAATGCTTCCCTCCTTACAGGGTCCTCCAATTTCCTTCTCTTTAAGGATAGATGTGAATGATTATGCTTTCTCACCTTAGGATTAGATTTCCTAGTGATTGATAACGCCCTCTATGGCACCATTCTAGTTTCAAAATTCAAAACTTTAAGCATGATTTTCTATGGGAAGCACTTTTGTCTTCCCATGAGATCATTCAGTTCTCTTTTCCTTGTAGTAAGTACTCTCCTTCCCTTAGGAATAGACTCCCCATTGATGGAGTAAGTCCTCTGTGGCACCGTCCTGGATTTAATTTTAAATTCTAAAATTACTTTCTTCTCCTTAAGGTTAGGTTCTTCCCTCCTTAGGATTAGATCTACTAGTGGTAGAGTACACTGTCCCTAGCACTACCCTAGTATCATTTCAAATTCAATCTTCTAGGGTTAGGGTCTCCTTTCCCTTAGAATCAAAATTCAAACTTGACCTTCTATATTTAGGGATTATGCCTTCCTACACAGTGACACAGACTTCTTTTCCTTTAGGGATATAACTTCTCTTTCCTTTAGGTTTAGATCCGTTACTGGTAGTACGCCTTCCGTGGCGCTACCCTAAAATTAATTCAAACCTCGATTCCCCAGGGATAGACTTTATCTTCCCTTAGGATCAAAATGTCAGACTTGGCCTTTCTTTTCGGTCAACGCTAATATGTGCAATAGAACGTCATTCTATTACACATATTGGGGGTCCATTTATTGACCTCATATTTATATGAGGTCTTTAGGGACCCATCCAGACCCCAGATTAATTTAGAATCCAGATTAATTTCAACTTTAGATTAGTCTAGCACCTAGACTAATCTAGACCCTAGGATCAATCTGATGTCAGATCAACCCATATTTGAATCAACCTAGCCCCTAAGATCTTCCTAGAATCCAGGCCTTAGGATCTACTCTAGACCCTAGGATTTCTTAACTCTATAATTTTTCTAGATTTCAAATCTTAAGATCTACCTAGATTCTAGATTTCAGACCCTAGAATCTGCCCAGATTCTAGATCAATCTAAACCTTAAGTCTACCTAGACCTTAGATCTATCTAGATCTCAAAATTAATCTATGCCATAAATTAATCCAAATTCAGATCAATCCTGACCCTATATTAATCTAACCTCCAGACCAATCTAAACCCTAGGAATCATCCTAGACTCCACATCTTAGAATCTACTCTAAGACCCTAGGATTCTTCAAAGACTCTAGGCCTTAGATCTACTTAGATCCTAAGATTATTCTAGATCCCATACCCTAGGATTTTTAGACTTTAGAATATGCCCAAACCTCACATCTTAGGATACTCCTAAACTCTAGACCTTAGGATTCACTCTAGGCCTTAGAATTCTTCTAGATTCTAGACCCTAGAATTCCTTTAGATTCTAGGATCAATCTAAATCTCAAATCAATTCAAACCTCAAACTAACCCAGACTTTAAACTCACTCAAGCTTCAATCATGCCTAGATTCCTAGGCAATTCAACCTATAGCTTAACCCATACTTAAACACTTGATCTAACCTCCTATCAAACTTCAATCCTATCCTATCACTCATGATCATTCTAAATGATCATAAATGATATGGATAATTCAAATCCAATCATCCAAATTAAAAATCTAGCTCAAATCCAGAAAATCAAATCAAAATCCAAGGTTCAAAGGTCCTGTCCTGAAACCCTTTTCTAGTGAATCCTTGAATACTTCAAAACCAAGTCAAATAACTCTGATTCAAAGTTTGTCAGTTTCATACTGATGGGACATTTCTCTAGAGTCAACCCTCCAAATTTGAGCTCATTTTGAGGTCTCTAACACCAGAAATTGGATTGAAATCCAAAGGCTGTAAAACCTTCAAATATTTATGGCCTATGCCATTGGACCTATTACCCAATGGATTTTGACATTGGAACTTTCTCCATAGCCTCCAATCACTTTCAAACCATTAATCTTGACTCATTGAACATTAAACTGCATTTTGTTGGACTTACTTTGACCCCCAATTGATCAAAGAGCAAAATGACTAAAATACCCCTTAAGGGTGTGAATAGTCACCTTTGATCAAATGAGCTCCAAATCAAATGCAACCACCTCCAGCAAGTTTCAAATATCAAACCCAACCTGTTGGACCCAGATCTAGACCCTAGTTCAACCTAGTTGACCAAGTCAACCTAGGTTGACCAAAAGGCCCATTAGGGGTCCAAACAGGTGATTTGAATAAGATGGCCTCTTTAGACCATGGGACCGCCTCCATTGGTCCCCAAATGTCATTTCAAATCTGTTGAGCTTGAACCGACCTCCTAAGTCAACTTGGTTGACCAAGTCAACCTAGGTTGACTCAAGTACCCCTTAAGGCTTTAAATGGGTTATTTTAACCCATTCAACCTATTTAACCCCTTTCAAGCTCTAAAATAACTCTCATTCATGGCTCAATTATATCTTAACCATTGGAAATCAAACCCAAATCAAATGGACTAAGTCAACAGTTTGATTTTGGTCAAATTTGTATGATTAGATCAAAACCACCATGTGTATTTGATCAAATCTCTATCAAGCTTTCAAATCATCCCTATTAATGCCTTGAATTTTGACAAATCCACCATGGGCCAAGTCATGGTCACTTTGACCAAGTCAACACATTTAGACTTGGTCAAACCATTTCATACTCTCACATTTTTATTCAAATCTCAATACTTCACCATTAAGACACTTTAAACTATCTCAACCAACTCAAACCTACTTCCTATATACCACCTCATCAGCCATATAGGCTAGTTGACTGGTAAACCTAGTCAAGAAAACCTCCAAATGGCTTTAAATGGTCAAACCCTTTGCTTAAGCTAACCCTTTCCAAATCCAATCACTCCAACAGCTCAAAACAACTCAAATTCATTTACCCCATGCCACCTCAACGGCCATGTGGCATGGGGACCAGTCAAAATGGTCAAATCAAGGCCTTAAGATGGTCAAATCAAGTCAAAACCCATCTTAAACATAATCCAATCCTCTCCAGCTGCTTGGAGAGATTCCAGAATCTTCCTAGAGGCATTTCCAGCCCTTGGATGGAGATCGAATGGTTACCTTTTCCCCCACATGGCCACAAAGGGACAAAATGACCTTTACATGTCATTTGTCCTTGTGTCCTTGATTCCCTCTGCCTCCAACAACTCCCTGGATAGGTTGCACTCATCTAGGAACTCCCCCAAGTAATCCCTGCCCTCCATTGAATCTGGAGTGGATTGAATAGGGCAAAACCTCTTTGGGAGCAAGGATTCAAACTTTTGCTCTCTCTCACTATCCTCCAGCACCCAGACCTAGCCTCCAGCTTCCCTGAGCTCCAGATTTCTCTTTCTTCAATTCCCGACCAAGATCCACCGTCAAAGTCTTGCCGGTGACGAGCCCTCCGGTGAACCAGCTAAAATACGTCGCAAGATCGAGGCCCTCGATCGAGACATTATCAAGCCAAGGTGTCTTCAGCAATATTGAGCGTGGATAAACAACAATTTTAGAGAGCTCTTAAATGGAATAATCCATCCATTAAATCAAGGTAAAACCCTAAACTTAGATTAAGACACTCTAATTTAATTAGCTTTTCATTAAGCTTGTTTTAATCCAAAACAAATGTCCCACATGAATTTTGTTCATACGCTTAGTCTAGGTTTAAATTTTCAAATGATTTGATCCATCCGTTCGACAGAACGAAGCAAAAAATGCATTCTACGGGTTCTTCCGTAGCCTGCGTTATTTGCACGTTTTTCTGGACCGTTGATCACGTGATCAACATTCGAGATCTCATTTTTCTGTGGTTTTGTTTGATCGCGGCTTTGGTCCCATCTCTCCATCCGGCTCAATCTGAGCCTTTGATTTCATAACACATGTGATCGAACGGTGGGGAGCCTTTGCTAACTCGGATTAGTAAAACCACGTCCGCGGTTTCATTATTTGGCAATCATTACCGGTGGCGCAATCATTGCGATTGCACCACTAGGCAATGATTGGTCGTATTTTGGCTCCGCCAACCGGACGCTGCCATGTGTCCTCCTGCAGCTGTCGGCATCGCCAAAGCATTTAATGGATTTAATTTTAATTTTAAATCATTTTAAACCTATTTTGCTTACAAAAATTATATAAAATTAAATATTAATTTAAAATTTTAATATAATATATTATAAATTTAAGAAAATTAAATAATTTGATTTAAAGTTATAGTTAATTTAAATTCTTAAATATATTTTTTTTGAAATTATTTAAATGTTAATTACTAATTACTTTAAATCATTATTTAATAATTAAATATTAAATATTTTATTTAATTATTATTTATTATTTATTATTTATTAAATATCAGATATTAATTATCAATTGTCTTAAATATTTTGCCTAAATAATAAGATAAATTTTAAATATTTTAAAATTAAAAGTTAATTTCAAATAATTAATATTAATCAAATAGTTTAAGTTATTTAAATAATTAAATAATTGATTAATTAAATACAAAATTACATTTTAAAATTAAAAATTTATTACAAAATATTTAACAATTAAAGAATTGTTTTAAAATTTTATTATTTTGAAATTTGATTAATTTTAAAAAACATTTTTACTTAAATATTTTAAATAATATCCTACTAATGTTTAATTAAATAAAATTCAATTTTAATGATTTAATTAAAAGATAAAAATTTTGATCATTTCACGTAATTTAAAATTCCAGGAATAATTAAGATTTAATTAAATTTAAATTAAAAATTATTTTGAATTTTTAATTAATTTTGAATTATTTTAAATACTTTAATTAACCTTTAAGCCTTAAAAATTCATAAGATATTCATATTAAATCAAAAATATTAATGCAATATTCCAAAATTTTTAGAAAATAAAGTACCTTAATTTAAAATTAATTTCAAAAATTAAAAACTTAATATATTTTGATTAAAATTGGCCTAAGAATCATAACATGAGAGAATGCATACCTAGTCTCATAGGCACAACCATCATAGTGATATTAGCTCAAATTTAAAAAAAAAAAAGAAAAGAAAATAAACCAACTAAACTTTCACTTTTGAGGATGATAACTCTTTAATGCACACTTTTTGCGCATTGGAGGCGTAAAAAATCTCAAATTTTCATCGTTGTTTTTTAACATAGATTGTTGAATATTGGTTCCCTTTTTAGCATAAAATGTTGAATGCTAGTTCCCTTTTTAACATATATATGTGGTAGATGTATGCCTTAGGAGTAAAATGAAAATGATCAAAAGTTCTAATTTCATTAAAAATTTGCTAACTCACCTTGTCTTGAGGTTGTGACCACTTACTAACAAGCTGACACCACTGCACTGAGTCTACTCCTATAGGGACAGCCTCCATGATCTCCTCTACTGGTCTAATATCCCAATGCTCTGCTTTCAAACTAGTTTTAAAGTTGCGCTACTTCACACCAAGAGATTGTAGTATCCAATGCTTTATGTTTGTAGGGAACTCAAATTTGGCCTAAAGAAAGTTAAATGATTTTAGATATCAAACAAGCATAAATAATATCTAACTATTTGCTATCATATTTACCTCTACTTCAGCTAGCATATTTTTCTTAAAGGGTTCCAAGCCTTTATTGCGCCAATCTGAGAATGAGATCGGTGCCAAAATAGGATCTCTGGATACAAACCCTAAGTATGAACAAAGCAGAATAGACTCTGTTAAATTACATGGCACTATATTCTCATTGACTTTTATGTGAACCCGTGTACCTGGTGTCATACTTTGTATGTCTGCATGTCTGCGTAAGTAGTTCGGCCTCTCTTTTTTATCGGAGCACCCTCATTATCTTAAAACATAAAGATGTAAGAGGCAATTATATTATATAAATTATTAAAACTGACAAATAAAAAAATATTTTAAGTCAAAAAAACCTATGAGCCAAATTCTGTCATCCGTCGGTGGCACTTGCCGTCTTATTTCTTTAGATGACTGACTCGCAGACTGCTCGTTGTTATTGCAATCATCAGCATTGGATGAATCTGGATGCACTGGAGTCAATATATTATTAGAAGTTCTACTAATCTGCTCTACACTAGAAGATTCTCGACATGTAACCCATTTAGCACGCCGAAATGAGCCACTAACTGTCTTTCCTATTAGTACAAACAAAAATCAGGACAATTATTAAACAAACTCCCAAGATTCCCAATCAAAAAAAATATTATAATGCTGCAATCTTCTTACAATGCTAATAAAAAAAAATCTCACGTGAGTAATCAAGATATCAACGATGTCTATAAGAGAATGTAAATTTTTTTAAGCTTGTGCATGGCAAGAGATGGGAACAAATATGGTGCTTATCCATGTTCAAAGCCCGATATTAGCAGTATTTTGAGTAGAATAGATAAACTTTCCCTTTTAGAAGGGAATATTTGAGAACCAGAAATAATTAGCAATCTTTATTTTGACAAGTTTAAAATATTCAAGTTCTATTGCAATCATGGAGGATTAATAGAATGCATAAATGATTTCAATATAAATGAGAATGTTGTAAATAAATATAAGCCATCATATCAAGTTAAATTTTAATAACTCAATGTTACTAATAGCTATCTTGAATTTATAATACTCAATGATACATAGGCCTAACTTTTTTCCTTGAGGAAAATGCAAATGTCTAAGAAATTTCAGAGCCGCGACCATTTCATCTAATAAATAAGACAAATATTAAAAGAATGAATATAACTTGGTCAACTAATGAACATTGATTTTAATAATGGGAGACTTGTCAAATAAGTTTAGTTTGAAACTTTGAACGTTGAAATTTTTAATAGATAAGGATGAGTGGCCTGAAACACAAAAGTCATAATGCTTGACCATTATTATCTCATATTAAACTAAAATAGTTCAAATCTCTTGATGAAATATTTGGTTTCAAATGTCTTGAAGAGATTTAGGCTTCGTTTGGAACAGTTTTCTTATTGTTTCAAAAAATAGTAATAAAGTCATCCCAAATGAAGCCTTAGATTTGAAACAAATATGATATCAAGTGATCTGAACAACTCATCTTAATTTTGGATTAGAAAGTACTCATCAGCCACCAGTCTAACTATAAAGAAGTTTGATGATTTGGAACACAAAATCAGGTTGATTAATTAGCATTGATCTCAACTTAAAATAAAAGTTTTGGCACCGGTTTCAAAAATGCTGCAACAAAATTGATGCGAAAAGTATTGTTTTTTGGTAGTGCAAGCAGTCTAAGGGAGTACTGTTGGGCTGTATGCTTCGGGGATTAATATGGATTTTTCTGATTTGTCTAATGGAGTGGTAATGGAGATTGATAATGGTAATAACCTGGTATGGAGGAATAATATATCGAATTCTGCTATTAATCCTTATGCTAATATTAATGCCGTTGGATTTGGAGGGAGTTTTGAAGCTGGCTGGAGCTTTGCTTCAAATTCTTTGTACTATTATTACCATGCTGCAAAGCCAAATTTTTTCTGTCTTTCAAACTCCTATATTTGGGATGGAATGATGAGAAGCAGAAAGATAAAGACAAGGGAATGGAGAAAGAGAGAGAGAAAAAGAGATAAGAGTACTGATGTGAACTAACATTCTAGAGAGAGGGAGGGAGACTCGAAGTTCTTTTTCTTTGTAGGGTGTTCTTTTCTTTATTGTACTGACATGATTCTGTATTGTCATTAGACTTTTGAAACCCTTTGATTTTTATTTTTACTTATTCTTCTTTCTGTTTCTTTCATTCCAGCTAGCTGTTAGAATGTGCATCATGATCGGTATCAGAGGAGTAAATGTATCATCTATTTCTTTGCTTCTAAGTGTTGTCGATCTTATTCTGAAAAGATTGATGGATGGGAGGTGACATTGAATGGTTTTCAGGGTAACTAAATGTGCTCGATCTCAGAAATAAATCAAATGATCTGCAAAAATTATAAAAAGCATATTTCGTATATATTAATTTTTTGGAGTAATTGAGCATTTCTAACTTCAGGAGTAGCTTTATTTACACATGAATATCGCTATATTGGTGTTAAGCTTTGTTCTTGGGTACTGCTTCGAATTGATTTAGGTTCCTTGTTAGCTAAAAGTACACAAATTCCTTTTAATACTCTGAAGGTGATGGGGTCCTTATACCTTTTTGTTATGATCTAAGAGAATTGAAAGGATAGACATCAAGAGGGGAAAAGTTACATCAAAAGCTCAACAATCATGTTAAAATAGCACATAAAAACATAATCTCAAACTAAAGAGAAAAAAAGTCATCCACTTACAAAATAAAACTGGCATTAAACAACAACAAATCAATCAAAGCACATTAAAAAAGAAATCTACAGGAAGAAATAGCAAAGCAAAAACTGACACAATGACCGATATCTATTATTGTGATAGCAGCTTATTACCGCATTTTTTATGGAATGAACAGAAACATATTAAACAAAAGAAAAACCTATAGAGAAACTACAAAGAAGTTTTTGTTAGAATGCAAGCATCAGCGCCGGCGTCGCATCGGCCTCGGCCTCGGCACGGGCGAAGTTCTTAGGTTGGTGATTTGCAAAAGACATTTTCATTGCTATTTCTTTTCTTTCATTTAATTTCTAATTTTAGGGATTAATATAAAGAAACAAGAAGAAGATTGAGAAGAAGATGGAGAAGAATATGAAGAAGAAGAATGAGAAGAAGAGGAGGAAGAAGATGAAGAGACTCACCGTGATCACGAAGGGCCGCCGACCTGGATTCGCCTTCGAAGTTGTGACGTTCGCTTGGCGGTTCGCTATCGAGACGGATGGCATTCGCTATCTAGACAGAGAGCCGAAAAAAATGGCAAAGAGCGCGAATTAGGGTTTCGGAAAGAGAGGGAATTAGGGATTTCGCTAAGCAACAGGGGTATATATGGCGTTAAAATTTTGAACCGGTTCAAACCGGTGCAAAGAAAAAATTTTGGCACCAGTTTAAAAAGTTTGCAATAAAATTGATGCAAAAAGTATTATTTTTTAGTAGTATATAGTTATTTTAATGTTTAATTAATACTTAATTAAATGTTAAACTAATTATTTTCAAAATTAAAAATATTTGGAGTTGATTCCAAGGAGTTTGGAGGTCATTTAGACTCAAATCAATAAAAAGCTTCTAATTAAATAAATTTTGAAAACATAATAATTCACCAAACTTTAAAAAATCATAACTAACTCAAGAAAACTCTAAATTGAGCAAACTCAAAGGCATTCAATTCATATTAAGATCTAATATTTATCAAAAATATCAAATTTTGCTAAATCAATTAAATTTAAAAAAGTCAACTTTTGGTCAAACTTAGTTCAAAATCAAGTTAAAATTTTAAACCTTTATAATAAAATATTGAAAAATCCAAATCCAGCATACTTATAGTCTAACTGATTGTATTAAGGTTTGGTATTTTAATAAAATATTAACTTTCCAGAATTTAAGCTTAATCAAAATATCAATTTTTGACCCTTGAATTAAATGATTAAAATAATCCAAAAAAATTCAAAATTTAATAAATCTTTTAAAATTCCAACAAATATCAATATAACATTAAAACTACTACCAATCAATTTGAATAAAATTTATCAACTCTCAACTCCCTTAATCAATTAAAACACTTAACTATACAATTATCACTAGGTAACTTAGGCTTACGAGGCTATTAACTTAGCCACAAGGAAGGTGAAATAAACTTCACGGCCTCGGTGTGAAATAAAGGTAGTAATCAATAATCATTTAAAATATATTTTAAAATCAATTTTAAGTCATTAATACTTAAACTTAAATTCCTTAAGCTTTTCAACCAACTAGAATATTAAACAATTTTGACTAATTGCCCTACTTAGGACATATCCAAACCACACAGTCTATCTCACACACTTTAGATGATTTGCTAGGACAACCAACTCTAGTCTTAAGCTAGGTCAGTGTTTACTTTTCTATTATGTGCTGGAATTTTTAGCTTTTACTGCATGTTGTTTGCTAGTAATAGAATTAATTGATTATTTATTTATTTACTATGCTCTGTGTTGATTTGATAGTACGTTAGATCTATCCCTAGGTTAGGGATGATTTGTACTAATTCAATCTTATGCAGGTGGTCATGCTTGTATAGGGTATTTAAAATTAAAGGGGGTGAACAATAAAGCTTTAAATTAACGACATTTTCTACAGGTGCTTCAAAATGCTAGGACCCCATTTAACTTAAAAGAGCATGGCGCTTCAGAATGCTAGGACCCCATTTAACTTAAAAGAGCATGGCCAAGCGTGGCTATTATTGAGCATTTTTAAATTTTAAAATATTAACTACTTGGGATGTATAATTAATTATTGATTATTAGGATAACCTTGTAGGTGTTGAGTCTAAATTTTAATTTTCATTTAAATATAATTTGATTTGAGAATTGAGTTGTAATTTAAGTACTTTGAGATGGGATATATATATCCTATTTAGATTCCAAAGAGGAGAGGACATCCTTTAGGGGAGAGTCCTCCTCCATTTGGAAGCCAAAGTTAGGATACTTTTAAAGTATCCAAGGAAAAATGGTGACATCTCTTTTGAGGGAGAGTTTCTTTTCACTTGGATATCCGAACCCGATGATCCAAGAAGTTCTAGGAGGATGAAGAAGTGAAGAACGAGAAGAATCTTAAATCTTAAAGTCAACTGAGTCTTAGGAGTAGAATTCGGGTTATAGTCAGTGGTACCCGGCCACTTTACTTTTCCTGTAGACCCTGGGTTATACAATTAAAAGGCACTTACCGATGGACTTTCAATTTGAGTATTATATTTAATTGATTTAATTATTTAATTGAGTTGACTGATGTGCTGATTGTGATTAAGGATTTGCATGCTTTTAGTAGTTTTTTGGCACTTTTTGCATGTCATGTTTGATTTAGCCTAAAATCCGATCGGAGGCTCGTGAGGACATGCTTAAAACAATTTCTACTTAAACAAAAATTAAAAGATTTAAGCTCAGATATAAACTCTAACGCCTTTAAGAAGTAAGCCCGGACCACCGAGAGTTTTTCATGCATTCATATTAAATCTTCTATACCTTGTTAGGCACATCCCCGCATGCAAGTTCTGACAGGCCACCTGACCTATTAAGGTGCAGTCCTGTCAAGGAGATGTTGTGCAATCTCTAGGATAAAATTATTTTTAAACCTTTTTCGAAAACTGCTTCATGTATAATTTTAAAGCATTCAAGTCAAGTAGCATGTATCGCATTCGCAACAAATTAAAATTGAGTCTAATCTTTAATTATATTTTAGCTTAAGCATTTCACCCAACATAAGTTAAGGGGTCAATTAGAAATCTGTTATAGATGTCGGCCTTGCTTTCCTTAAATATATCTTAAATAGCGTCCCTACCCAATCTTGCATGAAATACCGGACACATGGTTTTGAAACGTTTAGGTGGTTTAGCTAGCTCCCCAATCCAGGCCAGAGTAAGTCCAGGATTGCATTACATTAGCTAGGATCCAGGTCACTGTTTTTTAGTGCTTACTTTTAGACTTAAGATCTGAGGCAGATTCTTATTCTTAAGACCTCAACTTTTGGGATTTAAATCCCAACTTTCTAATAGAATCAATCACTCAAATATAAATCTCTTTCAATCAAATTCAAGCTCAATACTTTGGATAGGCTGAGGTGTTTCTGAAGTAATTCAGAATCTCAAGACACCACCTATGCTTCTTCTTTTGACTCCAGAAAAAACTATTCAAATTTAACCCAATCCCATTTGAAAATTCCAACCCTTATCTTCTTTGACATCAAGCTTTAAATTCCAGAATAAAATTTGTATCGCTATTTTAATCGAGAGTATTCGTAGAAAATTTCTGGTTTCCTATGATGTAATTAACTACGAGGGCATACGCTCGTAGGAGATTTAGAAATCTAGACCTGATTTTTAAAAATTAAATTTTTTAAAACCCTTAATTGTTGCAAATCTAGTTTTAAAGTATGATTTTGATGATAGCAAATATTTCTATCACTGGTTGCCTGTTCAATCTTTCAGGTACACAGGATCAATTGCAAGTTCAAGCCAGTCCAAGATCGAGTCAGTCTGTTTTGAAATCTAGGTTCAATGTACTGGTTTCATTTTTATTGAGTCAAATGTTATGTAACTGATCCCCTAGCTAAGTAACCTTGCACACACACACTCAGGGGAGAGTTTTAATGAATTAGAGTTTCTGTTCAATTTTTATTTTGATCGCCCCGGATGATATGTACATCGTCTTGGACGATCTAGTAAAAATAGAAACCCTAATTAGGACGATCATGTTAAGTCAGTTTGATTAAGCTGATCATCCTGGATGATCTCATTATCATACAAGATGAAAGATTTAAATCAAAAATTCTCAGCCACCAGATCAAGTTAGGCAAGTTTTTATTTTTAGAGATTTGATCTGATCATCCCGGCTGATACATGTATCATCCTAGATGATATATTACAATCATGCCTAAATTATTCTGGTGATTAAGGAAATTATTTAAGGTCTGATTGATTCGATCATATCGTCCTGGATGATCGCAAGATCATACGGGATGATGTGTTGAAAATCCTGACCGTCCAGTGACTATCACCTGTACGTCTAGAGCTGTGTGCTGGATGATATTTCTACTTTTGAACTAATCATACGGGATGATACCTATATCATCCCGGACGATCAAGTCATTTTGAGATCGTCCTGCATGTTTCACCTGTACGTCTAGAGCGGTGATCAGGATGATTTTGTGTGGATTTGAACTAATTGTACCGGATGATAGAGATATCATCCGGACGATCAAGTCATTTTATGATCATCCAGTATGTTTAACTTATACGTCCAGACAGTTTTCAGGATGATTTGGTGTATTTTTTAACTAATCATGCCAGATCGTCCTGGACGATCCTGGCCGACCAGTTGAGATTTAGGATTATTTTTTAGCCCTCCTATTTAAGATCTTTTTCTTCCAATAAGAAAAATCTTTTGCCACTTCCTTTCCAGAGAAAACTTGAAAGACAGAGAGAGCTTGGGAGAGACATAGAGAGGATCTTATGAGGGGGAGTTTGTGAGGGATTCACAAAGGTTGCTCCAAGCAAGGATCAGAGTCGTCTTCTTCGTTCGTTGTCTCTTGTCTTGTCGATGTTTTATATGGGTGGATTGTTCGTAAGAAGATCCAAGTTCTCTGCCCGCTTCAGGAGGAAGCGAAAGGTGTTCAGGTTCTCTGCCTGCTTCAGGAGGAAGCGAAAGGAGTCCGGGTTCTCTGCCTGCTTCAGGAGGAAGTGAAAGGAGTTCAGGTTCTCTACCTCACCAGGTTGGTGGAAAGGAGTTTTGTACAGGCTTCTCCACCTTGCTGTGGGAGCAGAAGGAGAGTCACTTTTGTATTAGTGCAATACCCAGAGGAGAGGCTCCGGGGAATGGACGTAGGTCAAGTTGACCGAACCACTATAAAATCTGGTGCGCTCTTTCTGATTATTTTCTACACTTTATTTTTCTGTTATTATCTACTTGGGTGAAATCTGTGGTTGATCTTTTCATTCCTAATATTTACTTATTTATGCTGTAAATTATCAAAAAGATCTTTCATGTTGCTCACGAATTTTTTAAAATAACCAATTCACCCCCCTCTTGGTTAGCCTTAGTACAAGTTCATCAGGGCTTAACATCCCTATCAAACTCTCAAGTGGTATCAGAGTGGGATTCAAAAATTAAGTTTAAAAACTTTTGAATTTGATCCATGGCTAACTTTAGAAATCATAATTCTGCTGAAGGTTATTCAATTATACGACCACCACTGTTTGATAACATACCTTTTGATTTTTGGAAAACTTGCTTGTCCAATTTTCTTCAATCTATAGATTATCGCATGTGGATGCTTGTTAAGGATGGCTATGAAGCACCTTTTAAAATGATTAACAATGTTAAAACTGAACTGCCTTTACTGAATGGACTTTTGATGATCATGACTTAGCCCAACTGAATGCCAAATATTTGAACTATTTTTTCTGTGCCTTAAAATTTGAGGATTACATACGTGTGTCTACCTATACAATTGGTAAAGAAATTTGGGATAGATTGTGTATTACTTATGAAGGTACATCTAAAGTCAAACAATCTAGGTTAAACATATTGTTTCATGACTATGAACTTTTTCACATGAAACCTAGTGAATCAATTTCTAAAATATATACTAGGTTCACTCAAATTGTCACTTCTTTACATGCTTTAGGAAGAGAACTCACTAACTATGAAAAAGTGAACAAGATTTTGAGATGTTTGCCTTCTTCATTTGATGCTAAGATAACTGTAATTACTAAATCAAAAGATTTGAACACGTATTCTATTGATAACTTACTTGGGTCACTCATTGCTTACGAGCAAGGGGTGAACCAAAGACAGCTTGATGCAGGAGATAAGAAGAAGGAGAAAACTGTAGCACTGAAGGTCAATGATAGTGACATTGATTCTTCTAGGTCTAATAGCGATGATGTTGCCTTAATCACTAAGCAATTCAAAAACTTTCTAAGGAAAAAACATAAGAACTTTCAGAAGTGGAACAAGGGTAAGTCCAATAAAAATTTTAAAGGTTCATCTGATACTGTTTATTTTGAATGCAGGAAGCCTGGACACATTAAAGCTGATTGTCCTACACTTAAAGCTCACCCAAGCAAAGAGAAGGGTGAGGAGAAACCCAAGTTCATGAAGGACAAGAAGCAGATTCAAAAGGCATTCTAGGCAGATCTTGCATCCGACTCTTCTGAGACTGTAGCTGAAGAGGAGGAAACTAACTTGTGTCTGATGGCTAATGATCATCCCGATCAGTCTGATCAAGAAGAGGTATGTGAGCTTACTTATGATCAATTGCTAGAAGTTTCTGAGAAAATTCATTCATCTTATAGAAAACTTAAGAAATTACATGCTAGCCTAAAATTTGATTTCTTAACCTTACAAAAAGAGCATGATTCTGTAGTTAAAGATCATTCTACACTTGATAGCAATCACATGTCTTTACTTGATGAATTTGATGAATTGACCAAAAAGTATTCTGATCTGATTACTGAGCATGATTCATTAAAAGCCTCGCATGTTGATTTAGAAAGAGCTTTTAAAGAATTAGACAACATGGCATGTGACGTGGAGAGTAGTAAGGGAGCATTGAACTTTGAAATTGTAAGTCTTAAGAAGGAGAATGAATTTTTAAAAGTAAAAATTAGTGCTTTCGAGAAAAATGAAACACCTCCTACTTTTGTACAATTTTATGCATCTCCACCTTTTGAATAATCTATTTTAAAATCATCAAAGCATGTTTCATACAAACCTATAAAGAGGCACTATCACCCATGTTGATTAGTTAACCTTTTTTCTAGTGTTAGATATTTTTTTGTGGCATATTAGGACACATCTCCCACACCTGCACTGTTCACTGTAGTACACATTGGGTGTGGAGGCCCAAATTATCTGTTTCACAGCACAGCATACATATATTGCATTCTTCTTTTCATAAGAAGGAACCCAAACCTATTTGGGTTCCTAAATCTGACATTTGATGATTTTATAGGTGTGCTCTCACACAAGACCTCATGAGAGCATGTGGTACTTAGACAGCAGATGTTCAAGACACATGATTGGAGATGCAAATCAGTTTATTTTGCTGGAGGCCAGGGTTGGAGGCAAGGTTACACTTGGAGACAACACCACTAGGAGGGTGGTAGGATCAAGTATAATTGGTGATTCAAAGAATTTCATGATTGATATTATTTTGCTTGTAGATGGATTAAAACATAACCTGCTGAGCACCAATCAACTCTATGATAAAGGATACAACATCAAATTTCTGCCCACTTGCTACATTTTAAGCTTAAATAATAAAATTATTTTGCAGGGATAAAGGATCAACAATGTCTATATGCTGGATGTAAGTTAGTTTAAAATTGATGTTTTAATTTGCTTAAAAACTGCTGCTGATGAGTCTTGGTTGTGGCACAGGAGATTATGTCATGCCCCTTAGGAGAGTTACACAAAAGGACTTAGTTAGAGGTGTCCCCAAGCTTAAGTTCACTAAGGACCACCTGTGTGATGCCTGTCAATTAAGGAAGCAAGTCAAGTCCTCCTTTCACTCCATTAAGGATATTAGCACCTCTAGACCTTTAGAAGTCCTTCACATGGATCTCTTTGGACCCATTAACACTGCCAGCTTAGGGGGGAAAGTTTATGGTTTTGTGATTGTTGATGATTACTCGAGGTTCACTTGGATTAAATTTTTGTCACATAAATCTAAGTCATTTGATGAATTTAAGTCTTACTCCACTTGGATTCAGATGAAGTTAGGTTGTGAGATCTTGACTATTCATAGTGATCATGGTGGAAAGTTTGAAAATGTGAAGTTTAGAACTTTCTGTGAGGAGCAAGGGATTAGTCACAATTTTTTAGCTCCTAAGACCCCTCAGTAGAATGGGGTAGCTGAAAGGAAGAACAGGACCTTAGTGGAAGCCGCCAGAGCCATGCTTACTGAGTATTCACTTCCAAAGTACTTTTGGACTGAAGCGGTGAACACTGCCTGCTAAGTGCTGAATAGGGTGAATGTTAGATCCCATTTGAATAAGACACCTTATGAGATCATTAAGGGTAGAACTCCAAACCTGTCCCACCTCCATGTCTTTGGCTGTAAGGTTTTCATTCTGAACAATGAGAAATCATCCTTAGGAAAGTATAACCCCAAATTTGATGAAGGAGTGTTCTTAGGCTATTCTGGTGTGGGGAAATCCTTTAGAGTGTTTAATAAGAGAACTTTGGTGGTGGAAGAGACAACTCATGTGGTGTTTGATGAATCTGATCCTAAGGAGACAAGGGTTGAGGAAGAAGAAGAGGTAGGGGAGATTACCCAAGGAGTTGGAAATACAAATTTGGAGGAAAGGGTAGAACCTCAAACAGAGTTGCCTAGAGATTGGAGATATTCTTCGAGTCATCCAAAAGAACTGATCTTAGGAGACCCTTCTGAAGGTGTTAGGACTAGGCATGGACTTAAGAAGGAAGTAAACCATTCTGCCTTTATCTCAATGGCTGAACCCACCAACATCAATCAAGCCCTTTCTGATGAATTTTTGATTTTAGCTATGCAGGAAGAATTGAACCAATTTGTAATGAATGATGTTTAGGAGTTAGTAGAAAGACCTAAAAATCAAAGTATTGTGGGAACCAAGTGGGTCTTTAAGAATTAGATGAATGATTCTGATGTGGTGGTGAGAAATAAGGTAAGATTGGTGGCTAAGGGGTATAATCAGATAGAAGGGATTAATTTTGAGGAGACTTTTGCCCCTGTAGCTAGATTGGAAGCCATTAGAGTGCTACTAGCCTTTGCATATTATAAGGGATTTAAGCTGTTTCAAATGGATGTTAAGAGTGCCTTTTTAAATGGGGTAATTAAAGAAGATATTTTTGTAGAACAATCCCCAGGTTTTGAGAGTTCCCAATATCCAAGTCATGTCTATAAATTAAAAAAGGCCTTATATGGATTGAAACAGGCACCCAGAGCTTGGTATGAGAGGCTTAGCACATTTCTGTTAGAAAGAGAGTTTGTTAAGGGGAGCGTAGACACCACCCTTTTTCTGATGAGATTAGGGGATGACTTACTCATTGTCCAGATCTATGTTGATGATATAATTTTTGGATCTTCTGATAAATATTTATGTGAAGAGTTTTCTAAAATGATGAGTAAGGAGTTTGAAATGAGTATGATGAGAGAATTGTCCTACTTTTTGGGGTTTAGCATAAGGCAAACGGATGATGAAACCTTTCTCAATCAATCAAAATACACTAAGGACATTTTGAAGAAATATAAAATGGACAAAGCCAAGCCAATCAATACTCCCATGCCCTCCTCAGTTCAGTTAGATAAGGATTCAAATGGAAAATCTGTTGATCAGAAGAAGTATAAAGGGATAATAGGTTCACTGCTTTACCTGACTGCTAGCCGACCTGATATCATGTTTAGTGTCTATCTTTGTGCTAAGTTTCACGCTGATCCTAAAGAGTCCCACCTGACTGTTGTTAAGAGAATTCTTAGATATCTTTTAGGAACCCCAAACCTAGGAATTTGGTACCCTAGGCACAGCACCTCTTTTGAGATCATTGGATATTCTGATTCTGACTTTGCGAGGTGTAGGGTGGATAGGAAGAGTACTTCTGGGACTTGTCAATTTATAAGACAGTCGTTAGTCTCCTGGTCCAGTAGAAAATAGAACTCAGTTGCACTTTCCACTGCTGAAGCTGAGTACATTGCCTTAGGGAGTTGTGTGGCCCAAGTTCTTTGGTTGAAGCAGCAAGTCTTGGATTTAGGAGTACCCTGTTGGCACAATTTCTGTTCTGTGTGATAATACTAGTGTCATCTGTATCTCTAAGAATCTAATCCAACATTCTAGGACCAAACACATTGACATTAGGCATCACTTCATTAGGGACCATGTTACAAAAGGGAACATTAAGCTACACCACGTAGCAACTGAAAATCAGCTGGCTGACATATTCACTAAACCACTGGCCTTTGACTCATTCAGCATTTTGAGAACCAGATTAGGAGTGATTGATATAAATGCTTGATTCTGATGACTGCTGATTTATGATTGTTCTGATTGGTATTCTGATTTCTGTTAGTTAGTTTTGGTATTCTGATTTCTGATTTTTGTTAGTTAGTTTTGGTTTGATTATTTGCTTTCAGTTGATTTTATCTCTTCTGCTGATTTCTGTGTTAGCCTTACTGTTAGTTTGATTTGAGTATTTACTTTGCTGTGATTTTCTACCTGTTTTTATTTATTTACTGGTTCATATCTTACACTTACTGTTTTATGCTTTTCAAGATCTGATCACCGCTCACTACTTCTGGTGATCTGAATTTTTGACTGGGAGTTTTTACCTTGTTTTGGTTTGGAAGCTGATAAGCAGTGACTGACTTCGCTGAATCTATTAAAGAGAAGAAACATTGATAATTGTTTCTCTTCCTCTAACTCCTTTACTGGTGTGTAGTTTCTTTTTAATAAAAATCCTCTTCAAAATTAAAATATTAGTTTTTGAAATAGAGATTATTTTATCTTCCTACAGTAATCTGCCTCATATCAATAGTGTTTTTCAAAGTCGTGAGTCATTAGTTTGATTTTCTAAACCAAGTGATTGCATTTATCATATATTGTATGGCTTTTATTTTGTGAATCGTTCTTCCTTACTGTGGAGAGTCATCTCCTATGTCTGGAAGATAATCTCACAGCTGAGACTCTTTAATGATTATGAAAAGGAGAAAGCTTATAAAAGATGCGCAGTGCGCCAGATAATTTGAAAAAGAGGCATAAAATGAGCCCAAAACTGAAAAGATGCGAAATTGCCAAATTGAATACACAAAGTGTATCAAAAATTAAAAGATCCACAAAGCGCCAACCAATTTGAAAAAGAGGCACAAAATGAGCCCAAAACAAGCTTTCTTCCCTTTCAGATTGTTAAATATCTTAGAGAAATCTGTGCGCCACTTAATATTTTCAAAAGCTTGAGTTTTGCAAATCCCGATTTCTGATTTTTTTTACTTTGTAACACTATTATATCAGATATTTTTCTGGAACGAGGCTTGAAAGGATCTCTTTTCAAATCTAATGTCTTTTCTTTTGAATCGGATTTTTGTGTTGAAAGAGGTTTGCATCGATAAGGTGCCCGGGATTGGAGTTACGAAAGTTGATTATTTCCAACCTTTTCTGAATTTCAGCGTTGTCAATCGTCCTGTCATTGGTTTTTTTTTTAATCTAAAATCAAGATAAAATTCTGATTTTCCTGTTTTGTAGTTGTTCTATTTATGTTTTATTTCCGTGTTCTGTTTTTCCTCCTCCTTTTTGTGATGTCAAAAGGGGGAGTCAGTTGTGTCTGTTTCTGTTTTCTGAGTCATGTGTCCTGTATTGTTTTAGCTGTTAAATAAAAATTTAAAAAATGTTTATTTATTTGATCTCCTAGTTTACTTTTATTTTCAGACTACTTTACAAATATTTACCATCATCAAAAAGGGGGAGATTGTTGCAAATCTGGTTTTGATGATGATAAATATGTTTCTAGTGTGTTTTGCTTGGCTAATCTGTTTCAGGCACAAAAGACCGCGAGCCACTCAAGCCAACTCAAGATCAGGTCCAAGTGTGTCAAATGTATGATTTTTCTTTTTATTGAGTCAATTGTAATGTAACTGATTCCCTAGCTAAGTAACCTTGCACACACACACTCAGGGAGAGAGATTAAGTGAATTAGAGTTTCTGTTAAAAATTTGTTCAGATCGTCCTGGACGATCTCCACATCGTCCTGGATGATCCAGTTAAAATAGAAACCCTAATTAGGGCGACTAAGTTAAGAGGGTCAGATTAAGCTGATCGTCCTAGACGATCTCCTGATCGTACGGGACGATATGCCCAAATCAGAAATTCTCAGCCGCCAGATCAAGTTAGGCAAGTTCTTATTTTTAGATACTTGGTCTGATCATCCCGGACGATACGTGTATCATCCTGGACGATCCAGTACAATCATGCCTAATTTAATCTGGTAATTAAGGAAAGCAATTTATTTTTGGTTGATACGATCATATCGTCCTGGATGATCGCAGGATCATCCCGGACGATCTGGATCGTCTAGTGCATTTAAGTTGTACATCCAGAACTATGTATAGGATGATTTGGGGCCTTTTTGAACTAATCGCACAGGACGATGACCCCATCATCCCGGACGATCAAGTCATTTTTTGGTCGTCCAGCACAGATTTCTCTGGACGACCCGAACTGTCTTCTAGACGATTTCCCTCAATTTGCACTAATCGTCCCGGACGATCGCAGGATCGTACGGGACGATATGAATAATTTTTTCTACTGATCGTCCAGAAGAGCCAGATCGTCCAGGCTGAAACAGTTAAATTTGAACTGATCGTACAGGATGATCTACCGATCGTCCTGGACGATCTTGGCCAACCAGTTGAGATTTAGGGAAAATTTTAAGCCCTCCTTTAAAATAACTTTTTCCAATTTTTGAAAAAATCTTTTGCTGCCTTCCTTCCCTGAGAAACCCTAGAGAGAGAGAGAGAGTTGGGAGAGAGAGAGAAGATCTTGTGAGGGGGAGTTAGTGAGGGATTCACTAAGGTTGCTCCGAGCACGGATCAGAGTCGTCTTCTCCGCTCGTCGTCTTTCGTCTAGTCGGTGTTCGTCGTGGGAGGATCGGTCGCAAGAAGATCCGGGGTTCTCTGCCCGCTTCAGGTGGAAGCAAAAGGAGTTCGTAGGTTCTCTGCCTGCTTCAGGAGAAAGCGAAAGGAGTTCGAAGGTTCTCTGCCTGCTTCAGGAGGAAGCGAAAGGAGGTCGGGTTCTCTGCCTCACCGTGTGGTGAAAAGGAGATTTTTGTACAGGCTTCTCCGCCTTGCTGTGGGAGCAAAAGGAGAGACACTTCTGTTTAGTGCAATACCCGGAGGGGAGGCTCCGGGGAGTGGACGTAGGTCAAGTTGACCGAACCACTATAAAATCTGGTTTGCTTTTCTGATTTAATTCTGCACTTTAATTTTTTCTGATATTAACTGCTTGGGTGAATATCTGTGGTTGATCTTTTATCGTTGTTTTAATTCGTTTCTGCTGCACGTTATAAAAAAATTTTCATAGTTATCATGAAATTTTTAAATAACCAATTCACCCCCCCCCCCTCTTGGTTAGCCTCGGGACTAGTTCACTAGGGCTTAACATCCCTATCGAACTTTCATCGTTAATAGTGCAGACAGCTCGAACTCGAGCTTGAGCTCGACTCGAGTGTTCGAATCCCAAGCTCAAATTCGGCTCGTTAGATCGAGCTCGATTAGACAACTCGAGCTCGGCTCGCGAATAAGCTCGATTACAGGCTCGAATTGAATTCTTTTTAAGTGATTTTTACCATTAAAGTGACACTTTTTATGATATTTTTCACCATTAAGGAATTACTTAAAAAACTATAATGGCATATAGATAGCATCCATTATAAAGCAATTGAAAATAACTAAGTAATTTCAATAAAAAATCATATTAAGAAATATAATTCATGCTAAATAAATATCCATACAACTAAATGAAAGATGATGCAAATATGTATCAATAGTTACATAAACATTGTTCATAAGATAAATGATCTTTATCATATAACTTACAACCAAACACCATAAGAAATTAGGAATACAACTACAAATAGCCCGAACAAAGTTCAAATTACATATTTAAAATTAGAACATTACAAAGTTAACCAAAAAGAAAATTTTAATCCATGCTTTCATCTTCACCAACCTACAATTTATTACAAGAGAATTAGAAAATTTGACAAAATTTGAAGATAATAAAACTTACATTAACAAAATAAAGCAAATCACCTATTAAAGGAAAAGAATGGAGCTAATCAAGAGTAAGAGTAATAGTTCACAGTCAGGATATAAAAAAAATAATTGTACAAAACTATAAAACTGCATTCCTTTGCGGTGAAAGCAGAATTTTCTTTGTGATGTAGGCTGTAGCTCTCTGCTTAGAAGTACAAAAATTTGTTATAGTTTACTAATCTTAAGCTTCCAACTTAAGAAAGCAGAATTTTTTTTAATAATTTTTACCTTGCATATGCAGCAATTTGCTTCTCAAAAGAGAAACAAGTAACAACAATTTTTTTTTCAAATAATTCTATGATGTTTTTTGAAGGCTACTTTCATAGTTAAAAACTTTTCCAAAGAGTTGAAAGCTAAACATGTAAGAACAATAAATTGAAACAAAAGATGACAAGATAATTGTAAATTATATCAGTTATCATTGACTAGAAATATACCATGATAATAATCTTCAATTAGAAGGTATTGGTATCTCGATTTCATCGTCATCCTCCTCTTCCTATAAACAATTGCAAAGTATATCAGTTATATAATAAACATTCAACGAATTATAGAAGCATCAAAAAAATAAATACCTTCATGCTTCCCTTCAAACCATAGTGAGCACGAACCCAATTCGACCCATCTATCAAAGCCTGAACCGTATCAATGCCCAATTTAGAACGATATGTATCGACCACGCGCTCACCTGCTGAGAACGTAGATTCAGAAGCAACTGTGCTAATAGGAATTGCTAATATCTCCACTGCCAATCTTGATAATATATGGTATTTTGCTTGGTTGTTTTTCCACCACCCAATAACATCAAAAGTCTTACTCGGTGGACAAATCTCTAAGCCATCTTCGAGATAATTATCCAAATCTGATTTAGCAGGTTTCTTGCTTGTTTTTTCGGATACAAACGCTGTGAAATCAAGCCATCCACTATATTTATTTGATGCACCTTCCTGAGAAGTTCTTAAAGAATTACTTTCACCTTTTGAAGCCTCCTTTCTTTATCTAAATGTATCACATGCTCCTTTTGCTTCCTCTTCAAAGTTTGTTACATACTCTTCGAACAATTCATATAACAATGTATGAACATATGAGATATTTTGCCCACTTTGATCAACATAGATCATTAGATATGCAAATTCTATCACTAGAAATTTCATTCTAGGATCCATAATAGCACCAAATGCCATTAGAAGATTACATTCTCCCCAATATTTATCAAAATTTTCTTTCATTTTCATAGTCATGTTCCTTATAAATTCATCAAAAGAAAGTGAACTATCATCTAAGACCTTCTTGATCATGCAAATTTGAGACAAAAATAGATTTGAAGTTGGATATTCAGTGCCAGAAATTATATTAGTTGCTTCATTAAAAAAACCAAGCACATCACAAACCTTCTCTATATTATTCCATTCATTTTCTGTTGGACAATTGTGATAAGTAACTTCCCTCTCACTATATGAAATGAATGCCTCCCTCAACTGAAGTGCCACAGTAAGCGTATTATATGTTGAGTTCCACCTTGTTGGACAATCCATTATCAATTTTCTAGTAGGCAAATGCAATTGATGTACAACATCAGCAAATCGAAGTAACCTGCCTTCAGATGCATTCAAAAAGCTAACCGTATCTCGAATTTTTTCCACAACAAACTCAATGCTTTTAATACCATCTTTAACCATCAAATTTAAGATGTGGGCACAACAACGAACATGAAAAATCTTTCCACCAAAAAATAGCTTCTTCCTTACACGAAAGTTATCTTTCAGGAGTTTGATTGCACGGTCATTATTAGATGCATTATCAACTGATAGTGTAAATACTTTGTTCTCCAAATTCAATTCATTGAGTGACTTGTACAAAGTGTCAACTATTTATGTAGCTGTGTGAGGAGGAGACAAGTGTAGAAAGCTTAGTACACGCTTCTGCAAATTCCAATTTGAATCTACATAATGCCCTGTGACTACCATATAAGATATTCTTTGGTTTTTTTACTTCCAAATATCTGTTGTAAAACTGATTCTATTAATGCCTTTCAATACATTCTGAAGTTTTTTTTTCTCCTTCTCATAAACTAATAAAACATCACTTCGAGCAATTGTTCTTGAGTATTTCAAAGAATAGGGAGACATTGTCTTCAGAACAAGATTAAAACTAAACTCCTCCATAATTGAAAATGGCTTTTTATTGATCAAAATATAGTGTGCAATACTCTCTCTAACTTTAGAATTATCATAAGAAAATGTTGTCAAGCTAGCACTCTCTTGTGAGTTGTCAGCTGTAGAATCAATTTCCTTAGGTTGAAAATGAAAGACCTTTTGGTTTTTTATGAAATGAATTCTAGCCACATAACGATCAAGATGATGTCTAAATTGTGTTGTCGACCCAGTACTTCTTATGGTGAGGGCCCTCTTATAATGAATGTATTATCCTTTCTTCTGACCATTAGCAAGTTTCACTTCCTTAAACTCCTCCCAAATAGATGATGTCTTCTTTCATTTTTTTATTGCAATTGGATTTGCATCTTCTTCATAGTCACATATGCCTACAACATCTCCTTCCATAACCTTATTTTCTTCCACAACATCATCATCTTCATTCAACCCAACATTTTCTTGTACACTACCATATGGTACTTCATCTACAGTCTCCAAAATTATCTCCTCACTAATGTTATCTTCAATAATTGGTTCAGGTGACATCTAGATGACTGAAGTTTGAAAAGCACGCAACAAAGAGTAAAAATTAACATAAAGGGTAACAAACAATTAGCACAAATTAAAATAAACTATCCAAGATAAAAAAAAATAGCCGTTGCATTGATAGGGAGACCTTCTTGATATAGTTAACAACATCAAGCATAGTGAATCTTTAGATGAGTTTTCAGACCATGAATAACGAAACTTCCATGTGCAGAAAATGATAATGAGTTGTTTACATGGGCTGATTAATTCTACCAAGAAAGATGTTGATTAGAAGCTTAATAACATTTCAGACCTAAGTAGATTTTAGATATACAGAGTCACATATGAAGAACATCAAACTGAATAAATCTTGTTCTAAACACAGTAATAAAAAATAAAAATAAAAACTGAATAAAATCTCTCGCATGAAGAATGAAAGACTAGGTTTGGCTTATTCAAATTCTGACTGTCAAGCTGATTAAATATCGATTTCCACTGTCAAACTGAACAAAAAAACTGAACAAAAAATGGAATAAAATAAGAGCATACAACAAAGATCAGAAATCTCGATTCTGATTTTCGACTATCAAATAATTGGAGCACCAAGCTAGCTAAAGACTATCTTGACGAGAATCTCGACTGCCAAATGACTGAAGAACTGTTCTCTATACCGGCCGAGTCGCCTCTCGCAGGAAGAACGAAAGACGAGGACGAGGGAAAGCCTCGGTCACGAACAGGAACGACATGCCAAAACTCCTCATGACCTAGAAAAAAAACCTAATGGAGTGATTCACTATTAGGTTTTGCTTATCCGCCCACTCGGTTCACTTTCACTATTCCGCATTCCTTCATATTCCTTCATAATCGATAAGATCGACTCGTGAGCTCGTTAACGAGTCAAGTTCAAGCCGGCTCACGAGCCGGCTCGGCTCATTTGCACCCTTACTGTCCATCGATATTGAATCAATTGAGGGTAGACCAGTCGATGAGATGGTCCAGGAGATCAGAGATATACTTAAGAAGAAGGTAATTAAAGCTTTCAATCCAGAGGCTGATGATTTAATGATGGAGGATTCAGCTAGAGACATCTGCATGGTTAAAACTCGAGCATCAAATAAAGATGTTGATCCTTCAAGATACCGATCTGGTAAGGAGGAAGCATCTACAGCAGTGGATTCAGATTCAGATGGCTCAATTAAATTGATTTAAAATGATGAGCACATCAAGAGTCTGGAGAATAAAATTGAGCAAATGATGTTAAAAATGGAGCAAATACAGAGTTAGATGATTAAAGCTCAGCAGTTTCAGTCTGAGCAGTTGCAACCTACAGCACATACAGTAGGTGAGCACAGCAGGAGAATAGAATCAAGCCCCAGAGTTTTAGCGGTTACTTCCCCTGTTTCTCCAGTAGATAAAGATATCTGCCAGATAATTGAGACCTAGGTAAGGGAGGCCTTAGCCCACTCTCAAGGGACTGCATCTATTCAAAAGGGTAGACCTTACCCTGAAGAATATGATTTAGTCTTTTATCCTAAAATCTTTGTGCCACCTTCATTCAAAATTTTTAGTGGTTTAGAAAACCAAAGACAACATCTAGCCCACTTTCGAGCGAGCTGTTGCAACATAGGAGGGTCGGATGCTCTACTCTTTTGCCAGTTTGTGAGTAGTTTGTCCAGTATTACTTTTGAGTGGTATGCAGATCTGTCGAATAGTTTAGTGAAAACATTCACAGAGCTCGAGGGTATATTCTTAAAGAGATCTCAAGAGCTCAGCAGCGTGTAACTATTGGCTATCTCGTCATTAAAAAATAAAAATCAGGCGAGTCTTTGGTTGAGTACATCTTGAGGTAGCGAAACCTCTTAATGAAGTATGAACACCAGTTGCAAGAGCAACATGCAGTGGATATTCTTTTAAAGAACATCTACGGCCCATTGCTTTTCTCCTAAAGGTTTTCACTATCAAAACATTCGAAAAACTTTTGAATAAAGCTAGTAATCTATATGAAGAGGCTTCTAAAATATCATTCCTAAAGGATTCTACTAAAGAGAAGAAAGCTAGTAAACCATTGAAGTCTTTTGAAAAAAGAACGGCAATGGTTTCAGCTATCGATAAAGGGAAGAAACCAATGAATGTTTAGTCAAGTAATTCTCTAGTTCAACAAACTCAAAAGTCTCCACCTTTTCAGGTAACTTCTCAACCTACCAGAAATTCTCACCCGATTTCTTTTAAAGAAAGATTGGCTCGCACATACCCATTTAAAAATGAGTTAGTGAGAAAGATTTTTAAGAGTCTTCTAAAGAAACTAAATTTTTGATTACCGGAGGCCAAGAAGCCAGAAGAGGCAAATAAGCAGAATGATCTAACTTTTTGCCCCTATCACTGCATGTTGGGCCACATAATCGAAGACTACATCGTCTTCAAGGACTCGCTTGAAAAGAATTTTTGTTAAGGTAACATCATAATTCCAAAGGAATATCTAGTCGATCTGGATCAGGGGTCTGTCAAATCCATTTCAGGTAAGAATTCTAACTTTTCTCTGTCCATTGAAGATGGTTGGGATATAACAATATCCCGGGCATTTAAAAAGTTGATTAATAAATCTTTCGTCTTTCTTAATAGTTATTGATGAGAGCTCAGGATCCAATCTGGGAGGTTGACCTTGAGGTTTCGCAGGAGGATGTTGGGATAGCTTCCTCTTCCGTAGTTGAAGGAACTATTGTATTAAATAAAAATAAAAAGAGTGAACTTTCTATAGAGAGGAAATTTTTCAATGAGAGATCTATATAAGTGGTGGATGGTGGCTCAAAACCACTGTCTTCACAAAAATTATCTGACTTTTACTTTGCCCCATCAAAGGTAAAGGGTCGAAAATTGAATAAAAAGTCTGATCCTTCTACTCAAATTTTGATGATTAATATTGAGAATGTAAATCTAAATGACTCTTCTGTTAAAAATAATCAAGAATCAGTTGAGATCAATCAAGAAATTCAAACACAGCTCCCTAGATTTGACTCTTCAAGGGAGAGATGAATATGATGTCTTATCAAATGGTGAAATCCCTAAAATTAACTTTCAAGGGAGTCCCGTCGTGATAGACTTTTCAAATTGAGACTCCTGCTCAGATAATGATAATCAATCACCTAAGGAGAGCGTAGACCCCCTTATAGTTTGTTCTTTTGATGAGATCATGCAAGTACAACTACGTGGTGGCAAGGTCTTACCCCCTAGGCTACCTCCTCGAGACAAAGGAAAACAAGTTGTTTCTGATGATCCAATTCAAATCCATGCTCAACAATCAACTCTAATTCTTTCAAATCCACCGGGTCCTGATATCAATGTTCCAAGTGTTGATTATAATGTCTTAGCTCACCTCAGGAAGTTACCTGCTAAGTTGAGCATCTACGATGCCCTTATCCTTTCAAAAGAGATAAGGGAGACTCTAATAAAAGCACTTCTCCAGCCGAAGATTTTCTTAGCTCAGTTAGCTTCAACTTCAGAGGAAGAAACTTTGTACTCTAAAGAAGTCTGAGGAGTTACCTTCTCCGATGAAGATTTACTCCTTGAAATTGCTGACCACAACGTGAATATGGGCAAGTTTAAGTTATCAAGAGTTCTCGTTGATCTGGGTGCATCAGTCAACATGATGAACATAAAGACTCTTACATACCTTAGAATTGATACTAGCAAGCTCTCAACTGATAAGTTAGTGCTTCATGGGTTCAACGAAAAGGGCGAGAAGGATTTAGGTTCAGTTACCCTTCTCCTAGAGATAGAAGAATTAAAGATTAAAGCAAAATTTCATATAATCGATTTGATGATATCCATTAATGCGCTCTTAGGTAGGCGTTGGATCCATGAGTATAGGATGGTTCCTTCTATTCTATATGAATGCATCAAGTACCAACAAGATGGCATTGAGTTTGAAATTAAGGGTGATCTGCAGCCATTCTTTATTCACGAGATGAGGATCTACGAAGATGCAGCGTACTACGTACCTAAAGGGTCCACTACTTATTCTAAGGTAGAGATCAACATTAAGGAGGAAAAAGCAGAAAGTCAAAGTTCAAAAGTAATTCAAAATTTGAGAAAAGAAAAAGTCAAGAATCAAAAGAGACAAAATTCAAGTAGCGAAGATGACGTCGAGCGCGTGGTTTTTAGGCCTCCAAATAGTTTACCTCAAAAAGGTTGGAGGATGGACTAAAGAGTACGTGGTCGAGGCTGCCCTTTAGTTTAAGAAATCCCCCAATATATATCAAACTTGAAACAAGTTTTGATGAAGAAACCAAGAAAAAGGCATGTCAGAATTGATTTTAACTATACTAAGATTAATCCTCCTCCAAAGTTTGATCTCACTTTAGAATCGAATAGAGACCAGGAGGGTATAAAATCAAAAATTCAAAATGACGAGCCTAAATTAAGTTTACATGAAAAGCTTAATATAGCATTTGAATCCTTAACCTTAACCCAACTATCTCCTGACACGGTCTCAGGGTTAGTGATTAAGGATGCCCCTAACTTAGATGGAGAAGTAAGGAAAGTCCAGAAGTTTTTTCCTGGCTCTTCCTCCTCAAGGAATGAAGATGATGTAATCCTAGAGGAGGCAAATTTAATGAATTAATGGAATTACCTTTTGGCTACTTTCCTGCTGGTGTTAAAACTCTTATATCTAAAGATTTTACTCCGAGTCGATGGACTACGGGTCATGCCAGATACCACGAAAGTCTCTGGAATTCAAAATTTAATAAATATTGGATAAGTGGTATCAGCTTTGGTACCGTTAGATCATTTGACGATGATCAATTTTGTTTAATGATAACTAACCGTCTTGAATCTAAAAATGTCCCTATAGAAGTCATTGATTCAATCGATGGACTTCGTTTGGAGACTTTAGATGATTCTGACGAACTTTAGGTTCAGGATGCACCTCCTAAATTCGAAGAAGAAATTAAATTAGCAGTTGATGAACTCAATAAAATCAACCTTGGAACAGAGGATGACCCTCGCCACACCTTCATAAGTTCTTTGTTGAGTGAGGCTAAGTCTAAGGATCTAATTTAACTTCTCTTTGAGTTTAAAGACTACTTCGTCTAGACATACGATAAAATGCCAGGATTGTCCGTCGATGTAGCAGTCCATAAACTTAGAATCCAGCATAATGTCATTCCTGTTAAACAAGCTCACGACGCATGAGTCTGGAGATCGAACAATAATTTATTTCTTAAGGTAAGAAGTTAGTTGAAGCTGGATTTATTCGAGAGGAATAATATCCCTCTTGGGTAGCTAGCGTCGTGCTAGTTTGAAAGAATAACAGTTAAATTTGAGTTTGTATTGACGATAGAGACCTGAATAAGGCATGTCCTAAGGATGAATTTCCTTTGCCAATCCCAAAACTCATGGTGGACATTACCTCATCGCATGTTGTTTTCTCCTTTATGGATGGCTCGTCTGGTTATAATCAAATCAGGATGGCCCCAGAAGATGAGAGAAACATTGCATTCAGAAGTCCTATAGGGATTTTTTATTATAAGGTGATCCCTTTGGCCTTAAAAATGCCAGTGTAACCTACCAGCGGGCAATGACTCATATCTTTGATGACTTAATCCACAATCAAGTCGAGTGCTACATCAACGATCTAGTTGTCAAGAGCAGAGTAAAAGAGGCTCATTTTTATGACTTAAGAATTATCTTCGAGCGGTTGTGCTGTTACGACCTTAAAATGAATCCTTTGAAGTAAATTTTTGGCATCACATCAGGGAAATTCTTAGGTTTCGTAGTCAGACACCATGGAATTGAAATTAATCATGTCAAAATCAAAGCTATCTTAAATATGCCACCCCGTAAGAGCTTCACTCAACTGAGATCTCTTCAGGGTAGGCTGGCATATATAAGAAGATTCATTTCCAATCTATTCGGATGATGCCAACCATTCTTGGTCTTGGCTAAAAAGGACGCCAATTTCATTTGGGACGAGAAATGTCAATATGCCTTTGAAAATATTAAATAATACCTGACAAATCAGCCAATTTGTGTAGCCCTCATTCCGGGGAGACCCCTAATCTTTTACACTGCGGCCCTTGACGAATCTCTCGGGCCCTTCTAGCTCAATTCAATGACAATGGGAAAGGGAATGCTCTCTACTACCTAAGTCAAAGACTTCTTCCAAGGGAAATCTGTTATCCTGTAATCGAGAAACATTGCCTTGCCTTAGTCTTTACAGCACAAAAACTAAGGCATTACATGCTTTCTCATCAAGTCAATCTGATTTCCAATGTCAACCCCCTGTAATATCTTATGACCAAGCCTACATTGTTAGGATATCTAGCTCGTTGGTATATAATATTGCTTCAATTTGAAATCACTTCCATTCTCCTGCGTGCTGTGAAAGGGCAGATTGTCGCCGATCTCCTTGTGGCACACCCGCTGCAGGCAGAGTCTCCTTTAAACGAAGATTTACTTGACGAGTAAATCATGAGTTTTATGGAATCTAATACTCAAACCTGGGAAATGTATTTTGATGGTGCAATGTCCTCTCAGCGGAGCAAAACACCTAAATCTACCATTCCCGAACAAGTTGGAGTCAGACTGATTTTCATAACACCAGATAAGGGAATGATGTAATTTTCATACCACTTATAAAACCTTGTACGAATAATGAGGCTAAGTTTGAAGCTTTGATAACTATCTTGAAACTTGCAATCCTGATGGAGATTAAAGAGATTAAGAACTATGGTGACTCTCAACTGGTAATTAACCAGATTACAGGGACATATAAGGTCTTGAATCCTAAACTCCTTAAATACCACCAGTACATAATGCACTTGCTTGAACAAATTCCCATTGTAACTATATATAGGGTTCCTCATGGAAGTAATTCCTCAACGGATGCCCTAACAAAACTTGTAAAAGAATTTGTCTGTCCAGAAGAAGACTCCATCCTTATAGAAATGCAGGCTCGTCAAGTCCTATCTTCTATAGATTTGGAGCACATCAACAAATAATCTCCCCAGGTTCTTTCTACCTCTTCAACAGTCGATGAAGAAGAAGATTGGAGAAAACCAATAATTAAATACCTTCAAGAAGGCAAGCTTCCCCACGACAGGTCACTTGCCAATCAAATTAAGAAACATGCCCTATCATATATACTAGTCAATAATATGTTGTACCATCAATTATTCGATCAGATGTGACTCTATTATTTAAACAAACAAGAGGCCCTAAAGATCATTAATGAAGTCCATATTGGGTTGTGTGGTGCTCATCAATCGGGTCCGAAGATAAAAATGAAAATCAAAAGACTTGGTTACTACTGACTTATGATGATTGATGATTGCATGAAGATTACAAAATGTTTTCATTAGTGTCAAGTTCATGGTATGGTTTTACATCAGCTGCCTAATGTGTTGCACCCTATGATAGCTTCGTGGCCTTTCGAAAGTTGGGGCACGGATATCTTCGGGCCAGTTGACCACCTTCTTCAAGGGGTCATCGCTTCATTTTAGCAATGACTGATTACTTTTCAAAGTGGGCAGAAGCAATTCCACTAAGAAATATAACATTACACCATATAATGAAATTCTTTCGTGACTACATTGTATATCAATTCAACGTACCTCACAGAATCATATTCGATAATGGGTCTGCTTTCAAGTCTACAAAAATTAATAACTTTGTAAGTCACCACTGTATTTATTGGAGATACTCAATGATCTATTACCCACGTACTAATGGATTGGTTGAGGCCTTCAACTGGTCCAAATCATCAAAAAGACCCTAGATGACAACAAAAATCAATGGGATGAAAGGTTGGTGGAAGCTTTGTGGGCCTACCGAACTACATATCGAACCCCAACCCAATCCACACCGTTTACACTAGTGTATGGGTTCGAGGCCGTACTCCCTCTAGAAATTTAAATCCCTTCGCTCAGAACTGCAATTCAAAATCATATCATAATAGAGCAGAATGCACAACTTCAACTAGAAGAGCTTGAGGGTCTTGAAGAACGTCATCTCCAAGCCCAAATAAATCTATAACTCTATAAAGCCAGAATGGTTCAAGCTCACGATAAGTTAGTGCGACCTACAACCTTCCGAGAAGATGACTTGGTCTTGGTTCTTCGGAGGCCTATCTTAGCCCACCGAAAGCTTGGTGGAAAGTTTGAACCAACCTAGGAAGGACCTTTCATAGTAGAAATAGTCTACGAAGAAGGCTTGTATCAGCTAGTGGATTGTAAAGGAAATCACCCAATGCTTCCTGTAAATGGGCGATTCCTGAAGAGATACTATGCTTGATGTAGCTTGAATTTCAAATCAATAAAATTTTAATTTTTTTGAATCAATTTGACTAAACTTTGTTCAAGTTTTAAATCTCAACATCATGTTTCTCTTCTCTTAAGGGTAGATGTAAGCCACCATGCTTTCTTTTCTTAAGATTAGATCTTTTAGTAATGGATAACGCTCTTTGTGGCACCATCCTAAAGTTTAAATATCAATATTGATCTGATATGGAGAAAGTTTCCTCCTAATATCATCACCTACTAGTGATGGATCACACCCTCTGTGGCATCATCCTAGTCTCAACTTTTTAAAATTCAAATTCGATCCTCTATATAGAGCAAGTTTCCTCTATATACGATCATCCTGACCTGATCTTCTATGTAAAGTAAGTTTCCTTCACATATGATCAATTCAAATTTGATCCTCTATGTAGAGCAAGTTTTCTCTACATACGATCATCCTGACCCGATCTTCTATGTGAAGTAAGTTTCCTTCACATATGATCAATTCAAATCTGATCCTCTATATAGAGCAAGTTTCCTATACATACGATCACCCTGACCTGATCTTCTATGTGAAGTAAGTTTTCTTCACATATGATCAATTCAAATATGATCCTCTTTATAGAGCAAGTTTCCTCTATATACGATCATCCTTACCCAATCTTCTATTTGAAGCAAGTTTCCTTCACATATGATCAATTCAAATTTGATCCTCAATGTAGAGCAAGTTTCCTCTACATACGAGCATCCTAACCTGATCTTCTATGTGAAGCAAGTTTCCTTTACATATGATCAATTTAAATCTGATCCTCTATGTAGAGTAATTCTCCTCTACATATGATCATCCTGACCCGATCTTCTATGTGAAGCAAGTTTCCTTCACATATGATCAATTCAAATCCGATTCTCTGTATAGAGCAAGTTTCCTCTATATACGATCATCCTGACCTGATCTTCTATTTGAAGCAAGTTTCCTTCACATATGATCAATTCAAATCTGATCATCTATGTAGAGCAAGTTTCCTCTACATATGATCATCCTGACCTAATCTGCTACGTGAAGCAAGTTTCCTTCACATACAATCTTTCCAGACCTGACCCTTTGTGTAAGAGCAAGTTTCCTCTAACATATAATCAATTCAAATCAAACCTCTTATGGGAAGCAATGCTTCCTTCCCATATGGTCCAATTATTTTTTCCTTAAGGTCAAATGTGAGTCATCGTGCTTTCTCCCCTTAGGATTAAATCATCTAGTGAAGGAGTACGCCTTTTAAGGCACCATCCTAGATTTAAAATTCAAATCCGTTCTTCTGTGGGAAGCAATGCTTCCTTCCCTACAAGGTCCTCCATTTTCGTTCTCTCTAAGGACAGATGTGAGTCATTATGCTTTTTCTCCTTAAGATTAGATTTCCTAGTGATGGATAATGCCCTCTATGGCACCATTCTAGTTTCAAAATTTAAAACTTTAAGCTTGATCTTCTATGGGAAGCACTTTTGTCTTCCCATGAGATCATCCAGTTCTCTTTTTCTTATGGTAAATACTCTCCTTCCCTTAAGATTAGACTCCCAAGTGATGGAGTAAGTCCTTTGTGGCACCGTCCGGGATTCAATTTCAAATTCCAAAATCACTTTCTTCTCCTTAAGGTTAGGTTCCTCCTCCCCTTAAGATTAGATCTACTAGTGATAGAGTACGTTGTCCCCAGCATTACCCTAGTATCATTTCAAATTCAATCTTTTAGGGTTAGGGTCTCCTTTCCCTTAGAATCAAAATTCAAACTCGACCATCGGTATTTAGGGATTATGCCTTCCTACACAGTGACACAGACTTCTTTTCCTTTAGGGATAGAACTTCTCCTTCCTTTAGGTTTAGATCCGTTAGTGGTAGTATGCCTTCTATTGCACAACCCTAAAATCAATTCAAACCTCGATTCCCTAGGGATAGACTTTATCTTCCCTTAGGATCAAAATTTCAGACTTGGCCTTTCTTTTCAGTCAATGCCAATATGTGCAATAGAAGTTCATTCTATTACACATATTGGGGGTCCATTTATTGACCTCATTTTTGTATGAGGTCATTAGGGACCCATCCAGAGCCCAGATCAATTTAGAATCCAGATTAATTTTAACTTTAGATCAGTCTAGCACCTAGACTAATCTAGACCATGGGATCAATCTGATCTCAGATAACCCATATGAATCAACCTAGCCCCTAGGATCTTCTTAGAATCTAGGCCTTAGGATCTACTCTAGACCGTAGGATTTCTAGACTCTAAAATTTTTCTAGATTTCAAATCTTAAGATCTACCTAGATTCTAAATTTCAGACCCTAGAATCTGCCCAGATTCTAAATCAATCTAAACCTTAAGATCTACCTGGACCTTAGATCTATCTAGATCTTAAATTAATCTAGGCCCTAAATTAATCCAGATTCAGATCAATCCTGACCCTATATCAATCTAACCTCTAGACTAATCTAAACCCTAGGATTCTTCCTAGACTCCAGATCTTAGAATCTACTCTAAGACCCTAGGATTCTTCAAAGACTCTAGACCTTAGATCTACTTAGATCCTAAGATTACTCTAGATCCCATACCCTAGGATTTTTAGAATTTAGAATATGCCCAAACCTCACATCTTAGGATACTCCTAAACTCTAGTCCTTAGGATTCACTCTAGGCACTAGAATTCTTCTAGATTCTAGACCCTAAAATTCCTTTAGATTCTAGGATCAATCTAAATCTCAAATCAATTCAAACCTCAAACCAACCCAGACTTTAAACTCACTCAAGCTTCAATCCTGCCTAGATTCCTAGGCAATTCAACCTAAAGCTTAACCCAGACTTGAACGCTTAGTCTAACCTCCTATCAAACTTCAATCCTATCCTATCACTCATGATCATTCTAAATGATCATAAATGATATGGATAATTCAAATCCAATCATCCAAATCAAAAATCCAGCTCAAATCTAAAAAACCAAATCAAAATCCAAGGTTCAAAGGCCCTGTCCCGAAACCCTTTTCCAGTGAATCCTTGAATACTTCAAAACCAAATCAAATTACCTCTGATTTAGAGTCTATTAGTTGTATACTAATGGGACATATCTCTAGGGTCAACCCTCCAAATTTGAGCTCATTTTGAGGTCGCTTACCCTAGAAACTAGATTGAAATTCAAAGGCTGTAAAACCTTCAAATATTTATGGCCTATGCTACTAGACCTACCACCTAATGGATTTTGACCTTGGAACTTTCTCCAGAGCCTCCAATCACTTTCAAACCCTTAATCTTAACTCATTAAACATTAAATTACATTTTTTTGGACTCAATTTAACCCCCAGTTGACCAGGGATCAAAATGACTAAAATACCCCTGAAGGGTGTGAATCACCTTTGATCAAATGAGCTCCAAATCAAATGCAACTGCCTCCAGCACGTTTCAAATATTAAACCCAACCTGTTGAACACATTTTTAGACCCTGGGTCATCCTGGTTGACCAAGTCAACCTAGGTTGACCTAAAGGCCCATTAGGGATCCAAATAGGTGATTTGAATATGATGACCTCTTTAGACCATGGGACCACCTCCATTGGTGCCCAAATGTCATTTCAAATTTGTTGAGCTTGAACCCACCTCCTAGGTCAACCTAGGTTGACTTAAGTACCCCTTAAGGCTTTAAATGGGTTATTTTAACCCATTCAACCTATTTAACCCCTTTCAAGCTCCAAAATAACTCTCATTCATGGCTCAATTATGTCTTAACCATTGGTAAATCAAACCCAAATCAAATGGACTAAATCAACAGTTTGATTTTGGTCAAATTTGTATGATTAGATCAAAACCACCATCTGCATTTGATCAAATCTCTGTCAAGCTTTCAAATCATCCCTATTAATGCTTTGAACTTTGACAAATCCACCATGGGCCAAGTCTTGGTCACTTTGACCAAGTCAGCACATTTAGACTTGGTCAAACCATTTTAAACTCTCACATTTTCATTCAAATTTTAATACTTCAGCATTAAGACACTTCAAACTATCTCAACCAACTCAAACCTAGTTCCCATATGCCACCTCATCAGCCATGTAGGCTAGTTGACTTGTCAACCTAGTCAACAAAACCTCCAAATGGCTTTAAATGGTCAAACCCTTTGCATAAGATAACCCGTTCCAAATCTAATCACTCCAACAACTCAAATTCATTTCCCCCATGCCACCTCAGCAGCCATGTGGCATGGGGACCAGTCAAATCAAGGCTTTAAGATGGTCAAATCTAGTAAAAACCCATCTTAAACTTAATCCAATCCTCCTTAATCCTCTCCAGCTGCTTGGAGAGATTCCATAACCTTCCCAGAGGCTTTTCCAGCCCTTGGATGGAGATCCAATGGTTCCCTTTTCCCCCACATGGCCACAAAGGGACAAAATGACCTTTACATGTTATTTATCCTTGTGTCCTTGATTCCCTCTACCTCCAATAACTCCCTGGACAGGTGGCACTCATCTAGGAACTCCCCTAAGCAATCCCAGCCCTCCATTGAATATGGAGTGGATTGAATAGGGCAAAACCTCCTTGGGAGCAAAGATTCAAACTTTTGCTCTCTCTCACTATCCTCCAGCTCCCAGACGTAGCCTCTAGCTTCCCTGAGCTCCAGGTTCCTCTTTCTTCAATTCCTGACCAATATTCACCTTCAAAGTCTCGCCGGCGACGAGCCCTCCAGCAAACCCAGCTAAAATACATCCCAAGCTCGAGGCCCTCGATCCACACATTATCAAGCCAAGGTGTCTTCAGCAATATTAAGCATGGACAAACAATAATTTCAAAGAGCTCTTAAATGGATTAATCCGACCATTAAATCAAGGTAAAACCCTAATCCTAGATTAAGACATTCTAATTTAATTAGCTTTTCATTAAGCTTTTTTTAATCTAAAACAAATGTCCCACATGAATTATGTTCATACGCTTAGTCTAGGTTTAAAATTTCAAACAATTTGATCCATCCGTTCGAAAGAATGAAGCAAAAAATGTATTCTAGGGTTCTTCTGTAGCCTACGTTATTTGCATGTTTTCTGGACTGTTGATCACGCAATCAACAGTCCAGATCTCATTTCTCCGCCATTTTGTTCGACCATGGCTTTGGTCTAGCGGTAGGTCTCTCCGTTCGGCTCAATCTGAGCCTTTGATTTCATAACACGGATGATCGAACGACGGGGAGCCTTTGCTGACTCGAATTAGTGAAACAGTGTCCACGATTTCATTATTTGGCAATCATTACCAGCGGCGCAATCATTGCGCCGCTGGGCAATGATTGGTCGCATTTAGGCTCCTCCAACCGGACGCTACAAAGCGTTCTCTCGCCGCTGCCAGCGCCGCCAAAGCATTTAATGGATTTATTTTTTAATTTAAAATCATTTTAAACAATTTTGCTTATAAAAATTATATAAAATTAAATATTAATTTAAAATTTTTATATAATATATTATAAATTTTGAAAATTTAAATAATTTGATTTAAAATTATTGTTAATTTAAATTCTTATATATATATATATATATATATATATATATATATATATATATATATATATATATATTGAAATTATTTAAATGTTAATTACTAATTACTTTAAATCAATATTTATTAATTAAATACTAATATTTTTTTGAACTTTAATTGTTAATTATTATTTATTAAATATCAGATATTAATTATCAATTGTCCTAAATATTTTGTCTAAATAATAGGATAAATTTTAAATATTTTAAAATTAAAAGTTAATTTTAAATAATTAATATTAACTAAATAGTTTAAGTTATTTAAATAAATAAATAATTGATTAATTAGATACAAAATTACATTTTAAAAATAAAAATTTATTACAAAATATTTAATAATTAAAGAATTGATTTAAAATTTTATTATTTTGAAATTTGATTAATTTTAAAAAACATGTTTACTTAAATATTTTAAATAATATCCTATTAATGTTTAATTAAATATTATTCAATTTTAATGATTTAATTAAAAGATAAAAAAATTTGATCATTTCAGGTAATTTGAAATTTGAGGAATAATTAAGATTTAATTAAATTTAAATTAAAAGTTATTTTGAATTCTTAATTAATTTTGAATTATTTTAAATACTTTAATTAACTTTTAAGCTTTAAAAATTCATAAGATATTCATATTAAATCAAAAATATTAATGCAATATCTCAAAATTTTCAAAAAATTAAGTACCTTAATGTAAAATTAATTTCAAAAATTAAAAACTTAATTTATTTTGATTCATATTAACTATATAGTTATTTTAATATTTAATTAAGGTTCACCACTAGACAATTTTAAAACAGATGCGTGTGAAATACTATGATTTATCTATCTTAGGTCTCCACACTAGATGTGTTCTACGATGTATAGTACAGGTGTGAGATATATGTCCAATCATACCACAAGAAAAATACTTTACTACTGGAAAAAGATTCACCAATCTATTTGTCTTATTAGATCTTCTCTTAGATTTTGAATTAGTGGACTTGTGGTAGGTTTTGTGAAAATCTTCTAATTTAGGTGGAATCCTATTTTTCTCAAGTGCTTTCAATTTAACTTTTAAGAAATGCATTTGCACTTTCTAGAATTGAATTATCAATCTTCAACTTATGCTCTCTACTATCCGATTCATCCATAAAAATTTTGAAATCATTTTCAAGTTTAGTGTGTGATGATTTTAAAATTTCATGTTGTTTATTTAAATCATCAAATTCATCCAATAAAGTCATATGGTTGCTATCAATTAAAGCATGATCTTTCCTAAGGATTTTGTACTCTTTTTGCAGCTCTAGATAATCTAAATTTAATTTAGCATGCAATTTTTTCAGTTTTCTATATGCAGAATGAATGTGTTCAGAAACTTCAAATAGTTCATCATAACTTAAGTCACATACCTCCTCTTGATCTGACTGATCAAGATTGTCTGCCATTAAGCACAAGTTGGTGACTTCCTCTTCAGGGGCTTTTTCTAAAGAATCTAAAGATGAGTCCGCCCAAAAAGCTCGTTGAAGTCTCTTTTTACCCCTTCTTTCCTTTGGTTTTTTCTCGGCCTTCTCCTTGCTAGGATTTGCCTTGAGATTGGGGCAATTTGTCTTTATGTGTCTTGGCTTCCTGCATTCATATCAAATAACTTCATTAGAAGCCCTAACATTCTTCTGGAACTTACCTTTGTTCCATTGTTGGCATCTTCTCTGCTTCCTTTTTAGGAAACTCTTGAACTACCTTGTCATTAAGGCAATGTCTTCCTCCTCCTCAGGTAGTGACTGATCACTTGCACCTTCAAAGCTATATTCTTCTCCTTTCGCTTCTCACATGCATCAATCTGTCTTTGAGTCACAGATTGCATGTAAGCAATTAGTGATCCAAGAAGATTGTCAATAGAATAGACATTTAAATCTTTAGATTCTGTTATTGCAGTTATCTTTGCATCATATGTCGTAGGTAAATAACGAAGTATCTTATTTACTTTTTCTGCATTAGTTAATTCTCTACCTAAGGCATACAATGAAGTGACTATATGTGTAAATCTAGTATACATGTCTAACATAGATTCATTTGGTTTCATGCAAAAAAGTTCATAATCATGCAAGATAATGTTCAACCTAGTTTGTTTTACTTCATTTGTACCTTCATAAGTAATGCAAAGCTTATCCCGAATTTCTTTTCTTGATTTACAAGTAGAAATACGCATGTAGTCTTCCGATTTCAAAGACAAAAGAAACTATTCAAACACTTAGCATTAATTTGAGCTAACTCACGTTCTTCTATAGTCCATTCAGCAAAAGGTGTTTGAACTCTAATTCCTTCTACAATTCTAGTGGGCTCAGTATATCCTTCCTGTATTAATATCCACATGTGATAATCAAAAGACTGTAGAAATGTAGACATACGAGTTTTCCCAAAATCAAATGGGATATTGTCAAATAAAGATGGTCTGGTGATCAAGTAACCTTCTAAAGTATTTCAATTTCCAAAATTAGCCATGTTCGAATTTCAAAAAGTATTTTAAACAGTGATTTTTGAAACCTGGCTCTAATACCACTTGAAAGAACAAATAGTTGTTAGACCTATTAATTATATCCCTAGGCTAACTAAGAGGGGGGTGAATTGATACTTTTAAAATTCTCTTAAAATTTTGAAAAAAAATTTAACACAATACAAAACAAATCGTACTGTACAATCACAATTCGTACTATACGAACAGAGTAAAATTTTTGATGCTTTTCAACCACAGAAAAATAAAACACATTACAGTAAGAAAATGCAATAAGTAAAATAAAAACAGAATAGAGAACACCAGATTTTATAGTGGTTCGGTCAAACACGACCTACATCCTAAACCCTAAAACCCTAAACCATATACCCTAAACTCTAAATCTTAAACCCTAGACCATAAACCCTAGACCCTAAACCCTAAATCCTAAACCCTAAATACCCTAAACCCTAAACCCTAAACCCTAAACCCTATATAATAAACCCTAAACCCTAAACCCTAAACCCTAAAAAACCATAAACCTTAATCCCTAAAAGAAAAAACCTTAAACCCTAAAAATCCCAAAAGAAAAAACCCTAAAACCCTAAACCCTAAACTTTAAACCTTAAAAACCCTAAAAAAACCCTAAAATCCTAAACCTTAAACCATAAACCACAAGCCCTAAAAATCCTAAAAAACCCTAAACGCTAAACCCTTAAAAAAACTCTAAACCCTAAAAATCCAAAAACCCTAAAAAACCCGAAACCCTAAACCCTAAAAACCCTAAAAAAAACCACAAAACTCTAAACCTTAAACCCTAAACAAAAAAATCCTAAAAACTCTAAAAAAATCTAAATCCTATACCCTAAACACTAAATCCTAAACCCTAAAAATCCTAAAACAAAACCCTAAAACCCTAAACCCTAAATCTTAAACCCTAAACCCTAAAAATCCTAAAAAATCCCAAACCTTAAACCCGAAAAAAAACTCTAAACCCTATACCCCAAAAACCTTAAACATTAAACCCTAAACCTTAGACCCTAAACCCTAAAATCCTAAACCCTAAAACCATTAAAAAAAATCCTAAACCTTAAACCCTAAACCCAAAAAAAATCCTACACCCTAAAACCCTAAAAAACCCAAAACATGAAACCCAAAACCCAATACCTTAAACCCTAAACCCTAATCCCTAAAAACCCAAAAACCCTAAACCCTAAGCCCTAAGCCCTAAACCCGAAACCTAAACCCTAAACCCTAAAAACCCTAAACCTTAAACCCTAAACCCTAAATCCTGAACCCTAAAACCCTAAACCCTAAACCCTAAATCCTAAACCCTAAAACCCTAAACCCTAAACCCTAAACCATAAACCCTAAACCCTAAACCCTAAACCCTAAACCCTAAAAACCCTAAACCCTAAACCCTAAACTCTAAGCCCTAAGCCCTAAACCCGAAACCCTAAACCCTAAATCCTAAAAAACCCTAAACCTTAAACCCTAAACCCTAAATCCTAAACCCTAAAATCTTAAACTCTAAACCCTAAATCTTAAACCCTAAAACCCTAAACCTTAAACCCTAAACCTTAAACCATAAACCCTAAACCCTAATCCCTAAACCCTAAACACTAAAAGTCCTAAACCCTAAACCCTAAACTCTAAACCCTAAAAACCCTAAACCGTAAACCCTAAACCCTAAACCTTAAACCCTAATCCCTAAAACCTGAAAAAAAAAACCCTAAAACCCTAAAAAAAACCTTAAAAACCAAAACCCAAAACCTTAAAAAAAAACCCTAAACCTTCAAAAAAAAACTCTAAAAACTAAAAACTCTAAAACCCAAAAAAATCCTAAACCTTAAGCCCTGAAACCCTAAACCATAAATCCTAAACCCTTAACCCTAAAACCTAAAAATTCTAAAAAAACCCTAAAACCCTAAACCCTAAACCCTAAAACCTAAACACAAAACCCTAAAAAACCCTAAACCCTAAAAAAGCTCTAAACTCTAGACCCTAAAAACATTAAACCATAAACCCTAAAACCCTAAACCCTAAAACCCTAAGCCCTAAACCTTAAAAATCCTAAAAAAAAACAACTAAAAATCCGAAAAAACCCCTAAAAAAAGCCTAAACCCTAAACCCTAAAAACCCTAAAAAAAAAACTCTAAAACCCTAAACCCTAAAACCTAAACCCTAAACCCTAAAAAAAATCTAAACCCTAAACCCTAAAAACCTTAAACCCTAAACCCTAAACTCTAAAACCCTAAATAAAATCCTAAACCCCTAAAAACAAACCCTAAACCCTAAAAAAACCCTACACCCTAAAACCCTAAACCCTAAATCCAAAACCCTAAAACCTATTTTCCTAAAAACACTAAACATTAAACCCTAAACCCTAAACCCCAAACCTAAAACCCAAAACCCTAAACCCTAAACCATAAACCATAAAAACCCTAAACCCTAAACCCTAGAATCTAAAACCCTAAACCCTAAACCCTAAACCAAAAACCCTAAACCAAAACCCATAACCATAAACCCTAAATTCTAAACCCTAAACCCTAAACCCTAAAAACCCTAAACCCTAAACACGCAAAACCCTAAACTAAAAACCCTGAACGCTAAACCCTAGACACTAACCCCTAAACCTTAAACCCTTAAACCCCAAACCCTAAACCTAAATCCTAAAGCCTAAACCCTAACCATAAAAATCCAAAAAAAACACTAAACCCCTAAACCATATACCCTAAAAACCTGAAAAAAAACCCTACAACCCTAAACCCTAAACACTAAACACTAAACACGAAACCCTAAACCCTAAAACCCAAACACTAAACCCTAACGACCCTAAACTCTAACGACCCTAAACCCTAAAAAAAATTCTAAACTCTAAACCCTAAACCCTAAAACCCTAAACCCTAAGACCCTAAGCCCTAAACCTTAAAATCCTAAAAGAAAAAACCCTAAAAAACCGAAAAAATCCAAAAAAAAGCCTAAACCCTTAACCCTAAAAACCCTAAAAAAACAACCCTAAAACCCTAAACACTAAAACCTAAACCCTAAACCCTAAAAACCCTAAACTCTAAACCCTAAAAAGAACCCTAAACTCTAAACCCTAAAAAGAACTCTAAACCCTAAACCCTAAAAACCTTAAACCCTAAACCCTAAACCGTAAAACCTTAAAAAAAGCCCTAAACCCCTAAAAAACACCGTAAACCCTAAAAAAACCCTACACCCTAAAACCCTAAAAAACCCTTAACCCTAAACCCTTAATCCAAAACCCTAAACCCTAAACCCTATTTTCCTAAAAACCCTAAACCCAAAACCCCTAAAAACCCTAAACCCTAAACCCAAAACCCTACACTCTAAAACCCTAAACCATAAACCCTAAACCTTAAATTCCTAAAAAACCTAAACCGTAAACCTAAAACCCAAAACCCTAAAAACCCTAAACCCTAAAACCTAAACCCAAAACCCTAAACCCTAAGACCCTAAACCCTAAGCCCGAAACCCTAAACTATAAACCCTAAACCCTAAACCAAAACCCCAAACCATAAACCCTAAATCCTAAACCCTAAACCCTAAACCCTAAACCCTAAAACCCTAAACCCTAGACCCTAACCCCTAAACCCTAAACCCTAAAACCCTAAACCCTAAACCCTAAATCCTAAACCATAAACCCTAAATCCTAAAAACCCTAAACTCTAAACCCTAAACAATAAACCTTAAACCATAAAAAAATCCTAAACCCTTAAAAAACCCTAAACCTTAAAGCCCCAAACCCTAAACCCTAAATCCGAAACCCTAAACCCAAAAAAAATCGAAAAGAAAAAATCATAAAACCCCTAAACCCTAGACCCTAATCCCTAAAAATCCTAAAAAACCATAAAAACCTTAAACCCTAAACAAAAAAAACCCTAAAACCCTAAACCCTAAACCCTAAACCCTAAAAACACTAACAAAACCCAAAACCCTAATCACTAAACTATATGCCCTAAAAAAAACTCTAAACCCTAGAAATCCTAAAACCCTAAAAACCTTAAACCCTAAACCCTAAAACCTAAAGCACTAAACCCTAAATTCTAAACCCTAAACCTTAAAAACCTTAAAAAAAACCCTAAAACCCTAAACCCTAAAAATTTTAAAAACCCTAAATCCTAAACCCTAAAACCCTAAAAAACCCTAAACCCTAAATCCTAAACCCTAAAAACCTTTAAAAAAAAACCCTAAAACCCTAAACCCTAAAAATTCTAAAAACCCTAAAAAATCCTAAACCATAAACCCTAAACACTAAACCCTAAACTCTAAAAATCCTAAAAGAAAATTATAAAACCCTAAACCCTAAACCATAAACCCTAAACCCTAAACCAAAAAAACTCTAAAACCCTAAAAAACCCTAAACCCTAAAACCTAAATCCCTAAACCCTAAACACTAAACCCTAACCCTAAACCCTAAACACTAAACCCTAAACCCTAAAAAACCCTAAACCTAAACCCTAAAACCCTAACCTTAAACACTAAACCCTAACCCAAATGCTAAACCCTAAACCCAAAACTCTAAACCCTAAACCTTAAACACCAAACCCTAAACCCTAAACATAAAATCTAAACCCTAAACCCTAAACTATAAACCGTAAACAGTAAACCCTAAACCCTAAATCCTAAACCCTAAAAACCATAAACCCTAAACCCTAACCCCTAACCCCTAAATGCCAAAACCTAAACCCTAAGCCCTAAACCATACCGTAAATCATAAACCCTAAACCAAAACCCTAGACCATAAACCCTAAACCTTAAACCCTAAAACCCTAAACCCTAAATCCTAAACCCTAAACCCTAAACCCAAAAAACCCTAAACCCTAAACCCTAAACCTTAAACCCTAAAAAAACCCTAAACCTTAAAACCCCAAACCCTAAACCCCAAAAAACCTAAAAGAAAAAAACCATAAAACCCTAAACCCTGGACCCTAAACCCTAAAAATACTGAAAAATTATAAAAATCATAAACCCTAAACCATAAACCCTAAACCCTAAAAACACTAACTAAACCCTAAACACTAAACCGTATGCCCTAAAAAAAACTCTGAACCCTAAAAACCCTAAAACCCTAAAAAACCCTCTACCCTAGACCATAAAACCCTAAAAAACCCTAAAAACCTTAAAAAAACCCCTAAAACTCTTAACCCTAAAAATTCTAAAAATCCTAAAAAATCCTAAACCTTAAACCCTAAACACTTAACCCTAAATTCTAAAAAACCTAAAAAAAATCCTAAAACCATAAACCCTAAACCCTAAATCAAAAACCCTGAACCCTAAACCCTATTTTCCTAAAAATCCTAAACCCTAAACCCCTAAAAACCCTAAACCCCAAACCCAAAACCCTACACTCTAAAACCCTAAACAATAAACCCTAAACCCTAAATTCCTAAAAAACCTAAACCGCAAACCTAAAACCCAAAACCCTAAAAACCCTAAACCCTAAAACCTAAACCCAAAACCCTAAACCCTAAACCCTAAGCCCTAAACCCTAAACCATAAATCCTAAACCTTAAACGAAAACCCCAAACCATAAACCCTATATCCTAAACCCTAAACCCTAAACCCTAAACCCTAAAACCATAAAACCTAAACCCTAGACCCTAACCCCTAAACCCTAAACCCTAAAACCCTAAACCCTAAATCCTAAACCATAAACCCTAAAAACCATAAATCCTAAACACTAAACCTTAAACCATAAAAAAACCCTAAACCTTAAAGCCCCAAACGCTAAACCCTAAATCCGAAACCCTAAACCCCAATAAACCTAAAAGAAAAAAATCATAAAACCCTAAACCCTAAAAATCCTAAAAAACCATAAAAACCCTAAACCCTAAACCAAAAAAAACCCTAAAATCCTAAACCCTAAAAACACTAACAAAACCCTAAACCCTAAACACTAAACTATAAGCCCTAAAAAAACTCTAAACCCCAAAAATCCTAAAACTCTGAAAACCCTAAACCCTAAAACCTAAAACACTAAACCCTAAATCCTAAGCCCTAAACCCTAAAAACCTTAAAAAAAAAAAAAACCTAAAACCCTAAACCCAAAAAATTTTAAAAATCCTAAAAAAGCCTAAATCGTAAACCCTAAACACTAAACCCTAAACTTTAAAAATCCTAAAAAAAAATTATAAAACCCTAAACCATAAACCCTAAACCCTAAACCCTAAACCAAAAAAACTCTAAAATCCTAAAAAACCCTAAACCCTAAAACCTAAATCCCTAAACCCTAAACACTAAACCCTAACCCTAAACCCTAAACCCAAAACCCTAAACACTGAACCCTAAACCCTAAAAAACCCTAAACCCTAAACCCTAAAATCGTAACCCTAAACACTAAACCCTAACTCAAACGCTAAACCCTAAAACCCTAAACCCTAAACCCTAATTTCTAAACCCTGAACCCTAAACACCAAACCCTAAACCCTAAACATAAAATTCTAAACCCTAAACCCTAAACCCTAAACTATAAACCGTAAACCCTAAACCCTAAACCCTAAATCCTAAACCCTAAAAACCCTAAACCCTAAACCCTAAACCCTAACCCCTTAATTCTAAGACCCTTAACCCTAAGCCCTAAACCCTAAACCCTAAACCATAAACCCTAAACCAAAACCCTAGACCATAAACTCTAAACCTTAAACCCTAAAACCCTAAACCCTAAACCCTAAACCCAAAAAACCCTAAACCCTAAATCCAAAACCTTAAACCCTAAAAAAACCCTAAACCCTTAAAAAACCCTAAACCTTAAAACCCCAAACCCTAAACCCTAAACCCTAAACCCCAAAAAACCTAAAATAAAAAACCATAAAACCCTAAACCCTAAAAATCCTGAAAAATCATAAAAATCATAAACCCTAAACCCTAAACCCTAAACCAAAAAAAACCCTAAAAAAAACCCTTAAACCCTAAACCCTAAACCCTAAAAACCCTAAGTAAACCCTAAACCCTAAACACTAAATTGTAAGCCCTAAAAAAAACTCTAAACCCTAAAAACCCTAAAACCCTAAAAAACCCTATACCTTAGACCCTAAAACCCTAAAAAACCCTAAACCCTAAATCCTAAACCCTAAAAACCTTTAAATAAAGCCCTAAAACCCTTAACCCTAAAAATTCTAAAAACCCTAAAAAATCCTAAACCCTAAACACTAAACCCTAAAATCTAAAAATCCTAAAAAAAAATCCTAAAACCCTAAATCTTAAACCCAAAAAACTCTAAAACCCTAAAAAATCCTAAACCCCAAACCCTAAATCCCTAAACCCTAAACCCTAAAACCTAAAACCCTAAACCCTAAATCCTTAACCCTAAACCCTAAACCAAAAACCCTAAACCCTAAACCCTAATCCCTAAACCCGAAACCCGAAACCCTAAACCCTAACCCCTAAAAACCCTAAACCCTAAACGTTAAACACTTAAACCCGAAATCATAAACCCTAAACCCTAAACCCTAAAAATCATTAAAAAAAAAACCACTAAAAACCAAACCCTAAAAACCCTTAAAAACCCTAAACCCTAAACTCTAAACCCAAAAAACTCTAAAACCCCAAGCAACCCTAAACCTAAATCCTTAACCCTAAACCTTAAACCATAAACCCTAAACCCTAAACCCTAATCCCTAAACCCGAAACCCTAAACCCTAAACCCTAACCCCTAAAAACCCTAAACCCTAAACCTTAAACCCTTAAACCCGAAATCATAAACCCTAAACCCTAAACATTAAACCCTAAACCCTAACCCCTAAACCCTAAACCCTAAACCCTAAAAACCTTTAAAAAAAACCACTAAAACCCAAACCCTAAACCCGAAAAACCCTTAAAAACCCTAAACCCTAAACTATAAACCCAAAAAACTCTAAAACTCCAAGAAACCCTAAACCCTAAACCTTAAACCCTAAATCCTAAACCCTAAACTCTAAACCCTAAAAATCCTAAAAAATCCTAAACCCTAAACCCTGAACCCTAAACCGTAGATCCTAAACTCTAAAAACCCTAAACTATAAACCCTAAACCCTAAACCTTAAACCCTAAAAAAATCATAAACCCTTAAAAAACCCTAAATCCTAAAACCTCAAACCCTAGACCCTAAACCCTAAAAAATCTAAAAGAAAAATCTCTAACACTCTAAACCCTAAACCCTAAAAATCCTAAAAAATCCTAAAAACCCTAAACCCTAAACCTAAAAAAACCATTAAAAAAACCCAAGAACCCTAAACCCTAAAAACACTAACAAAACCCTAAACCGTAAGCCCTAAAAAAAACTCTATACCCTAAAAATCCTAAAACCCTAAAGAACCCTATACCCTAAACCCTAAAACCCTAAAAAACCCTAAACCCTAAATCTTAAACCCTAAACCCTAAATCCTAAACCATAAAAACCTTAAAAAAAACCCTAAAACTGTAAACCCTAAAAATCCTAAAAACCTGAAAAAATCCTAAACCATAAACCCTAAAAACTAAACCCTAAACTCTAAAAATCTTTAAAAAAATCCTAAAACCCTATACCCTAAACCATAAATCCTAAACCCTAAAGCCTAAACCCAAAAAACTCTAAAACCCTAAACCCTAAACACTAAACGCTAACCCTAAACCCTAAAACCCTAAACACCAAACCCTAAACCCTAAAAACGTTAAAAAAAAAACTTAAAACTCTAAACCCTAACCTTTAAACCCTAAACCCTAAACCCTAAACCCTAAAACCCTAAACCCTAAACCCTTAACCCTAAACCCTAAACCATAAACCCTAAACCCTAAACCCTAAACCCTAAACCTAACCCCAAAAAACCCTAAATCCTAAACCCTAAACCCTAAACCCTAAACTCTAAACCATAAACCATAGATCCCAAACCCTAAACCCTAAACCCGAAACCCTATACCCTAAACCCATAACCCTAAACCCTTAAACCCTAAATCATAAACCCTAAACCCTAAACCCTAACCCCTAAACCCTAAACCCTAAAACCCTAAACCCTAAAAACCCTAAACCCTAAACCTTAAAAAAAAAACTCTAAACCCGAAAAAGTCTAAAACCACAAAAAAACTTAAACCATAAACCTTGAAACCCTAAACCCTAAATCCTAAACCCTAAACCCTAAAAACCCTAAAAAAAATCTAAAACCCTAAACCCAAAACCCTAAAAATCTTTAAAAACCCTAAATCCTAAACCCTAAACCTTAAAACCCTAAACCCTAAACCCTTAACCCTAAACCCTAAACCATAAACCCCAAACCCTAAACCCTAAACCAAAAGCCTTAATTTTATTAAGAGGATTAAACACGACAATGGTAATTGGATTGAAGATAAGTTACTTCCTAATTCTGTTGCTAATTATTTATCTAATATGCTTGGTAATAAGGTTGATGTGAGGCCTCTCTTTAACTCCCATCTTATTAGTAAGAGCATTTCTTTAGAAGATAATATTGCTCTAACGGAAAAACCTTATGAGAAGGAAATTTATGCAACAGTTTTATCAATGAATGCTAACTTTACGGCAGGTATGGATGGTTTTACTTCTTTATTTTTTCAACACTGTTGGCATATTATCAAAAAAGACTTAGTTGAGGCTGTTGTTGATTTCTTCGAAGGAAAGGTAATGCCTAAATACTTTACTTCTACTGCAATTGTTCTTATCCCTAAGAAGGATAACCCTGACAATTGGAGTGATTATAGGCCTATTAGTCTTTGTACTTTCTTTAATAAGCTGACTTCTAAGATTATTGCTTTAAGGTTAGGCCCCTTATTACCTAAGATTATCTCTCCTAATCAAACAGGTTTTGTAAGAGATAGATTAATTTCTGACAATATTTTGCTGGCTCAAGAATTAGTGCATGACTTGGATTTAAAAACTAGCGGAGGAAACTTGCTTTTTAAGCTTGACATTTTTAAAGCTTATGATAATTTGTCGTGGGAATTTTTATATAGACTTCTAACTTTGTTTGGATTCTCGGATTCCTTTATTGGTTTAATTAAAAATTCCATTGAGAATGTTTGGTTTTCTGTTTTATTAAATGGCTCTTCTAATGGTTTTTTTCATTATATTCATGGTGTTAGACAAGGAGACCCCTTATCTCCTTCCTCTTCATTACTGCTATGGAATATTTTACTAGAGGCTTAAATGCTATTTTTGAGCATTATCCGAGCATGTATTTTAAATCTAATGGTGGTTTACCTATTTCTCATCTGTGTCTTGCAGATGATTTCATTATCTTTTTGAATGGTAGTTTTAATAATGTGAAAAGGTTGAAAGATTTTATTGGTTTATTTACCTTCGAAAGTGGCCTTAAGTTTAATGATTCTAACTGTTCTTTTTATACTTTCAAATGGATTTCTAGATATAACATTAATAGAATTAGTGCTTATACTAATTTTGCTCAACAAAAGTTGCCTTTTAAATACTTGGGGGCTCCAATTTATAAAGGTATTAAGAAATCTCATTTGTTTGATGAGATCTTTAATAAGATTCAAGGTAATATTTCTTCTTGGGAATATTATTTCCTTTCTTATGGAGGTAGACTTACTATTCTGAAGAGTACTTTGAATTCTATGGCCTTTCATTTATTTCAAGTTATTAAACCTAATGTTGCTACTGTTATTAGGTTGGAAAGAACTCTGAATAAATTCTTTTGGGGTTCTCGATCCAACATTCATAGAATGCATTGGTCTATGTGGCATAAACTTTGTGGACCTTTAAATGAAGGAGGTTTGGGGTGCAAAACTATCTCTGATTCGATTATTGCTTCGTCTTTCAAAATGTGGTGGAATTTTCATAAGAATCAAAGCTTGTGGGCAAATTTCATGAACTACAAGTATTGCAAAGGTAAGCATCCATTATGTTGTTATTATAAGCATGGTGACTTGGCAATCTGGAAAAGATTGTGTGCTATTAGAAATAGAGTTGAACCCCTTATAGTTTGGGGGTTAAACTCGGGTAATTGTTTCTTTTGGCAAGATAGATGGCTTTTTAACCTTTCCATTGATAACTTGATTTCTACTGCTTCTTATTCCTCTCTCAAAGTTAAGCATTTTATTAGTAATAAAGAGTGGAATATGGAGGCTATTAATAATATGGTGCCTGCTGAGGTTGGCAATAAAATAAAAAAGGTAAAGTTGTCTTTCAATGGCTCTTTTATCTTTAAAAAAGTCTGGCATTACATAAGAGAAAAGAAGGATGTGGCTATTGCTTTTGATAAGATTTGGAGTAGTAATATTCCTACTTCTTATTCGGTGCTAGTTTGGAGGATTATTAGGAAGTTTATTCCTGTTGATACTATCCTTTGGAAAAAGGGTTTTAATCTTCCTTCTAAATGTCTTTGTTGCTATCATATAGAGAGTATCAACCATCTTTTCATCAATGGTGCTATTGCGGCTAAGGTTTGGATTTGGTATGATGCTTTTTTTAATACGAGTTATTTCTCTGGGCATTTGTCTTTCAACCATTTTATCACTACTTTATTTTACAATTGTACTAGATGTCATATTAAAATTGTGATGGCTATTACTCTTATTTGGTTTATTTGGATGGATAGAAATGATGCTAAGTATAGAGATATTCCTATGAATCATAAGAGGATTATTGCTAGAACTAAGGAAAAGATAAATAATTTGTACAATGCTAATCTCTTTAAACCTTACCATTTTCGTGGGTTTAAGACAGTGGCTAAGAAATTATGCTCTAAGCTTGTTGATCAGGAGGATGTGGCCTTTTTTAGGTTTGTTTTCTAAAAAAAAACCTAAAGAGAATGCTATCAAGGTAAATACTGATGGTTCTGTTGCTAAGGGTAAGTATGGTTGTGGAGGTATTTTAAGGAATAATTTGGGTAATTTAGTTATATGTTTTGCTTGCCCTCTTGATTTTTGTAGTGTTCTTTATGCTGAGTTAAGTGCTTTATATTATGCTCTTCAAATTGCACTTTCTAAAGGTTTTCTAAAGATTTGGATTGAAGTGGATGCTTTATTAGTGATTCATTGTCTTAATATGGATAACTTTTGTAATGCTGAGATTTTTTATCTTTTAAGAGACATTTAAGTGTATGCTTTCTCAATGTGATTACTCTATTTCTCATATTTGGAGAGAAGGTAATGCCAGTGCTGATTATCTTGCTTGTTTGGGGGATGATTTGCCTAGTTTAACTATCTTGGAGAATAAGGATTTTCCTTGTTTTTTGAAAGGTTTGATTAGACTTGACTTTTCTGGTTTGCCTTATTTAAGGAAATGAGTTGGCTGGATGGTTGGCTTGATTTTCTTTTCTGTTGTTGTTTTTTTTAGGGAATCCTTTGTGTGCCCTTCTCTTGGGTTGGTACTGTTGGGTTGTTTTGTTGGGGTGTTGGTTTCTTTTTGTGGGGGTGGCCTGTTTTGGTGCCTGGTTGGGTGGTGTGCTATGGGTTTTGGGTTGTTTGGAGGGTTGTTTGTTTTGGTTTTGTGTTGGTCCTCTGTTGGCTGTTTTGGTTTTTTTGGTTTTCTGTTGGGTCTTGGTTGTTGTTGGTGTTTGGTTGTTGTGTGGTTCTGTGGGGGTTTGGGTTTCCTGTTGGGGGTTGGGGTTTTGGTTTTGGGTTTTTGGGTTTGTGGGTGTGTGGGTTGGGTGTTTTTGCTTGGGAGGGGTTTGTTGGTTTGCTAGTTGTGGGTTTTTTGTTCTGTTCCTGGTGCCCTGCTCTTGGGTGGTGCTATTAGGTTGTTGGGTTTTGGTTAATGTTGGTATTTAGTTGTTGTGTGGTTCTGTGGGATTTTGGGTTTCCTGTTGGGGGTTGGGGTTTTGGTTTTGGGTTTTTGGGTTTGTGGGTGTGTGGGTTGGGTGTTTTTGCTTGGGAGGGGTTTGTTGGTTGTGGGTTTTTTGTTGTGTTCCTGGTGCCCTTCTCTTGGGTTGGTGTTGTTTGGTTGTTTTGTTGTGTTGTTGTTTTCTTTTATGGGGGTGGCCTTGTTTGGTGCCTGGTTGGGAGGTGTGTTGTGGGTTTTTGGTTTGTTTGGAGGGCTGGTGTTGGTCCTCTTTTGGCTGTTTTGTTTTTTTTTTTCTGTTGGGTTTTGGTTGTTGTTGGTTTTTGGTTGTTGTGTGGTTCTGTGGGGTTTTGGGTTTCCTGTTGGGGGTTGGCGGTTTGGTTTGGGTTTTTGGGTTTGTGGGTGTGTGGGTTGGGTGTTTTTGCTTGGGAGAGGGTTGGTGGTTAGTTGGTTGTGGGTTTTTTTGTTGTGTTTCTGGTGATGGCTTGGGAGTTGTTGGTATTCACTAGATTCCTTAAGAAATATTTTAATCTTGTTTTGGTTTCATAAGCTTTGTTAATTATTTCTTTTCTGAATAGTTTAACTCTGTTAATTATTTTTTTAGGATTTAGGGTTTCATAAGCTTTGTTTTCTTTGCAGGTTTAATGTTGGTGAAGATGGTGGATGTTGAGGTGTGCTTTTCTTGTAGATGCTTTGAAGATTTAGAGCCTTTTTTTTGGTTTTTTTTTATGTTATATTGTATCTTAGTAAGGGACTTATTGCACATTAAGTTTTCTTTTCTTTTTGAATTGTAGCTCTTTTGAGCCTTAGTGAGCGATTTGTCCCTTTTAAGGACTTTGTAACAATTCTTTCTATATGAACACAGAGGCCCCTACAGCGGGTTTTAACTTAAAAAAAAATCCTAAACCCTAAACTCGAAACCCTAAACCCTAAACCCTAAACCCTGACCCCTAAAAACCCTAAATCCTAATCCCTTAAACTCTAAATCATAAACCCTAAATCCTTAACCCTAAAACCTAAACCATAAACCTTAAATCCTAAACCCTAAACCCTAAACCCGAAACCCTAAACCTTAAACCCAAAATCCTAAACCCTAAAATCCCTAAATCCTAAACCCTTAAACCCTAAATCATAAACCCTAAACATTAAACCCTAAACCCTAACCCCTAAACCTTAAACCTTAAACCCTAAAAAAGTTAAAAAAAAAAACCCTAAAACCCTAAACCCTAAACCCTAAAAACCCTAAAAAACACTTAAAAACCCTAAACCCTAAAAAAAAACTCTAAACCCTAAAAAGTCTAAAACCCCCAAAAAACTTAAACCATAAACCCTGAAAACCTAAACCCTAAATCCTAAAACCTAAAAAAAAATCTAAAACCCTAAAAATCTTAAAAAACCCTAAACCCTAAAAACCTGAAAAAAAAACCCTAATACCCTAAACCTTAAACCCTAAAAATCATAAACCCTAAAAACCTTAAACCCTAAACCCTAAACCCAAAATCCTAAACACTAAACACTAAATCCTAAACCCTAAAACCTAAACCCTAAACCCTAAAATCCTAAACAAAAAAAAAAAACTCTAAACCCTAAACCCTAAGAACCTTAAACCCTAAAACCTTAAAAAAAACCCTAAACCCTAAAAAAACCCTACACCCTAAAACCCTGAACAACCCTAAACCCTAAACCCAAAATCCTAAACCCTAAACCCTAAACCATAGATCCTAAACCATAAACCCTAAACTCTAAACCATAAAAACCCTAAAAACCTAAAAAACCTTAAAAAACTCTAAACCCTAAAAACCCTAAAAAAAAATACTTGAGTTCATTCATTAGCTGAATATTTTAGAAAATGTTCTTAAGAGCAAGTAATTGAATTTTTTTATGTTCTTATCATTGTCAACTTAATATTGGATGCACCCACCTTAATGTAGATTAGTCTATTATTTCTTTATGAATAAATCTATCTTTTTCTTCTCAAAACATTTCACCTCGTGCTGCTATAAAATAGATTGCATGAAAAAACCTAAGGACTCGAATCAAAAGGCCATTTTAGTAACAGATTTTTAAGATGAAGTATAATAACATTATAGCTTAATTTAGGCTAATCTAAAAATAAAAGTAAAAGCAAAATACCATATATCGAAACTCAATTAGGTTTCAAAGAAAATATTTTAGGTAGAATATCATAACGAACTTATAGCCATTTTATAGGTAGCTTAAGCTGTCAGTGTCAATATTTCAGGATATTTAAAAAATAGGCTAAAAGGCAATCTCTTCGCATTCATAATAAATTAATTAGCCTAAAACTTTATAACAACTTTTTTCATCGTAATGCCCGCTCTATATATGACCAAAGCCTTGTAATGCCAATATATATGACTAATTCAACTAATTAATAATGATGAAATATATATAACATGATTAATGCAACTATTGCTAAAATTAGTACAACTTCATCAACGAATTAAATGATAGGTAAGAGAGACAAAGAAATACAAACTCAACGTAATACCTGTATTCTGGAGATATTTTTTTGGGATCGATGACTCTTTAAAACATATAATAGTAGTTCTTTGACCAAGAAGACTATTTGATTCCATTGAGGACAAAAAGAAATGCTTCAAATTAGCTTTTCCTAAAATATTTTCAGGTACATAGAAACCATTTGAATAATTGCAAGCAGTTTAGATATTTAAAAAGTATACACAATGTGCATAAATATCAACAAAATAAATAAGAAATGCAACAGAAACATAACTGAAATCATAGCTAAGAAGGCCAAAGCTACACTGCATGTCATGCAAGAAAAAACATACATCAACTCCAAAATATTATCTAACTCCAATGAACAATTTCTAATCAGGACTTATCTGGCAAAGAAATGTAGAAAATAGCATAGTATCTTATGAGAGAAATATATAAGCACACAACATCGAAGAGTTCACAACTACTTCTATTATTGAGCATGCAATGACCCAGCAAGAAATATTTACTTGACTCAAAGATGCTACAGGTGGTTGAATCACAGATCCAGGTGCCGTAATCTTGAGCTCTTGTCAAGATTATCAACTATCGCAAACTGATTCCTGCTCAGATCCAAAGTTTCCACAAAAAGCAGTTGCATAGATTCGTCAATTAGAACCAAGCTATTGTGAGCACAGGAAAAGAAATTTAAATGACTCCATACCGGTGAGTCCTTTATATATGTAATCCTACTTGCGAAAACATGCCTCAGAGCATCCTTATTTCACAAAAAGTTAGATAAAATAATTAGACCATATAACTCCACAGAGTACAATTGCCCAACTGAACAAACAAAAAATTGACAGGCGAAGAAGAAGAGGTTTTATAATATCAAATTATAATCCCTTCTATTTCCATTTAATTATACTTGTGTATATATATGTGAAAAACAACTAAACAAATATAGTAAAATAAAAATAGCTAAACAAGTATAGCTAAATAGAAAATCTTCTCTCAACTATATTACTGTTTTTCTTCTGCATTTCCTTTCTGATTCTTCAATCAATTGCACACACAAAAGAAATCAAGAAATCTTAATTTCTATGCCCAAATTACATCACTATGCTAACAGGAACAGTTGTAGGTCTCTATTTAGGGGGAAAAAGACATACCTTGCCATAATCTTCTTGAGTAAAATTTCAGGAGCAATATATATAGGAGTTCCAATAGTGGCTTTTGGTTGTGAATGTAATACTTAAGACTGAAAAAATAACATAAATTATTAATGCTACTAAAGTCCCAAGCAACTTCCAATTAGAAGAAGAGAAAAATCAAACATGAACACCAATTTGCGGCAACATAAATTAAAGCGCAAACCGTAATCATTATTTTTAAATTTTGTTAGGAAGAACCATCTTGATGCAGGTTTCCATGCAAATACCACAATGTCATCCCTCTCCAAATCCTTATCCGAAATATTTCTCCATTCTACTGCTCTTTTAAAATTATACAAGGCGAAGAAACCGGCACATGCTCCCATCGTGACTTCCTATACGACAGGAAAAGCTTCCTAGAAGAGGAAAGAAGCAAAGAAAACTCTTTTTAAACTCTCCTTAAGGCGTAGCTGTTCACGCACAGCCAAAGAGGAACCAAGAAGGGAAAGAACTTTAGCAACTCTTTTAGAACTCTCCACGCGAAGCGGAAAAGCCGAAACGGGAAGATTAATAGGCATCAATGAGAAAGAATAAGAAAATCGTGGAATCACCATGGGGAATATGAATGAATTCCATACTCGAGGTAGAAAGAGGATGACTTCCATACCTTCATCGTCATCTCAGAGAAATTCGCTAGCAAACTTTTTTTGCTTTCGTCGCAGGAGAAGACGAGGAGGCTCTTCAACGACTCTTCTTGTCATGCGAGTCTGAAGACAAATAAGGGATGTTCGGGATTCTTCTGTTCACATCATGCCCTAGCGACTTCCAATCAGATAGGAGGAGAAGAAGAAAGCGAAGAAGCCCCTATAGAGACTCTTTCAGAGAAAGAAAAGGCGAACAGACTACATAAAAGTTAGGGAAGTGGAATCCGATGAGTTTTTTTTTTTAATATCCTGAACCGTTCAGCTATTAGCATGGGGATGGCTACCGAAACTAAGCAGAATAACAGAAGAAAATGAAGCATCAAGTCTAAGAACAGAAGAAAATGAAGCATCAAGTCTTTAAAGAGTGAAGAGTTTTTTTTTAAGCAAACAGTTGGATCACATTTATATATAAAATTTAAGCTGTATTAATTTATTATAATGGACATTCATTTATATAATTATGATATATTTTTAGATTTATTAATTAGTTATAATACAATGAATGGATAAGATAATTTTAGAAGAAATAAAATGGATGGTCAAGATTTGATGTGGAAGGAAATTCAAGCGGCTTTTATAATAGATAGTATAGATATATATATATATATATATATATTAGATTTCATCATTAATTTAAGAATTTTATTTAATGACTATAATATATGATGTAATATTTATATATTTAATTGTATATATCATTAATTATGTAAATGAGACCTTAATTTTTTATTAAACTCTCTTAAATTATCTTCAAAATTCTCCTCATAAGCTCTTTTTCTTCTTATATTATTTCTATAGCTTATTTCTATAGCAAGATCAAAAGAATCTTTTATCAAAGAAAATTAATCAAATAGTTTATAAATCAATCCATTAAAAATAATTTATGGGATTAATATCTTTCTTATTTGGCGTTAATCTAAACTCTTTTATGATATATTTACACATATAACATTGAATTCAATAATTAAATAAAATTTGTTTTTTAATTTAAAATTCTAAAATATGAATTCATATTAATTTATTATTTATCTAAGTAATAGTTCACTTATTAAAATATTCAGTAAAAGATATTTTTTTTGAGAAATGTAAAAAATAAGTTTTAGCATATTCGAATATTGCAGATGTAAGTAACGCGATTTAGGTCAAACGACGGGAGTGCGAAAGGCAAATTAATTTAAGAGTGTGACTGAGAAACGAATGGACTCTCTCTTTCTTTCCTTTCTTCTTGAACCCGAAGGTCTTGAAGCCGAAGTGTTTAGGCGGAAGGCCAAGTAATCAAAGAAGCGACTCGGTCTTTCTCTCTCTGCTCAAATCACGCCGGAAACGATGGTGTGGCTGCGGTGAGGAATCGAAGGTGGGTGGGGCCTAGGGTTGGGGTTTTCTCTCAAACTCTCTCAGTCCTCGTCGATGGTCTCAAAGCCGAAGAGTTTAGGCGGAAGGCCAAGGAATCAAAGAAGCGACTCGCTCTTTCTCTCTGCGCTCAAATCACGCCAGAAACGATGGTGTGGCTGCGGTGAGAAATCGAAGGTGGGTGGGGCCTTTGGTTAGGGTTTTGTCCCAAACTCTTTCAGTGCTCGCCGAAGGTCTCGAAGCCGACGGGTTTAGGCAGAAGACCAATTAATCAAAGAAGTGATTCGCTCTTTCTCTCTGCGCTCAAATCACACTGGAAAGCATGGTGTGGCTGCGGTGAGAAATCAAGGTGGGCGGGGCCTAGTGTTAGGGTTTTCTCCCTAACTCTCTGTCCTCCTATTACTTAATTGTTTTTGTTGTACTTAAAGTCATATATAACATTACATGTTAACCATTTTGTATTAAGCTTCATGAAATGATGTAAACCCAAACTCTCTCAGTCCTCACATAACTTAATTGTTTTGTTGTACTTAAAGTCATATAACAGTACATGCTAACCTTTATGTATTAAGCTTGATAAAATGATGTTAAATTATTACTGGTGCTTTTAAGAAGTTCATTTTTAGTAATAACTAGTTGATTTATTGAGTTACTAACTCTAGTCTCATTTATAGATTTTTGGCCTATGAGAGTTCAATCTTTTTGCTCTATTCTTTGGTGAATGAAAATTCTGCTTATCTAGGATACATTTTAGTTCGAACTGATTTGAATAAGCTGATATGTATTTTCTTATGCATTTAGCTTGACTTTATTTTTATAAGTTGTTTCTCTATATTTAGAAGATCTTGCTGTTTTCTCTTTCTCATACAATGACCTCAATTCATGTTAGCACGACATAAAATAACAGACCGCATACTATCCAAGAAAATAAAAATACTAAATAATTATACAAGAATTTTATACACATGCATTAATTCTTCTTGAATTCTTAATTCTTTGCATTTAAATGATTACTTTGTTTGTAAAAGTTTTCTTATTTCTAGATGCTTCCCAGCATATCATAGTATGAGGAACATCTTCTCCATCACACTTCTCTGGGATCTTTGATGGTTGTAAGACTTATTAGAACATCAAATTTAATCTCTCATGGCTATGGGTAATTATTTAACACTTTTTTGGTCGATAGTTGTTTTATGCTTTCTTATTTTAGAATTCCTCAATTTATTTCATAATGTGTAATCCATCCTGTTCTACAATTGCATATGGTAATCATTTTTTTTTCTTGGCATATCTTTGCCTGGACACCTCAAGTTGCTGAAGGTTGTAAATCACTTTTCAAGAAAAGATGTTTTTTTAATTATAATTGATATTATAGGAATATCTGGTTATTTCATGATTTTTCCTGATGCCATTGTGAACAAGACAAGCAATCTCTTATTCTTTGGAGCATATATTTATGCGTGCTTGAATTGTTTAAGCACAACACAAATTTGAAATGATATATCTAAAGATGGGGTATTGAAAGCTCTATGCTTATCTACGTTCTCCTAATAATTTTTTCTGATGTATGAACACATATTTTTGCTGCATTTTATAGTATAAAGTTTTGCATACTAGAAAGTGATAGAGCTGGCATGATTAGTGACTACTCTGGCATATCTTTGAGGTTTTTGTTAGCTTGGTGAAGATGATAAAAGCATCATTTATTGAGGAGAAAAATATGAATATTTTTAGTCTACTTCACATTTTAAGCTTTGCGAGATTAGTGACAATGAATTTAATGTTCTAATGAAGTCTTGCTCTTAGATGTCACGCGTCACAAGAGTGGAGATGGTTGCAATCGATCAATAAATAATTATAGAAAAGATTGTGTTTTTATCATCATTGGAGATCGATGCTAGAAAGTTAACGAGGGCAAATCTACTTTCTCTTTGAGAGAGTCATTAGAAAGCATTGTGGAATAAACCTATTTTCTGGAAAAAAATCTATGCTTCAAAATGGTCTACTTCGTTCACATTGTATTGCTTGTCTCAACCAAAAAAATGTAGCCCACTTTGCCTATGGTTTAACTTCCCTTTGCCAGCAGCTGCATCTTTTGGGGTTTATTGATGTTCCATTTATTGGTTTGGGTTCTCCTTTATCTGATGATGTGATGGACCTATATGAGAAAAGCTATAATACATTTGCTTTACAATATGGTGATTTTGTTGCTCATAAGAAGGTATGTTCCTGCAATGGATTTTGCTACCAGATTTTTATTAAGTAAGACACATTCATAGCTTATAATGTTATGGATTTTCATACTTTTTACTTGTTTGGATTAGATGTAAAAAATCTTTTAGTAAATGGTGTTTAGCATATTTGCTTATCTGAAAATATTTCTTCATTCTTTGAAAAATTGATGTTGTTCTCTTGCTCTACTCTTTTTATTAGTTTCAGCCAGATGTGTATGGTTATTTTTTTGTTGATTAGGTTTGTGTCCTCATAGCTATGTTCAGATGTTATTTATATTTTTTATCATGTATTTCCTTATGTTATGTAATTGTAGGTATTATGTGATAGAAGAAGTCAATGGAAGGTAGCTACCTAGACTCAAGAATTTTTTAGGAATGTTTAGAGATACTACAATACTTATACCGATTCATGCAAACAAGATGCCATAAATACGTAAGTTTCTTGCAACTTTAGTTGACATTTTTTAATGGGTTGGGTTTTTTGTAAGAACAATCACTCTAATGCTTTTTTTTTTTCATCCAATTGAAGCTCTTCTAAAATAATTTGAAGCTATGAGCTTGAATGTTAATGCGATTGGAGCTTTTCTTTGATTTTTGAAGCTCACGCTTTTCACTTGAAGTTTGAAGCTTTTAAAGTTTAAGAAGCTTATGCTTTTTTTATTTTTAAATACTGTGAATGCATTGAGTCTATACCTCATGCGAAGTATAAGTTTCTGCCATAATTGGACAAGCATCCAATATTATTATTTTAACTCATTTTTCAATGGACTTCAAAAAAGTAGGTGTTCACTTTGTTGGGCATATATTTTCATTTTTAATTTGGCTGTATGCTTTAATATATTTTGCTTATTCTAAAAAGCCCTTTTCTTAAAGCAAATCTTTTAATCCAAAAGAAGTTAGCATATCAAATTAACATGAAGGATATTTTTAGCATTATTTGTCACTTTATGTTGTTTCATTAGAACATAAGATGTTAATGCATCTTGTTTATTTTGCTTTGATGGTATTTTTTATTAGCGTCAAAGATTTTGTATTAATGTGATGTATATGATGTCTTTGAGCTCATTGAGATTTATTATAAAACATGTTAGTCCATCTATCTTATGAATGTCTATATAGTTGTTTCATGTCATATCTAGATTAAATAAGATAGGTAAGTGTGTTGGAGCTTTATTGACATATTTTTTATATTTAGTAGGCAGTTGAATTGTAGATTAAACTTTACTTGTGCTGATATAAATAGAGAGAATATTTTTTGTGTAGCAACTTGAATGCTAATTATTGTTCCTTAATGAAAATTTGAATTAATTATGAAACATATATTTAATAATTATTTTTTTTTACTTTTTATTATTCCTATTTTTTATTCATTTTATTATGTTTATTATTAATACTTTTTAAGTGACAGAATTAACCTATTACAATTGCATGAATCCAACAGGGTCTATTAAGTTAAAACATTATTCGAGGTTTCTTCATAGAGATCATAAATGCTAAAGAATTAAGGTTGATCTCAAAGTAGGAATAGGGTTGAGACAAACTATGTTTTTGAATAGAAAACATTGGCATGATAATACAATGTCGATTCTGTTAAAAAAGTATTGCAAGTGCAGTTGGTGATATTGTCATTCTCATTATGATTAGATATGCAATTTTCAATATGTATTCAAAATAAAGAACAAGGTGAAAAAAATGAATCAAATAGACTGATAAGCCGACGAATGTAAGAAAGAAAGCATGACAATACTATTCATATTAGTGTTGATTTTTGTGCATTGAAGCAAACAAGCATGACGTTCATTTTTCATGCTAAAAATAATATTATGTACACCTTCATGATAAATAAGACACTTTGTTTAGATTGACAAGGCAAAAGATGTCTTGCATAAAATAACAAAAAAATATGTTTTAAAACTATTCTTTTAAAAAGATACTTCGTTTAGATTGGTAGCAGTGGCCTTTTTTGTTAGTAATAAAAAGTTAATATATCTGCTTACCAATTTCATTTATTTTCCTTTAGTTTAGACATACAATATATTACTGTTAGTCGAACAAATGGTTCCTTTATCATTCAACAATGAAAAGATTGTCATGGTCTCCATTTTTTAATGTAGTTTATTCTTTTGTCGAACCATAGAAGAAAAAAAATTAACTAGTAGTTTGATTTGAGATAATAAAAAACTATCCTTTGTAGATTTATAATATCCTTGTGTAGTAATACAATTGTGTATGATTTTCATTAATATAATTTATTCATTTTTTAGTTGAAATTTATGGACCTAGTGAGGGAAAGTACTGATTTTTTAGTCTATTTAGGCTTCGTTTGGGACGGCTTTCTTCCTGCTTCTTAAAGCGGCTTTTTAGTACAAAAATTTTAATTGCTTGCTGCAGGAGATGATTGACCAGTATTTTAAACTAGCTTTGTGACTTGAGTACTTATGATTAGAACAAAATGTTCCGGATAAACCACAAGTAGTTTTTAGCCAACTTGTTTTTAAGCATGCTAGGAATTTGTCATTATTTTAAGGAGCCATAGCTGCAAATTTTTTGCAGTAAATTTATAAGAATTAGTGGCTGGTATCTTAGATTTACTTGAACCAAGACATTTATTTCAAATGAGAAGCAGGTAGTTCTAGAGAAGCTCATTGTTAGCATTATCTGAGTGTTATTTAATTGGATATCCCTATGGTGGTTCGGTAACTTAGGTTGGGTTTAGAAAATTTCATGAGAAGATTTCATTTTTTGGAATTGAAATATTCTTTTCTCTATAATGAACATGGATGGGTTTTTGCCATTATACTGATTCATTTGCCTCAAATAGTACGCATTAGTATAACGATGATAATGGTAATGGAGTTGAATGATAATTTCATTTTCTAGGGCATGATTGCTTCTGGTTTTTCTCCATTACTCACACTCAGAGTTACATAAAGCAAAGTTAGATGTAATTATGCCTTGGAAGTTATATTACATGTATTGATTCCTAATGTATTTTTTGTTATTATTTTTGCTTGCCTATGTGTCTCTTCTAAATAATTTTGTGTGCAGGTGACTACTGTGGGGATCAATACTGAATGAGGATTATTGATGGCCAGTATATCAGAAGATAGTGGTGAACAAACTCCATTACAGGTTTTTTGTGACCCTTTTTATTAATGATTTGCTTATGATTATACTTATTTGTCTATGTGATTCATTTATGATTCCTCTGAAAAAGTGCGCTTGAATGGTGTTGCTACTTTAATTGGCATAGTAGGTTTCTTTGTTGCTGCATTGGTTCTTGTTGTCCTTATAATTTTAAGGACAACATGAACCTAAGATATAATTTACATGTGTTTAATTTTAGATCTTACATACTGAAGACTTGAGATATAATTACAGATTCTTCACTTGTCATATACAGAATCTTGATGGAAGTGTTCAATTTATCAAGGGGCATACAAGTGTGAAAGATGCTATAGATGGAGCTGTTAAGATTTTGACTGTTGTGGTATGTATCCATATGACAGACTTGGACTTATTATTCTAGTTACTAATTAGCCTGTGAATTATAAATAGGTGACTATTATGGTTGTTGTTGTACCTGAAGGTCTTCCATTGGCTGTTACATTGATGTAAGTGTTGATTGTATTCCTTTCTTGATGCTAAGATGTCAAGTTCTTCATGATTCTCATGGTCAATTGATTTTCCCAATTTCAGTCTTGCCTACTCAATGAAGAAGATGTTGGCAAACAAAGTATTGGTATGCTTCTCTTCTTGTCAAACTAGAATCCATATGTTCAGCTATTATTAAGTTGCTACGTTATAGCTTTAGAGGCTATCAGCTTGTGAAACGATTGGATCTACCACTACCATCTGCAATAATAAAACTGGAACTCTAACATTAAATCAGGTATCATTGTCTATGCTTCCATCATATTATTGTTATTATTGTATTTTAATTTACTTTGGATTTTAGTTTTAGAAATTAGATTGTTTGGCTTCTGATGATTTCTAGAGTGACATTGTTATTGGGAGTTGGGTAGATTAATCATATATGTTATCCTATTATACATGGTCATCTTATGTTTTAATTGTTTTTGTGGTAATGATTCAGATGACAGTTGTGGAAGCTCATGTGCGTGGGATAAAGCTAACTTATCCAGATGATGGCTAAGAGTTATCATCTTCAGTATATTCTTTATTGTATGAAAGCATTGCATAGAATGCCAATGGTAATGTGTATGAGCCAGAAGTAACATTTTTTTTTATTGAAGCCCTTCACCCTTGTTCAAATAGGTTGTCTGAGTTAGAGGTCAAATGACCTATTTTTCTGATGGAAATTTTCATTTCTTTTCAAATAATTTGATAGTTGATGTCTATTTCTGCTATAACGATTTCCAACTCTATTTTCAAAATTTTACACCAAATTTATTATTTTAGGGTGCTCTATTTGTGCATTAGTAATGTATTTGTTTTCATCGTCAAAATCAAACATAGCTTTGCTAGTTTAGTTACAGTTATTAAAAAAATTCTTTTAAATCTACATAAAATCTTCAATCCACACAATATTTTAAAGACATGTCTCTACTATACCCACCTAATTTTAATGCTAGAAGTTCTCATGTATATTTCTATTTTTTTTAATTTAGTACATCTATTGTACTTAAATTTATTAGTTTTTACCACTCAATCTTCCAATACTATTCATCGACAAGTTATAATTTCACATATTCAGTATATCTTGTAGACATGTACCATGGGTCTTTGTTCAACCAGTCTTAGGCTTTCTTACTTTAATATTCCAACTTTCAAAATTTTACTTCAAAAAATGTTTTACTAAACAAATTTAGGTTATCTAAAATAATGTGCAAGAAGATGCTATCTCTTAATATTTCAATAAGCACCTCCCAAATGATGCAAACTTAATACTAAGATTTGATATAACTCAACTTAAATTTGAGTGCTAAGGGCAACGACGAATCCATAACGATGGAACTATGAGATCTTGATCGGTCAGCTTTATACCCACTTGATAGGCTAGTTTCTATTTCACAATCATTTACCCATTTGGACACTTAGCTTATATGACCTGCATAAATTATCTCTAAGAGCCAAATCAACAATAGAACCATTAATAAGAAATAAACCAAGTAATATACACATAAATATATATATATCTAAGAGAGAAACATAATAAATTGGATTTTACACTTAAAGCAAGAAAGCAAGACAATTAACATCAAATTTAAATAACTCTCAATACTAGATAAAATAGAAAACTAACCTAAACCAATAAATAAAATTAAGTGACATAAATATAACTAATATAATATAATCTAAAATTTTATGAAGTCAAATTTAAACATAAAGAATAAATACAAGTTTAAAATGATATTAGAAATAGAGAAAGAAAGATAATAACGAATAATGAATAAACCTGGACATCAGAAAATTTGTTAAAAATCTAATAAAATAAAAAAAATCTTAAATAAATTTTCATAAACACATGAAACAATAACGAACAACAAATTAAGTACATATTTTAATTACGGCTTCATTTGGGACAACTTTCTTACTGCTTTCTAAAGCCGTTTTCTAGTATAAAACTTTTAAGATAAAAAAAATTGTATTAAAAAACTGTTTTAGAAAGTAGTAAGAAAGCCGTCTCAAATGAAGCCTAACTCTCCATCTACACCTCTAAATTTAACAAATTCTCCTACAAACTCAGAAATCCAAAAAATCAAACACTCTCTTTCTCCCTCTCACTCTTTCTAGCTCTCATCCTTTCTCTATCTCTATATCCCTCTCTCTCATGCCATTTATCTCTCTTCCTCCACTCTCTCTATTCCTACCACTTTCTCTCACTCTCTCTCACTCTCCCTCTCCCGCTCCCTCTCATCTCCATCTCCCTTGCTCTATCACACACACACACACTCTCTTTCTCTCTCTATCGCTCTCTAGCTTTAAATAAATAATTGTTGAACTACCTCTCTCCCTATATCCCTCATTAATCTCTCTCTCTCTATCTCCATTTATACCTCTTACTCTCTCATCTTCTCTATCTCTCCAAAAATACATCTTTCCATCTCTCTCACACACTCTCTCTCCCTTCTCTTTCCATCTCTCTCACTCTCTCTCTCTCCCTCACTCTCGTTTTCACTCTCCCTCTCTCTTGCTCTCTTTCTTCTTCACTTTATCTCTTCTCTTACTCTCTTTCCCTGTCTCTCACTCTCTAACCCTTCTCACTCTCCCGCTCTATCACACTCTTTCACTCTTCCTCCTTCAATATCTTGCTCTCTCCCTCTCTCCCACTCTCTCACACTCACTGTCGCTCTCTCTCACACACTCTCTCTCCCTCACTGTTGCTCTATTTCCTTTGTCCTTCTCTCTATCCCTTTATCTTAGTCTCTCTTACCCACACTCTTGCTCTTTCCAACTCTCTTTACTGTCTCTCTCCCACCCTCTCTCTCTCTCACTATTTTTTCTCTTCCTCTACCATTCTCTTGCACTCTCTCCATCTCTCTGGCTCCCGCTCTATCTCACCCTATCTCCCTTCCTCTCCCTATATCTACCTCTCTCTCTCTATAGATATATTTGTCGCCCTCTCTCTATCCATTGCCCTCTCTTTCTTACTTTCTCACTCTCTCCTTCATAGAAACTCTATCTCTTAAAATGGATCACTTACACTCATTCTCTGTCACCCTCTCTCTCCAACCCTCTCACTCTCACTTTATATATATATATATATATATATATATATATATATATATATATATATATATATCACTATCTCTCTATCTCATTATCTGTCATTCTCTCCTTCCCTCTCTCTCGCTCACTTTGCTCTCTTCCTCTTTTTATTACAAAATATCTCTCTCACTAACTCTTCCTGTCTCACTCACTTTCTCTATTTCTTGCTCTCGTTCTTCCCCCTCTCTCTCTCCCTCTTGCCCTCCCTCTCTCACAACATGTCTCCCTCTCCCTTCCTCTCTATCCCTCTTTATCTCTCCTTCTCTTTCCCTCCCTCTCTCTCTCTCTTTATCTTGCTCTCTCTTTATCACTCTCTCTCTCTCTCTCTCTCTCTCTCTCTTTCACTTTATCTCCCCCTCGCTCTCCCATCTCTCTATTATTCTCTCCCCCTCTTTCTCGCTCTCTATCCCTCTCTCTTGCTCTCTCTCTCCCTCCTTATCTCCACTATCACTCTCTCTTTCCCTCTCCATCTCTCTATTTTGTCTGTCTCTCCCTCCCAACCTCTCTATCTCTCTATCTCCCTATTTGTCCTTCTCTCTTACACTCCACCCCTTTACTCTCCCTCAATAACTCTCTCTTGCTCTCTCTTACTCTCTATTGCTTTCTCTCTCTATTTCACATGCTCTTCCTCCCTCTCTCCCTATCATTCTTTCTCTCTAAATATATCTCACCCTTACTCTATCCCACTCTCTCCATCTCTTTCCCTCCCTATTTCTCCTTCTCACTCCCTCTCTTTCTCTCTCTCCTCTCTCTCTTTCTCTCACTCCCAACTCAAGTCTATTAAAGTTAGGTGTGAGTCCCCTTACTTCCTTTCCTTAGGACTTTGAGCACAAGAATATGATAAAGCCTTCCATGTTCCTTCCCTTGCGGTCTTTCAATTTTTTATCAATTAACTTTTTTTCTTCTTTGAAAATGACATGCACTGCTGCCCTTGCTCCCTAGCAGGATACCGACGAGCCATTATGATTTGCAAGTCACATCCTAGCCCACTGCCCATCTACTTATAACAAATGGTCCTTACAACGGTGGCTTGGAGCAAACTTCTCATCATACCTAAAGCATAAACTCTTAGCTTTAGGTGTCCCTTAAATATCTGACTCAATCAACCCCTTGAAGTTCTCTCCTGGTCATACTCCTTGACCTTTATCCCTTGTGGCTTCCTTCTGAATAGGCACTATCTGTACTTTTTGTGCTAAAAAGATAGTGGTCGTGCGGTAGATAACTCCCGAAATGCTGTTATAACTACTCATCTAAAGGAGTTCTTATTCTCCACTAACTGGGCTAACTCCGTAGCTTCCCCTAAGCCTCATGGTCTCAATACTCGAATATTAGGCTTGGACACCTTCATAAAGTTCCACTCTAGCATAATTTCTAATAGCCTTCTCAATTAGAATGAGAAGTACTCGAAGTCTTTTTCTTGATTGATTCAAAAATATTTTAGTGGACAGTCTTTGAACTCTTTCCTTGATCGGATAGGATCACACATCTCTCTAGTGGTACCAAGAAAGAGCCTTCACCTCAAGACATAGAGCGACTGGGGTCAATTTTTCATCTTTAATGAACCCATTCATAGCAAAATATCACTCCACCCGATAAATCCACTCATGTGCATCTTCTTTCTATAAAACTGGCATCTTTAACTTTCTCACCCTAGGATCGATACCGCCCCAATTGCTTCCTCCTCCTCTAGTGTAGTTGGTGTTGTGATCCCTCCATGTCTCCCTCTCCCCCAAATTAGCTCTTCGATCTTCACCATCCCAATTTCTTCACTAGGCATACCCTTCACCCATTCCTCTCATTGGAAGTGGCTCTAAAGGTGGCATCTCCTCTTCTTCCTCCAAAATTTTCACCTCCCGATCCTCCCTCATCATCCCCATATTTGGGTTTTCCCAACTTGTTCGGTCAATGGTTTTGTTACCTCTAATGATGTTGTCTTGTTGGCTTAAAACTCTAACATCTTTTTCATCATCTCTTCCAGATTCAAAAATTTGCCCTCAATTGCTGAAATTTGCTCTCTAGATTTAGATTTTAGGTTTCCAATATCCCCATCAAGCCTCTTGTCCAAAACATCAATCTCCTAGCTGCTATACGTCCGAAAAAAGGTACTCTTTTACCAATTTTATAGATATTCGATCTCCAAACATCAAAAAAAGAAATAATAAAGGGAAAACGAGTAGACATTAGCGAGAAAGAATGAGATTATGGACTAACTATCCTAATATATGATGGAGGAAGATTATTGAAAGAAGAAACTTTCAAAAGGAAATTTCCACAGATAACAATAGAAATTTGGGTTTTTATGATAAGTAATTACATGTAGAATTAATCCCCTTTGAGCACCCCACTCTCGTTGGAGGGGGGCACACAGGGCTCTTCCGCTCGCCAGCTAGACTGACCCCCCTTGTTGGTGACGGGTTGATTGGTTGGACCGGCTCAACCGGTCCATCATTTAACTTATGAGCTTTTTAATATTCAGCTATAAATAATTCATGGAAAAATTAAATGAAAGTTTGCTAAGATACTCAAAATTATGATGCTAAATTCAAGTCTTTATTATCTCAATATTCTTTCATAATCCATTACCTTATTATACTTAAGATTGTGTTTTCATAACCTAATTGTTTTTTACTCTAGAAGTTATTTTCTATTTTATATTTTCAATATGTAATGTAATATATTTTCAATTATTGAATAAGGGATATTGATCATCATGCAACTTTTATTAGCCTCTTTCACAATGGAGCATGAACGCATTCGATTGTTCTTCCCTACTCTTCTTGTTGCCAATTAGTTATGTTTAGTGCATCAACTAGGGGTCACAATCTTACCAAGTTGCCTGATGGGAGCTAAGATAGTTGTTGACATTGATTGACGCGATATGTATAGTTTACTCTTTAGAGGTAGATCTTTGTAGGTTGCTGAGTATGATTTCCTTTAATATAATCTATTCACTATTTAGTCTATATTAATGAACCTAGTGTAGGAAAGTACTGATTTCTTTAGTTTATTTGATGTGATATTTTACTCTACGATAATGAATCTCACCATAATTAAATTATTAATCATAATCAGTAGCTTTTTCTTTATCATTTTGACCAATTTTATGAAACATTTTCCCTTTATTCTTTTTGTATATAGCATTAAGTGTCAAGTCTATTTTTTTGTATATTTTTTATTTTAATTTTATACTATATGCTGTTATTTTTCTTTCATTATCCTTTCATAGTGATTCTATTTTCTTGCATATTAGTGTAATTTTAGACACACTTGCTTTCCCAATATATAAAATCATTTGCTATTATATTTTTATTAATTTATCATATGAGTACTTTAACTTTTTTATTTCTTCACAATCATCTTTTCCTATTGGTGACTCTATATCACCTAATACTCAAATCTATATGACATAGTTGGGCTAATTGTAGTTATGTAGCATTTGGTTTATGTTTTTTTGAAAATTTATTATAACTCAATACAAATTAGGCTGTGTTTTCATAACTTAAATTGATTTCAACTCTAGAAGTTATTTTCTAATTTATAGTGCATCAACTAGGGGTCGCAATCTACCAAGTAGCCTGATGGGAGCTGAGATAGTTGTTGACATTGATTGATGCAATATTTATAGTTTACTCTTTAGAGGTTGATCTTTGTAGGTTGCTGAGTATGATTTCCATTAATCTAATTTATTCACTATTTAGTCTATATAATGGATCTAGTGTAGGAAAGTACTGATTTCTTGAATTTATTTGATGTGATATTTTACTCTATGATAATGAATTCTCGCCATAATTTGGAATTATTAATCATAATCAGTAGCTTTTCCTTTATTATTTTGACAAACTTTATGAAACCTCTTCCCATTATTCTTTTTGTATGTAGCATTAAATGTCAAGTCTATTTTTTTGCATTTTTTTGTGATTTTAATTTTTTACTATATGCTGTTATTTTTCTTTCATTATCCTTCCATAGTGAATTCTATCTTCTTGTATATTAGTGTTATTTTAGACACACTTGTTTGCCTAATATATAAAATCATTTGTTATTATATTTTTATTAATTTATCATATAAGTACTTAACTTTTTTATTTCTTCACAATCATCTTTGCTTATTGGTGACTTTTTGTCACCTAATACTCAAATTTATGACGTAGTTGAGGTAATTATAGTTCTATACATTTAGTTTATGTTTTTCTGAGAATTTATTATAACTCAATACAAATTAGGTTGTGTTTTCATAATTAAATTGGTTTTAACTCTGGAAGTTATTTTTTAATTTATATTTTTGTTATTTAATGTAATAGATTTACAATACTTGATCCCATTTTTTAATTTGTTTTGATATTTTAACTATATTGAGTCATATATTTAAAACTTTAAATCATTAAATATAATATTTAAGAAAGGTTAACCTGGTGCTTAAAGAGTTAATTTAAAAACTATTTTATTATTTGATTTGCAAGAAATGTCATAGGTTTACTTGAGATTGGAAAGATAATTTTTAGCTTTTAGTATCTAAGCCATTATGAATCCTATTCATATTCATTAGGAAGTGATTTTAATCTTGTTCATATTCTTTTAGTTTGGAATGTGCTTGACCCAAAATGATCATTGTTATTGACATACTTTTTTAGGAGTTGCTTTTAGCTTGGCATTTGAAAGGTTTGGATGCTATATGTAGCTCAACACAAAATTTTACCTTGAAATGAATGGCTATAATGTTGTACACAATTAATGGAAGAATAAGAAAATATTATTTATTTACAAGCAACTCAATGGATAGGAAAAAAAATTTAAACAAAAGTTAGAAGTTATTGTATGGTGGAAAGGTTGATAATAAGAATTGAGCAATGATAGTATTATATAGATCCTTGAAATTTAAAATTGTTCAGTGAATTAAATTTTTGATATGGTGATTGCTTTTAAGATAATTATCATAATAATATTATAATATGGGTAGTGCTTATACTTATGTTCTATTATAATTTTTTTTTTCAAATATTAGTTTGGGGAAGAGTTGGATGAATTGCTAATATGTGTATGCTTAAGGAAGAAAGAGTTTTGTTTGACTTAAAATGAATATAGGTGTTCTAGTAAGATAAGCTATGATAGGATTCATTATGGATATTGATTAAGGCATAGAAATGCAATGGGAGAAATTATATTTGATATCACAATAGCCTATGATCTTGAAAGACTTTAAGAAATGATAAGAATAATAATTTTCAACTAGTTTTACTAATTAGAGCCACCAAATCATAGATCAAATTCTTTTAAGAGAGTATTTTTCTTATAAAGATTATATGATAATTTTAGGAGGATTTAAACAGTAAATATATAATAGTAGTTATGAATGTATATCTTAGTATTAAGAAAACAATCAAAAGAATTAATTGCTCTAGGATAACCTGGTTGAATTTGAAATGTGCAATATTGTTAAATTTTCAAGACCGATTACTTAGCGAGGCAAATTGATATCCTTTAATTGAACCATACTTATTATGCAATATGTTAACTAATTATGTTTAGAAATTATCTTATAAATTATAAGAGGCTACAAATAGATGATAAACTAAAAGGGAGATTGATGATGGGAGTGAGAAGGTTTAAAGATTTTTAATAAATAGATGGTAGATAAAAGGGTGATTGGTGATGGGAGTGAGAAGGTTTAAAGATTTTCATGAAAAATAAAAATGCTTTTAGAATGTGTTAAAAATTGATTTTTACTATAGTTTAGGATAATGATGATAATAATAAATATTTAAATCTTGAAACGAGTATAGTGTGCAAAATAGAAGTATTCAATATTTTTATTTATAGCAAATATGATTCTAAAGAAGAAGGAAAATGAAATATAATGTAGCCAAGTGATAAAAGGTTTAAAGATGTAGGGATTTGATTATTGGATAGTAAAAAAAGTATTGGTAATTAAAGAAGTTTAAAAAAAATGACAATGCTAATGTATGTACATGAAAAATATTTAGAGGGTTAAATTAAGAAATGATTATATTAAAGGAATGATTAGTGATATATATTAAATATAATGTTATTGAACAGAAACTTGTACAATTAGTATATGTACAATAAAAAATAAAATATACACCCATTATATGAATATATAAATTGTATTTGAGGATTATGAATGTGAAAGGGTTGACCTTAACATGGATAGAAGTTGTTTAAAATGATTGCAAAGACTAAACTTAATGCTTCAAGCAACACTCAATTGGAGTGAATAAAAAATGCTTATTTGTAGACAATTGGAATAAAGCTCTAATAATATTAAGGTGCATCTATGGAAAGCTTGAGAGGGATAAATTAAGAAATGATTGTATTAACATAATGGATATTTATTCAAGATAAGGTTATTGAAAATAAACTTGTGTAGTTAGGAATGCACAATAAAAGTTAGAAAATATATCCATTAGAAGAGTATTATATTTGAGGATTAGAAGTTGTTTTAGAATAGTTTGCGAAGAGTAGATTTAGTGGGCAATACTTTTCTGGAGTGAATAGAAAATGTTGATTCATAGATAATTGGAATAAAGTGAATGATGCTGAAATGGTCAATTAAAATACAACTAAATTTATTTTCATAGAATATTCAAAATCATTTGTATGATAATCTAAGATCATTTCCATTTTAGATTTTTGTCTTCTTTAGGATATACTTGTTTTTTCAATAGCCTTTATTTACATTCATTTTTCGTAATGTTATGTTTTTTCAAATTTCTTATTTTTTCATAGTTTCATTACATTTTTAGATGTTGTAGTAGCAGTTTGTTTTCTTTCTGATTATTTTTTTAACATTCATTTTGTTCTACTAATATTTTTGTAAATTTTATTGATAAAATATTTTTGATTTTTGTGATGATTTCCAAGAATCTATGGAGAAAGCAATTAAAAATAATATTTTTAAATAGTTGTGCTTGCTATTGATGCCTGTTACAATCTCTCAGGTTTATTATTATTGCTAAGTTGTTTTTGTATTATTTTTTATGTAGGTTGTCTTTTGTTTAATTTATGAAATTTTAACATATTTTAATTATTTAATGATTTTGATGCATAAATTATTCCCCAAAAAAGATAATTTGAAAATGCTCATGAACTCTTTGATCATCGATATTAGAATATTCATGCATCTTCAAAAGTTTGACATTCGAATCGTGCCTTTAGTTGGAAAAGGCCCAGTGAAATATATTCTTTTTGAAAAAAAGGTGTGATACTAAGGTAATGCTAATTATTGTATTAGGTTGATATTCCAATATTTCACCTCTTATTGTGTGATAATCTACTTATATCTTTTTATATTTTATTTAACTTTAACTTTTCCTTTTTTGTTGAAGAAAAATAAATTGGAGGCAAAACTTGCTAATGTTACAGGGATATTCAAGACAACTCATAAAGCTGGAAAAGTATTACTTTTTTGTTTATCAAAATATTATCTATTATTTTGAGTTTTACTATTATTTCAATCTCTCAGGTTTATTATTATTGTTAAGTTGTTTTTATATTCTTATGTCGGTTGTCTGTTTTGTTTAATTTATTGAATTTTTAACATATTCTAATTATTTAATGATTTTGATGTAGAAGTTATTCCCCCAAAAAGAGATTTTGAAAATGCTTCATGAACTCTTTGATCATCAATATTAGAAGGTTCATGCATCTTCAAAAGCTTGACATTTGAATCGTGCCATTGGTTAGAAAAGACAGTGAAATTATATTCTTTTGGAAAAAAGGCGTGATACTAAGGTAAGGCTAATTATTGTATTTGGTTTATATCTATTTATGCACGCGCGCGCACACACGCACATAAAATAAAATAAAATAATAATAATAATAATAAATAAATAAATAAATATATATATATATATATATATATATATATTCACATTCACACATGTCTAATTTACATTGATAATAGGAGGAAGAGGTCTATTAAACGGCTTTTGACTACTGAGTTGAAAGTGTTTTCGACATGGTGTTGAATTTGATTAAAGCCGAGTATTGGACTATTAATTGTAGATGTTTAGGCAGTTTTTGGGAAAGGTAGAGTTTCCTCGAAATAAAAAATAATATTTAGAATTTACCAAATAACAAAATTCGTTTATGACCTTTAAGATTTAGATTATTTTTTTAATCACTTCAACTATTATTTCTTTCAAAATTTCAACAGATATAAGGATGCATATATGTAAGCTAATATGTTAATTATGCCAAAATTTTCAAACCAATAAGCACGCATATCGACAACCAATCCACCTAATTTGGTATCCAAAGATGTCCCTTACTTCTGATCGATGCTTGGTCATCAAGGATGAGATCTTGTCTTTTTCTCGATTGAATTTGTTTCATTAGCTTATGATATTCCCCACTAGATTCATCCTCCTATCGAACTCTTTCATTCAAAGTTAGATGTATTATCATTTGATATAGGTTATTAGGGATTTGAACCTTCTAGCTAATCACTTTTAATTGTAATACTGTCAAATGTTTGATCAATTTATTGTTGTAAATTAGCATCCAATTGGCATGTCCACTAAATTTCCTATTCAATGCATTAGCCACCACATTGGGCTATATTGGATATCTAGATCATAATTCTTGATTAATTCTAATCATCTTTGTTGCCTCAAATTTAATTCCTTATTGTAAAATATATTTTAAATTTTTGTGATCAGTAAATACTTCACACCTCACACCATATAAATAATTCCTCCAGATTTTCAAAGCTAACACTATTGTAGCCAACTCTAGGTCATGTGCTGGACAATTCTTTATCATTAGTGTTGATATTAAGCTCCATTATAATATGACACAAGATAATAATGTAGTTGGGTAGAAGTATAGGTATGTAAGAATATAAAATTTTTTGGATCCTTAAAAAACATAAAAATAAGATTATTCTTAAAATCTCTAGCAAGGCCAATACAAGCCATGAAATATGGATTCCTTCTTAGATAACCCTTCATATATAACTTTATTACTCCTTTATCGTGTTTACTCGTTACATCAATTTAAAACTAGCACCCACATCAAAGGTAAAATGCATGTAGAAAAAAAATGATTTACTCATTTAAGAGGAAAAATTGAATATATCTATACTACTGTAAAATGTGGATTGTGATTCTGCCATTAAGCGATCCTCATTATTATTTTCCTAATTAAAATTAATCTGCACTGTTTGATTTCGTGCCTCTTCAAATTCCGCTCTCGACTTCCCATTTCTTTCTTCGGCTTCGCGTGAGGTGTTTTGAAACCATTTCTTTTTTCAGCTTCGCATGAGGAGTTTTGAAAGTGTTCCTAAAAGGACCTTCTTGGCCTTCTTCTCCTCTCTGATAGGAAGTTAGTCTTCACGTGAGTAGTTTTGATAGAGTCGGTAAAAGGACTTTCTTCGCCTTCTTCTCCTTTTGGATCGGAGGTTACGACGGATTCCTCTTCTCTTGGTGGGAAGGAGATAACAAACTGAGTTGTTGAAATTGAAAGTCATGACGGGATTGGAAGTCACGATGAGAATTCGCTGAGAAGGTAAAGATTGTTTTCTCCTTTTTCTCCTTGAGTGCTTCTTTAGGAATGGAAATTCTATGCTATTTTCTTTTTTTTTAATTCATTGAAACACTTAATTAATTTTTACTATTCGATAATACTGAAGTTAATTCTTGCTTAATTCATGTCTAGGAACCCAGATGAGTTATATTTCAAGATGATAAGTTCGAGAGTGATTGATGAGCATATAAACCAAAGTAATAAACCATTAACTCATTATTTAATTTTATTTTTTCAACTTTTCATATTTTTTGTTTTGTTTTGTTGAGCTTCTTGTTTAATTATTTGTACATCTTTTTAGGTGCCAAGAAAATAAGTATAGCCACAATGTACCCATGCTGATGAAGATTTAAGATATTGGATATGTCATTAAAAAACTTTAGATTGTGAAGAAGGTTAGTATTAGGGTAACACATTTTTTATGGCTAGATGAAACATTGTCATTTCATTTGCTTATTTCTTTCTTTCTTTTTTTACATATGTTGCATTTGCTTTGGAGAAAATGGATCAGAAATATTTTTTACATCACAGTGAAATTTGATCATTTTGGTTTAATTGTGATACATAAAAAAATGATTTTATGAATGAAATTTTAACTTATGTATTTCTTTTTATGTGATTTTGCTGAAATCCAAGAAAAAGCTAAAGTAAAACCTTAAGCATGAATTACATGGTTGTTCACTTTCTCCTCCATCAAACAAATGGGGAAAGCTATTTTCAATTCATGTTCTTTAATATCTCCTTTTCCATTTCATTTTAATTTCCTCTCTCTCAACTCCAAACCAAATGGAGCTATCCTCGATTATGGTAATGAAATTTTTGTTTATTAATCTATAACAATAGATGAAGAAACTCTATTTTTTGAATGAGAATTACACTCTATACCCGATCAAATCATTGAATTTTTAACATGATCTATATTAGATATATCATTATATATATATATATATATATATATATATATATATATATATATATATATATATATATATATATATATATATATATATATAATGCCCAACATTTTCTTGTATGTCAATCACATCACTCTTATTTTTAATGTTATATAAAATGTGTTCAAAATGCATTGACTTTGTCGATATTAAAAAAATGATATGTTTGGGAATCGATTAAATTGGTTAGTGATTATGACTGATTCATTGAAATTTCCTTGAGTGGCATTCGTTTTTTTGATTCACTATTAAATTGAGTACGCTACTTTTATGATCCCTGCGTTCATTTCTTCGTGAGGTGTATGATGATCAACTTTACATTAATTTATGAAAAGAGATGGACCTTCTAGTAATGTATCCATGAGTGTGTTATTTTTCCCATGCAATTGTAGTCTTTTAGTGAGTGAGAGTTGTAATGGGTCATTGGCAATAATGGGTCATTGGCACCTTGTTATTATTGTGTTTGTGGAATCACCACACCCATTGATCGAATATTGAGAATTGATAGCTTCACTAGGAACACTTTGATTTTGATCTATTTAGAATATTAAAATCGATTTTGGCCATCTAATCTTATATTTGAGATACGAGATGATGAACCTAAAGTAGTGTTTTGTAATAAACATATTATTAAGCTTAAACATTATATTTTTTATTTATCATTTACATTATTCTTGGCTTTTTGAACATCTTATTTATTGATTAAAAATTGATCTTTCCAGTTTGGTCAAATTGATAAGTAAACATCTTAATTCGTAGAAGCAATTATAATTGTTGTTTAATAATTAAATTTACTTTGTGCTATTAACATCATGGAACAAGTGAACCTTAAGTGATATTTCTATTGAACTACCAGATTGACATAAGCAATGTCAAATGTGGGTGAGTTGTTATTCTTTGTTCTTAACTATTATTGGCATGCATTATATTTCTGATAGGATTTCACTTCCTTTGTTTTTTTATTCTATGATTTTAAATTTATCATTCTTGGCCATACCTTAATGACATTTTTGCATTCGTAGAGCATTATTATTGCCTTTGGTGTCTTCTCATTTCGAGTTAGGTGGTTTAGGCATAGATATATAATGAGAAATAATTTGCCCATTAGACCTACTGTGGCATTCATAGAAGTTGTCCATATAAAATTGCACAAAATAACTTTTATACCATATTCAATGCTCAACATGAATAGCTTTGGCAACACAAAAGAGCTTGGGAAAGTTATTGCAAACACATCTTTACAAGAGTAGAGGTAAAATTGTTTCATACCTAATAATCAATTCTTTCGTTAAATAGTACATCTCCTATCACAAATTGCCTTCAGAGATATTAAAAAGAGATGAAACTGGGGAAGGAACTTATCAAGTCTTTGCTACATTTTTGAAACAAGTAGACTACTCTGTATAGCTTAGTTTATTAGAAATTTCAGGGTGATTTTACTGAGAAATTGACTATTATTGGCATGAAATGTTTATTTGCTTGCAAATAAAAGAATTGGGTTTTTTTTTTTCGAAATCCCTTTTTCTTTGTGGCTGAATAGAAGAACTGGGTATTTTTTTAACCCCTTTTCTTTATTGTTCTTTATTTATTGAATTATAAACTTAGATGTTTGATAGTAGAACCTTATAGGTCCAATTCAACAAACGTGATAGCAAGAACAAGTTAAGAATAAGTGCAGGTGATAGCAAGATTATATTGCATTAGTATAAGTTTCAAATTTGGTGCTAATTTAGCCTAAAAATATTGCATTTTTAGGATTATTAATATGAAATACGTTTTAGAAATGACCTGTAAATTATTGAATAGATCACATTTTAGCATCAATAATTTATATAGTAGAAATAATAGGAAAATCATCTGTTAGGATACGCTTGTAGGAAACAAGAGTCTCCATTACTGAAATTTAATTTTAGCACTTTGCAAAATAGAACTTGAGAAGAACTTGGAAGGAAAATCAGAATCAAACTTCTTTATTTGATAATAGATGAAGGAACACAACAAGATACAATGGATCTTCTATTGGAGAGGAAGATCCGATTATCCAAAATCTCTAGACGCTGCTAGAGCCCAAGCTAAAATCAAGAACCACGAAATTACAGCAAAACATAGATAAAAAATCCTAACCCTAGCCTCCAAATATGCTTAAGCATACAAAATGATGTCAAATCCCAAAACAACCCATTATATATGAATTTTCCCCCATAAATCCTCCTTAATTTCCTCTTAATCAAGCAAGTGGACCCCCACCATCAAGGGCGGCAAGCATGGGGGACAGAACTTCCCTGTTCCGCCTCTTATAAAATTAGACCGGTCCTTAGATCGGTCTATCAATACGCCCCTCCTATAGAGCCATTGTCCTCATGGAGGAAGGAGGGAAACTAATGCTTCACCCTCTCGCATGTTTCCCAAGTGGAATCATTGTCAGGTAAGTCCTTCCACTTAATCAACACTTCCTTGAACTTTCCCTCACCTTGACGAACCCCTTTAAGCTCATGTGGTTCCAAAACCACCTCCAGATCCTATGTCAGTGTCCATGGTAGTTCTGAACTAGTTGCATGATCCTCCACTGCTCTCCTCAACTGTGATACATGGAACACTGGGTGTATGAAAGCCGTTGGGGGTAACTTTATGTAATAAGCCACTGCTCCAATCCTCTCTAATACCTTTTAAGGGAGAAAGTACCTCGAGGCCGACCCCACGTAGTGGGATAAAGGCTTGATATTGATGTTGTTGTTGTATATTTCTCATCATTGGGACTAATAAAGATTATTTCAGTTCTTAATTGTAGCCACACAAGGATCTCAAAACATCATTTTTGATGGCTAGGTGCAAAGTTGCTGATAGTTATGGAATTATGCTTGTGAGTTGTTTTGTTTTGTATCTTGCAGAATAGCAGTGTGGGCATTATCATACATCTCTAGTTCTATTGTTGCTTGGTGCATTAACTCGATCCAATAAATGCTGCAAGAGATGATTGACCAGTATTTTAAACTAGTTTTGTGACTTGAGTACTTATGATTGAAACAAAATATTCCAAATAAATCGCAAGTTTTTTTTAGCCAATTTGTTTTTAAGCATGCTAGGAACTTGTCATGATTTTAAGGAGCCATGATTGCAAATTTTTTTGCAGTAAATTTATAAGAATTAGTAGTTGATATCTTAGATTTACCTGAACCAGGACATTTATTTCAAATGAGAAGCATGTAGTTCTAGAAGAGCTCATTGTTAGCATTAGCTGAGTGCTATTTAATTGGATATCCCTATGACGGTTCTCTAACTTAGGTTGGATTTAGAAAATTTTATGAGAAGATTTTATTTTTTTTGAATTGAAATCTTCTTTTCTCTATAATGAGCATGGATGAGTTTTTGTCATTATACTGATTCATTTGCCTCAAATAGTGGGCATTAGTATAATGATGATAATGATAAGGGCATTGAATTCTGATTTCATTTTCTAAGGGCATGGTTGCTTCTATTTTTTCTCCTTTACTCTCACTCAGAGTTACATAAAGCAATGTTAGATGTAATTATGCCTTGGAAGTTATATTACCTGTATTGATTCTTAATGTATTTTTTTGTTATTATTTTTGCTTAGCTATATGTCTATTCTAAATTATTCTATTTGTAGGTGACTGTTGTGGGGATCAATACTGAATGGGGATTATTGATGGCTAGTATATCGGAAGACAATGGTGAATAAACTCTATTGCAGGTTTTTTGTGGCCCTTTTTTATTAATGATTTGCTTATAATTATAATGCCTTTCTTATGCGAGTCATTTTTAATTCCTCTGAAAAGGTGCGCTTGAACGGTGTTGCTACTTTAATTGGCATAGTAGGGCTCTATGTTGCTGCATTGTTTCTTGTTGTCCTTATGGTCAGGTTAGTGGAACTTGTAACTATGTGCATCCATGTGTTCAATTTTAGATCTTGCAAATTGAAGACTTGATATATAATTTATAGATTCTTCACTAGTAACAAAGATTCCTGATGGAAGTGTTCAATTTGTCAAGGGGCATACAAGTGTGAAAGATGCTATAGATGGAGCTGTTAAGATTTTGACTGGTGCAGTATGTATCCATATGAAAGACTTAGATCTAGTTATTCTAGTTACTAATCAGCATGTGAATTATAAATATGTGACTATTGTGGTTGTTGATATGCCTGAAGATCTTCCATTGACTGTTACGTTGACATCAAGTTCTTCATGGTTCTCAAGGTTAATTGATATTCCGAAGTTCAGTCTGGCTTACTCAATGAAGAAGATTTTGGCAGACAAGCCATTGATATGCTTCTCTACTTGTCAAACTAGAATCCATACGTTCAACTATTATTAAGTTTTTATTTACAGCTTCGGAGGCTATCAACTTGTGAAATGATGGGATCTACCACTACCATTCACAGCGATAAAATTGGAACTCTAACATTGAATTAGGTATCATTGTCTATGCTTCCATCATATTATTGTTATTACTGTATTTTAATTTACCTTTGGATTTTAGTTTTAGAAATTAGATAGTTTGGCTTTAGATGATTTCTAGAGTGACACTGTTAACCGGAGTTGAGTAGATTAATCATATATGTTATCCTATTACACTTGGTTATCTTAAGTTCTAATTGATTTTACAGTAATGATTCAGATGATGGTTGTGGAAGCTCATGTGGGTGTGATAAAGCTAACTTCTCGAGATGATCGCCAAGAATTATCCTCTTCAGTATGTTCTTAATTGTATCAAAGCATTGCTCAGAGTACAAGTGGCATTGTATATGAGCCAGAGGTAACATTTTTTTTATTGAAGTCCTTCACCCTTGTTCAAATAAGTTGTCTAAGGTAGAGGTCAAGTGGCCTATTTTTCTGATGGAAATTTTCACTTCTTTTCAAATAATTTGATAGTTGATATCTATTTCTGCTATAATGATTTCCAACTCTATTCTTCAATGTTTTACCCCAAATTTTTTATTTTAGGGTGCTCTATTTGTGCATTAGAAATATATTTATTTTCATCGCCAAAATCAAACATAGCTTTGCTAGTTTAGTTACAGTTATTACGAAATTCCTTTTAAATCTACATAAAATATTCAATCCACACAATATTTCAAAGCCACGTCTCTACTATACCCACCTAGTTTTAATGCTAGAAGTTGTCCTCATCCATATTTCTATTATTTTTTTAGTACATCTAATGTACTTAAATTTTTTAGTTTTAACCACTCAATCTTCCAATTTTAATTATTGACAAGTTATAATTTCACATATTCAGTATATCATGTACAATGGGTCTTTGTTCTACCAAATCTTAGGCCTTCTTACTTTTTAATATTCCAACTTTAAAATTTTTACTTCAAAAAATGTCTTACAAAACAAATTTAGGTTATTTCAAATAATGTGTAAAATGATGCTATCTTTTAATATTTCAATAAGGATCTCCAAAATGATGCAAACTTAATACTAATATATGTTGTAACTTAAGTAAAATTTGAATGCTAAGGGCAACGACGAAACCAAAATGATGAAACTATGAAATTTTGATCAGGAGCGTCATACCCACTTAGTATGTTAGTTTCTATTTCACAATCATTTACCCATTTGGACACTTAACTCATCTGACATGCAAAAATCATCTCTAAGAGCCAAATCAACAATAACACCATAAATAAAAAAAAATAAATAACACACACACACACACATATATATATATATATATATATATATATATATATATATATATTAAAGAGAGAAACATAATAATTTGGATTTTTACACTTAAAACATGACAATTAACATCAAATTCAAATAACTCTCAATGCTAGATAAAATATAAAACTAACCTAAAACGATAAATAAAATTAAGTTACATGAGTAGAATTAACATAATCTAATCTAAAATTTAATGAAGTCAAATTTAAATGTAAAGACAAATTTAAAATGATATGAGAAAGAGAGAGAAAGAGAATAAAGAATAATGAATAAACCTGGGCATTAGAAAATCTAATAAAATAATAAAAAAATCTTAAATAACTTTTCATAAGCACATAAAAAAATAATGAACAACAAACTAAGTACATATTTCAATTAAGGCTTCGTTTTTCTAAAGCAACTCTCTATTACAAAAATTTCTACATCAAGGAAATTTTGTATTAAAAAGATGTTTTTGAAAGCATTAAGAAAGTTATTTCAAATGAAGCCTAACTCTCCATTCATACCTCTAAATTTAACAAATTCTCCAACAAATTTAGAAATCCAAAAATTCACAAAAAATAAAATAAAATTCTGAAAAATATAAAATAAACTTCTATGAACTTGTAAAATTATAACAAACAATAAAATAAACAAATATTTCGAATAACAACTCATTATCACCTCCAAATTAAATTAATTTTTTAATTTAGCTGAGACTTAGAAGTGTGACATGCCAAGTAGTATGACTCATAAGTAGCAGGCTTGCTTAAAACAAGCAGTGACTGTTTTATGGGTTTTTCATAACCCTCTTAAATATGAAACATTTAAAAGCCAAATAAAATCTTTAAATTACAAACAACTTAAAGAAAAATCACCCCTGGATTAAGATTAAACATCTTATTTCCTCAATAAATTAAAACACCTTCCTTAGTGTGACATACCACACAAGCTACACACACTTAGGTGTATAGCCCCCCTAGGCATGCTAGGATTAAGATTTTTTTTTCTACGTATGTGATTGATGATGTGATGTGATTGCCTACTGGATTGTCTGCATTATGGGCACTTGCTCTTATAGGACTCATAAGTAGCAGGCTTGCTTAAAATAAGCAGTGACTGTTTTATGGGTTTTTCATAACCCTATTAAATATGAAACATTTAAAAGCCAAATAAAATCTTTAAATTACAAACAACTTAAAGAAAAATTACCCCTGGATTAAGATTAAACATCTTATTTCCTCAATAAATTAAAACACCTGTCTTAGTGTGACATACCACACAAGCTACACACACTTAGGTGTATAGCCCCTAGGAATGCTAGGATTAAATCCCGATGTAAGTTTGGTTGAAGTCGATCTGCTTAAATTTGTGTGTATTCTATGAAGTATTTTCTCTCTTTTTGTTATTTTATGGTACATCATTTTTTATTTGGGTGTCACTTTCACATTGCGCCTTTAATGTTCTGGTTTACTTCAACCTATTCTCAGTTATTTGGTTTCAGCTTTATGAATACTTCATAATCGAATTAGAAGTATGAATTCAGATTTCTTCTTGTCGAAGATTAAGTTCTTTCAAATATACTTCTAAGCAAACAGCCTTTTTGGTCTAACGCTGTCTTTTTCCATTGTAATTTGTCAATCACGTGATATGCATCTGATTTACTTCTATATTATTGCATTTTAATTATGTCCACCATTAGACTAAAATGAAATGGAAATTTATCTTTTTTTGTTTCATTCACTTCGTCCATGAGCACACATATCATGTCTTTACCTGTGTAGTTTAGTGAGTATTTGTACTTAAGCTTTTATGACAATTTTTTGATTTTTAGGCTTCATTTACTATTGCATGTTATCCTATATTTCTACAAAGGTTTTGTCAAAAATTGTGATTGAAATTTTCCTTGATGCTATCAGTAGATCATTATGAGTTCATACACCTGTACTTTAAAACCTACATTCATCTCAATTTCGGCTGAATCAGAGGCCTCACTAAAGATCCTACTGTTAGTTACTTGCATTAGCTTTCCTTTGCATATTGCTACGCACACACGTTAATATATTTTTTCTCCCAATTTTTTCTTGTCATACAACAAAAACTTCTAAATTTTCCTGCATATATAGGCACATCAATTGTTTGTTCTAATCTAAGCTTGCCCTTCATGTCAAAATTGTCTGAAATCAGAGACGTTAATTACAGTTGGATTTTTTCTTGTTATTTTCTACCTGCAAGGTTTCTTGAAACAGATTAGGATAATCCTAAAATAGGAATCAGTTTGGTCCCCAAATTCTCGGTGAAGATATAATAAATCCTTTGCATTTATCATGTATGATTTTAAAAATTATATAAGTGCTAATATGCAGTGAACCTTAAACCATTTTGTACTTTATATCTTGACATATTACCATTTTAACCTGTGTTTTCTTAGTTTTATTTTTGATTTCCAATTTTTCACTGATTAATAGGGTTCTTTGCTAAATCAACTGGCAATTGCCAATGAGAATTTAGGAGGTGGTATTGTGGTCGTGATGGCTGAACGGGACAAAGAAGAAATGGAACTTGATATTGCTAAGATGGAGTTTGACTTTAGAGGCACATCTGTTATATGCAGAAGTGGAAGCCCTCTTATTCTTGCAGATATTAAGAAGGTTGCATAAGTCCTTTTTATTGTGTAATATTTTGCTGAGTTTCTTGGTTTTACTTCAGCCAACTGTCCTATAATGCTTCTAATATTCTCCCATTAAATTCACACTACAATTGAAAAAAAAAAGTTTACACCCAATTTTTATTCTGTTAAAATTTACTCTAGTTTTGCAGGTATCAGTCTCTAAAGCTCATGCTATAATAGTCCTAGCTGAAGATGGAAATGCTGACCTGGTAATTGTTAGGTAGATGGTAGTTTATGGCATATTAACTCACGTCTTCCATTCATCTCCCTTAAACGATTATATTTCAAAGTGATGCACGAGCCTTAAGGACTGTATTGAGCTTAACTGGAGTTAAAGATGGTCTGAAAGGTCACATAGTGGTGGAATTGAGTGATATAGACAACGAGGTCTTAGTCAAACTTGTTGGTGGAGATCTTGTTGAGACTGTTGTTGCTCATGATGTTATTGGTCGTTTGATGATCCAGTGTGCACGCCAGCCAGGACTAGCTTAGGTAAATTTCAGATCACGTAGCAATAATTTGTCTAGAGTGAAGTGGTTATTTTCTTCTTTAATCTGCTCATCCTCTTCTCATTCTTGTGACTAATCGCAATATATTTTTTTGCAAGATGCAGTATATTAGCAAGGCTTGTGTTCATATCAATAAGGCTCGTAAGCTAAATCACATATTTGCTGATTGCTTATATATTCATATCCTTTTTGGCTAGTTCAGTTGTCCAAGAAAAAGCCTGCTTAACTGGAAGCTACTAAGTTTCCACAAAGTTTTGAATTCATATACAAGTAGACTGGTTTACTTGTGTTTTCATACTTTGTGCTGACATTGCCAATTAGTAATTGTTTGTATAGCATTACCCTTAGTCTTCTAAAAATATGGCTAGGATTCAAATACCCCCTCAAGAAATAATATATCTTTATATTTTGTTCATCATCAGTAACTTGTATATATTGTTTTCCATTTCTTTTAAGTTGTCACTTTTCTAGATGGTTTAATTATTTTGAATTGAACAATTTCTATGCTTGTGATTGCTCAATATTAGTAGAATTGGAGTTTTCAATTGCCTCAATTTTCTATAATTATTGTCATGCTCGTGTTCAGTAAAGCTTTGCATTTTTATTCTTCCGAACATTTTGGTATTTGTCTTATACTTGATTATGTTTTTTTATATGGATTCTGCTAGTAAGGAAAGCTATGCCCTAAATCCTTCTTTAGGATCATAGCTTTGCGTTAATGAAGCCAAAAATACTGAACAAATATAGTTTAAGGATATATGTATATTTTTGGTATGAACTATTAGTATTTCTTGTTTTGTTTGTATATATCTTAAATCGAGAGTGATTGATAGAGCATATAAATCAAAGTAATAAACCATTAACACATTATTTAATTTTATTTTTTCAACTTTTCATATTTTTTATTTTGTTTTGTTGAGCTTCTTGTTTAATTATTTGCACATCTTTTTAGGTGCCAAGTAAATAAGTATAGCCACAAATCATTACGCTTCAACCGGGTTATTCTATCCCACCTCTTATAGAGAAAAGAACTTAAAGCAAAAGACTTAATAACACGGCAATACATTTATACAAAACTTCTACCCCGAGCACACGCAATGGAGCCGTAGACAGTCAAGTGAAATCCAATCCACGAAATAATTTGATCTATGGACAGCACCCATGCTGATGAAGATTTAAGATATTGGATATGTCATTAAAAAACTTTAGATTGTGAAGAAGGTTAGTATTAGGGTAACACACTTTTTATGGCTAGATGAAACATTGTCATTTCATTTGCTTATTTATTTCTTTCTTTTTTTACATAGGTTGCATTTGCTTTGGAGAAAATGGATCAGAAATATTTTTTACATCACAGTGAAATTTGATCATTTTGATTTAATTGTGATACATAAAAAAATGATTTTATGAATGAAATTCTAACTTATGTATTTTTTTTTATGTGATTTTGCTGAAACCCAAGAAAAAGATAAAGTAAAACTTGAAGCATGAATTACATGGTTGTTCACTTTCTCCTCCATCAAACAAATGGGGAAAGCTATTTTCAATTCATGTTCTTTAATATCTCCTTTTCCATTTCATTTTCATTTCCTCTCTCTCAACTCCAAACCATATGGAGCTATCCTCGGTTATGGTAATGAAATTTTTGTTTATTAATCTATAACAATAGATGAAGCAATTCTATTTTTGAATGAGAATTACACTCTATACCCGATCAAATCATTGAATTTTTAACATGATCTATATTATATATATCATTATATATATATAATGCCTAACATTTTCTTGTATGTCAATCACATCACTCTTATTTTTAATGTCATATAAAATGTGTTCAAAATGCATTGACTTTGTCGATATTAAAAAAATGATATGTTTGGGAATCGATTAAATTGGTTAGTGATTATGAATGATTCATTGAAATTTCCTTGAGTGGCATTCGTTTTTTTGATTCACTATTAAATTGAGTACGCTACTTTTATGATCCATGCAGTTCATTTCTTCGTGAGGTGTATGATGGTCAACTTTACATTAATTTATGAAAAGGGATGGACCTTCCAGTAATGTATCCATGAGTGTGTTATTTTTCTCATACAATTGTAGTCTTTTAGTGAGTGAGAGTTGTAATGGGTCATTGGCAATAATGGGTCATTGGCACCTTGTTATTATTGTATTTGTGGAATCACCACACCCATTGATCGAATATTGAGAATTGATAGCTTCACTAGGAACACTTTGATTTTGATCTATTTAGAACATTAAAATCGATTTTGGCCATCTAATCTTATATTTGAGATACGAGATGATGAACCCAAAGTAGTGTTTTGTAATAAGCACATTATTAAGCTTAAACATTATATTTTTTATTTATCATTTACATTATTCTTGGCTTTTTGAACATCTTATTTATTGATTAAAAATTGATCTTTTCAGTTTGGTCAGATTGATAAGTAAACATCTTAATTTGTAGAAGCAATTTTATTTATAATTATTGTTTAATAATTAAATTTACTTTGTGCTATTAACATCAGGGAACAAGTGAACCTTAAGTGATATTTCTATTGAACTACCAGATTGCCATAAGCAATGTCAAATGTGGGTGAGTTGTTATTCTTTGTTCTTAACTATTATTGGCATGCATTATATTTCTAATAGGATTTCACTTCCTTTATTTTTTTTATTCTGATTTTAAATTTATCATTCTTGGCCATACCTTAATGGCATTTTTGTATTCCTAGAGCATTATTATTGCCTTTGGTGTCTTCTCATTTCAAGTTAGGTGGTTTAGGCATAGATATATAATGAGAAATAACAATGTTTAAAATTGCGTAATCGGGTATTGAGGTGTTTTTCGTTCGTGAGGCGAGGCGTAAGCCTCGAGGCGTTTTGAGGCGTAAGCCTCAAAATCAAAGAATTGCGTAAACAAAAAATAATAAAATTTGTATATTCTAATAAGTAAATAATATATAAAACATAAAAATGCACAAGATATGAAGTAAAATCAAAATATCAAAATATCCTAATAATAAGAGAACATGAAATATAGTTCAACTTCAACTCAAACTCCATCTTTCCCAAATCACAGTATTCTTTTCATTAACATATAATTCCAAAAATAAATAGCAATGACATATCACATAAGAACTCATAAGTCATCAGCACTGTCATCACTAAGAGAGTCTTCATTTGAATCATCATTATGATGAACTGCTCTCTCTCCTTCCTCCTCTCCTATAGAGTCCAATGTCTCCCAAACAACTCCTTCCTCAATATCAGTTATCTTCCTCTTCCCTAAATATTTTTGAACAATATCATAATGAATAATAGTGTAATACATTAATAAATTAAAGTCTAAGAAAAGAAAACTATATTATTTATATACCTTTTTTGATTTGTTCTTGAGTTGTGGTGAATGTAGATGCTTTATGACCATCAAAGAAATCAACATTTAAATCTTCATTTTGTAATTCAGATGGCATCACTTCAACTTCATCATCTACTAACCACTCATCATCAGATGCCACGTCCTCGCAAAGCAAAGGATCTTCATCATCTATTAATCCTTTTTTCTTCAAATTCCTATCTCTGAGTCTCTTATTGTACATAATGTACACCAGTGAATTCATCCTCAATATCGACAAGCGATTTCTTCTCTTTGTATGTACTTGGTTGTAGGTACTCTAATTTCTTTCACAGCCAGATGAAGAGCATGTCAAGCCCAAAACTTTCACAGTAAACGCTGCAATTCTGGAGTCCCATCACCAAATTGAATCCACCACTCAACTAATATTTATATAAGAGAGTTTAATTAGTGTGAAAAAATAACTTTTAAATAAATGTTTAAACATTAAATAAAATCACCTGGAGATCGTTTGGCAATTGTATCATTTGCTTGTTGTAATCCAAAAAAGCCTTCTTTGTTCCTAAAAGGTACCAATTGCATGTCAGCATTTGATCTTTCAGTTGCATCATTTATTAGCCGATCCTTGTAATGATACAATCCCAACTTTATTTCAGGGTTTGTAGACTTGTTCTCTGCATATTGATACTAAGGGTTTAGGTAATAGCCAGCTGCATGCAAGTGCCGGTGAAGCTGTAGCTCCCACCTATCATCAATAATATTTCAAATTTCCCTAAACCTTCCCTCTTCGCCTCCTAAGTTGGAGGCAATCATCTCTTTGGCTTCATCCATGGCATTGTAGATGAAACCCATTGCAGGCTTCTTCTCAGCATCCACCATCCTTAAAACTTGAACTAAAGGTCTAGTGGTTGTAATGACATATAAGACATTTTGCCAAAATCTGTCATTTAAAACAATCTAATCTCTTTTCCCTCAGCCTTTTTTGCCCAAGCACAGCTCAACCACTATGTAGATGTGAACATAGCCTCTAAAGGTTGTCTAGCATCCAGCATGCTCTCTAAGGTCAAGTAAGCGGTGGCAAATCTTGTTGCTGCTGGCATAAGGAGTCCAGTACATATGTTTCCTCTTCTCCATAAGTTTTTTACCTGCAGCCTTATAAGCACTTGCATTATCTGTCACAACTTGTACAACCAAATGTTCTCCAACCTCATCAACAATGCTATCTAATAATCCAAATATGAACTCAGCATCTTTGACCTGGTCAGATGCTTCAACTGACTTTAAAAACACAGTACCATAAGGATTATTAATGAGGATGTTGATCAGACTTCTATGTTTGATATCAGACCACCCATCTGACATAATTGTTACTCATATTTGGGCCCAAGTCCTCTTAATTTCTTCAATGCTTTTATCAGTGTTTTCCAACTCCTCCTTAAGAATCCATGTTCTCAAATCATACATGGTTGGAGGTTTGAACCCTCTCCCAAATGCTCCAATTGAACGAATCTTGTTGTAATAGGCAGGTGATGTTGCAACATTAAATGGAATTGCATTTTCGTAGAAGAATCTGCCTATATCCTTACACGCTCTTCTCCGTGCCTCCCTTGCATTTTCTGGGGCCATCTTCTGTGCAGCGGGAGGCCTATCCTCTGATGTATCCACCATATAATAATCTATAGGCCCTCTAGCACCCCTAGATGAAATGGGCTTCATCGAAGAAGATGAATCCCTGACGTTGCGCTCACTCCCGTAGTAAGAGCCAACATCAACTCTGTCCTCAAATTGCTTCTGTGCAAGATGTTTTGATGTGGTAGACTTATTCATGCATGATTTTATCTCCTCCCTTACATTATCAGGAACTTTGGAGCATGGAGCAACATTCTTGTGAGACTCTGCAAGGTGTTCCTTCATCCTAGTCACACCACCCATTACAACTTTGTCACAGTAATTGTATTTTAGATAGATATATGTTTTATCACTTCTGCCTACATCCACCTGAGTACTATGTTTCCATGCTGGATTTTTTCTATGACCTGATGCAGCTTTATCCTTACTTCTGACCATACTTTATGAGAAGAATATAAAATAGAAGATCAAAACATCAAGTCACTACTAAAAAAAACAACCATACATTTTCATTTTCTTACATATCAATGGCAACCATACACATAAGTCTAACAAAAAGATATCTAAATATTACATAAATAAAAAAGTTATATTATTTTCATTTTCTTGCACTATCAATGGCTACCATTCAATCAAATGAAGCAATGTTCCATAAACCCTAAAGAAATAAATTTCACCATAAATGGATGTCTTTTCCTTTCCTCTAATCATGCTTCCTAATGCAAAAAAGCGAAAACAAAAAAAAACTCAAAAAATTATAAAACCTAGATTTTCTATAACTTGAAAAATCTTTCCTTAAACTTAAAAAAAGTACCTCAAACCAGTAGAAGTGTCTTAGAGGGCGGCCGGACACAATGGTTTCACCGGCGTTAGGCAGCGCCGGCAAGAGAGGCGGCGGAAAGGCGGCGGAGAGGCTAGGGTGCGGAACTTTTTCGTTGTCTGCGAAAACCGTGCGGAGGTTTCGTTCCTATCGGGTGAGCTGGTAGAAGAAGGAAGAGTTGGGGTTTTTTTTTTAAGTAAAACTTAAGTGCGTGGGACCCCCATAAGGCGTACGCCTCTATTAGTATTGCGCAATAGCGCCTTGAGGCGCGCCTCAATGCCAGTGAGGCGTAAGCCTCATGAATCACCAGAATTGCTTAGGCAATGAGGCTATATGGGCCCAAATTGGGCAGAGGCGCGCCTCTAATTGCGCAATTTTAAACCATGAGAAATAATTCGCCAATTAGACCTACTGTGGCATTCATAGAAGTTGTCCATATAAAATTGCATAAAATAACTTTTATACCACATTCAACGCTCAACATGAATAGCTTTGGCAACACAAAATAGCTTGGGAAAGTTATTGCAAACACATTTTTACAAGAGTAGAGGTAAAATTGTTTCATACCTAATATTCAATTCTTTCGTTAAATAGTTCATCTCCCATCACAAATTGCCTTTAGAGATATTAAAAAGAGATGAAACTGGGGAACGAACTTATCAAGTCTTTGCTACATTTTTGAAACAAGTAGACTACTCTGTATTGCTTAGTTTATTAGAAATTTCAGGGTGATTTGACTGTGAGAAATTGACTATTATTGGCATGAAATGTTTATTTGCTTGCAAACAAAAGAATTGGGTTTTTTTTCGAAATCCCTTTTTCTTTGTGGCTGAATAGAAGAATTGGGTATTTTTTTAACCCCTTTTCTTTATTATTCTTTATTTATTGAATTATAAACTTAGATGTTTGACAGTAGGACCTTATAGGTCCAATTCAACAAACGTGATAGCAAGAACAAGTTAAGAATAAGTGCAGGTGATAGCAAGAATATATTGCATTGGTATAAGTTTCGAATTTGGTGCTATTTTAGTCTAAAAATATTGCATTTTTAGGATTATTAATATGAAATACGTTTTAGAAATGACCTGTAAATTTTTGAATAGATCACATTTTAGCATCAATAATTTATATAGTAGAAATAATAGGAAAATCATCTGTTAGGATACGCTTGTAGGAAACAAGAGTCTCCATTGCTGAAATTTAATTTCAGCACTTTGCAAAATAGAACTTGAGAAGAATTTGGAAGGAAAATCAGAATCAAACTTCTTTATTTGATAATAGATAAAAGAACACAACAAGATATAATGGATCTTCTATTGGAGAGGAAGATCTGGTTATCCAAAATTTTTAGACGCTGTTAGAGCCCAAATTAAAATCAAGAACTAGGAAATTACAGCAAAACATAGATAGAAAATCCTAACCCTAGCCTCCAAATATACTTAAGCATACAAAATGAGGTCAAATCCCAAAACAGCCCATTCTATATGAATTTTCCCCCATAAATCCTCCTTAATTTCCTCTTAATCAAGCAAGTGGACCCCCACCATCAAGGGCTGCAAGCATGGGGGACAGAACTTTCCTGTTCCGCCTCTTATAAAATTAGACCGGTCTATCAATGCGCCCCTCCCATAGAGCCACCTTGTTCTCATGGAGGAAGGAGGGAAACTAATGCTTCACCCTCTCGCATGGTTCCAAAGTGGCATCATTAGTCAGGTAAGTCCTTCCACTTAATCAACACTTCCTTGGACTTTCCCTCACCTTGACGAACCCCTTTAAGCTCATGTTGTTCTAAAATCACCTCCAGGTCCTATGTCAGTGTCCATAGTAGTTCTGAACTAGTTGCATGATCCTCCACTGCTCTCCTCAACTGTGATACATGGAACATTGGGTGTATAAAAGCTGTTGGGGGTAACTTTAAGTAATAAGTCACTGCTCCAATCCTCTCCAATACCTTATAAGGGACAAAGTACCTCGAGGCTAACTTCTCATTTCTTATGTTGGCTACTATCCTCTGTCTGTAGGGTCGCAACTTTAAGAATACCCTATCCCCAACAACAAACTAGATGCCCTTCCTGTGTTCATCTACCTGCTTCTTTGTAATTTGCTAAGCCCTCAACAGGTGTCTTTTTAACTCATCCAGCACCTTATCCCTTTCCTATAAGTACTGCTTTACTGAAGATATTGGTGTGCGTCTCTGCCTAAAATGTACCAAATGTGGAGAGTCTCTCCCATACAGCACCTTAAAATGAGTCGTCTGGGAGGCTGAGTGGTATGAAGTGTTGTACTAGTATTCTGTGTATGCCATCCACTTAACCCATTCCCTAGGTGTTTCTGAAGATAAACTTCGCAGGTATGTCTCCAAGCCCCTATTTACTTTGCCCGTCTATTTGGGGGTGATAAGCGGTGCTCCTCTTCAGCACTATCCTCTGTAACAGCTCCCTGTAAAAATGACTGAGGAACACTTTATCTCTATCATATATTATAGACTATGGTATCCCATTTAGCCTAACCATCTCCCTGATGAATGTTGCTGTTACCGTCACTATCATGTAAGGGTGTCGTAGGGGGATGAAGTGAGCGTACTTGCTCAATCTATCAACTACCACCATAATCGCAGTAATCCTTTCAATCGAGGTAACCCATCAATAAAGTCCATGGTGACATCCTCCCACACCCTGTCTGGTAGTTCTAGGGGTTAAAGTAACCCCCCTAGAGCCATGGCCATGTACTTGTTCTGCTGTCATACCTCATATCTAGCTACCATATCTTCCACATCCTTGAGCATCCCTTTCCAATATAGCTCTGCTGCAAGTCTCATGTATGTCTTCTGTACACCAGAATGACCTCCGACAACGCTCCCGTGGAACTCTTGTAGTAGTTGTGGGATATGAATTGAGGTCCATGGCATAACAAACCTCTCCTAGTACAGCAGTCTCTCCCCCTTTAAAGAGTAGCCCGGGTGACTGTTCTCATCCTTCAAAAGTTCTGCTCTAATTTTTCCCAACTCCTCATCCTGCATACTTTCCCATTTGGTCGCCCCCCAATCCAGTATCAGTGGTATCGACATAGCTAACTCCTGGAGCTTCCCCATGCATCTGGACAGGGCATCCACCACCTTGTTCTCCAATCTTGGATAATAATGAATCTCAAAATCATAGCCTAATAGCTTTGACAACCATCTTTAATACTCTTCAGTCACAATCCTCTATTTCAAAAGGAACTTCAAGCTCCTCTTGCCTGTCCTGACAATGAAATGTCGACCAAATAAGTGTGGTCGCCACTTCTGAGTGGCTAACACAATGGCTATCAATTTCCTCTCATAGACTGACTTCAACCTAACTGGTTGTCAATACCTGGCTGAAGTAGGCTATGGGTCTGTGATTCTACATGAGCATGACCCTCAACCCATATCCTGATGCATCCATCTCTACCACAAAAATCCGACTGAAATTCGGTAGGGCCAAAATTAGAATTCTGGTCAGGGCCTTCTTTAGTCTCTTAAAGGCTTGTGTAGCTGCCTCTCCCCACAAGAAACTGTCCTTCTTTAGCTACTCTGTCAGCGGCCAGGCTATGTTGTTGTATCCACTCTTGAATCTCCTGTAGTACCCCGTCAAACCTAGAAACACTCTCAGCTCTCTCAGATTCATAGGTAGAGGCCATTTCTGCATTCTTCAATTTTGGCCTGATCTACAGCCACCCCTTCCTGAGAAACCACATGCCCCAAATATTCCACATTGGTCTATGCAAAGAAACACTTCTAAGACCACCCTCACATGCTCCAAATGCTCCCCCTAGCGACCTGTTGCACACCAGGATGTCATCAAAGAAAACTAGTGGAAACTTTTGGAGATATTGTTTCAAAACCTTTTTCATGAGAAACTGGAAAGTGGCCGGGGTATTTGTGAGCCCGAATGACATCACTAAGAACTCGTAATGCCCCTCATGTGTCGTAAAATAAGTCTTTGGGGCATCCTCCTCCCTTATCCTGATCTGATGGTATCCCGACTTCATATCCACTTTGGTGAACACCACTATTCCACACAACTCATCCAGTAGCTCATCAATCACTTGTATGGGAAATTTGTCCGGCACAATTTCCTTATTCAGAGCTCAGTAATCAACACAGAATCTCTACCTCCCATCATTCTTCTTGAACAACATGACTAGGCTAGAAAAAGGACTCACACTCAGTCTGACTATCCTCGCCTCCAACATCTCTCGGATCAACTTCTCTATCTCGTCCTTCTGAATATGAGGGTAATGATAAGGCTGAACACTAATCGGTGACACCCAAATCTCTATTTATGATACCAATTTTTTAGGATACGCTTGTAGGAAAGCAGAGTCTCCCTTGTTGAAATTTAATTTCATAATTTTGCAAAACAGAACTTGAGAAGAACTTGGAAGGAAAACCAGAATCGAACTTCTGTAATTGATAATGGATGAAGGAACACAACAAGATACAATGGATTTTCTATTGGAGAGGAAGATCCGGCTCTCCCAAATCTAGGGGTGTAAGTGAGCCTAGCTGGCTCGCGAGCTGGCTCGAGCTCGACTCATTAAAGAGCTCGAGCTAAAACTCCAGCTTGATGAGACTTGGCTCATGAGATGGCTTAAAACACTATTAATATTTTTTAAAATAATTTTTATTCTATTTATTAAATTTTAATATTATTAAAAATTAATAATAAGTTCTTTTTCTTCTTAAATCCTACCTAAATCTTGAATAAGAGATTTGAGGCGAATAGTGGACCACACGATGCTCGAAAGGTTGCAGGGGGTGAACCTAGGCTCGAGGCGGATGCACGAGGAAGACGACCAGGCAGTGGAAGACAACCGGACTGGACCATGAAAGTCGTCGTAGGCTCTCGAGTCAGCTTGAGCTCGTTTATAGTGGGACGAGCCGAGCTCGAGCTTGCCTTTTGAGCTTGACTCGAGCTTGAGCTGGAGTCGAGCTTGAGCTCGAATTTGAGTCGATTTTCTAATTGACGAGTCGAGCTCGTTTACCCCCCCACCCAAATCTCTAGACGCCGCTAGAGCCCAAGAAAAAATCAACAACCAAGAAATTACAACAAAATATAGATAAAAAAACCTAACTCTAGCCTCCAAACATACTTAAGCATACAAAATTAGGTCAAATCCCAAAATAGCCCCTTCTATTTGAATTTTCCCTACTAAATCCTCTTTAATTCCTCTTAATCAAGCTAGTTGACCCCTACCATTAAGGTTGGCAGGCATGGGGGGTGGAACTTACCTGTTCCTCTTATAAAATTGGACCGGTCATCATCATCTTTTGTTATTTGATAATATTTATGCCATTTTTGATAGGTGACTGAAGATTTGAGATTTATTTTCTATGAAAAGTTATTTGATAGCTGTCCTTTTTATGCATGCTTTAATACAATTTTCATTAGATGCAACTTGGTGTGGGTATGATCTTGATTGAACTTGTGCCTTTTATATGTTTATATGCAATTTAGAGAATATCTATACCTTGAGAAAAAATGAATATTTTCATTATAGAGGTTCTATGAATGCAAGGTCTGGAGATCAACCTTAGAGTCTAAAGGTTTTCGCTTGAGTAGATCTAAAACTGGATATATGGAGTGTAATTTTAGCCGTAATAGACCTAGTGAGGGGATTGTGACTTTGGGTGATCGAGTCATGAATAAGAGTACACATTTTAAATATCTTGGATCTATTGTTCAGAGTGATGGTGAAATAGATGGGGATGTTATCAGTAGAATTCAAGTTGGATGGTTGAAGTGGAGGAATGCATCAGGCTTGTTGTGTGATAGAAAAGTCTCCCTCAAACTTAAGGGAAAATTCTATAAGATGGTGGTGAGACCTGCAATGCTTTATGGTGCAGAATGTTGGCCATTAAAAGAGAAGCACAATACTAAGTTATGTGTTGCGGAGATGAGGATGCTCAGGTGGATGAGTGGATTTACTCTTAGAGACAGGATACAAATGAGCATATACGTGAAAAGGTTGGAGTAGCTCAAGTGGAGGATAAGATTAGAGAGAGTTCCTTAGATGGTTTGGTTACATAAAACGACGGCCTTCCGATGACCCAGTTAGGAAAGTAGAGGTATTAGATTTGACTTATGTTAAGAAAGGTAGAGGTACCTAAAAAGGCTTGGTTAGAAAATATTAGAAATGATCTTTCTTTATTAGATTTAAACGAGAATTTAACTTTGAACCAAACACAATGGAGAAAAAAGATTCATGTTGCCGACCCCACGTAGTGGGACTAAGGCTTGATGTTGTTGTTGTTGTTGTTGTAGAGGTTCTATGATTGCAAGGTCTGCTTAGAGATATTTAATGTGAATTAGATTGTGTCGTCTTAGATGGTTTGGTGACATAAAGCATCCACCATTCGTTGACTTGGTTAGAAAAGTAAAATGTATTAAATCCAGCCTATATTAAGAAATGTAGATGTAGACATGAAAAGAATTGTTTAGAAAGTATTAGAAATGATCTTTTTATTATATGTAAATGAGAATGACTCTTATTAGGACACAGTGAAGAAAAGGGACTCACGCAGCTAACCCCATAGTGGGATAAAGGCTTGATATTGATGTTGTTGTATATTTCTCAACAATGAGACTAACAAGATTGTTTCAATTCTTCGTTACAGAAGCATAAGGATCTCAAAACACCATTTTGATGCCTGGGTGCAAAGTTGCTGACGATTATGAGTTTATGCTTGTGAGTTATTTTCTTTTGTATTCTGCAGAATAGCAGTGTGGGGATTATCAGACATATATAGTTCTATTATTGCTTGGTGCAGGAGATGATTGACCAGTATTTTAAACTAGCTTTGTGACTTGAGTACTTATGATTGGAACAAAATATTCTGGATAAACTACAAATAGTTTTTAGCCAATTTGTTTTTCAGCATGCTAGGAACTTGTCATTATTTTAAGGAGCCATAACTGCAAATTTTTTGCAGTAAATTTATAAGAATTAGTGGCTGGTATCTTAGATTTACTTGAACCAAGACATTTATTTCAAATGAGAAGCAGGTAGTTCTAGAGAAGCTCATTGTTAGCATTATCTGAGTGCTATCTAATTGGATATCCCTATGGTGCTTCGGTAACTTAGGTTGGGTTTTGAAAATTTCATGAGAAGATTTCATTTTCATTTTTTGGAATTGAAATCTTCTTTTCTCTATAATGAACATTGATGGGTTTTTGCCATTATACTGATTCATTTGCCTCAAATAGTGCGCATTAGTATAACGATGATAATGGTAATGGTGTTGAATTCTGATTTCATTTTCTAGGGGCATGGTTGCTTCTGGTTTTTCTCGATCACTCTTGGTCAGAGTTACATAAAGCAAAGTTAGATGTAATTATGTCTTGGAAGTTATATTACATGTATTGATTCTTAATGTATTTTTTGTTATTATTTTTGCTTGCCTATGTGTCTCTTCTAAATAATTCTGTGTGCAGGTGACTGCTGTGGGGATCAATACTGAATGGGGATTATTGATGGCCAATATATCGGAAGATAGTGGTGAACAAACTCCATTACCGGTTTTTTGTTGCCCTTTTTATTAATGATTTCCTTATGATTATACTTATTTTCCTATGTGATTCATTTATGATTCCTCTGAAAAGGTGCACTTGAATGGTGTTGCTACTTTAATTGGCATAGTAGGTCTCTCTGTTGCTGCGTTGGTTCTTGTTGTCCTTATAATTATAAGGACAACATGAACCCAAGATATAATTTACATGTGTTCAATTTTACTACTACTAGGGTAAATGGAGTTGCTTGAAAAGTTAGCTTCAGCTAAGATCTCCTGAATCAAATGAAAATCCTTCGGTATCGAAAGATGTCCCTTACTTCTGATCCATGCTTGGTCATCAAGGTTGAGATCTTGCCTTTATCTTGATTGAATTTGATTCATTAGCTTATGTTATTCCCCATTGGATTCATCTGCCTATTGAACTCTTTCATACAAAATCAGTTGTACTATCATTTGATATAGGTTACTAGGGATTTGATATTTTTAGCTAATCACTTCTAATTGTAATACTGTCAAATGTTTGATCAATTTATTCTTGTAAATTAGCATCTAATTGGCCTGCCCACTAGATTTCCTATTCAGTGGATTAGCCACCACATTGGATTGCAATTTTTTTTCAAGTAATACAAATGCAACTTTCGGCTATATATATATATATATATATATATATATCACTCTCTACCTTCTTTCTGCCTTACTCTTACTCTCTCAATCAAAATATATCTCTAACCATCACTCTCTCACTCTATCTCCTGCTCAATCTCTATATCCCATTCTTTTTTCTCTTGCACTTGCTCACTCTTTCTCCCCCTCTCTCCCTTCCTCTCTCACTCTATCATGTTCTTTCCCTCTCTTGCTTGCTCTCTCTCTCTCTCCTTCTCTCTCACCCCCCTTTCGCTCTCTCCCTCTCTCTTGCTTGGTCACTCACACGCCCTCTCTCTCTCTCTCTATGAATCTCCCACTCCCTCTCTATTGCTCTCTCTCCTCTCTCTCACTCACCCTCTTTCTCCCTTTCTCCTCTATCTTCCTCTCTCACTCTTGCCCTCTCTCTCTAAAAATATATCTCATTCTCCATCTTTCCTACTCTCATTCCCTCTCCCTCACTCTTTCTTTATCTCTCTCAAACACTCTCTTTCTCCCTCTCTCTCACTCTTTGCTAGCTCTCATCCTTTCTCTATCTCTATATCCCTCTCTCTCACGCCATTTATCTCTCTTCCTCCCACTCTCTCTATTCCTACCACTTTCTCTCACTCTCTCACTATCCCTCTCATCTCCATCTCCCTCGCTCTATCACACACACACTCTCTTTCTCTCTCTCTCTATCGCTCTCTCTAGCTTTAAATAAATAATTGTTGAACTACCTCTCTCCCTATATCCCTCTCTTTCACTTCTCTCTCTCTCTCTATCTATCTATCTATCTATCTCCATTTATACCTCTTACTCTCTCATCTTCTTTATCTCTCCAAAAATACATCTCTCTATCTCTCTCTTACTTACTCTCCCCCTTCTCTTTCTATCTCTCTCACTCTCTCTCTCTCCCTCACTCTCGTTTTCAATCTCCCTTTCTCTTGCTCTCTTTCTTCTTCACTTTATCTCCTCTCTTACTCTCTTTCCCTCTCTCTCACTCTCTAACCCTTCTCACTCTCCCTCTCTATCACACTCTTTCACTCTTCCTCCTTCAATATCTTGCTCTCTCCCTCTCTCCCACTCTCTCACACTCACTGTCGTTTTCTCTCACTCTCTCTCTCCTCATTGTTGCTCTATTTCCTATGTCCTTCTCTCTATCCCTTTATCTTAGTCTCTCTTACCCACACTCTTGCTCTCTCCAACTCTCTTTACTCTCTCTCTCTCTCTCTCTCTCGTTTCTCTTCCTCTATCATTCTCTTGCACTCTCTCCATCTCTCTGGCTCCAGCTCTATCTCACTCTATCTCCCTTCCTCTCGCTATATCTACCTATCTCTCTCTATAGATATATCTGTCGCCCTCTCCCTCTCTTTCTCACTTTCTCACTCTTTCCTTCATAGAAACCCTATCTCTTAAAATGGATCACTTACACTCATTCTGTCTCACCCTCTCTCTCCAACCCTCTCTCTCTCTCACTTTATATATATATATATCACTATCTCTCTATCTCACTATCTGTATTCTCTCCTTCCCTCTCTCTCGCTCACTTTGCTCTCTTCCTCTTTTTATTACAAAATATCTCTCTCACTAACTCTTCCACTCTCACTCACTTTCTCTATTTCTTGCTCTCGTTATTCCCCCTCCCTCCAACCCTTTCTCTCTCCCTCTTGCCCTCCCTCTCTCACAACATGTCTCCCTCTCCCTTCCTCTCTATCCCCCTTTATCTCTCTTTCTCTTTCCCTCCCTCTCTCTTTATCACTTTCTCTCTCTCTCTTCCACTTTATCTCCCCCTCACTCTCCCATCTCTCTATTATTCTCTCCCCCTCTTTCTCACTCTCTATCCCTCTCTCTTGCTCTCTCTCTCTCCCTCCCTATCTCTCACTATCACTCTCTCTTTCCCTCTCCATCTCTCTGTTTTGTCTCTCTCTCCCTCCCAACCTCTCTATCTCTCTATCTCCCTCTTTGTCCTCTCTTACACTCCACCCCTTTACTCTCCCTCAATAACTCTCTTGCTCTCTCTATTGCTTTCTCTCTCTATTTCACACTCTCTTCCTCCCTCTCTCCCTATCATTCTTTCTCTCTAAATATATCTCACCCTTACTCTATCCCACTCTCTCCATCTCTTTCCCTCCCTATTTCTCCCTCTCACTCCCTCTCTTTCTCTCTCTCCCCTCTCTTTCTCTCACTTTCAACTCAAGTCTATTAAAGTTAGGCGTGAGTCCCCTTACTTCCTTTCTTTAGGACTTTGAGCACGAAAATAGGATAAAGCCTTTCCTGCTCCTTCCCTAGTGGTCTTTCAATTTTTTTATCATTTAACTTTTTTTCTTCTTTGAAAATGACATGCACTGCCGCCCTTGCTCCCTAGCAGGATACCGGCGAGCCATTATGATCTGCAAGTCACATCCTAGCCCATCGCCCATCAACCTATAACAAATAGTCTTTACAACGGTGGCTTGGAGCAAACTTCTCATCACACCTAAAACATAAACCCTTAGCCCTCTTCTCTTGAATTTCTGACTCAATCAACCCCTTGATGTTCTCCCCTTGTCATACTCCTTGACCTTTATCCCTTGAGGCTTCGTTCTAAATAGGCACTATTTATACTTTTAGTGCTAAAAAGGTAGTGGTCGTGCGGTAGATAACTCCCTAAATGCTGCTATAACTACTCTAAAGGAGTTCTTATTCTCCACTAACTGGGCTAACTTTATAGCTTCCCTTAAGCGTCATGGTCTCAATACTCGAATATTAGGCTTGAACACCTTCATAAAGTTCCACTCTAGCATAATTTCTAACAACCTTCTCAATCAGAATGAGAAGTACTCGAACTTCTTCTAGAACTTTATCATCCTCCCCTCCTTCATTAAAGCAAAGAATTGTTCATAGAAGTCTTTTTCCTGACTGATTCAAAAATATTTTAGTAGACAGTCTTTGAACTCTCTCCTTGATCGGATAGGATCACACATCTCTCTAGTGGTACCAAGATAGAGCCTTCATCTCAAGACATAGAGCGACTGGGGTCAATTTTTCATCTTCTATTAACCCATTTATAGCAAAATATCACTCCACCCGATAAATCCACTCATTTGCATCTTCTCTCTAAAAAACTGGCATCTTTAACTTTCTAACCCTAGGATCGACACCGCCACAATTGCTTCTTCCTCTTCTAGTGTAGTTGGGTGTTGTGATCCCTCCATGTCTCCCTCTCCCCCAAATCAGCTCTTCAATCTTCACCATCCTAATTTCTTCACCAGGCATACCCTTCACCCATTCCTCTCATTGGAAGTGGCTCTAAAGGTGGCATCTCCTCTTCTTCCTCCAAAATTTTCACCTCCCGATCCTCCCTCATCATCCCCATATTTGGGTTTTTCCCACTTCCTTGTTCGGTCAATGGTGCCGTTACCTCTGATGATGTTGTCTTGGCTTAAAACTCTAACATCATTTTCATCATCTCTTCTAGATCCAGAAAGTTGCCCTCATTTGTTGAAATTTGCTCTCCATATTCAGATTTTAGGTTTCCAATATCCCCATCAAGCCTCTTGTCCAACACATCAATCTCCTAGCTGCCATACGTCCGAAAAAAGGTACTCTTTTACAAATTTTATAGATATATTCGATCTCCAAACAGCAAAAAAAGGAATAACAAAGGGAAAACGAGTAGAAATTAGCGAGAAAGAATGAGATTATGGACTAATTTTATTGATATCAGTACAACAAACAAAGATACAAATTAATCTACTATTGAGAGGTAGATCGAATCTCCTCAAACCCTAGGCGCCGCTAGAAATAACTTCAAATAAAATTACTACAAAACACAAAATTACATAATCAAAATAAAATAACCAAATTAATCCTAAATAAATCTTCCTAATTCTCTTCTAAATCTAAATTCAAATCAGCCCACTTTCTCTAAATAAACCTTCCTAATTCTCTCCCAAATCTCAATTCAAATTAGCCCTTTTTCCCTAAATAAACCTTCCTAATTTCCTCCCAATTTGGGTTTTCTCCTTTTTTTTTTCTTAAGAAACTGTAAATAGTATGAAAACTGAAAATGAAAAAGCATAACAACCTTCACTAACTTTCCTAATAAATGATGGAGGAAGATTATTGAAAGAAGAAACTTTCAAAAGGAAATTTCCACAAATAACAACAAAATTTTGGGTTTTTATGGTAAGTAGTAATTAATTGTAGAATTAATTCTCTTTGAGCACCCCACTCTCATTGGAGGGGGGCCCACAGGGCTCTTCCGCTCGCCAGCTAGACCGACCCCCCTTGTTGTGTCGGGTTGATTGGTTGGACAGGCTGAGCCAGTCCATCATTTAACTTATGAGCTTTTTAATATTCAGCTATCAATAATTCATGGAAAAATTAAATTAAAGTTTGCTAAGATACTCAAAACTATGATGCTAAATTCAAGCCTTTATTATCTCAATATTCTTTCATAATCCATTACCTTATTATACTTATGAAAGGATATGGATTGTAAATTTTGAACATGCATATCAGGTCCCTTGAAACTAACAACAAGGGCTTCGTGGTGGCGTTTCTACTTGAGAGAATTTTGATGATTAATGATGAACTTCAAGGAGGCATCCAAGGATCCACTGGTCAACGATGGTGCTCTATTCCATGAGTTGGTTGTTGAAGTATGATTGGACTTGAGACCAATGATAGTTGTTGGTTAGTGATAGAATATGTTATGGTCGATGAGGAGGCTAGCAACATGGTGCTTCGCTACAAATAAGGTTGGCTAGAGATCAACGATGAGATTTTTTGTTTGTCGGCCATGGTATGCTAAGACTAGTGAGAAAGATTTGTAATAGGTGTTAATTAGAGGCGATTATGAGGGTGGTTTCTAGTAAGGAGGCACAAGATGAGAGCTCAAGAATAGGCCAACATTGCTATAATGGCATCATCTACTCTAATGAAAATATTGACTTTCTACATTGTATTGCAGATTAGGACTATCATTTTTCTCAAAATAATTGTCATATAGGTCTTTGCTTTGATATGGTACATTGTGCAAGATGTGGGATTGATAGAGAAAATAATGATTTGTATTATTTTATCTTACTATTTTCTTTGATATTGTTTATTATATATTTTGTAGATGGATAACTAGTCATGCCAAAAATTGTAGCTAGGTTAGTTTTATGGTGTAGCATTCCTAATCTTTAGTATTGAGATAAAGAACTTTGGTCAGTATATAGGATGGTTAACATGTTAGTGTCATCCACATCTTGTCCTGAGAAAAAACTCAAGCTTCTTGCAAGTTATCAATATTATGAAACACATTCTCCTAGTAGAAAGGTTGTGAGTTCTATGCTAGAATTGTTGTGATGCATATGAGAGTTGAGAATATATATATATATATATATATATATATATATATATATATATATATATATATATATATATATATATATATATATATATATATATATATGATAGTTGAGAATAGCTACAAGATAAGAGTGAATTAAGGGTTAAGTTCTGTCAAATCCAGCCGTTTAAAAGCAAATCAATCCAACAGCTACAATGCTTAAGCCGTGGGACGCAGGACTCACGCCAGAAATCGAGCTACTGATTTAGGAAGGATTATATTAGAATTATTTTGTAATTATGTGTTTCCATATTAAGGTATCTTGTATAGATCTATAAATAGAGGAGAAATCATGTAATAAAGTAAGCTTTTCTTCTCAAACCTCTGATTTACAACATGGTATCAGAGCAACGAAGGGAAGAGGGAACCGAGCGGGAAGAAGTTGTACCGAACGAAGCCTGAAGCAGGAGCTGGATGTCGGAGGTCATCCTCAAGAAAGAAGAGGTCGAAGCTTTGCACTCGACGAAGGAAGAAGGAGAACAGTCGAACAGCCACGAAGAAGCCGCCGAAGAAGCGACTTACGCAATCTCTACGCATCCTGCGAAGCAACGACGAACAAGAAAGAGCCGAAGCCCTAGCCGTCTGTCATTACCGTGCTTTGCAACCGGTCGTCGCCCCGACCTGCTTCTGCCCTAACCCAGCCGCCGCCTCTTCTGACTCAAACACCTGCTGCCATGCCGTCGCGGTCGAAACCACGATTCCGCCGAGTCCAACCCGACGCTTGGTCGGGTCCGTCCCTGCTCCGGATCGGGCTCTAGAGCTGAGGAAGCCATCCTGCGTGCTTGCGTGCCCTATTTATCCAAACCGAGTCTTTTAAAGACTCGACCGGTTAAATTAACCGAGAGAGAAAGAAAAAAAAATTCGACCTTTATTGTTGTAATTTTTTGGAAGCCTTTATTGCTATCCAAAGTCATTCTGATAGTCTTAATCACTATCATAATGTCAGAAATCAATTCATCCCAAAGTATTGACCAAACTGAGGAGAAGATGGTGCACCAAGAACGAGGTGACCTCCAAAGCATTCAACCTTCCTATCGCTTGAATGGAAAGAACTACCTAAAATGGTCTCAATTTGTGAAGACCTACTTAAAGGGGAAAGGAAAAATACACCACCTCCTTGGAGGAGGACCAAAAGAGGGAGATCCTAAATTTGGGGCATGGGATGAAGCAGACTCCATGATTATGTCATGGTTGTGGAATTCTATGACTCCAGAAATTAGCGATACATTTATGTTCCTTTCCACTACAAAGGACATATGGGATGCTGCCAAACAGACCTTCTCTAAAGCTCGTGATGTGGCTCAAATCTTTGAAATTAAAGTCAAAGTTGGAAGCACAAAGCAAGGGAGTAAGATCGTGACGGAGTATGCCACCCTTCTACAAAATCTATGGCAAGAACTTGATCACTACAGATGCATAGAAACCAGATGTTCGGAAGATGCTGCAATCCTGAAGAACTTTATTGAAAAAGATAGAGTTTATGAATTCCTTGCAGGACTAAATGCAGAATTTGATCAGGTTAGAGTCAAGATCCTCGGCAAAGAGGAGACACCATCACTTAACGAAACTACTTCTCTCATCCGCACAGAAGAAAGCCGGCGAGGAATAATGTTAGAACCAAAGGTCATTGAAAGTTCAGCAATGGTGGCGAACAAAGAATCATCATGGAGGGAGAAAGGTAAAGATTACTCAAAATTTAAAGACAAAGACTCACTTTGGTGCAGTTATTGCAAGAAGTCAAGACACACAAAGGAAACATGCTGGAAAATACATGGAAAAACCCCCAGCAAGGAGTGGAATCAAAAAGGTGAAACAAGGAGCATGTCGCACGCCAACAACACTACAAGTTAGCACACCCCAGAAGCACAGTCTAGCCTTGGAGAATTCAATAAAGAAGATATTGATAAACTGAAACGACTCCTGGTATCTCTTGAAAAACCAAACACATCTTCATCACTTGCACTTTCAGGTAAGTTTTCGATTTCTATTAGTTTAAGTGCTTCTAGAAATCATCTAAAGGAATTATGGATCATTGATTCTGGAGCCACAGATCATATGACCCACTCACATACCCACTTTATCAACTATACTCCGTGCCCAAACAACAAGAAAATCATCACTGCTGATGGTTCTCTTACCACGGTAGCAGGCCAAGGAGACATAACATTATCTCCCTCCCTCACCTTGAAAAATGTGCTCCACGTACCTCAATTATCCACAAACCTAATATCAATACACAAACTTACCAATGACCATAATTGTCAAGCTTTATTTAACCATACTTATTGCTTATTTCAGGACCAGAGATCGGGGAAGAAGATTGGACTTGCTAAGGAGAAAGTAGGACTGTACTACCTGGAGGAACTAAACCAATCTAAAATTAGCTACTTTATGTTATCCCTAGTTGATAAGAATTCTACTATTTGGCTTCATCATTATAGGTTAGGACACCCATCGTTTGATGTCCTAAGACATATGTATCCACAACTTTTTCAAAAATTAGAAAATAAATATTTTCATTGTGAAACCTGTGAGTTAGCTAAACATAAAAGAACTTCCTTCCCAAATCAAAACGAGAGATGTAATACTCCTTTTTATCTTATTCATAGTGATATATGGGGACCTTCAAAAATCCCAAATATCTCTGGGGCACGTTGGTTTGTATCGTTCATTGATGATTGCACTAGAGTCTCTTGGATATATCTCCTCAAAAATAAATCTGATGTAAGCACCATTCTTCCCATTTTTCATACCATGATCAAAAATTAATTCGGGGTAAAAATAAGGAGATTTCGCTCCGATAATGCTAAAGACTATTTCAACCAAACCCTTTCCTCCTACTTCCAAAATGAAGGGATCATCCATGAGTCCTCCTGTGTTCACACCCCACAACAAAATGGGGTTGCAGAGAGAAAAAATGGTCACCTTCTAGCCTCCACCTGAGCTTTCCTATTTCACTACAATACACCAAAATCCTATTGGGGGGAAGCCCTCCTAACTGCAACTTATCTCATAAACCGACTACCTTCAACAGCTCTAGGACTCAAAACTCCAATGGAGATTTTGTCCTCATTTTATCCCGAATTTCGAACCCATCATAATCTTACACCCAGAATCTTTGGGTGCACTGCCTATGCTCATATTCACAGCCAGGATAGAGGAAAACTAGATCCAAGAGCACTCAAATGCATCTTTGTTGGCTATTCAGCTACCCAAAAAGGTTACAAGTGTTATCATCTACCCACAAGAAAAACCCTTGTCTCTATTGATGTTACCTTTGATGAATAAAATTCCTATTTTTCAAAATCTCATCTTCAGGGGGAGACGGAACTTGAGGAAGATGAGGAAAATGAACTAGTACCTCTTGACCTTCGTCCACCACCTCAAACCAATCCACTTGAAACCCAGGATAAGGAAACAAATGACAAAGTTGTTATTAGATTTGGGAAGGTTTACTCCAAGCGTACAAGCTCAAATTTCGCTCCAAAGCAAATCCAAGAATCTAAACCATCTCTTGGAAAAAAAGGTAAGCTCACCACCTCCCTTATACCCTATAACCAATTCCATATCCTTTAATAACTTCTCGTCCTCACACAAAAATTTTCTGGTTACACTAGAAGATATCCATATTCCTAAGAATATTTCTGAAGCCTTATCTGATAAAAATTGGAAAAATGCCATGAAAGAGGAAATGCAGGCCCTAGAAAAGAACAATACGTGGGAGATCATCAATTTACCAATAGGAAAAAAACCGGTCGGCTGCAAATGGTTGTTCTCTGTAAAATACAAAGCAGATGGCACGCTAGAAAGATACAAGGCAAGACTAGTGGCAAAAGGGTACACTCAGACATATGGTATTGACTACCAAGAAACATTTGCACCAGTAGCCAAGATGAACACTATCAAAATACTACTCTCACTAGCAACCAAGTACAACTGGCATTTGGAACAGTTGGATGTGAAGAATGCATTCTTGCATGGGGATCTAGAAGAAGAAATATTTATGGAAATTCCACCAGGGTTTAAAGAAAAATCTGGAGGTAACAAGGTATGCAGATTAAAAAAGGCTTTATATGGGCTCAAACAATCTCCAAGGGCCTGGTTCGGAAGATTCTCAAAATTCATGCTTCTCAATGGGTATAAGCAAAGTCACGGGGATCATACACTATTCATTAAACACTCAAACTCAAGGGAAGTTACTATACTACTGGTCTATGTGGATGATATTATCCTAACTGGGAATAATAGAAAAGAAAAAGAAAGTCTAAGGAAAAACCTTACCAAGGAGTTTGATATCAAAGAACTTGGTAGGCTAAAATACTTTCTCGGAATTGAGGTAGCCCACTCCAGTAAAGGAATCTTCATTTCACAACAAAAATACATCAAAGATCTTCTAAAAGAAACAGGTAAACTAGCTTGTAAACCAGCACCGACACCAGTAGAACCTAATCTTAAACTAGGGGAAGCAAGAGAAGATCTAGATATAGATAAAGGGGTCTACTAGAGACTTGTCGGAAAATTAATCTACCTCTCCCACACCAGACCAGATATAGCATTTGCTGTAAGTATGGTCAGTCAGTTTATGCAAAATCCAAAACAGGTTCATATGCAAGCAGTAGATAGAATACTGCACTACCTTAAAGGTAACCCAGGGAAAGGGATCCTCTTTAAAAGAAACCAAGAAATAACCCTAGAGGCATATACCGATGCGGATTATGCAGGATCACCAGTAGACAGAAGATCTACGTCTGGGTATTGCACATTCCTGGGAGGAAACCTAGTCACATGGAGAAGCAAGAAGCAGAACGTGGTGGCAAGATCCAGTGCAGAAGCAGAATATAGAGCTATGGCCCTGGGAATATGTGAGGTCTTATGGATAAAAATAATTCTAGAAGATCTGAAGATCAAATGGGACAGACCTATAAAACTACATTGTGACAACAAATCAGCAATAAGCATAGCTCACAATCCAGTCCAACATGACAGGACCAAGCACATAGAAGTGGACCGACATTTTATAAAAGAAAAATTGGACAGTGGACTCATATGTATCAACCATGTACCATCAAAAGATCAACTTGCAGATACCCTTACCAAAGGAGTGGATCACACTATCTTTCTCAGAATGATAGCCAAGCTGGGAATGACAGATCCATACTTCCCAGCTTGAGGGGGAGTGTCAAATCCAGCCGTTTAAAAGCAAATCAATCCAACGGCTACAATGCTCAAGCCGTGGGACGCAGGACTCACGCCAGAAATCGAGCTACTGATTTAGGAAGGATTGTTTCCATATTAAGGTATCTTGTATAGATCTATAAATAGAGGAGAAATCATGTAATAAAGTAAGCTTTTCTTCTCAAACCTCTGATTTACAACAAGTTCATATAATACTAGTGGCCCTTAATTGGTGACTTCAGATTTTGGATTGATGGGTGTACTACTAATGTATTAGGCTCAACATGAGCTCATGTTTTTCCATCTTCTTAACCGGTAGTATTAGAACCAATGGTTTAATTGGATTCAAATGTTTCATGTGATTTGTAGATCATAATTTGAATAAAAGTTGGGTTCCTAAAAAACTAGTGCTTGCTCTTACTTTGGTTTAAGCTTTTCGGTTGATAAGGGCTCATTTAGTAGTTTATTGGGGTCAATTCAAGCCTTTTATGTTCTAAACTCCTAACAATAAACTCAAATAATATCGCTTTTATGTTTAATCAATGTTATCTACATTTGGTTTACATTTGTACTTTTCTTTATTGCCTGATAATGCACTTTTTCTATTATCCTTTTATCTTTGTTAGATTTTTAGTTTAAATAGCACCAAAAGAAAATGAAATTTTATCGATATGTATGAGTCTCCCTCATTGACTTCTAGAAGTAAATCATTTATTGGATATACATAGCTCAGAAAGAAGTGTTGATATTATTATTAATGTAAGATTTTAGAATGCATTGGAATTAGTGAATCCAATTTCGATATGGATGTTTTTGATAACTGGTCATGGAATGTAGTGAGTGTAGGTTCAGGCTTGTGTAGTATCAGCAGATAGTTTCAATTAATTTGAACCTATATGGATGGATTCAAGATATGGTTCCTCTTAATTTGTTGTCCACTAAAATTTTCATCTTTTTTGTTAGAAATCAAATGGCACATGAAAAATTCATATCCTCACTTTCAATTTGTTATTTTCTTATCATAAGGGTTTTCCTTTATGCTCAATTGATTAGAGTCTAAACCAATAATGAAATATTCATGCAGATGGTATCTCCCTGGTGGAAGTTAACACACTCTTGAGGCCTGGAGGATATTTCGTTGGTACGTCACCCACAAACACATACAAATCTCTTCTTCATAAGGATAATATGAAAAAATGGACATGTATCTGTGATTTTGTTGAGCTATTGGGAAATGCTTTCAAAACAAGATGAAACAATCATTTGGAAAAAGACCAGCAAAAAGAAATGTTAGAGTTCTCGGTATGAAGCCTAAAACATTAACCTTTTGGATTATAGTATGCTTTTTTGACTAATTGTTTGAGAAATCATAACATCCTATTGACACGGTTTTGGTTTCTATTGTAGGAAAGCTGGTCCTCCATTTTGTGGCAAGAGTCATGATATTGAATCTCCCTATTATTAACCACTAATCCTTGCATTAGAAGATTAAGAAGCCAGAGGTGGATCCCATTGAAAACCGAACACCTTGGCCCATACAAACTAAACTAAACTCAGTTGAACTTAACATTCATGGTACACTTAATTATCCACTAATTAAAATAACATAAAAAGATAACTGGATTAGAAAGATAACTGGATTAGAAAATAAGCCAGAGCTTAAAATCCTCCCTGTCTATGGGTAGAAGTAGACCACCCAATCTATGAGAGTGTTGTTTTGACTCAGGGTAGTTTTGCTCTTTTAGTATAAAATCTATTTTCTAAGCCTTTTTAAAAGTTCACATGCTGATTATTGCATAAGAGTCAGCTGGCATGCATTCATTAGAAACAAATTAAAATAAAATAAATTTTAATTACATTTAGCTTTAGAATCATAAGTTCAGGGTCACTTAAGATATTTCTCTAGATGTTGTCCTTATTTTCCAAAAACTTAATTAACAATAGCTTACACATCTTTTATAAATCCAATTAACATGGTTTTAAAGTGATTAGGCAGTTTAGCTTCCTTTCTCACTCCAATGAATATGTAAGTCCATAAAATTCATACACCTTGCACCTCATTAGACTAGGTTCAAGTCTACTATCCTGTAGTGACTCAACCTATATCTAGATTTTAAGGTAAACCTTAAATCATAAGTGTTCACCCTCCAAGAATATAATCCCAACTATCTAATAAAATGTCAACTCAAATATAAAATTTCTTCCTAAAATTTTAAATCCCAACCTAGAATAGACTTGAGTATGTTATGGTGGTCTCGGAATCTTAATGCTCCCTACCTTTGATCTGTTTGCCTCCAGAAATAATTGTTCAATATTAAACCAATCCCCTTTGAAAACTCAAACCCTCTTATCCTTGACATAATCATTAAAATCTAAGAAATAATTTGTCACTTTTTTAATCAACAGTGTTCTTAGAAGGTTCACCTCTCCTAAGATGTAATTAGCCATAAAGGTTTGCCTTTATGGGAACCTGTAACTCCAGATTAAAATAAAATCTATCTTATATTTATAAAATAGGGGAAAAACTCTGGAAATGTAGATAAATTTTCAAAACTCATTTCTGCATTAGAATACCTCTATAGAATGCCACATTCGCCTTTTAGGTTGATATGATATTCTCTCTATTATATTTAATCACATAAATGATGATTTTTCAAAAAACCCATTTTTGCATTTGAATATCTTTTGTAGAATGACATGTTTGCCTTTCGAGGTGATATGATATTATCCCTATTATATTTATTTGCATAAATCATCATTTTAAAAAACTCAATTTTTATTTTAAATACTATTCTAGAATGGGAAGTCTTCCTTTCAAGGCAGCACTTTATTCTTTTTGTTTTATTTAACTACAAAAATGAAATTTTTTCAAAACCCTATTTATGTCTTCGAATCTATTGTAGAATGTCATATCTATCTCTCAACATGGTACAATATTCTCAATATCATGTTTGATCACAAAAATAGGAGTACCTCTGAATCTGTATTGCGGATAATTAAGAATAAGTTTATTTTCCCAACAGTAGGCCCTCTCTTTCATAAAATCCTCTCTTTCTTAAATTTTATCTCTCTCTCCCTCTCCCTCTCCATCTCCATGTCCATATTTCAAATGACTCTTTCTCTTAAATGCCTCTTTCTTTCTTATAAGCCCACCTCTCCTCATCCTAAAGGGCCCTACTACTATAGAAAAGGCCTCTCTATATCTCTTATAAGCATCCCTATCTCTTTAAGAAATATCTCTATCTATTAAGCATTCCTCACTTAGAAGCCTTACTATCAAAGAATCCTCTCTCTCTCTCTCTCTCAAGCCTCCCACTTCATCTTTCCCTATTTCTGTAAAGCCTCTCTCTCAATCTCATTTTTTATCTCTCTTTTAGAGGCCTCTCCCTCCATCTTAAAAGTTTCTCTCTCTCTCTCTCTCTCTATATCTATCTATCTCTCTCTCTCTCACACACACCCTCCCTCCCTCCCTCCCTCCCTCCCTCCATCTCTCTCTTTTGCTTCTCACTCACTCTCACTCCCCCTCTCTCCCTCTCTCTCACCTTTTCGCTCTATTTATCTCTTTTTTTCTCTCTCTCATTCTCTCTCTGTTCCTCTCTCTATCTACAACTCTCTCTCACACACACAATCTATATCTCTCTATTAGTCCCTCAATTCTTCTATTTCACTTCTCTCTCCCTAAATTTCTTTCCCTCTCTCACATTCTAGCTCTCACTATTTCTCACAATATCTATATCTCCCTTACTATCTCACTATCTCTCTCTCCAAACCCTTGAACTCTCTTCCTTTCACACTCGTTTTCTCTTTATCTCACTTTGCTTTTCCTTCCACCATCCCTCTCATTTCCTCTCCCTCTTACTCTCCCCTCCCTCTCCCTCTCTCAACCTCTCTCTTTGTCTCCTTCTCTCTCTCTCTCTCTCCCTCCCTCCCTCCCTCCCTCCCTCCATCTCTCCCTTTTGCTTCTCTCTGACTCTCACTCCCCCTCTCTCCCTCTCTCTCACCTTTTTTCTCTATTTATCTCTTTCTTTTCTCTCTCATTCTCTCTCCGTTCCTCTCTCTATCTACCACTCTCTCTCATACACACTCTCTATATCTCTCTATTGCTCCCTCAATTCTTCTCATTCACTTCTCTCTCTCACTAAATCTCTCTCTCTCTCACACACACACACCCTCCCTCCCTCCATCGCTCCCTTTTGCTTCTCTCTCATTCTCACTCCCCCTCTCTCCCTTTTTCTCAACTTTTCTCTCAATTTTATCTCTTTTTTTCTCTCTCATTCTATCTATGTTCCTCTCTCTATCTATAACTCTCTCTCACACAGATCCTATATCTCCATATTGCTCCCTCAATTCTTCTCTTTCACTTCTCTCTCTCACTAAATTTCTCTCCATCTCTCACATTCTAGCTCTCACTATTTCTCACAATATTTATATCTCCCTTACTATCTCACTATCTCTCTCTCTCCAAATTCTTGAACTCTCTTCCTTTTACACTCATTTTCTCTTTATCTCACTCTGCTTTTCCTTCCACCATCCCTCTCATTTCCTCTCCCTCTTACTCTCCCCTTCCTCTCCCTCTCTCATCCTCTCTCTCTGTCTCCTTCTCTCTCTCTCTCTCTCTCTCACACACACACACACACACACACACTCCGTCCCTCCATCTCTCCCTTTTGCTTCTCTCTCACTCTCACTCCCCCTCTCTCCCTCTCTCTCACCTTTTCTCTCTATTTATCTCTTTCTTTTCTATCTCTCTCATTCTCTTTCTGTTCCTCTCTCTATCTAACACACTCTCTCACACACACTTTCTATCTCTCTCTATTGCTTCCTCAATTCTTCTCTTTCACTTCTCTCTCTCACTAAATTTCTTTCCCTCTCTCATTCTATCTCTCACTATTTCTCACAATATCTATATCTCCCTTACTATCTCACTATCTCTCTCTCCCAATTCTTGAACTCTCTTCCTCGCACTCTCATTTTCTCTTTATCTCACTCTGCTTTTCCTTCCATCATACCTCTCATTTCCTCTCCCTCTTACTCTCCCCTCCCTCTTCCTCTCTCAACCTCTCTCTTTGTCTCTCTCTCTCTCTCTCTCTCTCTCTCTCTCTCTCTCTCTCTCTCTCTGACACCACACACACAAACACACACACACCCTCCCTCCCTCCATCTCTCCCTTTTGCTTGTCTCTCACTCTTGCTCCCTCTCTCTCACCTTTTCTCTCTATTTATCTCTTTCTTTTCTATCTCTCTCATTCTCTCTCCGTTCCTCTCTTTATCTACCACACTCTCTTACACACACTTTCTATCTCTCTCTATTGCTTCCTCAATTCTTCTCTTTCACTTCTCTCTCTCACTAAATTTCCCTCCCTCTCTCCCATTCTATCTCTTACTATTTCTCACAATATCTATATCTCCCTTACTATCTCACTATCTCTCTCTCTCCAAATTCCTGAACTCTCTTCCTTTCACACTCATTTTCTCTTTATCTCACTCTGCTTTTTCTTCCATCCCTCTCATTTCCTCTCCCTCTTACTCTCCCCTCCTTCTTCCTCTCTCAACCTCTCTCTTTGCCTCCTTCTCTCTATCTCTCTCTCTGATGATGTAGGACTACAATGTAATAATTATATGCGATAAGAATTTTACACGAATTGAAAGAAACAAGAGCAATTATTTTATTTGTCAATCCAAACGATAAGATAAAACATAAGAGCGGTCACTTTCGTTTAGGCCACATCACATGAAAGAGCTTGAACTATTACGAGTAATAAAGAAACTTAACGACATGCGAATTAAATAGACTTTCAACAAAATCCCTACACTAACAATAAGATTAGTACATAGAAAGGAAACTCAAATCCTACGTTTACTAAGCAACGGCATTTAACGGAGCACGATTCTTTATGATTCCATCATCTCCTACAAGGTTAGTGAATTAAAAGATTAGTGAAGAGGGGTAGAGGTTCACCCTTATTGAGAACTGGAAGTGATGTACCACTGTGCGTTGCCCAGCTGTTCGTCAATGGCTTCGACAAGAGAATCTAGGATGCGCTCCACGTATTCTTCAACCGTGTAATCGATATTCGGGTTGACGTCAAAGAAGGTGGAGTAGAGAATGTGGACGAACCCTTGCTCGTCGTAGGCGTAGCCGAAGTCAACCTCTGGATCCATGCATCGGTCTTGCTTGGTTGAGATGAGGAGGGAATGTCTTCTTGCGGTCCTTGTTAGTTTCCCTTGAGAGAAAGAAGTTTCTCTCCAAAATCCAAGCAAGAGGAGGGATGATAGGGTGGCCGGCCAAGGTAAGAGGGGAGGGGTTTAGTTTAGTTCAGATTTTCAAGAGCTAGGTTGGAGGGAAAGTGAATTTCTAATTCCTCTAATTAATTCCTAACTTGGGAAATAATTAAAGAGAGAAGGGGATGAGGGAGGGGGCGGGTAGGAGAGAGGGGAGGGGCTTTGATTTAATTCCAATGGGAGACAGATTTGTATGCAGGAGCTATTACTTGTGCTATGGAGAGTTCTTGAAAAGAAAGGAGTTAATAACGCTTATATTCAAATCATTAAAGATATGTATGTAGGAGCTATTACTTGTGTTCAAACACAAGGTGGTTTGACCACGTATTTCCCTATTTCGGTTGGATTACATCAAGGATCAGCCTTAAGCCCATATCTTTTTGCTTTAGTCATGGATGTTCTCACTAGACATTTGCAAGAGGATGTACCTTGGTGTATGCTTTTTGCTGATGATATTCTTCTTGTTGATAAGACTAGAGAGGGAGTTGAAGGTAAACTAGAATTGTGGAGGTCAACCTTAGAGTCTAAAGGTTTTCGCTTGAGTAGATCTAAAACGGAATATATGGAGTGTAATTTTAGTAATAATAGACCTAGTGAGGGGATTGTGACTTTGGCCGATCAAGTCATTAATAAGAGTACACGTTTTAGATATCTTGGATCTATTGTTCAGAGTGATGGTGAAATAGATGGTGATATTATCAGCAGAATTCAAGTTGGGTGGTTGAAGTGGAGGAATGCATCGGGCTTATTATGTGATAGAAAAGTACCCCTCAAACTTAAGGGAAAATTCTATAAGATGGTGGTAAGACCTGCAATGCTTTATGGTGCCGAATGTTGGCCATTAAAAGAGAAGCATAATTCTAAGTTAAGTGTTGCAGAGATGAGGATGCTCAGGTGGATGAGTGGCTTTACCCTTAGAGATAGGATACGAAAAGAGCATATTCGTGAAAAGGTTGGAGTAGCTCCAGTGGAAGATAAGATTAGAGAGAGTCGCCTTAGATGGTTTGGTCACATAAAACGGCGGCCTCGCGATGACCCGGTTAGGAAAGTAGAGGTCTTAGATTTGACTTATATTAAGAAAGGTAGAGGTAGACCTAAAAAGACTTGGTTAGAAAATATTAGAAATGATCTTTCTTTATTAGATTTAAACGAGAATTTGACTTTTAACATGACACAATGGAGAAAAAGGATTCATGTAGCCGACCCCACGTAGTGGGATAAAGGCTTGATGTTGTTGTTGTTGTTGGAGAAAGCTTTATTTTGGAAAGAAATTAATAGGTGGGGACATGGGGGGTTCGACCAAGAGAGAGGGGGAGTGGGGGCATGTGACTAGATTCAATGTATTTGAGTAAAGGCAATCATTAAACAATCAATTCAGATTTTAAGTGAATTGATTTAATTAAAGGCCTTTCCAAAAATAGGATTAATGAAATAGGAAAGGGTATTAATCAATTAATTCAGATTTGGATTAATTGATTCAATTAAGATCCTTTCAAAAAATAAGATCAAGCATTAGGAAAGATTTGGAGGACAAATTTGAATTATTTTTAATTCAAATTCTTTCCAAATATTGGATGGGATAAATAAGGAAAGTGGGGTTTTAATAAATAATTCAAAGAGGAGGAAAAAAGGGGTGGGCCGGCGGCTTGGTGAGGAGGGTGGGCCGGCGGTTGTGGAGGTGGTGGGGTGTCGACGGGAAGGGGAAGGGGACGGTGGGGGAAGAGGGGCGGCGGTTCAAATGTCGGGTGGAGCTTGGGCCGTGGAAGGAGGGGGAAGGTGGAGCCGGCGGTGGTGGAGGGGGAGAAGGGAAAGAGGTAGATAATAAAGCCACGAACCCGACTCTTCGAGGTTGGTGGGTGATGCACGATTCTTCCTCTCCTAGGGATTTTTTCTCCTTAGCTCTCAAATTCTCACAACAAAGTAGAATGCAGAAATTTCTTGATAATAATCATTAACCATCAAAAGAGAACAATAGGGCTATATATAGCCTCATACAAAAGGACTCAAAGGTAAAATACGACAATGCCCTCTTGGGCTTACATACGATCTCCCTTAAGTAAGGGTAACAACAGAAACAAAAACTAATAAAACAAAAAATAAATACATGATAATACTCCAAAATACAATGACTCAATCATGGCCGTAGATCGTTTGCCACGTCGCTGATAAACCTTCCATGATATGATTTCTCAACCTCTCTCTCTCTCTCTCTCTCACACACACACACACACAAACACATACCCCCTACCTCCCTCTATCTCTCCCTTTTGCTTCTCTCTCACTCTCAATCCCCCTCTCTCCCTCTCTCTCACCTTTTCTCTCTATTTATCTCTTTATTTTCTATCTCTCTCATTCTCTCTCTGTTCCTCTCTCTATCTACCACACTCTCTCACAAACACTTTCTATCTCTCTCTATTGCTTCCTCAATTCTTCTCTTTCACTTCTCTCTCTCACTAAATTTCTCTCCATCTCTCCCATTCTATCTCTCACTATTTCTCACAATATCTATATCTCCCTTACTATCTCACTATCTCTCTCTCCCAATTCTTGAACTCTCTTCCTCTCACTCTCATTTTCCCTTTATCTCACTCTGTTTTTCCTTCCACCATCCCTCTCATTTCCTCTCCCACTTACTCTCCCCTCCCTCTTCCTCTCTCTCTCTCTCTCTCTCTCTTTCTCTCTCTCTCTCTCTCACACACACACACACACACCCTCCCTCCCTCCATCTCTCCCTTTTGCTTCTCTCTCACTCTCACTCTCACTCCCCCTCTCTCCCTCTCTCTCACCTTTTCTCTCTATTTATCTCTTTCTTTTCTCTCTCTCATTCTCTCTCCATTTCTCTCTCTATTTACCACACTCTCTCACACACAGTTTCTATCTCTCTATTTCTTCCTCAATTCTTCTCTTTCACTTCTCTCTCACTAAATTTCTCTCCCTCTCTCCCATTCTATCTCTCACTATTTCTCACAATATCTATATCTCCCTTATTATCGCACTATCTCTCTCTCCCAATTCTTGAACTCTCTTCCTCTCACTCTCATTTTCTCTTTATCTCACTCTGCTTTTCCTTCCACCAACCCTCTAATTTCCTCTCCCTCTTACTCTCTCCTCCCTCTACCTCTCGCAATCTCTCTCTTGATCTCCTCTCACTCACTCACTCTCTCTCTCTGTCTCTGTCTCTGTCTCACCCTCCCTCTCCCTCTCTCACACATTTTCTCTCTATTTATCTCTTTCTTGTCTATCTCTCTCATTCTCTCACTGTTCCTCTCTCTATCTACCACACTCTCACACACACTCTCTATCTCTCTCTATTGCTTCCTCAATTCTTCTCTTTCACTTCTCTCTCTCTTATTCTCTCTATGTTCCTCTCTCTATCTACAACTCTCTCTCGCACACACAATCTATCTCTCTATTGCTCCCTCAATTATTCTCTTTCACTTCTCTCTCTCACTAAATTTCTCTCCCTTTGTTACATTCTAGCTCTCACTATTTCTGATAATATCTATATCTCCCTTACTATCTCACTATCTCTCTCTCCAAATTCCTGAACTCTCATCCTTTCACACTTATTTTCTCTTTATCTCACTCTGCTTTTTCTTCCACCGTCCCTCTCATTTCCTCTCCCTCTTACTCTCCCCTCCCTCTTCCTCTCTCAACTTCTCTCTTTGCCTCCTCTCTCTCTCTCTCTCTCACACACACACACCCTCCCTCCCTCCATCTCTCCCTTTTGCTTCTCTCTCACTCTCACTCCCCCTCTCCCTTTCTCTCACCTTTTCTCTCTATTTATCTCTTTATTTTCTATCTCTCTTATTCTCTCATCGTTCCTCTCTCTATCTATCACACTCTCTTACACACACTCTCTGACTCTCTCTATTGCTTCCTCAATTCTTCTCTTTCACTTCTCTCACTCACTAAATTTCTCTCCCTCTCTCCCATTCTATCTCTCACTATTTCTCTCAATATCTATATCTCCCTTATTATCTCACTATCTCTCTCTCTCCCAATTCTTGAACTCTCTTCCTCTCACTCTCATTTTCTCTTTATCTCACTTTGCTTTTCCTTTCACCATCCCTCTGATTTCCTCTCCCTCTTAATCTCCCCTCCCTCTTCCTCTCTCAACCTCTCACTTTGTCTCCCTCCCTCCCTCCCTCCCTCCCTCCCTTTTGCTTCTTTCTCACTCACTCCCCCTCTCTCCCTCTCTCTCACCTTTTCTCTCTATTTAATTCTTTCTTTTCTATCTCTCTCATTCTCTTTCCATTTTTCTCTCTATCTACCACACTCTCACACACACACTCTCTATCTCTCTCTATTGCTTCCTCAATTCTTCTCTTTCACTTCTCTCACTAAATTTCTCTCCCTCTCTCCCATTCTATCTCTCACTATTTCTCACAATATCTATATCTCCCTTACTATCTCACTATCTCTCTCTCCCAATTCTTGAACTCTCTTCCTCTTACTCTCATTTTCTCTTTATCTCGCTCTACTTTTCCTTTCACCAACCCTCTAATTTCCTCTCCCTCTTACTCTGCCCTCCCTCTCACTCTCTCAATCTCTCTCTTGATCTCCTTCTCTCTCTCTCTCTCTCTCTCTCGCTCACTCCCTCCCTCCATCTCTCCGTTTTGCATCTCTCTCACTCTCGCTCCCTCTCTCTCCTTCTCTCTCACCTTTTCTCTCTATTTATCTCTTTCTTTTCTATCTCTCTCATTCTCGTACCGTTCCTCTCTCTATCTACCACACTCTCTCACACACACTCTCTATCTCTCTCTATTGCTTCCTCAATTCTTCTCTTTCACTTCTCTCTCTCTTATTCTCTCTATGTTCCTCTCTCTATCTACAACTCTCTCTCACACACTCAATCTATCTCTCTATTGCTCCCTCAATTCTTCTCTTTCACTTCTCTCTCTCACTAAATTTCTCTCCCTCTGTTACATTCTAGCTCTCACTATTTCTGACAATATCTATATCTCCCTTACTATCTCACTATCTCTCTCTCCAAATTCTTGAACTCTCTTCTTTTCACACTCATTTTCTCTTTATCTCACTCAGCTTTTTCTTCCACCATCCCTCTCATTTCTTCTCCCTCTTACTCTCCCCTCCCTCTTCCTCTCTCAACCTCCCTCTTTGTCTCCTTCTCTCTCTCTCTCTCTCTCTCTCTCTCTCTCACACACACACACACACACATGAAACACACACACCCTCCCTCCCTCCATCTCTCCCTTTTGCTTCTCTCTCACTCTCACTCCCCCTCTCTCCCTCTCTCTCACCTTTTCTCTCTATTTATCTCTTTATTTTCTATCTCTCTTATTCCCTCACTGTTCCTCTCTCTATCTACCACACTCTTTCTCTCTCTTTATTGCTTCCTCAATTCTTCTCTCTCACTTCTCTCTCTCACTAAATTTCTCTCCCACTCTCCCATTCTGTCTCTCACTATTTCTCTCAATATATATATCTCCCTCACTATCTCACTATCTCTCTCTCCCAATTCTTGAACTCTCTTCCTCTCACTCTCATTTTCTCTTTATCTCACTCTGCTTTTCCTTCCACCATCCCTCTCATTTCCTCTCCCTCTTAATCTCCCCTCCCTCTTCCTCTCTCTATCTATAACACTCTCTCACAGATGGATTCTATATCTCTCTATTGCTCCCTCAATTCTTCTCTTTCACTTCTCTCTCTCACTGAATTTCTCTCCCTCTCACATTCTAGCTCTCACTATTCCCACAATATCTATATCTCCCTTACTATCTCACTATCTCTCTCCAAATTCTTGAACTCTCTTCCTTTCACACTCATTTTCTCTTTATCTCACTCTGCTTTTCCTTCCACCATCCCTCTCATTTCCTCTCCCTCTTACTCTCCCCTCCCTCTCCTCTCTCAACCTCTCTGTTTGTCTCCTTCTCTCTCACTCACTCTAACTATCTCTCTCTCTCTCTCACACACACACACACAACACACACACACCCTCCCTCCCTCCCTCCCTCCCTCCCTCCCTCCATCTCCCCCTTTTGCTTCTCTCTCACTCACTGCCCCTCTCACCCTCTCTCACCTTTTCTCTATATTTATCTCTTTCTTTTCTATCTCTCATTCTCTCTCCGTTTCTCTCTCTATCTACAACACTCTCTCACACATACTCTCTATCTCTCTCTATTGCTTCCTCAATTCTTCTCTTTCACTTCTCTCTCACTAAATTTCTCTCCCTCCCATTCTATCTCTCACTATTTCTCACAATATCTATCTATCTCTTATTATTCCATGCGACATTAGTCATTCTTGCTCGCACAATCCTACCTCACCGCCACTTATTATTCTTTCACTCAACTCACAATCACCTTGGTATCGAGTCACTTATTCGGCCTAAATCCTAACTACCCTAAAATAGGAAAGAAAAAAAATCATAAGCTATATTAACTATTTTGTTTATTATAAGTTGTATTAACTATTGATATATTATAAGTTTATTGTAATATAATATAACAAAATATTTTTTTATTATACCAACTCATTTGAGGTTCCCACCTCAAACGTCTCACAAAGCGTTGGGGCATTCGCCTCAGTTAAAGGAGGCGTAAGCCTCACACACAGTGAAGTGGCATAAGCCTCAAGACATTTTTTGTCTCTCATAGTGAGGTGCGCATCGAGGCGTAAGCCTTAAATGTTTTTTAAATCAACAATTAGGTTTAATAACTTTTTTTGTCAGAGAGGCCTAATTGTTTTGGGCTGAAAACTCTAATTTAAGGGCAATCCAATTTAGGTGTTATTGCTCTAAATTTAGAATGACATATAAGTATGAGTCTTACAATCTCGTGCTAACAAGACGACTCAATAGTGGCCGCTTGATAGGGCTCTTTGATAAATTAGAGATAAATAGTGTCCTTGGCTTATATGCCTGATCAACTAAATAGTTATTATTTTGAAAAGGGTTTTAATGATCATTTTGTTTTCCTATCTGTAAATGAACCATTTATAATCACAAGAGTTTCCATAATATTTTCTTTATCATTTGAACATATGCTTTGTGAATTATGCAATGACGCCATTTTCAATGCACCAACACAAAATATATTGGTGTGTTTCTTTTATTGTTGTGATTCCTTGTACATTTTCTAGAGATGTGGGGGTTGCTTTTAAGAATTATTTCATCGATAAACATCTTATGACATTTCTTCTTAATATATTTGAATAACTAACTATTAATGTGCTAAGACATAATTGGTGTTTAGTTGATGTTTGTATAGATTTTATGTGGTATCATAATTAAGTTGACTTAAAGTTAACCATTATTTCATGCTATAGTTTATGAAATTCAAATGCCTTGAATATGATAATGAATTTTATAATCCATCTATATTTTATTTTATGTTTTATATTTTTGTTATTCTTTTTTCTATTTTTAGACTCCAATATTAGTCATGGGAAGAAACATTACTTTAAAGTGCTTTGTCATTTGTTAGTGGTTTTAACACTAATAACACACCCCTTATACATCTAATCAAAGGTCATGAGCATGTCAGCAATATTGAGGTGGTCGCACAACAACCATAACGACTACTACCTGATGGCAATGAAATTATCTTTAGGTTTTATTTAAATTAATCTGCCATAGGAGATTCCGAGTGAAAGTCTATGTACCCAATGGCAAATAAGATTAGAGAGTTGCCTTAGATGGTTTGGTCACATAAATTGGCGGCCTTCTGATAACCCGGTTAGGAGAGTAGATGTATTAAATTTAATCTATGTTAAGAAAGGTAGAGGTAGACATAAAAAGACTTGGCTAGAAAATATTAAAAATGAATTTTCTTTATTAGATCTAAATGAGAATTTGACTCCTAATCAGACACAATGGAGAAAAAGGATTCATGTAGCCGAACCCACGTTGTGGGATAAAGACTTGATGTTGTTGTTGTTGTTGTAATCCGCCATAGGAGAGTATTTATCTACTTAAACCTTATTAAAAAAATCAATGTAGGGAAGCAAAACTATAGCTAGATCGAGGATCGATATTATTAAGGTATTCAAGGTCCAGTTATATTGAAGATGAACAATGCAAATGTCTTCAAAATTTTGTCTTGATCAAAGATACATGGTATTGTCTTCAAAGTTTCTTCAAAATTTTGCTTTATATGAAACTTATTTATCTTCTTCAATATAGTATTGGGTGGAAGCACACCATAAATATATTTCGCTCCTAACAAGTGATTTTAACACTGACGAAAATGTCGAAGCTACATGATGGTTTCAATTAGAGGTTATGAGATTATGAGTAATTTGGAACGCCGATGCTATATGATGGCCCCAACTACCACTACCTAATGATAACGAAGCACCACCAATTTTAGCACCGATGTCTATCCTCAATTAGTGTTTATGAGCAATTTGGAATGCCAAAGCTACATGATGGCCTCAGCTACCCAATACTTAACGATAATGAAGCTCCATCAAGTTTTGATCAATCATGGTCACTAGTGATGAGCATTGGTCTCTATTAACTTGAATTGAAGTTCAACGCAATGATGTAAGGCAAAGGCGATGTGGATGGTTTCCACGTCGTAGTCTTGTCCGACTCTATCTTTGCCAACATCTATGACAACTTCAACAAAATATATGCTACCAATTATCTCCTCTTATTTCTTGACCATCTGCGTGAGGAAGCATGTATGAAGAAATAATAGGAGCTATAGAGATAGAGCCCTAGTAGATATATGTATTTTGACAACAGTTGGAGTAGGATTCATGTGATGGCTCAATATCTAAATTGAAGAATTAATCTTTTTATCTTCTATTTAAATCTATTAGCATCTCTAATAATTTACTAGTATAAATAAGTCTAGAGAAAGCAATTATAAAACATATACATCAATTTACAATTTTATATTCATTTACTAAAATTTATGTATAATAACTAGGAGTTCAATCTATCACATATCAAAAGTTATGTAGTAAAAGTTCGCTAAATCAGGAGCTATTGTGTTTTCATCAATTATAGGAGAGATACAATTCTAGAAATCAAAATCATTGAAAACATAAATAGGATTTATATTAGTTATCATGATCAGAAGAAGTTTCGTAACAGTTCCGATGGATGAAAATGTCTTGAACAACTTTCTCTCTCCTCTCTCTCCCCTTCTCTCTTTTCTTCCCTGGCAACGCAACATCATATTTTCTTTTGGGGGGGTGGGTGTTGACCCCAACTAAAGCAGCCAAAAGGAAAACAAAAAAAAATCAAATCAAATATAAAAAAAACTTGCAATATCTGGCAGCCCATCCCGAAATCCTGCCGAAGATCCCGCCTCTGCTACAGTCCTTGTCTCTGCAATTCGACGCCGTTTCAGACATGCGATAGTCGCCCATCCTTTGGCGTGGAGAAATCCTGCTCGATTCGTCTTTAAATACAACGACGAGCCTTCGGTTTTGGCTCTCTCGCATTCGTCTCTTCCATTCAAACTCCCGACGCTGCTTGCGATCTCCCCATCCCGTCACTGCTCCTGATCTTCTTTCACGACTCTTCCTCAACTCCCGCTCACAGACCCTTCCACGCCCAACTCCACATCCTGTAGCCTTCTCCCTGTGTCGACTCCACCATACCCGACGCCAAAGCCAACCACTGCCCAGGCCGACCCCTACGTCACGCAAACCCAGCTCTGTTCGCACCTTTACGTCCGACCCCGCTCCTTCGACGACATTCCTTGCAAGTTGGATCGAAAGCAAGGGAGCTCGCTCGTAGTAAAGGAAACTTTCTTCCTTTCGCGTGCCCTTCCGCCTCCCGTGGCTGTCCGACTTTGCTCCTAAGACGACTTTCCCTCCCTACCCGATCGGAAGTAGCAACAGGGAGCTCGCCCACAGTGAGGTTAACTTTCTTCCCTTCACGCGATTCTTCGGCCAAATCCAGTGAATCTGCCGAGCCAAGAGAGGAGAGGGGAGAGATTTTTTTAATTATATTTAATTATAATTCTTAATATTTATAATTAATTATAATTAATAAATTAATTATAATTAATTATTAATCAGTTATAATTATAAATAATTAACTAATTATAATTAATAATTAATAATTGATTAATTATAATTATTAATTAGTTATAATCATTACTAATTAAGTAATTATAATTGATTAATAATTAGTAATTAATTATTAATTATAATTATTCAATTAATTATAAATATAAATAATTAATTGGTGGTAATTAATTATGATCATTTAATTAATTATAGTTAATACTAGTTAACTATAATTAATTATGATATATTATAATTAATTACAATAAAAAAGGAATACTTCTCTTGCTTGCCTCGATCTCCGTACCAACCCCGCCGGTCCACACTTGCAAAGGTATACTTTCTAAACTTAGATTCCCGCTCTCGTTGTTAGCGGCGAGCTAGCGAACCCCCCACGCGCTCACATAGCGTTGTGGGGAGGGAAGCTAGCGCAACGCCTACGACGAGGCGGGCAATCGCCTTAAACCCCGCCCTCGACGCTTGCGACGAACCGGCAAACCCCCTACGCGCTCATGTAGCGTAGTAGGGCGGGAAATCCGTGCGGCGCCCGCGACGAGATGGGTAATCCCCGGACCGCTCATGTAGTGCGAGGGGGATGAAAAATTAAGTACCCACATGTGGGAAAATCTCTGTGTCCTTTGCAACAGGTGCCCAAGCCCCCTAAACGCTCATGTAGCGGGCGGGGATTGAAGTAAAATTTGCTGCCGTGGTGTCTACGGACATCTACCTGAAGCGCACACGTCGCGTTGAGGGGAAGACGGCCTCTTGGTTTTTCCTCTAAACGGGGGAGACGTCGGGAGGCTGCCGAAATTTTCAGGGCACCAGGGACTTTGTTTGGACTTGGACTTGTATTTGGACACAAAAAGATTGATGAAATGCTTGAATCTAAACAAAATAAACCCAAGTGAATATTGAAAGATTTCTTTGAACTCAACAAAAACTTGAGAATAATCATGACTTGAAGTACCAAAGAACTTGGAGTAGTTTTGAACTACAAAAGACTTGGTTCAAAATGGAGCAAGACTACAATGGATTTGGACTTCATTTGGACATTGATTGGAACATTAAATGGACTTAATTCGAACTAAAACAATCAATAAAAATTTTCTTTTGGACTTGAATAGAATGCATAAAATTTTCAAACTCCAAAGGACCTGCTTTGAACTCAAATGAACATGTTGAGGATCATAAAAATTGAAACTAATGTGACTACAGGATACATGAACTCGAAATGAGTTTGAATTCAAATAGACTACAAGTAACTCGAGCATGAACTGGACTTGAGCAACAAAATAAAGAATTTGAACTCAATATGACTTGAGCTTGCAGAAGATGACAGAAAACTTGCACTTGGACTTAGAACTTGAATGATCATGCACTCTAAAGGACTTGCAACAAAGGATATTGATTCGAACATCAAATGAACAAGACTTGAATCAAGCTTGATCAAGAAGGACTGAAGTAGAACAATCACAAAAACTTGAATCATGTGCAGGAGAACTCAAATTGAACTTGAACTTGATTGAAATCAAAAAGACAACAAGGGATTGATTTGAATCCTAAACTCTCAACAAAGGATAAAGGGATGATTCGTTGAGGAGAACTTACAAGCGACAGTCAACGTGAATTTTAAGAATGTAGCAATGCACTCACAAGCAGTAGCTCAAAACTACATAGAACTTGTAAGGAATAAGCCTTCAAGTCTGAACTTACAAGTTGATATATCAAACTTCTGCAAGTACAAACCACTCATAAATGATGGTGAGGTCCCATGCACATGGATGATTTGGAACAAGTACAGTGAACATAAGGACACATGATAAGTATAATGTCATTTCTCGCATCAACAACAATTCAACTACAAGAAGACACAACAACGAATGATTTCAAATGCAAATAAACAAACAAGAAGCCTACATGTGATTATGAGCAAGAATACAATGTTTGCATAAGTACTACAGTGCACTTGTATGAAAAGGAAGACTTGTGAGGAGTATACAACTTCGCTTGCAGACATCAAGGGGAAACAACTTGATCACAATAATGTCATATTGTGTTCATGAATAGAACACAGAGGCTCGTACACAACTAACATTGCTTAGGTGTAAACAAATGCTCTTGACTCTTGAAAGTAACGACGAGCAATAACATGAACGTTCCTGCAAATACTGAAAGTCTTCATGTTGTTTGAGATACAAGTACTAACAAGGAAGATCATCAAATTCATTATGCATACTACAAATATCATATGCGAAGACAAAAGACCTGTGATACATATAACAAGCTACATGTGAGTTATAACAAGGAAATACCTAGCGATATACTTACGTATGCAATGTGAAAGATGTGTAGCAAATATAATAGTCCACAAATAGAGGACGCCTCTCAGCTACATACAAGTGCACCAAGCTCTGGCAAATGAATACAGCACGCATACAGTGACTGCAAAGATGTCCTAGCCGATAAATATTCAGTAAATGCACAAGTCCCTCGCAGGTGAAGGAAGTTGATATGTAACGAGCATTATGATACCTCGCTAGCCAACATTCACAAGCAGCAGAGGGATTCAACATATGATAAATTGTTGATGAAAAGTGTATTCGAAAGGTCAAAGCAAATATAATTATCATGCAACCAATGTCACTTGATCTTAATGTGTGGAATTTACAAGAGGCATGCAAGAGGATTGGGAAGTTCCTTACAATCAATATCAACCACCCGTAGAATAATGCAACAGTTCGTTGTGAACAATGAAGACTGATATGCAATGGTTATGATGATTTCTTTATGTGGATGCATCATACTGTCAACAAACCAAAAGGACAAATATGCAACAAGAACCCTAGCCCCTCCTACATGCAAAAGTGGAGAATAGGTTACATATGCAAGCTCCCACGAACTACTACAAAAGCTTATTACGTCGTACGACTAATATTTTGTCCACAACGAAATGTAGAAGAGTTCTCATTCATACAACAATATACTCACAGGCAAAAGTAGAAGATTCGTTAGTGTACTACAATCTACATAAGCAAATCATGCGAGTAGTACACGACAGTCTACTTGTACAAGGTAGCAAACAACTCAGCCCCCGAGCTACAACGCCACGCCACCGGATCCGCAACATTCATGCAAGCGGACAGAAGGCGTTTACAAATATTTCAAAGTACCCCCGCACATGCACCGTAATATGTATACACATAGGTACACAAAAAGGGGGGGTACACAATCACTAAACCCGCATGGGCCCCGGCGAGCGTGTTATTGGTACACACGTGACGCCTAGGGATGTTGCCCGGGTCAATAAGTTTGAACCCGATCCTCCTAAAGCAAGTAAATAGGAGTTGACGAGGTTTAACAAATAATTATAAAATACCCCAAATACCCGCATGGGCCCCGGCGAGCGTGTTATTGGTACACACGTGACGTTTAGGGATGCTGCGTGGGTCAATAAGTGAATTCAAGTTTGAGCCCGATACTTCTATTCAGGTAGATAGGGGTTGACACGGCTTGAACTATTAAATGAATATACGGTCGCGAGGCCGACCGAGATATTTATTTTATACGTTCATATTAGGCCTTCAAGGCCTATAATCAAGAAAATTCACTTACAAAGGCATAAAGCCTATGAAGCCTGATCCTCTATCGACAGCCTGATAGAGTCGACAAGATTCGACCCATAAATGTAAAGGACCTCTTTCTACCCTGATGATGGCCGTGTTGAATGCATATCTCAACCGGAGGGGCCCATTCCAAATAATCAAAATACTATCCCAAATTTCACAAAATTCAAAACTCCACAAAACTCCCAAAATCCCAAATTCCCTACAAAAAAATCCCAGAATCCAAAAATCTTTCCAACTCCAGATATTTAAAAATTAAAATCCAACTATCAAACCGCTTAAAGCAAAATTCATCCATCCTCCACAACAGTTTGTTGAGGTACAAAGAGCTAATGCCTGGTCGAAAATATCACTAGGATCCATTCTCAAATAATCTCCTGCCAGCAAGGACGTTGTACGAGTCCTCTAACCGACAGTTTCGCCGCCAAATGGCATTGCAGGATAAACGGTTATGACTCGGGGGCCCTCTGAACCAGGTGGTTGCCGCCAAATGACACCATTATATTATGGTTATGGCCAGAGCCCGTATGCTCCCCAACGGCATCAAATCCTTGAGATATGAATCAATAGGATATGATCGATAGGGCACAAAGCCCTCTATTAGCTAAGGTGGATTTAAATTTGTCCCCCTAGACAAACACCCATCCCAGGTCTACAAGGTACCCTTGGACGAAGCAACCCATGGCTGCCGACAAGGATCTTCTGTCAGGTTGGGTCGACTACCTCCTCTGACTAAGTAGACCAGGGACCACGATGGCCCGGGACGACGGAACCATGGGATCTTGATCGGGTCTATCATCCATTCCCCCACCATCTGCTTCAAGTGCAAGATGGTGAAATTTCTAATTTTAAATATTAACCCTTTTCAATCTCCAAATCCTCCAATCTTCCAAATTCCCAAATTCTCCAAATTTCAAACATCTATGCTGCTACTATATGCCAGACTCACGTATCTCTACGTATCTGATTGACGACTAGCCTTAATCGAAAGTTCTCTCTTGTTACCGGGTGGGGTAATTAACTATAGGGACTTGCGCCTATAGGAAACTAGAACTCAGATCATAAAGTCCTCGCAAAATGAGGGCGAAATCTCTGGGTAGTGTCTTATCTACAAACCCATCTGCCTTCCAAAATTTACCCCGGAACTTAATCCGTTAAAACTCCCCCTCGAAAAAAACAAAAAAGCGGGCGGAGGCCGGGGCCGAATTTTCGGAGTCCACAGGGGGGAGGTGGTATATATATATATACATATAATATCATTTAGTGCTTGATGCCGCGGTGCTACTTATCATAGCGCCGCTGCGTTGCATGCTAAAATCTGGGTTACTGTAGAACAGAGAACAAAGCACCACAACGCTACAATTCAAAATTTTTATATTTTAAAATAAATTTATTTTATGAAATTTCATGTTATTACACTATATAATTGGAATATGAGGTATAGGAGTTGGTTGAGGTATATGTCAAGTGTCGGCTTGTAGAACCCTATGTGCAGTGCAAGCTTAAGTACTTGCTTTGAGAAGTAAGCCATGAATTTTGTGAAGATTACTTCCAACTCAATGGGAAAAGAGAGTTTTTTAGAATTCGAAAATGCAAAGTCCTTAAGGATTTTTCTCATTCACGAAGGAAAATGGATGAGATGTATTTGGAAACTTCTGCCAAAATGTTGGCTGAGAATCCAGGGCTTTCACTATTGGGATCTTTTATGCTTGCGATGTCGATAAGGGGTAAAGATATGTGCTTGATGAAAGTTGGACATGATTGAGGGATTTTGGCATGAGTAGTTATGAAGAAGTTGAAAGTATCAATGTGAGTGTTTTGATTTACAATGGAGCAAGGTTTGAAATTACACAATCGGGCATTAAGGTATTTTCTTTCTCTAAGGCAAGGCATAAGCCTTAAGGTGTTTTGAGTGGTAAGCTTCAAAATTAAATCATTATATTAATTCAAAATATTAAATAATTGATGTAGGCAAGGGGGGGGGGGGGGTCTCCACAAAACGAAAATTTCTTTAAGCTTTGGACCTTGGCTGCTCTTGGTTTGGGGCCTTGGCTGTTCTCGGTTTGGGCTTTGGTTGCTTGGTTTTGAGCTAAAAAGTTGGGTTCTACTTGGTGCTAGCTCATTTATGCTTGAGCTGAAGTTTAGCTCATTAATTGGAGGATTAAATGCACTTCCTACCTCATTAATTCATGTGGAGTGGAGCTTGTCTCTTTCCTTCCCTTTGTGCTTTCTCGGTTTCCTCGGTCTGTTGACGTTTTCTGGGTGGCGTTTGGGGTTCTGCTGATGGTTCCGCCCCCCTTGTGGTGTTGGCTCTTCGGTTTGCTCCCTGGTGGCTTTTCCCGTGGTCCTCCTTTTTCCATTTTCTGTGTTGGCTCTTCGGGTCCCTTGCCTGGCTGCTTTCCCGTGGCTGTTGGTTGGGTTTTTTCGTGGCTTTGGTGCTCTGTTTCCTATGCTGATTTGGGGGCTGCTGTGTTGTGGCTGTTGGCCTTTCATTTCCCTAAATCTAATTGGTTTGGTTAGAGAATTAAGGGGCTGTTTGGCTGCCCTCTTTTCTCCTATATATATTAGGTGTTTTTTAATAAAAAAGTGTGTGTTATGTGACCAATATTTGGAACAAGAACCTGCGGGTTTCTTTTTAGGATTGCTTGCGAGCAATGTCTCTTACTCTTCTTCTTCCTTCTTCTAGGAAAGCTAGCGAGCTTCTCCTTCTTCGTCTCGGCTTCTAATCTCTTTCTTCTTCTCGTAAGTGTCCACCCCACTTGTATCTTTCTTCTCGATGGCTGGAAGAAGAAAGAGATTAGAAGCCGAGACGAAGAAGGAGAAGCTCGCAAGCTTTCCTAGAAGGAAGAAGAAGAGGAAGAGGCATTGCTCGCAAACAATCCTAAAAAGAAACCCGCAAGTTCTTGTTCCAAATATTGGTCACATAACACACTTTTTTATTACAAAACACCTAATACATATAGGAGAAAAGAGGGCAGCCAAACAGCCACTAAAATCTCTAACCAAACCAATTAGATTCAGGGAAATGAAAGGCCAACAACCACAACACAACAGCCCCCAAATCAGCACAGGAAACAGAGCACCAAAGCCACGGAAAACCCAACCAACAGCCACGGGAAAGTAGCCAGGCAAGGGACCCGAAGAGCCAACACAGAAAATGGGAAAAGGGGGACCACGGGAAAAGCCACCAGAGAGCCAACACCACAAGGGGGGTGGAACCAACAGCAGAACCCCAAACACCACCTAGAAAACATCAACAGACCGAGGAAACCGAGAAAGCACAAAGGGAAGAGACACAAGTACAAGAAGAGACAAACTCCACTCCACATGAATTAATGAGGTAGGAAGTGCATTTAATCCTCCAATTAATGAGCTAAACTTCAGCTCAAGCATTAATGAGCTAGCACCAAGTAGAACCTAACTTTTTAGCTCAAAACCAAGCAACCAAAGCCCAAACCGAGAACAGCCAAGGCCCCAAACCAAGAGCGGCGAAGGCCCAAAGCTTAAAGAAATTTTGTTTTGTGGAGACCCCCCCTGCCTACATCAATTGTCCCCCACTTAAGCAAGCTCATCTCCTGATGAGATCGTTTTTTTACTTTTCCATTTGTGCCTCATATTTCAAATCCAATTCTTGATTTCAAATTCAATCTTGATTTTAGGAGTTATTGTGGGCTCCGAAAATTCGGCCCCGGCCTCCGCCCTCTTTTGCTTTCTTCGGGGAGAGTTTTAACGGATTAAGTTTCGGGGTAAATTTTGGAAGGCAGATTGGTTTGTAGATAAGACACTACCCACAGATTTCGCCCTCATTTTGCGAGGATTTTATGATCTGAGTTCTGGTTTCCTATAGGCGCAAGCCCCTATAGTTAATTACCCCTCCCGATCACGAGAGAGAACTTTCGATTAAGGCTAGTCGTCAATCAGATATGTAGAGATACGTGTTATCTGGCTATAGTAGCAGCATGGGTTTGGGGTTTAAAAGATTGGAAGGGTTTGATATTTAAAATAGAAATCATCTCAGACTTAAAGTGGATGGTGGGGGAATGGATGATAGACTCGATCAAGATCCCATGGTTCCGTCGTCCCGGGCCATCGTGGTCCCTGGTCTACTTAGTCAGAGGAGGTAGTCGACCCAACCTGACAGAAGGATCCTTGTCGGCAGCCATGGGTTGCTTCGTCCAAGGGTACCTTATAGACCTGGGGTGAATGTTTGTCTAAGAGGACAAATTTGAATCCACCTTAGCTAACAGAGGGCTTTGTGCCCTATCAATCATATCCTATTGATTCATATCTCAAGGATTTGATACCATTGGGGAGCATATGGGCTCTGGCCATAACCATAATATAATGATGCCATTTGGCGGTGACTACCTGGTTCAGAGGGTCCCGAGTCATAACCGTTTATCCTGCAGTGCCATTTGGCGGTGAAACTGTCGGTTAGAGGACTCGTACTATGTCCTTGCTGAAGGAGATTGTTTGAGAATGGATCCTAGTGATATTTTCGACCAGGTATTAGCTCTTTGTGAGCTACAGTTATTTTCAGATTTGTCCACCTCGGCAAACTATTGCGGAGGGTGGATGAGTTTTGCTTTAAGTGGTTGATGGTTTAATTTCAATTTCAAATATCTTTGGATTTTGGGATTTCTGGAGATTTGGATTTTGTGTGTACTTGGGTGGCATTTGTTGGTGTTTGTGAACTCCTCCGGTTGAGATCCACATTCAACACAGCCATCATTGGGGTGTTTGGGGTTATTCACATTTGTGGATTGAACCTTGTCCACTCTGTCGAGCTGTCGACAGATGAACGGGTTTCGTAGGCTTCGGACTTTTATTGATGAACTTTCTTTGTTGAAGGCCTTGAAGGCCTAATATGAACGTATAAAACAAATATCCGAGTCGACCCCGCGGCTGTATATTCGTTTGATAGTTCGAGCCGTGTCAACTCCTATCTACCTGAATAGAAGGATCAGGCTCAAACTTGAATTCACTTATTAACCTGCGCAGTATCCCTAGACGTCACGTGTGTACTAATAACACGCTCGTCGGGGCCCATGCAGGTTGTATGATTGCACGTGTCCCTTTTTGTGTACCTATGTGTTTACAAATTAAAGTGCATGTGCTGGGGACATTTTAGACATTTGGCACTGCTCAGTTGTGCAGGAAAACCCTCGTTTGAATGCAGCATTTAATTTAGAAGCTCATAGACGCCTTCTATCTGCTCGTACAAGTGGTGCAGATCCGGTGGCGTGGTGCAGCAGCTTATGGACTGAGTTGTCAGTTGCTTTGTACAGGTAGACTGTCGTGCACTACTTGCTTTCTGCAGGTGGATTTTAGTGCACTAACGAATCTCCTGCTTTGCTCGCAGATTGCATCTAGTGCGTATGACGGGTCTTCTACAACAGCTCTTAGGAGATACTCTTTTTCAGTGATTTGGCGCGATGTGCATATTTTAATTAGAGTTCGTACAACCCGTGACACATAACAATGCGCTATTTTGTTTCTTTTCGAAGACAAATGTTCACGGGGCGTACGAGCCACCTAACTTCAACAGCTGATATGCACGCTACCTAAAGCACTTGTGCACCCGTGACTTACAGTGTGATTGACGTTCTCATCCTATCACAAAGGGTTTAACCGAAAAATTACCGGGGATATGCAAGGATTCTTACATGTTTACAATTAATGTAAATGTGTTTTGTAGGAAAGGTAAATAAATTTTTTTTTACTTTTACTTTTCCCCTTTTAAGAAATTACCGCCCGTATTCAGGTGTATTTATGCTCGTATTTCACCTGTTGGTAAATACTCAAGAAATTCAAAGCTGGAGCCTCGAAACAGCATCTTAGTATCCTAATCTGATGGGGCCCATAGGTGTACCTTCTTTGTCTTTTAGCAAATGGATCCTAGGCTGGAGGGGCCCTTAGGTGTACCTTCCCTATCATATAGCAAAGGGATCCAAGGTGGTGGGGCCCGCAAATAATTTGAATTCCCTATAATAAATAGGAGGGGGGACTTAGTTCATTTCTTCACACTTCTTTTCTTGGGTACGCGGTGATCGAGACGACGAAGGCGAACAATGACAACGAAGTGAAACCTTGGAGAGCTTGGAGGGAGGAGGCCGGCCTTGGAGTCGCAAGTGGGGCGGCTTTGGCGTGAGAGGAGCGTGAGTGTCGTGAGAGTGAATGAGGGGGTCAGTTGGGATGAGGGATTTAAGTGAGGGTTAAGTGAGGAGGGGTATTTTTGGTATTTTTTATTTAGAAAATTTCCCTTTTTTTAAATCTCTCTCTCCCTCTCTCTAAATTAAAAATTTCAATTATATGGCATAAAAAAAAATTTTAATTGTGTATTGAGTTGGTCGCCACGTCATCGCCATCACTCGGGTACATCGTCGCATCGATTTGCTCGCCCAAAATTAAATTTTCGCCGATCGGTGACCCCCATCAATATGGTTGTCGATCTTAGCTGTTTCCGTTGCTCCGGACGCATCGGCGCTGTCCGCTTCGCGAACGAGGCCATTCGGCGATTTTGGGTTTTGGGTCGACACACGTCGGGTGAATTACATGGGGTTTTGAGCCCTTTTGCTTCCGAAATTCACCTTGCGCGGTCGACTCGAACCCGACACTAGTATGAGGGTCAACAAATGCCCCCCAACAAATATGGTGCGCGCCTGAAGCGGGCTATGTTTGTTGCAAACAGTTGACATTATGGACCTCCAAGAACTTTTTTTTTTGTTCTTTAATGTCGACACAAGATAAGGGCGAAGCATATAAATTTTTTTTTGTACCCCCTTTTTATCGGCCTGTATATCTTCTTATGATTTCATCGTTCCTTTTGCCAGGGAGATGTTCAACTGGAGCAGGCCAGAGGGGATGCCGTAAAGTGAGCCTAGTGAGGAGGCCATCTGGGAAATGTTTGACAGGTATGATCCTCAAGGGACTGCTGATGTGGTTGATAGGCTAGAGCAACATGAGGAGATGTTGAGAGGCCGCAGCCTCTATGGTGACTTCTTCACACGGTTACCTCTATTGCCACGCTCTGAGCTCGACCCCTCAGCATACCAAGATCCTGATGAGTGGGTGACCACTATCAGGTTGAAATGTGGGGACTATAACCCCTTGGAGAGTTCCATTGCTCAGGTGAGCTCTGGTATGTGTCATATCTTGGAGCCGGCCGCCGATGTCATTGAACAGGTTGGGCACTTGAGGCTACTGAGTCACCGACAATTACAACCAGCTACACCTGAGTGTCCTAGGGATTCTCCGGTGGGGCAGCTTTCTAGACCTGCACGTGGGTATGTATCTTGGGCAAGGTACGTCTTGAGAACCCATAAAAATATTCTAAAAAGAGCAGGCATATAGGAAGCCATATATGCTTCGATGTTCAGCTTCAACAATATCCCCCACTCTTGGATAAAGGGTGTGATAGAATTCTGGGACCCAATAATGAACACATGCTGGATTGTCTCGAGGAGCTGACAATAACGTTGTGGGAGCTACAGGCTGTCTCTGGTCTGCCGATCTTTGGACGTCGATATGAAGAATGTATCCCTCCAGATGAGGAGCTATTCCGTAGGCGACTTTCCCCCGGCAGGAGTAGGAGGGGAGAATTTATTTTGTCAACAGTCCTTCCGGCTGCATTGAGCCATTATCAGCAGGTTTGTAAAGAGGCTAGGCTATCAAGGCGTTCTCGGGCCGCCATCCCTTTAGACATATGGATTCGCAGTTTCATTCGGGAGGAGGAGCTCAATCAAATCACATTCCCTCTACAAGATCCTTTTGAGCTAGGTGTGGAGTATGCTAATGATCTATCAGAAGATCTAGCTGAACCCTCCACTGATGTAGGATATATGTCTCCCGCCCGTTCAGGTATGAACGAAGAGTTATTCCTCGTTGGATTTTTAGTTTACTGATTGTGTATATTTGTCCTCCCTGCTAAAGGAGGAGCTATTCGATGCTATGCTTTGTTAGCAGCCAGTCTCTTACCATATGGAGAGCGTATTTCTCTTGCCCCCGTAGTTCTCAATAAAATTTTTAGAACATTCAGAGCTGTCTCAGAGGACCATACACTCGACAGGCATGATATAACCCTCCCTTGGCATTATGTTTACGCTTGGGTTCATATTCACATCCAGGGGGCATTTAGCTGTTTGGAATATCCCTCTTACTTCTCAAATAGGGGATATCCAATTGTCATGCAGCTTTTAAGGGCTTCATCTACACTGGAGCAAGAGCGTGTGCGACTATTCTTCTTCGCACCACACCTTGTCGCTGACCGTTTTCGTCTAGTGCATCAACCTGAGATTGGCGGTCTACCAAGCAATTTGATGGAGGAAGATATCTTCGATGATACCGATCGTCATGGCAGGTATACCTTACTTTTTAAAGGTCGTTCTTTACAGGTTGCTGAGTATTTTATTAGCATGCGACCCAGATGGTTGTGCTATCGTTACGGGCAATCGGTGATCTTGGAAAGGTATCAACCCAATAGGGCTGCCAGACAATTCGGTCTTTTGCAAGCTACCGCGTATGAGGGTCTACCGCTCCTTCCAGGTGTCACGGATGTTAGTGGGTTGAATACAGTACCTGTGGAAACCCGCATGTACGTTGCCTCACTGATGTGGATTCATTTGATTAGGCTTGGCACAGGTAGCAGATTTCGTATAACACCCCTCGACAGCCTTACTGGAGTCAGCTACACCTGACTAACTTGGTTTAAATTGTCATATGCACCCTTTATGGAGCACGGAGCCCGTAAGTACGAACGACGGGTGCGATCGTTAGGGGCCTCTCGAGGTCAAAGGCCTCGAAGGGGCTCGGCGCAGGAGGGAACCCGTGAAGGTATATATATATATATATGTTTTGTCATTTTCATTCTTCTTTCTTTTTCTTTTTTTTTATACACGTATTTCCTTTCATAATTTGAATGCAGGTGAGGAGATCATATCTTCCCCATCACGAGTGCGAGCAAGGAAACCTCTCCGAGCTATGCCAATGTTCCGACATCTGGACGTTGTCGCGTACGCTCTCGCCCTATGGAACCTCCGCGAGCTTCAGCAGATTGGACAGCGAGCCCGTTACCACAATAGCTGCTACCCATGATGAAGTACCTTTTGACTCCTACCGAATGTCTGTGGATACGAGGCATGTTCCTTTTGATGATTATGAAGGGGGCTTTTCTAGCATGCACATACCCTCTCCCATACCTGAAGCAGGGTCTTCTTTCGTGGAGACGCTTCTTCCAACAGAACCCTTCTCGTCGTATTGGCCAGGAGAAACATCTATGGCAAGGGAGTCACCAGTTGCTAAAGGGTTTAGTGTGCCAGAATATACCCCAGCCTTTTTCGAACTAGCTCCAGTAGTTGAGGTCCCTTTCATCGACGACCCGCCAGCACACTTTGTGGAATCGAGCACATGTATGAACTCATCTATTTTCTTATCTTATCGTCTTTTGTTTGCCTCATTTTTTTATCTCCTTTTTTTATCCTTCTTTTATAGTGCCGGAAGGAGCTGATTATCAATCAGAAATATTCTGTCACATTCCACGATTTCCTGACGTAAGGAATATAGACATGCGTGATCAAAGCATGCAGTTCCTGCGTGAAGTGATTGCCAGGCTGAACCCAGGCTCACCTGAATCATTGGATCAATTTATGAACACGGCCAACACCACCTTAAGTGTTTTAGCACAGATTGGATTGGAAGCGGATGATATGATGTACTGGGAAGGGCTGTGCCGTGAGGCTGAGTTTCATGTTCGACGATTGAAGTCTCTGTCAATCATACGAACCAGGGTCTCGTTATCTGATCTTCGCGAGAAGGTTAGAATCTGCTGAGAAGCTGCTAATGCTGCCCATGATAAATTCACAAAGAGTGCTGATGCTATGAGGCGAAATGATCAGAGATCCTCCGACATTTTAGCTGAAGTAGACAAACTCTCTTCAAAGATAAAGAGTTTCTGGAGGGAGATCAGAGATTCAATGTCCTGCAAGGTTGATCTTCAAGCAAAACAAGACGTGCAGGCACGAATAATCGAGAGGGAGCGTAATCGTTATCAAATTTTCCACCGCGCTAAGCAAGATGCTGAAGCTGCACTTACTCGGGCCGCAGAAGAGTTGCATGTTGCTGAGACCGAACATCAGATGCTTGTTGAAGTGATGTTGTAGCTTCAAGATCTACAGAGTCGATTACTCTGATCGTAATTTCATATCGCTCTTCGTTTTAGATTTTGTAATCCTCTTTATGTGTCTTTCTTCTCCTTCTTGTACTCTCTTTGCCTATTTTTATGAGAATTTTTATTTCAGCAATCTTTCTTGCTTTTTTTTCTTTTCTTGGAGCACTTTCTTTCTTGAAGTTCGACAACTGAAATTGTGAGCAAACATACATTTGAGTCTCTAACCCAAGTGTCTAATTTGCCATTGCCTCTGGTTCGGCTATAATAGCATGTTGAACCAGTTGGGATTGTCATCAGTCCAAAGCTTTATACTAGTGGACTTGATGATGACGAATCTAATTTAACATTTGGAAATTTGACTCTTGTTCTGTGCTTTGTGCGGCGGACTTGATGGAGTACCTGATTTGTCTTCATTGACTTGTCAGGAAATTTGCTTACCTTCTGCCCTTTGCTTTCTGCTTTGACGGGCTTGATGAAGGAGCGCATGCCAGTGACCTAGCCCTCGAGGCTTGCATTAGGTTAATGGCAAAGAGGCATCGGTCCAGAGCTTTGTATATAGCGGATTTGTTGATGACGAAATCATCTCAGTTCAGCCTTAAGCTTTATTTGAACTTTAGGATAATTTCTTCGGTCTCTTGCTTTGTGCTTTGGTGGACTTGTTGAAGGATTTGTAGGTTTTGGATCTGGTTGATAGTACCGAATATGGGTATCATCTTAATCCTTAACCAATTAGAAGACTTTAATCCGAGTCACTTAAGTTTATGAGATTGGATGAGCTGGGATTTGATAGCTCTTCATCTCTAGTTTCTGAAATAGGAGTTCCTGTACTGCGGCCTTTGTTATGGCATGTTGAGTAGACAGAATTGCCAGCGATCCGGCCATATTTGGGCGTGTTGGATCCGACCTTTTACACCCATTCAGGCTTCATACTTGAGCTATGAGAAATGCACTTCCCAATGCTGATTTTACTGAAGTTTGCAGATTTGGAGTCCTCTTTTGTGGTTGCAGATTTGGAGTCTACAGACATTCGGTAGTTGCTTGTGATTCCTCCTTTCCACTAAAATTTTGATTCTCCGGTCAATTAGGAGAATTTAGTAGACTACGACTACTTGAACTCGTCGAGTCAAATTAACCTTCGTTCTTCCTACAGGCTCTACTAACGGGTTGACGAAGTGGGGGTTCCGATACTACGGCCTTTCTTCTAGCGTGTTGAGTAGACGGAGTTGCCAGCGATCCGGCCATATTTGGGCGTGTTGAATCCGGCCTCTTACACCCATCTGAACCTTAAGCTTCAGGATGTTGAAAGACTTCAAGTTGTTCCGACTTGACTCATTGGAATGTGCAATTACAAAAGTCCCTTTTCTTGACCTTTGAAACTCGATACTTTGGAGAAGGCGGTACCCCGAACTCTCGGAAGATCACCTGCAAATACTTTAAAAAGATTTTTTTTTCGAAGGAATATTTGCACTGATGATTTTAAATATTTATTCGGGATCTCGGCATGCGGCTTGATGTCGACCCGAATAAATATTTAAAATGCCCCCAGTCTTGTCGGGGATTTTCGATAGGCTTTGTATTTCAAGATTTTAAATATTTATTCGGGGATTTCAGCACATAGCACGATGTCGACCCGAATAAATATTTAAAATGCCCCCAGTCTTATGAGGGATTTTTGAAATGCGTTCTTACTACACAAGAGAATTTCAAAATATAAATGTACTTATGTGAGAGAATACATATGAAGTACATGATGGTTTAATACAATTATTTTATGCATAGTATTTCTTCAAGTATCGACTGTTGATTGGCGGCATAGGCTCTGACCATCCAAATCGATCAACTGATAAGCTCCTCCTTGATACACTTTCTCGATGATGAAGGGGCCTTCCCAATTGGATATGAATTTACCACCAATTTTTCGGTGTGGGATGATTGGTCTTCTCAGTATCAGAACCAATTCCCCTTCTTGAAATGCTCGAGGACGCACCATCCGATCAAATGATTTCGTCATTCTTCCTCGGTAGATTTCCAGGTTTTGTTGGGCTTGCAGTCTAATTTCATCAAGTGCATCGAGCTCCTCCATTCTTAGGTGAGCATTCTGCTCTTGAGTTAGATCGTGTTGAATCTCTACTCTGAGTGACGGTAGTTCAATCTCTAAAGACAACACTGCTTCAGCTTTAAATACTAGTGAATAAGGAGTGGCTTTGGTCGGTGTTTTGTAGGTTGTACGATATGCCCACAGTGCTTCTGTCATCTTTGTATGCCATTCTCTTTTATTCTTGGCGATGATCTTCAACAACTTCACCAGCATTTTGTTGAAGGCCTCTGCCAAGCCATTTGCTCTCGGGTTATATATTGATGAGTACTGCCAATTAATCTTATGGCGATCAACAAATTTATAAATTTTGGTGCTTTTGAATGCTGTTCCATTATCTGAGATCACGCGGCATGGTACATCAAATCTGTAGACGACATTGTGGGTAAAGAAGTTAATCACGTGCTCGGACGTGACTTCCCTGAACGGAGCTGCTTCTGCCCATTTTGAAAAATAGTCTGTTGCTGCCAGAATAAAGCGGTGCCCCGCTGAAGAAGGCGGATCTATTGGTCCGATTATGTCTGTGCCCCAGCATTCAAATAGCCAGGATGCAATTGTTGGGTGCAGCGGATTTGGTGATTGATGAATAACATCACCGTGAATCTGACACTCGTGGCACCTCTTAGCGTGATCAATACAATCTCTCACCATCGTAGGCCAGTAATAACTCATTCTTTTGATTTTAGCAGCCATCTTGGGACCTGACTGATGCGCTCAACAGAGTCCTTCATGAACTTTTATCACCACCTTATCAGCTTCCTTGGACCCTAGACACCTTAACCACATCTGATCAAAAGCTCGTCGATACAGCGTATCATTGACAAATGCGTATCGTAATGCTCTTTTTCGAATTTGTGTAGCCAGAGATTTATCTGTCGGGAGTTTGCTTTCTTTGAAGTAGTCGACGAATGGCTGCCTTCAATTGTCTTTGACCTCAACATCTAAGTAATGTAACCACGACTCTGAGAATCTACTAGTTCGTTGTCTCTTTACATGGCATCCTCCTAGTTGATTTTTAGCGGTGATCAATTGAGGAGGTTGAGGATCAACCGGGATTGTATCCTGTAGGCTTGAATCTAATAGTCCCTCTGCCTACGGGAATTGTAAGATTGCTGGCTCCAAGACCCGACGATTTTCAACCGCAATAAATATAGATGGCTTCTTGTCTTCACTTGCAAGCTCCTTGGCCAGTTTGGCTAGACAATCTACTTTTGCATTCTGCCCTCGAGGAACTTGAGTTATCTCGACATTCGATATTTATTTTAGAAGCTCGAAAGCTCGTCGGTGGTAGTGGGCCAATTCAAGTTTGCAAATCTTGTAAATGCACAGAACTTGATTTATCACAAGTTGAGAATCACCAAAAACACCAATTGCAATCTCTAGTCTCGCTATTAGAGCTTCGTATTCAGCTTCATTATTGGTCCGAGGTTCAGTTAAACTGAACAAGAATCTCATGATGCCTCCCTCGGGTTCTATAAAGACAAGACCGATGCCGGCTTGGGCCTTTGCAAGATTCGGAGGTCGGGGAGATTTGATCGATGATGCCCCATCAAAATACATCTCCCAAAATGGTAGCTTCTCCTTTTCATCTATCTGCATGATCTGCTCGTCAGGCAAATCATCATTCAGTGGTGAATCTACAGGGATAGGATGCGCGGCGAGGAAATCTGCCAAAGCCTGTCTCTTTACCGCCTTCTGTGGCATGTACACGATATCAAATTGCAATAATATCACTGCCCACCTTGCTAAATGACCTGTCAACGATGGTCTTGTCATCAAGAACTTCAGCGGATCGATCTTTGATATCAAGGTGATTTTGTGGGAGAGCATGTAATGGCGAAGCTTCTGGACCGCAAAGATCAACGCCAGGCAATGTTTCTCGATTGGAGAATATCGCACTTCAGCTCCGATTAATCTCCGACTGATGTAGTATAGTGCATTCTCTTTGCCTTCCTCATTGTGTTGGGCCAATAGTGCTCCGAGGGACTCTTCTAGTGCTGCCGTATACAGTATAAGAGGCTTCCTAGGAATTAGCGCTGCGAGAATGGGCGGGTTTAACAAATCTCTTGATGCTGTCAAATGCTTCTTGACATTCTTCATCCCACTTGAAACGAACGTCTTTCTTCATCAGTTTTGAAAATGGCTGGCACCTACCCGATAAATTCGATAGGAATCGCCGAATGAAAGTTAGTTACCCTTGTAAGGAGCGGAGTTGATGGAGGCTTCTTGGCGGTGGCATCTCAATGATCGCCTTGATTTTGTTGGGGTCGACTTTGATGCCTCGGTGACGAACAACATACCCCAAGAATTTGCCGGAAGAGACCCCGAAAGCACATTTGAGAGGATTCATCTTCAGGTCAAACTTTCTGATTCTTTTAAATACAATCCTCAGGTCACTTAAGTGGTCTCTTCGGTCTATGCTCTTGACGACAAGGTCATCTACATAACACTCGACCTTCTGATATATTAATTAATCAAAAATATGTGTCATCGCTCGTTGGTAGGTGGCACCAGCATTTTTAAGGCCAAAGGGCATGACTGTGTAGCAGAATATGGCGATGGGCGTTTTAAATGATGTGTGCTTCTCATCTTCAGGCGCCATCTTAATTTGATTGTAGCCCGACGATCTGTCCATAAATGAGAACATGTCGTAGTTGGACGTATTATCCACTAATAGTTCTGATACAGGGAGCGAAAAATCATCTTTTGGATACTCCTTGTTGAGGTCTCGAAAGTCGATACAGATCCAAATCTAGCCGTTCTTCTTCTTGACAGGGACAATGTTGGCGATCCAATCGGCGTACTTTTCTTCTCGAATGAAGCCCGCATCTATAAGCTTCTTGGTTTCGGCAATCACCTGTTCTTCGATCTCCAATCTCATTCTCCTTAGAGCTTACTTGACGGGTGCCGCATCTGGTTTGATTGCCAGCCTGTGCACTGCTACATCAGGGGATTGTAAAACCCACAAAATACCGTTTTAGGCTTTGCACGCTTTTCGATGCGTCGCGACGACTTTAAGTGAAAATTTTGAAGTCGTCGGAATTTAACGCAAATAATTTTATAAAATAGAGCGCAAAATTCTGAGCGAATTGATGTATAGAACGCATATCGGATTTTAAGTATTTTGAGAGTTTAAATTTCCGGAAAACTCAATATGACAACTTTGCCCTTGATGTCATATGAATAAGGAGGGAGTTTAAGTGAGGGCAATTTGGACTTTAGGAATTTAAAGAGGACATCCCACTCTAAATAGGGGACCGAATTGTTTCGGTCCCCCATTTCCTTCGTATGGCCTGAACCGATAGAAGGGGAGAAGGGAGGCGGAGCGGGCGGAGGCGACGGGAGCTTTTGGGGGTGGTTTCCGGCGGCTTTCCTTTGGGCAAATCGAAGAGGGAGATTCAAGAAGGCTAAGGTAAGTTGTTTGCTTGAATTTTCCCTCCTTTTTATTGAGTTTTCTTTAAGGGAAGAAAAATAGGGTTTGAGGTAAACTTTGTTTTTCTTTGAGGAAGTGATAGGGAAGACTTAGGAGATGATTTTATGCATGGAAATGAAATGATTCTTTAAAAATTTTAGATTTTAAAAATTAGGGTTTTCTCTAAATTTCGTATACTTTCAAAATGGCTTTTTAAGAATGCTTCCTAATGACGTTAGAGAGCTTCTATAGGAAGTTAGTTAAATGTTATGATGAAATTTCATGTTTCAAGATTTAGGGCTTTGCAAAATCATGAAAATTTTTAAGTGCCTTGGTTTCAAATAGACTTAGGAAGGATTTTAATGATGAGAATTTGGATTTTTGCACAAAATTTTGTTTTTCAAAATTTTAACCAAAAATTAGAAAATCCTAATTATTTATGTAAATGATAGGGAAGATTTGGCATGTTAAAATAAAGAGATTAATGAAGATTTGGTTTCCAAAAAATTTGGGCTTTGAGGTAAATCTGAAAATAAAAGAAAACAAAAAGAATTTTTTTTATAGGAAGAAAGATAGTATTAAAATAGAAAAGTAAGGATTTAGGACAATGTAATATGCATGATAATTTCCGCCTAATGTTAAGGAGGTTTAATTTCTAATGTTATGGAGGATGATGACAATGAAGATTAGATTAGTGAGGATTGGAGCAAGACTAGAGTAAATATTTGACAATCACAGTTACATTATTTTTCTTAGGATTTTGAAGTGAGGAAAGACATTGAATAGGGAGAAGCGGCAAATTTCATGCTTTTAACTTCAAGATGAGTACTCATTATTCTTTATTACAGTGATAATTTTGTTTATCTTCAGTTATATGTTTTAAAAGTTCAATCATACTTATGAAATCTTTATGGTTAAATTAGATCATGATTATGTTACTCTTATCCATACTCTTGTCCAATGGTTGATCATGCGATAAGTTATATGTTACCTTCCATGACATTATCATATAAAGTTTATATGTTATAAAAATGAGATGATGTGATATAGTATGCTTGTAAGTATATATGATTTTTTATTTACAGTAATGACCTTTGTTTATATCTAGTTATATGTTTTGAAAGTTCAAGCATGTTTATGAAATCTTTATGATTAATTTAGCACATGATTTTGTTACTCTTGCCAAATGGTTGATCATGTAAATTATATGTTACATTTTATGGTATTATATGATAAAGTTCTTATGTTATAGAAATGAGATGACATGATGTGTTATGATTATGATATGATTGTTATTGAATGCTTGTATGTGCATGCTGAAAAGATGGAGCTCACCCCCTTATGGTACTGGCTAGGGACGCCATACTCGTGCACGTTAATGGTAAAGGAAATAATAAAGGAAATGGAAAATAGGCTCTTTTGAGCCAAATGGTAAAGGGGTACCTTCATTGGTATCAAATTAGACGGTGGCTCCTGTGACGGGTGTATTATATACGAAAATGAGAAAGATATGAATACAATTATGATGAATGTAAACTGATTATGATATGATATGTATTTATGTTTTACGCATAACCTATACATTTAATATTTCGATGAAACAAATGATATGAATAAATAAAAAGTGATATGAACTTACAAATACTGATATGATGAATGTAAACTGATTATGAAATGTTATGGATTTATGATTTATGCTTATGTTTAAATGATATGTTTATAGAAAATAAAATTTATGATACGTTTGAATGAAAGTGACATCTAGCATATTACTCCTGCCTTGAATTACTATAGTTTAGAAACATGTGTTACTCGCTAAGCATTGGCTTACTTTAGTTGCTTTAATATATTTTACAGATGTGACTTAATAGAATCAAAATGAGTAGGAGAGATGGAAATGTATACCGTAGACGTGGCCCACCGGAAGAAAGGTATTTGAATGTTTTGTATTCATTTATTTTCTTAATTGAAGTTTTAGTGGCTCTTTCAAAGTTTATTTATTGAGATAGTTTTAGATGAAGTGAAAGTTTAATTTACCGTCCGACCGTTCGTTCCCGCCTCGCCTATGCGAGCTTATTGGGCCGGGTTGTGACAAGAGTGGTATCAGAGCCAAGAAATTCTTAGGAATATGAATTGTATGCAAGAGTCATAGGAATGATTTAAATTAATATATAAATATATCAGTTAGCCAAGCAAAGAGATAGTAGTAAGGATTTAGTTCAAGTTAAATGTATGAAGATAAAAAAAAAGTGCTTTTCGTAAAAGACGATATTCAACAAAGGTGGATGAGATATTTTACTAAAATTTTTAACGAAGATTGTGAGACTACGATTGACTTTAGTGACCTTAGCATCCTAAATGAAAATAAAGATTTCTGTTTTTATCGGCGTATTCATAAAACTTAAGTTAGAGAGGCTTTAAAGAAAGTGAAGTGCGGACTCTATTGAAAGGAAGCTAGTAGCTGATATGGTGTTAACTGCAATAGTTTTTAGAAGAAATATGAATTCTCCAATATGTGTAGCTATTATATTGAATTTCCATGTTATTGATGGTGTAAAAAAAAAAAACTTCTTGAAGTGTTATCTTTAGATGATGTTGAGGTTGATGTTGATACAAAAGATGATGATGCTTTGGTGATTTTTAACATTGAATTAAGTAAAGATCTATAAACAACTATTGTTAATTCAAGTGTTCACTAAACAAAAGTTGAATGAATGGGAACTGTTGGCCATAGGGTGGTATATATTGTTAGGGTTTCTCATTCTAAGCCCTTGGGGAAATGAGTGGGGTAATAGTTGTAGGAAAGATACCAGTTGGGTATGCGCCATTTTTTTTAGGATGTTAGGTGATAATCAAGTTAAGAAGTTATCAGTTGCTGATCATCAAGTGGAAGCTAAGTTAAAGGAAAGAGATGTCTATGACACAGAATTAGAATTTTTGGTGAAGGATTGATCGAATTAAACAAGATATCTAGGATAAGTTTGGGAGGGTTTCCTTCAGGAAAAGCTTTGGGTACTACCAAAGTTCTAAAGAATTCTTTAAGGTTGATAAGCTTGAAGGGTGTTTATTAGTTGGAAAAAAAAAATCAATTTGGATTCGTGCCGAGTAGGTCTACTATGGAGGCCATACATCTATTTAGAGGTTTGATGGAGAAATATAGAGAGAATAAGGAGGATTTACTTATGCTACTTATTGATTTAGAGAAAGCATATGATAAAGTGCTAAGAGAAGTGCTATGGAGAGTGCTTGGAAAGAAAGGAGTTATGAATGCTTATATTCAAATTAATAAAGCTTTGTATGCATGAGCTATTACTTGGCTATTACTTGCGTTCCAACATAAGGTGGTTTAACCAAGTATTTTCCCATTTCGGTTGGATTACATCTAGGATTAGCCTTAAGCCCATATCTTTTTTTTGCTTTAGTCATGGATGTTCTCACTAGACGTTTGCAAGAGAATGTACTTTGGTGTTTGCAAGAGGATGTACTTTGGTGTATGCTTTTTGTTGATGATATTCTTCTTGTTGATAAGACTAGAGAGGGAGTGAAAAGAAAACTTGAATTATGGAGGTCGACCTTAGAGTCTAAAAGTTTTCACTTGAGTAGATCTAAAACTGAATATATAGAGTGTAATTTTCATAGTAATAGATCTAGTGAGGGGATTGTGACTCTGAGCGATTAAGTCATTTATAAGAGTACATGTTTTAGATATCTTGGATCTATTGTTTAAGATGATGGTGAAATAGATAAGGATATTATCAGTAGAATTCACATTGGATAGTTGAAATGGAATAATGCATCGGGCTTATTGGATGATAGAAAGGTCCCCCTCAACTTAAGGGAAAATTTTATAAGATGGTGGTGATACCTGCAATGCTTTATAGTACAAAATGTTTTCCATTAAAAGAGAAATGTTGTACAGATGAGGATGCTCAGGTGAATGAGCGGCTTTACCCTTAGAGACAAGATATGAGATGAGTATATACGTGAAAAGGTTGGAGTAGCTCCATTGGAAGACAAAATTAAAGAGAGTCGCCTTAGATGGTTTAGTCACAAAAAAAAGTGGCTTTCCGATGACTCGGTTAGGAGATTAGATGTATGAGATTTGACTTATGTTAAGAAAGGTAAAGGTAAACCTAAAAAGACTTGGTTAGAAAATATTAGAAATGATCCTTCTTTATTAGACTTACTTGAGAGTTTGGCTTTTAACAGGACTCAATAGAGACAAAGGATTTAGGTAGCCGACCTCATGTAGTGGGACGAAGGCTTGTTGTTGTTGTTGAGTTTGTCTAAATATATCAGGTATGTTGATGATCAAGAGAATGTAACCGATATATGGAAGGTGGAGGATTACCCCATGAAGTGACTGTGAACACCAATAACCTGTAGTTGGAATGAATAAATATCTGAAGTTGTTTCAGGATATGCGACCACCATTATTCAAGGGTAATGAATGACCAATTGCGACTGAAAAATTAGTTGCTTCGTATAGAGAAAATATTGGATAGCGTGTCATGCCCTGATGAAAGGAAAGTATCACTTGCTACATTTGTCTTGGATGGAGAAGCATAAAGATAGTAGAGAGGGCAACATGAAGACAAGTTAGGAGATATTCCAAATATAGAAATTTTGTAGAACTGTTCAGAGAATAGTTTGTACCTATGTCAGCAGAGGGAGATGTAAGACAAATTGATAAGATTGATTCAAGGAGATAAATCAGTAATGCAATATGAAGTGAAATCTACAACTTTATTACGATATCAATTGATTTGAAACAGTAGAGGAGAAGTGTTATAGATTTCAATCTGGTCTAAAAGATGATATTAGGCAACATTTAATACCTTTCGAAATTGAAGACTATTCATTATTGGTGGAAAGAGATAGAAGGGTGAAAATTGATTTCTAAATCACAAAAGAGAATGGATCAATATAAAAGGAAGAGTGTTGAAGAAGAAAGTTAAAGCAATTTGATGGAAGGATCAAATGAGAAGAAACCTAAGTTTAGTTTTAATGGAGTTAGTGGTGCAACTGTTAATAAAGTTATTGAAACTTATGCTAAGTGTGGCATATTTCATAAGGGTGAATGTCTGATTGGTTCCAACACTTGCTATTGGTGTCGTTAGTCTGGACACAACAAAATATTGTCCTGTATTGGTTCAGAAGACTTCAGGAGAAATGAAATCTAGTGAAGCTCAGAAGATTAGTGCTGAATCAATGCATATTCAACCAAATCTGACTTTTGTAGATGAACCAGAGAAAATCATAAATTTTGATGTTAAGCCGCTCCGGAACAGAGAGATCCCGCATGTTAAGATTCTTTGGAGGCATGGATCAGAAAGAGATGCCACGTGGGAGAAGGAATCAGAGATGAGAGAAAGCTACCCACACCTATTTAATTAAGGTATGATTCGTTGATGCTTGTTTCTAAATTTCGAGGATGAAATTTTTATAAAGGCGGGAGAATTGTAAAACCCACAAAATACCATTTTAGACTTCGCACGCTTTTCGATGCGTCGCGACGAGTTTAAGTAAAAATTTCAAAGTCGTCGGAATTTGACGCAAAAAATTTTATAAAATAGAGCGCAAAATTCTGAGCGAATTGATGTATAGAACCCATATCGGATTTTAAGTATTTTGTGAGTTTAAATTTCCGGAAAACTTAATATGACAACTTTGCCCTTGATGTCATATGAATAGAGAGGGAGTTTAAGTGAGGGCAATTTGGACTTTAGGAATTTAAAGAGGACATCCCACTCTAAATAGGGGACCGAATTGTTTCGGTCCCCCATTTCCTTCGTGCGGCCCGAACCAAGAGAAGGGGAGAAGGGAGGCGGAGCGGGCAGAGGCGACGGGAGCTTTTTGGGGTGGTTTCCGGCGGCTTTCCTTAGGGGAAATCGAAGAGGGAGATTCAAGAAGGCTAAGGTAAGTTGTTTGCTTGAATTTTTCCTCCTTTTTATTGAGTTTTATTTAAGGGAAGAAAAATAGGGTTTGAGGTAAACTTTGTTTTTCTTTGAGGAAGTGATAGGGAAGAGTTAGGAGATGATTTTATGCATGGAAATGAAATGATTCCTTGAAAATTTTAGATTTTAAAAATTAGGGTTTTCTCTAATTTTTGTATTCTTTAAAAATGACTTTGTAAGAAGGCTTCTTAATGACGTTAGAGAGCTTTTATAGGAAGTTAGTTAAATGTTATGATGAAATTTCATGTTTCAAGATTTAGGGCTTTGCAAAATTATGAAAATTTTTAATTGCCTTGGTTTCAAATAGACTTAGGAAGGATTTTAATGATGAGAATTAGGGCTTTTGCACAAAATTTCGTTCTTCAAAATTTTAAATTAATTAAATCCGAAAATTAAAAAGTCCTAATTATTTATATAAATGATAGGGAAAATTTGGCATATTAAAATAAAGAGATTAATGAAGATTTGGTTTCCAAAAAATTTGGGCTTTTAGGTAAATCCGAAAATAAAAGAAAACAAAAAGAATTTTTTTTATAGGAAGAAAGATAGTATTAAAATAGAAAAGTAAGGATTTAGGACAATGTAATATGCATGATAATTAATGAAAGGAAGCTTAATTTTAAGGAGGTTTAATTTCTAATGTTATGGAGGATGATGGCAATGAAGATTAGATTAGTGAGGATTGGAGCAAGACTGGAGTAAATATTTGACAATCACAGTTACATTATTTTTCTTAGGATTTTGAAGTGAGAGGAAAGGTATTGAAGAGGGAGAAGCGGCAAATTTCATACTTTTAACTTCAAGGTGAGTACTCATGATTCTTTATTACAGTGATAATTTTGTTTATCTTCAGTTATATGTTTTAAAAGTTCAATCATGCTTATGAAATCTTTATGGTTAAATTAGATCATGATTATGTTACTCTTATCCATACTTTTGTCCAATGGTTGATCATGCGATAAGTTATATGTTACCTTCCATGACATTATCATATAAAGTTTATATGTTATAAAAATGAGATGATGTGATATAGTATGCTTGTAAGTATACATGATTTTTTAATTACAGCAATGACCTTTGTTTCTATCTAGTTATATGTTTTGAAAGTTCAAGCATGTTTATGAAATCTTTATGATTAATTTAGCATATGATTTTGTTACTCTTGCCAAATGGTTGATCATGTAAATTACATGTTACATTTTATGGTATTATATGATAAAGTTCTTATGTTATAGAAATGAGATGACATGAAGTGTTATGATTATGATATGATTGTTATTGAATGCTTGTATGTGCATGCTGAAAAGATGGAGCTCACCCCCTTATGGTACTGGCTGGGGATGCCGTACTCGTACACGTTAATGGTAAAGAAAATAATAAAGGAAATGAAAAATAGGCTCTTTTGAGCCAAATGGTAAAGGGGTATCTTCATTGATACCAAATTAGACGGTGGCTCCTGTGACGGGTGTATTATATATGAAAATGAGAAATATATGAATGCAGTTATGATGAATGTAAACTTATTATGATATGATATGTATTTATGTTTTACGCATAACTCTATACATTTAATATTTCGATGAAACAAATGATATGAATAAATAAAAAGTAATATGAAGTTACAAATACTGATATGATGAATGTAAACTGATTATGAAATGTTATGGATTTATGATTTATGCTTATGTTTAAATGATATGTTTATAGAAAATAAAATTTATGATACGTTTGAATGAAAGTGACATCTAGCATATTACTCCTCCTGCCTTGAATTACTGTAGTTTAAAAACATGTGTTACTCGTTAAGTTTTGGCTTACTTTAGTTGCTTTAATATATTTTACAGATGTGACTTAATTAAATCAAAATGAGTAGGAGAGATGGAAATGTATACCGTAGACGTGGCCCACCGGAAGAAAGGTATTTGAATGTTTTGTATTCATTTATTTTCTTAATTGAAGTTTTAGTGGCTCTTTCAAAGTTTATTTATTGAGATATTTTTAGATGAAGTGAAAGTTTAATTTACCGTCCGACCGTTCGTTCCTGCCTCGCCTATGCGAGCTTACCGGGCCGGGTCGTGATATGGGGATAAGCCAGGCATTTCAACATATGTCCAGGCAAAGCAGTCCCTGAATTCACAGAGGAGTTCTTTTATCTCTTCCACTTGCTCTTCTAGCAGAAGGGAACTAATGAAGGTTGGGCTAGGGTCCTCCTCGGTTCCCAAGTTGACTTCTTTTAACTCATCCATTGTAGCCGTCTGTCCTCCATCTTCGAGATCTTCTGGTGCAGGTTTAGCTTCTACGGGTTGATCATCATAAGTGTCAACTTCGTATATTTCCTTATTGTCGCTGTCATCGGATTTGATTTTTCTGCAAGTGATTGCTCGGCAAGTCTCCTTTTGGGAATATTTTTGCACGATGAATCCATGACCTCTCTTTGCAAGAATATCCTTTCTTCGTAATGAATGGGGATTTCTTTGATACCAGAGGCTCAGGCAGAGACAGAACTGTTGTTTGGAGGTATGAATGCTGGCTTGATTTCACAACATCCTTTTTATATTTTTGGTATTATACCTAGGCAACCTCGTAGGTATTAACTCTCCAGAATTAAAGAGCCTACAAAACCAGTCACGATTCGCTTCTTCTTCACGCTCTCCACCTTTATAGAATAAGGTCCCTGGCCAGCTCTTTTTTTCTGTGAGGAGGCACATAGAACGTTACGAGCTCTTCGACATTATGCACCTCTCAGGGAATAATTTCCCTGAAGTGTTGCAAGGGGATGCGCGTGACCACGAATACACTGTCTAAGATTGACAGACTACCCATTCTTCTTGAGAATACACACTGCACATTGTTCGTGTAGGTGGACTCGTAGTTACAATCAGAATCTGAATATTCAACCTTCTTATTTTCTTTGGATGTTGGCTGGTATACTCTTTGAGATCTTGTAGTGGTGACGTCCTCTTCATCTATGTCACTCCCTAGGTGAGGTATGTATTTTCTTTCTTTAAGAATGGTCGGTGCTTTGGGAATAGTTGGCATTGCCTTCCTTCTCCCCATCTGCTTCTTCTCACCTTGTCTGGGCTGCTTTGCATCCTTTGAGTTTGATACTTTAGCCTCGAGGGATCTCGACAACTTTGGCTTCTTTGGAATGAAGTATTGTGCATCTTCATATACTGTTGCTTCATGGACTGCTAACTTCCTGAATTCTTCTCCATCGCTGCGATACTTCATGCACTGGTATAGTGTCGATGGGACGATATTGTACTCATGCAACCATGGGCGGCCTAGAAGCGCCTTGAATGAGGTATCTGCATCAATCACATGGAATTTAGCTTCTATGTGGAGTTCTCCAAATGTGAGGGGGAGCATAAATGATTCCAGAGTTTTCTGCCCCTTCTCATTAAAGCCGTGTACCATCAGCTTATCTGGCCCGAGGTGTTGCAAGTCGAGGCATAATGATCTTAGCGCTTTTAAGCTTATAAGGTTGATGGAGGACCCGGGATCGATCAGAATTCGGCTGATTATCATCCCGTCGCTCTCTGCAGTAACATACAGAGGGCGGTTATGATCTGCAGTTCCGAGCATCATGTCATCTTCAGTGAAGGTGATGAACGGCTCGTTACGGGCTTGTAGGATCTCAGTCATGTTACGCTCAGCAAAATACACTTCATATCTTTCGGGGTCTTTGAGAGCTTGAATCAAAGTCTCCCGAAGGTCTTTAGATATTATCAAAGCATCGTATATACTGAGCTGCGCCGGGATTTTCCTCAAATGGGATAAGATATTATAATCTATTCCCGTGGTTGAAGTATCTTTCTTCTTGGGATTTTTGGGGATAATATCTTCATTGACAACTATCTCCTTCTCCTTATCTTTATTAGAGACTCCCTTCTTTGGTGGAGGTGGCAGCACTTTACCGCTTCTTAATTGCACTTGTGCTATCTCATCTGGCGTAGACTCGTTTGATGGAGCATCCTCCTCAGAGTCGGCCTCATAGCATCCAGAGACTCATTTTCAGGTTCAGAATCACCCTCCAGTCTCATATGCCCCATCTGTGACGCTATATCATGATCGGACTCGTTCTCATTTGGGAAGTACAGATCCTCTTCTGAACTATAGTCCATTGATGACGCCACTAGACAAGTTTCAGAAGCTGTTTCTTTGACATATTTTTCTTTTGTTGGAGTCATTGAGGTTATCGAAATGACCTGGGAAATTTCCACAGGAAGAGAATCGTCACCAGCCTCTTCTACTTCAGCCACCTTAAGCTTCGACATAAAGTCAGCGAGCTTGATGGGACGTCTTACAGTCTGGTAATATTCATCCAAACTGCCGATAACCCTTTGAGTTGCTGTCTTTTTCTCCTTGGGCTTCTTCAATTTGGTCTTTCTCTTGGAAGACTTTGCTTTACCAGATTTTGAAGAATCAGCTTGGTTGAGGTGATGTTTAGAAGTAGATGCTTGTGCTGCAGGCAGCCCCTTCAAATCAAGCATCGGCTCAGTAGGAAATTTTCACTTCACACCTGGAACTCCTTCGAGCTGTTTCAACATTTTTACAGTCTTCTTGGAGATTGCAGTCCCCCACTGTTCATCATGGGTTGGCTCTTTTTTGTTTCTTCTTTCTTCAGTCGGGGGTACAAAAGAGGACGTAACCACCCGAGTCGACTCTTTTCTGGGGTGCGCCAACACATTGTCGGACAATGTGAGTTACCCCCTTCAATATTTCTTTTCCAACCAATCCTTGAAGATGTAGCAATCTTCAATAGGATGGCTGAGTACCCGATGATATGGGCAATAATTCGGATCACCAGTATGCTTCGATTCTTTGGGCCTCTTGCACTCCAGCAGTTCTAGGCCTGCTTTCAACGCTTGTCGAAATAACTTGGCGACACTCTCCCTCTTAAATGAATATTCCTTATTCATTCTGTCCTTGAGGGACGGGAACGTTCGATCACCTGTTCCCGTTGTTTGCCTCAGGCGTTCTCCTCCACCCTGAAAAATTCGCGGCTTGTCATTTCCCCCGAGCGTCAGCTTCAGTTGGGGGTTTGGGTTGTAGGCCTGCTTTGGTTTATCTTCATACTGTATCGGCTGCTTGCCTTTGTCTACATTGTAAATCACTTATTTCCCCTTATCAGCTCTGGAGAAAAACGTAGAGTCGGCCTCACCTCTTCTGGCACCCGATGCTTTGGCCTTCTTGAGTTTATCAGAGTGATTTTTTGATTTTGATAAATTCAATTTTTCAAACTTCGCCACTCTGTCCAGCAAGTCCTGAAATGTGGTGATGGTGGCCATGCATAAGAAAGTTTCCCATTAACAATTGCACAGCATGCTCTTCCTCCAACTGTTGTTCACATTTCATGCTTAGATTACGCCAACGAGTTATATATTTTGTCACTGACTCGTCCCTCTTCTGTTTATCTAAGGCAAGGTCAGCGATTGTTATCTTTTCAGTTGCGCTGGCGAACCTCTTCACGAACATAGCTTCTAACTATGCAAATGTCCTCACAGAGTCATTCGGCAATTCAGCATACCATTCGAAAGCAGTCGAGGTTAAACCACTAACGATTTGACTGAAGAGTAGAGCGTCAACACCTCCTATATTGCCACAAGTGGCCTTGAATTGGGCCAAGTGTTGTTTGGGATTACTATTACCACTGAAGGTGTTAAACTTCGGGACAGAATACCCCTTTGGGTACGACACCTGGTCAAATTCAGCAGGATACGGACGGCCTTTGCTCACTAGTTTTTTTGCCTGATCCGAAGCTATGACAGCCTTAATCTTCTCATTGATGATTGTCTCCAACTGTGCCACTGTCACAGGTTCTGATGTGCTCGCCACATTTTGAGGAGTAGGTTGGCGCGCCAAACGATCATTCTCAATTCCTCCTTCATGTGAACCTCGTACTCCCGACACTTGGGGCATAGGATGAGCTGGCGGATTAGCGAGATCACTATTTGCCGCTTGATGATTGGTTTGTTGAACATGTGTAGGATTAGTAGTGACGCTTCTCTGCATCATTTGCATCATCATAGTCATTTGCGTCATCATCTCAGTTATTTTGGCATTTAACTGAGCTATTTCTTTATCCTTCGCCTTCATCTGACGATGCATCTGCCTTTGTGCTTCTGCTAGTGTAGTAACATCAGCAAATGGGGGATTCTCTTCATATTCCTCTTCATTCTCTGATGAATTAACCTCTCTACCGGCGGTAAATCCAGCCCCATATTGTCGCTGGTATACTCGCAAAGGTGGTCGCTTATCATCATGCTCCACCATATAGACCACTTCAACTCCCATGGTCTCTTCGTCATCTTCATCATCTTCTTCTCGTGTATGAATCTCCGAGCGGCGTCTCCAATGAATCTCCAGTTCATTACTTGGCACAAAAAACTCTTCGATCCTTGGGTTGCAATCAAAGCTAGTTTCTTCTTGGGATGATGTAGTTGGCTGATGATGGGATCCCCTGGAGGATTTTCCAGGGTGTCGACCATCAGAAGGATTATCAATTGGGACCTTCTTGGGGACCCATTTTTGATGACATCTGTTAGTGGGGGCGGATCTCTGGGAGGCTGCACCAGATGTTACGCCCGTATTTGTTTGTTTATCAATTGCTCTTCTTTCATGCGGTCTTGGCCTCCAAACTTGTTTGTCTTTTCGCTGGGCCCTTTCGACAGCGGATTCTTGGACACGTGGTCCAAGTGTCACGCCCCGATGTGCTTCCTGCGAAGTTGACTTAAATTTTCCTCGAGTTGCCAAAGGTGGAAACTCTCTTGGTGGGGTTCTTTTGGTCTCGATCACTAGTGGCCTTTGGTACTTCTTTTTCATCAACCCCTTTTCTTTCACTGTTTTCAGAACCCTGTGCACTTTGGCGGATAGAGTCTCAGGCTCTTTCTTCTTCCCAGGAGTCTGGGCTTGGGGCTGCTGCTCCCAGAATGATTGTTTAAGCTCACCAGTAGAGCTGTTCCGTTTTACCCATTTCAAATTTGTGAACTTATTCTGGGTAAGAACACTCGCTTCTAGTTCTTGGGCCGGTAGCGTAGATGGGTGGACTTGTAGCAACTGCTGAGCTCACAGCTCGGCATTCATCCTTCTCCTTTGCCTTCTTGATGGCCTTCCTCCAGATGAGGAGGCCTCATCATCATTTCTTCCAGGTACGGATAACCAAGTCGGTAGAGGGGTGGTAGTAGCAGGCATCACAGAAATTTGTTTCCCGGCCACGACCCTTCTTGTTGACGGGGTTTCAGAATTTGACAACCTTTTGAAGACTGAAACCCTCTTCTGGGGGAACTCATTGGCAGTAACAACTTGAGCTAATTGTGGTCGTGGTGGTGGTGGATGCATGCGACGAGCAGCAACATCAGCAGCATAAGGCCTTCTAGTAAGTCTTCAGTATCCATGCTGTATACTGGAATGGCAGCAGCACTCGCAGTAGCTGCGGAGAATTGTAGCCCACCAAATTGAATGGTGGCTCCAGAGTTTCCCATGTTAATGATAGCATTTGCCAATTGAATGTTGGCACCACGTCCCAGCTGGACAGTGAAAGGAGTGTTCCGGAGGTCCATTCTGCACAAAATGAAAGATGGGGATTAGTAATCAGGATCTTCATCCCATTTGAAGCGGACGTCCTTTTTTATCAGTTTGGAGAATGGGTGGCACCTACCCGACATATTCGATATGAATCATCGAATGAAAGCTAGTTGCCCTTACAAGGAGCGGAGTTGATGGAGGCTTCTTGGCGGAGGCTTCTCTATAATTTCCTTGATCTTATTGGGGTCAATTTCAATACATCGGTGACGAACGACGTACCCCAAGAATTTACCAGAGGAGACCCCGAAAGCACATTTGAGAGGATTCATCTTTAGATTGAACTTCTTGATCCTCTCGAATACAATTCTCAAGTCATTTAAGTGATCTCTGCAGTCTATGCTCTTAACGACCAGGTCATCTACATAGCACTCGACCTTCTGATGTATTAATTCATCAAAAATATGGGTCATCGCCCGTTGGTAGGTGGCACCAGCGTTCTTCAAGCCAAAGGGCATGACCGTGTAGCAGAAAATGCCGATGGGCGTTCTGAATGATGTATGCTTTTCATCCTTAAGAGCCATCTTGATCTGGTTGTATCCTGACGATCCATCCATAAAAGAGAACATGTCATAATTTGACGTGTTGTCTACCAGGAGTTCGGATACAGGCAACGGAAAATCGTCTTTTGGACACGCCTTGTTGAGGTCCCGAAAGTCAATACAGATACGTATCTGACCGTTCTTCTTCACGGGGATAATATTGGCGATCCAGTCGGCATGTTTTTCTTCTCGGATGAAGCCCGCATCTATGAGCTTCTTCATTTCTGTAATCACCTATTCTTCAATCTCCAATCTCATTCTCCTTGGAGCTTGTTTGACTGGTGTTGTATCTGATTTAATGACCAGTCTGTGAACTACTACATCAGGGGACAAGTCAAGCATTTCGGCATAAGTCCAGGCAAAGCAATCCTTGAATTCATAGAGTTCTTTAATTTCTTCCACTTTATCCTCTGGCAGAAGGGAACTAATGAAGGTTGGGCGAGGGTCATCTTCGGTTCCCAAGTTGACTTCTTTTAATTCGTCCATAGTGGTTTCCTGTCCACCATCTTAAAGCTCTTCAGGTACAGGCTTGGCCTCACAGGTTGATCGTTATAATCATCAGCTTCATAGACTTCTTCATCAGAACCGTCATTGGATTCAACTTCCCTGCAAGTGATGGCTCGGCAAGTCTCCTTCCGGATGTATTTTCGCCTGATGAATCCAATACATTTATATGCATTCATATCCTTCCGCCGTATTGGACGCAGATTCCTTCCATACCAGAGATTTAGGCACATACGAAGTTGTCGTTTGGAGGTGGGAATATTGATCCGCTTTCGCAACATTCTTTAAATACTTTTGGTATTAAACCTAGGTAGTCTCGTAGATAGTAATTCTTCAGAATCGATAAAGACATGGCCCCAGTCACGATTCACTTCTTTAAGCTTTCCAACGAAATAGAATATATTCCCTGACTCAATCCCCTTTTTGATCGGAGGTAGATAAAGGGTCATAAGTTCTTCAACCTTATGCACATCTCGTGGAATTATTTCTTTGAAATACTGTAGGGGAACACAAGTGACTACGAGCACGTTGTCTGAGATTGACAGGCTATCTATTCTTCTAGAGAATACATCTTGCACCGTGTTCATGTAGATAGAGTCGTAGTTATAATCATTATTTGAATATGCGACCTCTCTACTCCATTCATCCATCGAATGACATACCCTCTGGGATTTTATAGAGGTGAGCTCATCTTCATCTGTGTCACTACCAAGGTGAGGTACATATTTTCTTTCTTTAGAAGTGGAAGTGGTAACTTCTTTGGGAAGAGTCGGCGCTGCCTTCTTTCTCCCCACCTGCTTCCTCTCACATTCTTGCTTAGGTCACTTTGCACTCTCTGGATTTGATGCTTGAGCCTTTAGAGAGCTTGACGGCCTCGACTTTTTTGGCATGAAATACTGCGCATCTTTATAGACTGTTGCTTCATGGACTGCGAAGGGTTGGATGTCACCTGAGATTCTGAACTCCTCTCCATCCCTTAAGATACTTCATGCACTGGTGTAGTGTTGACGGGACAACGCCATATTCATACAGCCAGGGGCGACCTAGTAGCGCCTTAAATGAAGTGTCCGCGTCAATTACATGAAACTTGGCTTCCGTGTGAAATTCTCCAAATACAATAGGGAGCATAAACGATCTAAGGGTTTTCTGTCCTTTCTCGTTAAAACCATGCACCATAAGCTTATCTGGCCCGAGGTGCTCCACGTTGAGCCACAACGATCTTAGTGCTTTTAAGCTCATAAGGTTGATGGAGGACCCATGGTCTATCAGAATTCGACTGATTACCAAATCGTCACTCTCTGCAGTAACATACAGAGGTCGGTTGTGGTCTGCAGTCCCGAGCATCATGTCATCCTCGGTGAAAGTGATGAACGGTTCGTTACGAGCTTGCAGGACCTCAGTCAGGTTGCGTTCAGCGAAATACTCCTCATATCTTTTGGGGTCTTTAAGAGTCTGAATCAAAGTCTCCCAAAGATCCTTAGACATTACCAGAGCGTCGTATATGCTAAGCTGAGCAGGGATCTTTCTTAGATGGGGTAAGATATTATAATCTATCCCTTTGATTGAAGTATGTTTCTTCTGGGGATCCTCGGAGATAATGTCTTCGTTGACAACTATCTCCTTTCCCTTATCTTTATTAGATATTCCTTTCTTTGGAGGAGACAAAAGTATTTTGCTGCTTCTTAACTGTACCTGAGCGATCTGCTCTTGTTCAAACTCGCTTGACGGTGCATTTTCTTCCGAGTTGGCCATTGTCGCGTCTAGGGATTCATCTATTGATTCAGAGTCACCTCCCAGATTTACATGTCACATCTGCGACGCTATGTCAGGGCCTGATTCATCTGTCTTTGGAAAATACAGATTCTCCTCTGAATTGTAGTCCATTAGTGACACCATCATACAGGATTCAGAGGATACTTCTTCAGTACATTTTTTTTGTCAGCGTATTTGGAGCTACTGAGATGACCCGACATACCTCCACTGGAAGAGAGTCTTTACTGCTTTCTTCAGCTTCCTTTATTTTAAGCTCTGACATGAAATCAACGAGCTTAATAGGTCGCCTTGCAGTTTGGCAGTATTAGTCCAAACTGTCGATGGCCCTTTGAGTTGTAGTATTTTTCTCCTTGGGCTTCTTCAACTTTGTCCTCTTTTTGGACTTTGTCTTCCCATATTTTGAAGTTCCAGCTTGGTTGGGAAACTGTTTAGAAGTAGATGCTTGTGCCACAGGCAGCGCCTTCAAATCTAATACTGGCTCCCACTCTAAATAGGGGACCGAATTGTTTCGGTCCCCCATTTCCTTCGTGCGGCCCGAACCGAGAGAAGGGGAGAAGGGAGGCGGAGCGGGCAGAGGCGACGGGAGCTTTTTGGGGTGGTTTCCGGCGGCTTTCCTTAGGGGAAATCGAAGAGGGAGATTCAAGAAGGCTAAGGTAAGTTGTTTGCTTGAATTTTTCCTCCTTTTTATTGAGTTTTCTTTAAGGGAAGAAAAATAGGGTTGGAGGTAAACTTTGTTTTTCTTTGAGGAAGTGATAGGGAAGAGTTAGGAGATGATTTTATGCATGGAAATGAAATGATTCCTTGAAAATTTTAGATTTTAAAAATTAGGGTTTTCTCTAATTTTTGTATTCTTTAAAAATGACTTTGTAAGAAGGCTTCTTAATGACGTTAGAGAGCTTTTATAGGAAGTTAGTTAAATGTTATGATGAAATTTCATGTTTCAAGATTTAGGGCTTTGCAAAATTATGAAAATTTTTAATTGCCTTGGTTTCAAATAGACTTAGGAAGGATTTTAATGATGAGAATTAGGGCTTTTGCACAAAATTTCGTTCTTCAAAATTTTAAATTAATTAAATCCGAAAATTAAAAAGTCCTAATTATTTATGTAAATGATAGGGAAGATTTGGCATATTAAAATAAAGAGATTAATGAAGATTTGGTTTCCAAAAAATTTGGGCTTTTAGGTAAATCCGAAAATAAAAGAAAACAAAAAGAATTTTTTTTATAGGAAGAAAGATAGTATTAAAATAGAAAAGTAAGGATTTAGGACAATGTAATATGCATGATAATTAATGAAAGGAAGCTTAATTTTAAGGAGGTTTAATTTCTAATGTTATGGAGGATGATGGCAATGAAGATTAGATTAGTGAGGATTGGAGCAAGACTGGAGTAAATATTTGACAATCACAGTTACATTATTTTTCTTAGGATTTTGAAGTGAGAGGAAAGGTATTGAAGAGGGAGAAGCGGCAAATTTCATACTTTTAACTTCAAGGTGAGTACTCATGATTCTTTATTACAGTGATAATTTTGTTTATCTTCAGTTATATGTTTTAAAAGTTCAATCATGCTTATGAAATCTTTATGGTTAAATTAGATCATGATTATGTTACTCTTATCCATACTTTTGTCCAATGGTTGATCATGCGATAAGTTATATGTTACCTTCCATGACATTATCATATATAGTTTATATGTTATAAAAATGAGATGATGTGATATAGTATGCTTGTATGTATACATGATTTTTTATTTACAGCAATGACCTTTGTTTCTATCTAGTTATATGTTTTGAAAGTTCAAGCATGTTTATGAAATCTTTATGATTAATTTAGCACATGATTTTGTTACTCTTGCCAAATGGTTGATCATGTAAATTACATGTTACATTTTATGGTATTATATGATAAAGTTCTTATGTTATAGAAATGAGATGACATGAAGTGTTATGATTATGATATGATTGTTATTGAATGCTTGTATATGCATGCTGAAAAGATGGAGCTCACCCCCTTATGGTACTGGCTGGGGATGCCGTACTCGTACACGTTAATGATAAAGAAAATAATAAAGGAAATGAAAAATAGGCTCTTTTGAGCCAAATGGTAAAGGGGTACCTTCATTGATACCAAATTAGACGGTGGCTCCTGTGACGGGTGTATTATATATGAAAATAAGAAATATATGAATGCAGTTATGATGAATGTAAACTTATTATGATATGATATGTATTTATGTTTTACGCATAACTCTATACATTTAATATTTCGATGAAACAAATGATATGAATAAATAAAAAGTAATATGAAGTTACAAATACTGATATGATGAATGTAAACTGATTATGAAATGTTATGGATTTATGATTTATGCTTATGTTTAAATGATATGTTTATAGAAAATAAAATTTATGATACGTTTGAATGAAAGTGACATCTAGCATATTACTCCTCCTGCCTTGAATTACTGTAGTTTAAAAACATGTGTTACTCGTTAAGTTTTGGCTTACTTTAGTTGCTTTAATATATTTTACAGATGTGACTTAATTAAATCAAAATGAGTAGGAGAGATGGAAATGTATACCGTAGACGTGGCCCACCGGAAGAAAGGTATTTGAATGTTTTGTATTCATTTATTTTCTTAATTGAAGTTTTAGTGGCTCTTTCAAAGTTTATTTATTGAGATATTTTTAGATGAAGTGAGTTTAATTTACCGTCCGACCGTTCGTTCCTGCCTCGCCTATGCGAGCTTACCGGGCCGGGTCGTGATATGGGGATAAGCCAGGCATTTCAACATATGTCCAGGCAAAGCAGTCCCTGAATTCACAGAGGAGTTCTTTTATCTCTTCCACTTGCTCTTCTGGCAGAAGGGAACTAATGAAGGTTGGGCTAGGGTCCTCCTCGGTTCCCAAGTTGACTTCTTTTAACTCATCCATTGTAGCCGTCTGTCCTCCATCTTCGAGATCTTCTGGTGCAGGTTTAGCTTCTACGGGTTGATCATCATAAGTGTCAACTTCGTATATTTCCTTATTGTCGCTGTCATCGGATTTGATTTTTCTGCAAGTGATTGCTCGGCAAGTCTCCTTTTGGGAATATTTTTGCACGATGAATCCATGACCTCTCTTTGCAAGAATATCCTTTCTTCGTAATGAATGGGGATTTCTTTGATACCAGAGGCTCAGGCAGAGACAGAACTGTTGTTTGGAGGTATGAATGCTGGCTTGATTTCACAACATCCTTTTTATATTTTTGGTATTATACCTAGGCAACCTCGTAGGTATTAACTCTCCAGAATTAAAGAGCCTACAAAACCAGTCACGATTCGCTTCTTCTTCACGCTCTCCACCTTTATAGAATAAGGTCCCTGGCCAGCTCTTTTTTTCTGTGAGGAGGCACATAGAACGTTACGAGCTCTTCGACATTATGCACCTCTCAGGGAATAATTTCCCTGAAGTGTTGCAAGGGGATGCGCGTGACCACGAATACACTGTCTAAGATTGACAGACTACCCATTCTTCTTGAGAATACACACTGCACATTGTTCGTGTAGGTGGACTCGTAGTTACAATCAGAATCTGAATATTCAACCTTCTTATTTTCTTTGGATGTTGGCTGGTATACTCTTTGAGATCTTGTAGTGGTGACGTCCTCTTCATCTATGTCACTCCCTAGGTGAGGTATGTATTTTCTTTCTTTAAGAATGGTCGGTGCTTTGGGAATAGTTGGCATTGCCTTCCTTCTCCCCATCTGCTTCTTCTCACCTTGTCTGGGCTGCTTTGCATCCTTTGAGTTTGATACTTTAGCCTCGAGGGATCTCGACAACTTTGGCTTCTTTGGAATGAAGTATTGTGCATCTTCATATACTGTTGCTTCATGGACTGCTAACTTCCTGAATTCTTCTCCATCGCTGCGATACTTCATGCACTGGTATAGTGTCGATGGGACGATATTGTACTCATGCAACCATGGGCGGCCTAGAAGCGCCTTGAATGAGGTATCTGCATCAATCACATGGAATTTAGCTTCTATGTGGAGTTCTCCAAATGTGAGGGGGAGCATAAATGATTCCAGAGTTTTCTGCCCCTTCTCATTAAAGCCGTGTACCATCAGCTTATCTGGCCCGAGGTGTTGCAAGTCGAGGCATAATGATCTTAGCGCTTTTAAGCTTATAAGGTTGATGGAGGACCCGGGATCGATCAGAATTCGGCTGATTATCATCCCGTCGCTCTCTGCAGTAACATACAGAGGGCGGTTATGATCTGCAGTTCCGAGCATCATGTCATCTTCAGTGAAGGTGATGAACGGCTCGTTACGGGCTTGTAGGATCTCAGTCATGTTACGCTCAGCAAAATACACTTCATATCTTTCGGGGTCTTTGAGAGCTTGAATCAAAGTCTCCCGAAGGTCTTTAGATATTATCAAAGCATCGTATATACTGAGCTGCGCCGGGATTTTCCTCAAATGGGATAAGATATTATAATCTATTCCCGTGGTTGAAGTATCTTTCTTCTTGGGATTTTTGGGGATAATATCTTCATTGACAACTATCTCCTCCTTATCTTTATTAGAGACTCCCTTCTTTGGTGGAGGTGGCAGCACTTTACCGCTTCTTAATTGCACTTGTGCTATCTCATCTGGCGTAGACTCGTTTGATGGAGCATCCTCCTCAGAGTCGGCCTCATAGCATCCAGAGACTCATTTTCAGGTTCAGAATCACCCTCCAGTCTCATATGCCCCATCTGTGACGCTATATCATGATCGGACTCGTTCTCATTTGGGAAGTACAGATCCTCTTCTGAACTATAGTCCATTGATGACGCCACTAGACAAGTTTCAGAAGCTGTTTCTTTGACATATTTTTCTTTTGTTGGAGTCATTGAGGTTATCGAAATGACCTGGGAAATTTCCACAGGAAGAGAATCGTCACCAGCCTCTTCTACTTCAGCCACCTTAAGCTTCGACATAAAGTCAGCGAGCTTGATGGGACGTCTTACAGTCTGGTAATATTCATCCAAACTGCCGATAACCCTTTGAGTTGCTGTCTTTTTCTCCTTGGGCTTCTTCAATTTGGTCTTTCTCTTGGAAGACTTTGCTTTACCAGATTTTGAAGAATCAGCTTGGTTGAGGTGATGTTTAGAAGTAGATGCTTGTGCTGCAGGCAGCCCCTTCAAATCAAGCATCGGCTCAGTAGGAAATTTTCACTTCACACCTGGAACTCCTTCGAGCTGTTTCAACATTTTTACAGTCTTCTTGGAGATTGCAGTCCCCCACTGTTCATCATGGGTTGGCTCTTTTTTGTTTCTTCTTTCTTCAGTCGGGGGTACAAAAGAGGACGTAACCACCCGAGTCGACTCTTTTCTGGGGTGCGCCAACACATTGTCGGACAATGTGAGTTACCCCCTTCAATATTTCTTTTCCAACCAATCCTTGAAGATGTAGCAATCTTCAATAGGATGGCTGAGTACCCGATGATATGGGCAATAATTCGGATCACCAGTATGCTTCGATTCTTTGGGCCTCTTGCACTCCAGCAGTTCTAGGCCTGCTTTCAACGCTTGTCGAAATAACTTGGCGACACGCTCCCTCTTAAATGAATATTCCTTATTCATTCTGTCCTTGAGGGACGGGAACGTTCGATCACCTGTTCCCGTTGTTTGCCTCAGGCGTTCTCCTCCACCCTGAAAAATTCGCGGCTTGTCATTTCCCCCGAGCGTCAGCTTCAGTTGGGGGTTTGGGTTGTAGGCCTGCTTTGGTTTATCTTCATACTGTATCGGCTGCTTGCCTTTGTCTACATTGTAAATCACTTGTTTCCCCTTATCAGCTCTGGAGAAAAACGTAGAGTCGGCCTCACCTCTTCTGGCACCCGATGCTTTGGCCTTCTTGAGTTTATCAGAGTGATTTTTTGATTTTGATAAATTCAATTTTTCAAACTTCGCCACTCTGTCCAGCAAGTCCTGAAATGTGGTGATGGTGGCCATGCATAAGAAAGTTTCCCATTAACAATTGCACAGCATGCTCTTCCTCCAACTGTTGTTCACATTTCATGCTTAGATTACGCCAACGAGTTATATATTTTGTCACTGACTCGTCCCTCTTCTGTTTATCTAAGGCAAGGTCAGCGATTGTTATCTTTTCAGTTGCGCTGGCGAACCTCTTCACGAACATAGCTTCTAACTATGCAAATGTCCTCACAGAGTCATTCGGCAATTCAGCATACCATTCGAAAGCAGTCGAGGTTAAACCACTAACGATTTGACTGAAGAGTAGAGCGTCAACACCTCCTATATTGCCACAAGTGGCCTTGAATTGGGCCAAGTGTTGTTTGGGATTACTATTACCACTGAAGGTGTTAAACTTCGGGACAGAATACCCCTTTGGGTACGACACCTGGTCAAATTCAGCAGGATACGGACGGCCTTTGCTCACTAGTTTTTTTGCCTGATCCGAAGCTATGACAGCCTTAATCTTCTCATTGATGATTGTCTCCAACTGTGCCACTGTCACAGGTTCTGATGTGCTCGCCACATTTTGAGGAGTAGGTTGGCGCGCCAAACGATCATTCTCAATTCCTCCTTCATGTGAACCTCGTACTCCCGACACTTGGGGCATAGGATGAGCTGGCGGATTAGCGAGATCACTATTTGCCGCTTGATGATTGGTTTGTTGAACATGTGTAGGATTAGTAGTGACGCTTCTCTGCATCATTTGCATCATCATAGTCATTTGCGTCATCATCTCAGTTATTTTGGCATTTAACTGAGCTATTTCTTTATCCTTCGCCTTCATCTGACGATGCATCTGCCTTTGTGCTTCTGCTAGTGTAGTAACATCAGCAAATAGGGGATTCTCTTCATATTCCTCTTCATTCTCTGATGAATTAACCTCTCTACCGGCGGTGGATCCAGCCCCATATTGTCGCTGGTATACTCGCAAAGGTGGTCGCTTATCATCATGCTCCACCATATAGACCACTTCAACTCCCATGGTCTCTTCGTCATCTTCATCATCTTCTTCTCGTGTATGAATCTCCGAGCGGCGTCTCCAATGAATCTCCAGTTCATTACTTGGCACAAAAAACTCTTCGATCCTTGGGTTGCAATCAAAGCTAGTTTCTTCTTGGGATGATGTAGTTGGCTGATGATGGGATCCCCTGGAGGATTTTCCAGGGTGTCGACCATCAGAAGGATTATCAATTGGGACCTTCTTGGGGACCCATTTTTGATGACATCTGTTAGTGGGGGCGGATCTCTGGGAGGCTGCACCAGATGTTACGCCCGTATTTGTTTGTTTATCAATTGCTCTTCTTTCATGCGGTCTTGGCCTCCAAACTTGTTTGTCTTTTCGCTGGGCCCTTTCGACAGCGGATTCTTGGACACGTGGTCCAAGTGTCACGCCCCGATGTGCTTCCTGCGAAGTTGACTTAAATTTTCCTCGAGTTGCCAAAGGTGGAAACTCTCTTGGTGGGGTTCTTTTGGTCTCGATCACTAGTGGCCTTTGGTACTTCTTTTTCATCAACCCCTTTTCTTTCACTGTTTTCAGAACCCTGTGCACTTTGGCGGATAGAGTCTCAGGCTCTTTCTTCTTCCCAGGAGTCTGGGCTTGGGGCTGCTGCTCCCAGAATGATTGTTTAAGCTCACCAGTAGAGCTGTTCCGTTTTACCCATTTCAAATTTGTGAACTTATTCTGGGTAAGAACACTCGCTTCTGGTTCTTGGGCCGGTAGCGTAGATGGGTGGACTTGTAGCAACTGCTGAGCTCACAGCTCGGCATTCATCCTTCTCCTTTGCCTTCTTGATGGCCTTCCTCCAGATGAGGAGGCCTCATCATCATTTCTTCTAGGTACAGATAACCAAGTCGGTAGAGGGGTGGTAGTAGCAGGCATCACAGAAATTTGTTTCCCGGCCACGACCCTTCTTGTTGACGGGGTTTCAGAATTTGACAACCTTTTGAAGACTGAAACCCTCTTCTGGGGGAACTCATTGGCAGTAACAACTTGAGCTAATTGTGGTCGTGGTGGTGGTGGATGCATGCGACGAGCAGCAACATCAGCAGCATAAGGCCTTCTAGTAAGCTCTTCAGTATCCATGCTGTATACTGGAATGGCAGCAGCACTCGCAGTAGCTGCGGAGAATTGTAGCCCACCAAATTGAATGGTGGCTCCAGAGTTTCCCATGTTAATGATAGCATTTGCCAATTGAATGTTGGCACCACGTCCCAGCTGGACAGTGAAAGGAGTGTTCCGGAGGTCCATTCTGCACAAAATGAAAGATGGGGATTAGTAATCAGGATCTTCATCCCATTTGAAGCGGACGTCCTTTTTTATCAGTTTGGAGAATGGGTGGCACCTACCCGACATATTCGATATGAATCATCGAATGAAAGCTAGTTGCCCTTACAAGGAGCGGAGTTGATGGAGGCTTCTTGGCGGAGGCTTCTCTATAATTTCCTTGATCTTATTGGGGTCAATTTCAATACATCGGTGACGAACGACGTACCCCAAGAATTTACCAGAGGAGACCCCGAAAGCACATTTGAGAGGATTCATCTTTAGATTGAACTTCTTGATCCTCTCGAATACAATTCTCAAGTCATTTAAGTGATCTCTGCAGTCTATGCTCTTAACGACCAGGTCATCTACATAGCACTCGACCTTCTGATGTATTAATTCATCAAAAATATGGGTCATCGCCCGTTGGTAGGTGGCACCAGCGTTCTTCAAGCCAAAGGGCATGACCGTGTAGCAGAAAATGCCGATGGGCGTTCTGAATGATGTATTCTTTTCATCCTTAAGAGCCATCTTGATCTGGTTGTATCCTGACGATCCATCCATAAAAGAGAACATGTCATAATTTGACGTGTTGTCTACCAGGAGTTCGGATACAGGCAACGGAAAATCGTCTTTTGGACACGCCTTGTTGAGGTCCCGAAAGTCAATACAGATACGTATCTGACCGTTCTTCTTCACGGGGATAATATTGGCGATCCAGTCGGCATGTTTTTCTTCTCGGATGAAGCCCGCATCTATGAGCTTCTTCATTTCTGTAATCACCTATTCTTCAATCTCCAATCTCATTCTCCTTGGAGCTTGTTTGACTGGTGTTGTATCTGATTTAATGACCAGTCTGTGAACTACTACATTAGGGGACAAGTCAAGCATTTCGGCATAAGTCCAGGCAAAGCAATCCTTGAATTCATAGAGTTCTTTAATTTCTTCCACTTTATCCTCTGGCAGAAGGGAACTAATGAAGGTTGGGCGAGGGTCATCTTCGGTTCCCAAGTTGACTTCTTTTAATTCGTCCATAGTGGTTTCCTGTCCACCATCTTAAAGCTCTTCAGGTACAGGCTTGGCCTCACAGGTTGATCGTTATAATCATCAGCTTCATAGACTTCTTCATCAGAACCGTCATTGGATTCAACTTCCCTGCAAGTGATGGCTCGGCAAGTCTCCTTCCGGATGTATTTTCGCCTGATGAATCCAATACCTTTATATGCATTCATATCCTTCCGCCGTATTGGACGCAGATTCCTTCCATACCAGAGATTTAGGCACATACGAAGTTGTCGTTTGGAGGTGGGAATATTGATCCGCTTTCGCAACATTCTTTAAATACTTTTGGTATTAAACCTAGGTAGTCTCGTAGATAGTAATTCTTCAGAATCGATAAAGACATGGCCCCAGTCACGATTCACTTCTTTAAGCTTTCCAACGAAATAGAATATATTCCCTGACTCAATCCCCTTTTTGATCGGAGGTAGATAAAGGGTCATAAGTTCTTCAACCTTATGCACATCTCGTGGAATTATTTCTTTGAAATACTGTAGGGGAACACAAGTGACTACGAGCACGTTGTCTGAGATTGACAGGCTATCTATTCTTCTAGAGAATACATCTTGCACCGTGTTCATGTAGATAGAGTCGTAGTTATAATCATTATTTGAATATGCGACCTCTCTACTCCATTCATCCATCGAATGACATACCCTCTGGGATTTTATAGAGGTGAACTCATCTTCATCTGTGTCACTACCAAGGTGAGGTACATATTTTCTTTCTTTAGAAGTGGAAGTGGTAACTTCTTTGGGAAGAGTCGGCGCTGCCTTCTTTCTCCCCACCTGCTTCCTCTCACATTCTTGCTTAGGTCACTTTGCACTCTCTGGATTTGATGCTTGAGCCTTTAGAGAGCTTGACGGCCTCGACTTTTTTGGCATGAAATACTGCGCATCTTTATAGACTGTTGCTTCATGAACTGCGAAGGGTTGGATGTCACCTGAGATTCTGAACTCCTCTCCATCCCTAAGATACTTCATGCACTGGTGTAGTGTTGACGGGACAACGCCATATTCATACAGCCAGGGGCGACCTAGTAGCGCCTTAAATGAAGTGTCCGCGTCAATTACATGAAACTTGGCTTCCGTGTGAAATTCTCCAAATACAATAGGGAGCATAAACGATCTAAGGGTTTTCTGTCCTTTCTCGTTAAAACCATGCACCATAAGCTAATCTGGCCCGAGGTGCTCCACGTTGAGCCACAACGATCTTAGTGCTTTTAAGCTCATAAGGTTGATGGAGGACCCATGGTCTATCAGAATTCGACTGATTACCAAATCGTCACTCTCTGCAGTAACATACAGAGGTCGGTTGTGGTCTGCAGTCCCGAGCATCATGTCATCCTCGGTGAAAGTGATGAACGGTTCGTTACGAGCTTGCAGGACCTCAGTCAGGTTGCGTTCAGCGAAATACTCCTCATATCTTTTGGGGTCTTTAAGAGTCTGAATCAAAGTCTCCCAAAGATCCTTAGACATTACCAGAGCGTCGTATATGCTAAGCTGAGCAGGGATCTTTCTTAGATGGGGTAAGATATTATAATCTATCCCTTTGATTGAAGTATGTTTCTTCTGGGGATCCTCGGAGATAATGTCTTCGTTGACAACTATCTCCTTTCCCTTATCTTTATTAGATATTCCTTTCTTTGGAGGAGACAAAAGTATTTTGCTGCTTCTTAACTGTACCTGAGCGATCTGCTCTTGTTCAAACTCGCTTGACGGTGCATTTTCTTCCGAGTTGGCCATTGTCGCGTCTAGGGATTCATCTATTGATTCAGAGTCACCTCCCAGATTTACATGTCACATCTGCGACGCTATGTCAGGGCCTGATTCATCTGTCTTTGGAAAATACAGATTCTCCTCTGAATTGTAGTCCATTAGTGACACCATCATACAGGATTCAGAGGATACTTCTTCAGTACATTTTTTTTGTCAGCGTATTTGGAGCTACTGAGATGACCCGACATACCTCCACTGGAAGAGAGTCTTTACTGCTTTCTTCAGCTTCCTTTATTTTAAGCTCTGACATGAAATCAACGAGCTTAATAGGTCGCCTTGCAGTTTGGCAGTATTAGTCCAAACTGTCGATGGCCCTTTGAGTTGTAGTATTTTTCTCCTTGGGCTTCTTCAACTTTGTCCTCTTTTTGGACTTTGTCTTCCCATATTTTGAAGTTCCAGCTTGGTTGGGAAACTGTTTAGAAGTAGATGCTTGTGCCACAGGCAGCGCCTTCAAATCTAATACTGGCTCCCACTCTAAATAGGGGACCGAATTGTTTCGGTCCCCCATTTCCTTCGTGCGGCCCGAACCGAGAGAAGGGGAGAAGGGAGGCGGAGCGGGCAGAGGCGACGAGAGCTTTTTGGGGTGGTTTCCGGCGGCTTTCCTTAGGGGAAATCGAAGAGGGAGATTCAAGAAGGCTAAGGTAAGTTGTTTGCTTGAATTTTTCCTCCTTTTTATTGAGTTTTCTTTAAGGGAAGAAAAATAGGGTTGGAGGTAAACTTTGTTTTTCTTTGAGGAAGTGATAGGGAAGAGTTAGGAGATGATTTTATGCATGGAAATGAAATGATTCCTTGAAAATTTTAGATTTTAAAAATTAGGGTTTTCTCTAATTTTTGTATTCTTTAAAAATGACTTTGTAAGAAGGCTTCTTAATGACGTTAGAGAGCTTTTATAGGAAGTTAGTTAAATGTTATGATGAAATTTCATGTTTCAAGATTTAGGGCTTTGCAAAATTATGAAAATTTTTAATTGCCTTGGTTTCAAATAGACTTAGGAAGGATTTTAATGATGAGAATTAGGGCTTTTGCACAAAATTTCGTTCTTCAAAATTTTAAATTAATTAAATCCGAAAATTAAAAAGTCCTAATTATTTATGTAAATGATAGGGAAGATTTGGCATATTAAATTAAAGAGATTAATGAAGATTTGGTTTCCAAAAAATTTGGGCTTTTAGGTAAATCCGAAAATAAAAGAAAACAAAAAGAATTTTTTTTATAGGAAGAAAGATAGTATTAAAATAGAAAAGTAAGGATTTAGGACAATGTAATATGCATGATAATTAATGAAAGGAAGCTTAATTTTAAGGAGGTTTAATTTCTAATGTTATGGAGGATGATGGCAATGAAGATTAGATTAGTGAGGATTGGAGCAAGACTGGAGTAAATATTTGACAATCACAGTTACATTATTTTTCTTAGGATTTTGAAGTGAGAGGAAAGGTATTGAAGAGGGAGAAGCGGCAAATTTCATATTTTTAACTTCAAGGTGAGTACTCATGATTCTTTATTACAGTGATAATTTTGTTTATCTTCAGTTATATGTTTTAAAAGTTCAATCATGCTTATGAAATCTTTATGGTTAAATTAGATCATGATTATGTTACTCTTATCCATACTTTTGTCCAATGGTTGATCATGCGATAAGTTATATGTTACCTTCCATGACATTATCATATAAAGTTTATATGTTATAAAAATGAGATGATGTGATATAGTATGCTTGTAAGTATACATGATTTTTTATTTACAGCAATGACCTTTGTTTCTATCTAGTTATATGTTTTGAAAGTTCAAGCATGTTTATGAAATCTTTATGATTAATTTAGCACATGATTTTGTTACTCTTGCCAAATGGTTGATCATGTAAATTACATGTTACATTTTATGGTATTATATGATAAAGTTCTTATGTTATAGAAATGAGATGACATGAAGTGTTATGATTATGATATGATTGTTATTGAATGCTTGTATGTGCATGCTGAAAAGATGGAGCTCACCCCCTTATGGTACTGGCTGGGGATGCCGTACTCGTACACGTTAATGATAAAGAAAATAATAAAGGAAATGAAAAATAGGCTCTTTTGAGCCAAATGGTAAAGGGGTACCTTCATTGATACCAAATTAGACGGTGGCTCCTGTGACGGGTGTATTATATATGAAAATAAGAAATATATGAATGCAGTTATGATGAATGTAAACTTATTATGATATGATATGTATTTATGTTTTACGCATAACTCTATACATTTAATATTTCGATGAAACAAATGATATGAATAAATAAAAAGTAATATGAAGTTACAAATACTGATATGATGAATGTAAACTGATTATGAAATGTTATGGATTTATGATTTATGCTTATGTTTAAATGATATGTTTATAGAAAATAAAATTTATGATACGTTTGAATGAAAGTGACATCTAGCATATTACTCCTCCTGCCTTGAATTACTGTAGTTTAAAAACATGTGTTACTCGTTAAGTTTTGGCTTGCTTTAGTTGCTTTAATATATTTTACAGATGTGACTTAATTAAATCAAAATGAGTAGGAGAGATGGAAATGTATACCGTAGACGTGGCCCACCGGAAGAAAGGTATTTGAATGTTTTGTATTCATTTATTTTCTTAATTGAAGTTTTAGTGGCTCTTTCAAAGTTTATTTATTGAGATATTTTTAGATGAAGTGAAAGTTTAATTTACCGTCCGACCGTTCGTTCCTGCCTCGCCTATGCGAGCTTACCGGGCCGGGTCGTGATATGGGGATAAGCCAGGCATTTCAACATATGTCCAGGCAAAGCAGTCCCTGAATTCACAGAGGAGTTCTTTTATCTCTTCCACTTGCTCTTCTGGCAGAAGGGAACTAATGAAGGTTGGGCTAGGGTCCTCCTCGGTTCCCAAGTTGACTTCTTTTAACTCATCCATTGTAGCCGTCTGTCCTCCATCTTCGAGATCTTCTGGTGCAGGTTTAGCTTCTACGGGTTGATCATCATAAGTGTCAACTTCGTATATTTCCTTATTGTCGCTGTCATCGGATTTGATTTTTCTGCAAGTGATTGCTCGGCAAGTCTCCTTTTGGGAATATTTTTGCACGATGAATCCATGACCTCTCTTTGCAAGAATATCCTTTCTTCGTAATGAATGGGGATTTCTTTGATACCAGAGGCTCAGGCAGAGACAGAACTGTTGTTTGGAGGTATGAATGCTGGCTTGATTTCACAACATCCTTTTTATATTTTTGGTATTATACCTAGGCAACCTCGTAGGTATTAACTCTCCAGAATTAAAGAGCCTACAAAACCAGTCACGATTCGCTTCTTCTTCACGCTCTCCACCTTTATAGAATAAGGTCCCTGGCCAGCTCTTTTTTTCTGTGAGGAGGCACATAGAACGTTACGAGCTCTTCGACATTATGCACCTCTCAGGGAATAATTTCCCTGAAGTGTTGCAAGGGGATGCGCGTGACCACGAATACACTGTCTAAGATTGACAGACTACCCATTCTTCTTGAGAATACACACTGCACATTGTTCGTGTAGGTGGACTCGTAGTTACAATCAGAATCTGAATATTCAACCTTCTTATTTTCTTTGGATGTTGGCTGGTATACTCTTTGAGATCTTGTAGTGGTGACGTCCTCTTCATCTATGTCACTCCCTAGGTGAGGTATGTATTTTCTTTCTTTAAGAATGGTCGGTGCTTTGGGAATAGTTGGCATTGCCTTCCTTCTCCCCATCTGCTTCTTCTCACCTTGTCTGGGCTGCTTTGCATCCTTTGAGTTTGATACTTTAGCCTCGAGGGATCTCGACAACTTTGGCTTCTTTGGAATGAAGTATTGTGCATCTTCATATACTGTTGCTTCATGGACTGCTAACTTCCTGAATTCTTCTCCATCGCTGCGATACTTCATGCACTGGTATAGTGTCGATGGGACGATATTGTACTCATGCAACCATGGGCGGCCTAGAAGCGCCTTGAATGAGGTATCTGCATCAATCACATGGAATTTAGCTTCTATGTGGAGTTCTCCAAATGTGAGGGGGAGCATAAATGATTCCAGAGTTTTCTGCCCCTTCTCATTAAAGCCGTGTACCATCAGCTTATCTGGCCCGAGGTGTTGCAAGTCGAGGCATAATGATCTTAGCGCTTTTAAGCTTATAAGGTTGATGGAGGACCCGGGATCGATCAGAATTCGGCTGATTATCATCCCGTCGCTCTCTGCAGTAACATACAGAGGGCGGTTATGATCTGCAGTTCCGAGCATCATGTCATCTTCAGTGAAGGTGATGAACGGCTCGTTACGGGCTTGTAGGATCTCAGTCATGTTACGCTCAGCAAAATACACTTCATATCTTTCGGGGTCTTTGAGAGCTTGAATCAAAGTCTCCCGAAGGTCTTTAGATATTATCAAAGCATCGTATATACTGAGCTGCGCCGGGATTTTCCTCAAATGGGATAAGATATTATAATCTATTCCCGTGGTTGAAGTATCTTTCTTCTTGGGATTTTTGGGGATAATATCTTCATTGACAACTATCTCCTTCTCCTTATCTTTATTAGAGACTCCCTTCTTTGGTGGAGGTGGCAGCACTTTACCGCTTCTTAATTGCACTTGTGCTATCTCATCTGGCGTAGACTCGTTTGATGGAGCATCCTCCTCAGAGTCGGCCTCATAGCATCCAGAGACTCATTTTCAGGTTCAGAATCACCCTCCAGTCTCATATGCCCCATCTGTGACGCTATATCATGATCGGACTCGTTCTCATTTGGGAAGTACAGATCCTCTTCTGAACTATAGTCCATTGATGACGCCACTAGACAAGTTTCAGAAGCTGTTTCTTTGACATATTTTTCTTTTGTTGGAGTCATTGAGGTTATCGAAATGACCTGGGAAATTTCCACAGGAAGAGAATCGTCACCAGCCTCTTCTACTTCAGCCACCTTAAGCTTCGACATAAAGTCAGCGAGCTTGATGGGACGTCTTACAGTCTGGTAATATTCATCCAAACTGCCGATAACCCTTTGAGTTGCTGTCTTTTTCTCCTTGGGCTTCTTCAATTTGGTCTTTCTCTTGGAAGACTTTGCTTTACCAGATTTTGAAGAATCAGCTTGGTTGAGGTGATGTTTAGAAGTAGATGCTTGTGCTGCAGGCAGCCCCTTCAAATCAAGCATCGGCTCAGTAGGAAATTTTCACTTCACACCTGGAACTCCTTCGAGCTGTTTCAACATTTTTACAGTCTTCTTGGAGATTGCAGTCCCCCACTGTTCATCATGGGTTGGCTCTTTTTTGTTTCTTCTTTCTTCAGTCGGGGGTACAAAAGAGGACGTAACCACCCGAGTCGACTCTTTTCTGGGGTGCGCCAACACATTGTCGGACAATGTGAGTTACCCCCTTCAATATTTCTTTTCCAACCAATCCTTGAAGATGTAGCAATCTTCAATAGGATGGCTGAGTACCCGATGATATGGGCAATAATTCGGATCACCAGTATGCTTCGATTCTTTGGGCCTCTTGCACTCCAGCAGTTCTAGGCCTGCTTTCAACGCTTGTCGAAATAACTTGGCGACACGCTCCCTCTTAAATGAATATTCCTTATTCATTCTGTCCTTGAGGGACGGGAACGTTCGATCACCTGTTCCCGTTGTTTGCCTCAGGCGTTCTCCTCCACCCTGAAAAATTCGCGGCTTGTCATTTCCCCCGAGCGTCAGCTTCAGTTGGGGGTTTGGGTTGTAGGCCTGCTTTGGTTTATCTTCATACTGTATCGGCTGCTTGCCTTTGTCTACATTGTAAATCACTTGTTTCCCCTTATCAGCTCTGGAGAAAAACGTAGAGTCGGCCTCACCTCTTCTGGCACCCGATGCTTTGGCCTTCTTGAGTTTATCAGAGTGATTTTTTGATTTTGATAAATTCAATTTTTCAAACTTCGCCACTCTGTCCAGCAAGTCCTGAAATGTGGTGATGGTGGCCATGCATAAGAAAGTTTCCCATTAACAATTGCACAGCATGCTCTTCCTCCAACTGTTGTTCACATTTCATGCTTAGATTACGCCAACGAGTTATATATTTTGTCACTGACTCGTCCCTCTTCTGTTTATCTAAGGCAAGGTCAGCGATTGTTATCTTTTCAGTTGCGCTGGCGAACCTCTTCACGAACATAGCTTCTAACTATGCAAATGTCCTCACAGAGTCATTCGGCAATTCAGCATACCATTCGAAAGCAGTCGAGGTTAAACCACTAACGATTTGACTGAAGAGTAGAGCGTCAACACCTCCTATATTGCCACAAGTGGCCTTGAATTGGGCCAAGTGTTGTTTGGGATTACTATTACCACTGAAGGTGTTAAACTTCGGGACAGAATACCCCTTTGGGTACGACACCTGGTCAAATTCAGCAGGATACGGACGGCCTTTGCTCACTAGTTTTTTTGCCTGATCCGAAGCTATGACAGCCTTAATCTTCTCATTGATGATTGTCTCCAACTGTGCCACTGTCACAGGTTCTGATGTGCTCGCCACATTTTGAGGAGTAGGTTGGCGCGCCAAACGATCATTCTCAATTCCTCCTTCATGTGAACCTCGTACTCCCGACACTTGGGGCATAGGATGAGCTGGCGGATTAGCGAGATCACTATTTGCCGCTTGATGATTGGTTTGTTGAACATGTGTAGGATTAGTAGTGACGCTTCTCTGCATCATTTGCATCATCATAGTCATTTGCGTCATCATCTCAGTTATTTTGGCATTTAACTGAGCTATTTCTTTATCCTTCGCCTTCATCTGACGATGCATCTGCCTTTGTGCTTCTGCTAGTGTAGTAACATCAGCAAATAGGGGATTCTCTTCATATTCCTCTTCATTCTCTGATGAATTAACCTCTCTACCGGCGGTGGATCCAGCCCCATATTGTCGCTGGTATACTCGCAAAGGTGGTCGCTTATCATCATGCTCCACCATATAGACCACTTCAACTCCCATGGTCTCTTCGTCATCTTCATCATCTTCTTCTCGTGTATGAATCTCCGAGCGGCGTCTCCAATGAATCTCCAGTTCATTACTTGGCACAAAAAACTCTTCGATCCTTGGGTTGCAATCAAAGCTAGTTTCTTCTTGGGATGATGTAGTTGGCTGATGATGGGATCCCCTGGAGGATTTTCCAGGGTGTCGACCATCAGAAGGATTATCAATTGGGACCTTCTTGGGGACCCATTTTTGATGACATCTGTTAGTGGGGGCGGATCTCTGGGAGGCTGCACCAGATGTTACGCCCGTATTTGTTTGTTTATCAATTGCTCTTCTTTCATGCGGTCTTGGCCTCCAAACTTGTTTGTCTTTTCGCTGGGCCCTTTCGACAGCGGATTCTTGGACACGTGGTCCAAGTGTCACGCCCCGATGTGCTTCCTGCGAAGTTGACTTAAATTTTCCTCGAGTTGCCAAAGGTGGAAACTCTCTTGGTGGGGTTCTTTTGGTCTCGATCACTAGTGGCCTTTGGTACTTCTTTTTCATCAACCCCTTTTCTTTCACTGTTTTCAGAACCCTGTGCACTTTGGCGGATAGAGTCTCAGGCTCTTTCTTCTTCCCAGGAGTCTGGGCTTGGGGCTGCTGCTCCCAGAATGATTGTTTAAGCTCACCAGTAGAGCTGTTCCGTTTTACCCATTTCAAATTTGTGAACTTATTCTGGGTAAGAACACTCGCTTCTGGTTCTTGGGCCGGTAGCGTAGATGGGTGGACTTGTAGCAACTGCTGAGCTCACAGCTCGGCATTCATCCTTCTCCTTTGCCTTCTTGATGGCCTTCCTCCAGATGAGGAGGCCTCATCATCATTTCTTCTAGGTACAGATAACCAAGTCGGTAGAGGGGTGGTAGTAGCAGGCATCACAGAAATTTGTTTCCCGGCCACGACCCTTCTTGTTGACGGGGTTTCAGAATTTGACAACCTTTTGAAGACTGAAACCCTCTTCTGGGGGAACTCATTGGCAGTAACAACTTGAGCTAATTGTGGTCGTGGTGGTGGTGGATGCATGCGACGAGCAGCAACATCAGCAGCATAAGGCCTTCTAGTAAGCTCTTCAGTATCCATGCTGTATACTGGAATGGCAGCAGCACTCGCAGTAGCTGCGGAGAATTGCAGCCCACCAAATTGAATGGTGGCTCCAGAGTTTCCCATGTTAATGATAGCATTTGCCAATTGAATGTTGGCACCACGTCCCAGCTGGACAGTGAAAGGAGTGTTCCGGAGGTCCATTCTGCACAAAATGAAAGATGGGGATTAGTAATCAGGATCTTCATCCCATTTGAAGCGGACGTCCTTTTTTATCAGTTTGGAGAATGGGTGGCACCTACCCGACATATTCGATATGAATCATCGAATGAAAGCTAGTTGCCCTTACAAGGAGCGGAGTTGATGGAGGCTTCTTGGCGGAGGCTTCTCTATAATTTCCTTGATCTTATTGGGGTCAATTTCAATACATCGGTGACGAACGACGTACCCCAAGAATTTACCAGAGGAGACCCCGAAAGCACATTTGAGAGGATTCATCTTTAGATTGAACTTCTTGATCCTCTCGAATACAATTCTCAAGTCATTTAAGTGATCTCTGCAGTCTATGCTCTTAACGACCAGGTCATCTACATAGCACTCGACCTTCTGATGTATTAATTCATCAAAAATATGGGTCATCGCCCGTTGGTAGGTGGCACCAGCGTTCTTCAAGCCAAAGGGCATGACCGTGTAGCAGAAAATGCCGATGGGCGTTCTGAATGATGTATTCTTTTCATCCTTAAGAGCCATCTTGATCTGGTTGTATCCTGACGATCCATCCATAAAAGAGAACATGTCATAATTTGACGTGTTGTCTACCAGGAGTTCGGATACAGGCAACGGAAAATCGTCTTTTGGACACGCCTTGTTGAGGTCCCGAAAGTCAATACAGATACGTATCTGACCGTTCTTCTTCACGGGGATAATATTGGCGATCCAGTCGGCATGTTTTTCTTCTCGGATGAAGCCCGCATCTATGAGCTTCTTCATTTCTGTAATCACCTATTCTTCAATCTCCAATCTCATTCTCCTTGGAGCTTGTTTGACTGGTGTTGTATCTGATTTAATGACCAGTCTGTGAACTACTACATCAGGGGACAAGTCAAGCATTTCGGCATAAGTCCAGGCAAAGCAATCCTTGAATTCATAGAGTTCTTTAATTTCTTCCACTTTATCCTCTGGCAGAAGGGAACTAATGAAGGTTGGGCGAGGGTCATCTTCGGTTCCCAAGTTGACTTCTTTTAATTCGTCCATAGTGGTTTCCTGTCCACCATCTTAAAGCTCTTCAGGTACAGGCTTGGCCTCACAGGTTGATCGTTATAATCATCAGCTTCATAGACTTCTTCATCAGAACCGTCATTGGATTCAACTTCCCTGCAAGTGATGGCTCGGCAAGTCTCCTTCCGGATGTATTTTCGCCTGATGAATCCAATACCTTTATATGCATTCATATCCTTCCGCCGTATTGGACGCAGATTCCTTCCATACCAGAGATTTAGGCACATACGAAGTTGTCGTTTGGAGGTGGGAATATTGATCCGCTTTCGCAACATTCTTTAAATACTTTTGGTATTAAACCTAGGTAGTCTCGTAGATAGTAATTCTTCAGAATCGATAAAGACATGGCCCCAGTCACGATTCACTTCTTTAAGCTTTCCAACGAAATAGAATATATTCCCTGACTCAATCCCCTTTTTGATCGGAGGTAGATAAAGGGTCATAAGTTCTTCAACCTTATGCACATCTCGTGGAATTATTTCTTTGAAATACTGTAGGGGAACACAAGTGACTACGAGCACGTTGTCTGAGATTGACAGGCTATCTATTCTTCTAGAGAATACATCTTGCACCGTGTTCATGTAGATAGAGTCGTAGTTATAATCATTATTTGAATATGCGACCTCTCTACTCCATTCATCCATCGAATGACATACCCTCTGGGATTTTATAGAGGTGAACTCATCTTCATCTGTGTCACTACCAAGGTGAGGTACATATTTTCTTTCTTTAGAAGTGGAAGTGGTAACTTCTTTGGGAAGAGTCGGCGCTGCCTTCTTTCTCCCCACCTGCTTCCTCTCACATTCTTGCTTAGGTCACTTTGCACTCTCTGGATTTGATGCTTGAGCCTTTAGAGAGCTTGACGGCCTCGACTTTTTTGGCATGAAATACTGCGCATCTTTATAGACTGTTGCTTCATGGACTGCGAAGGGTTGGATGTCACCTGAGATTCTGAACTCCTCTCCATCCCTAAGATACTTCATGCACTGGTGTAGTGTTGACGGGACAACGCCATATTCATACAGCCAGGGGCGACCTAGTAGCGCCTTAAATGAAGTGTCCGCGTCAATTACATGAAACTTGGCTTCCGTGTGAAATTCTCCAAATACAAGAGGGAGCATAAACGATCTAAGGGTTTTCTGTCCTTTCTCGTTAAAACCATGCACCATAAGCTTATCTGGCCCGAGGTGCTCCACGTTGAGCCACAACGATCTTAGTGCTTTTAAGCTCATAAGGTTGATGGAGGACCCATGGTCTATCAGAATTCGACTGATTACCAAATCGTCACTCTCTGCAGTAACATACAGAGGTCGGTTGTGGTCTGCAGTCCCGAGCATCATGTCATCCTCGGTGAAAGTGATGAACGGTTCGTTACGAGCTTGCAGGACCTCAGTCAGGTTGCGTTCAGCGAAATACTCCTCATATCTTTTGGGGTCTTTAAGAGTCTGAATCAAAGTCTCCCAAAGATCCTTAGACATTACCAGAGCGTCGTATATGCTAAGCTGAGCAGGGATCTTTCTTAGATGGGGTAAGATATTATAATCTATCCCTTTGATTGAAGTATGTTTCTTCTGGGGATCCTCGGAGATAATGTCTTCGTTGACAACTATCTCCTTTCCCTTATCTTTATTAGATATTCCTTTCTTTGGAGGAGACAAAAGTATTTTGCTGCTTCTTAACTGTACCTGAGCGATCTGCTCTTGTTCAAACTCGCTTGACGGTGCATTTTCTTCCGAGTTGGCCATTGTCGCGTCTAGGGATTCATCTGTTGATTCAGAGTCACCTCCCAGATTTACATGTCACATCTGCGACGCTATGTCAGGGCCTGATTCATCTGTCTTTGGAAAATACAGATTCTCCTCTGAATTGTAGTCCATTAGTGACACCATCATACAGGATTTAGAGGATACTTCTTCAGTACATTTTTTTTGTCAGCGTATTTGGAGCTACTGAGATGACCCGACATACCTCCACTGGAAGAGAGTCTTTACTGCTTTCTTCAGCTTCCTTTATTTTAAGCTCTGACATGAAATCAACGAGCTTAATAGGTCGCCTTGCAGTTTGGCAGTATTAGTCCAAACTGTCGATGGCCCTTTGAGTTGTAGTATTTTTCTCCTTGGGCTTCTTCAACTTTGTCCTCTTTTTGGACTTTGTCTTCCCATATTTTGAAGTTCCAGCTTGGTTGGGAAACTGTTTAGAAGTAGATGCTTGTGCCACAGGCAGCGCCTTCAAATCTAATACTGGCTCCCACTCTAAATAGGGGACCGAATTGTTTCGGTCCCCCATTTCCTTCGTGCGGCCCGAACTGAGAGAAGGGGAGAAGGGAGGCGGAGCGGGCAGAGGCGACGGGAGCTTTTTGGGGTGGTTTCCGGCGGCTTTCCTTAGGGGAAATCGAAGAGGGAGATTCAAGAAGGCTAAGGTAAGTTGTTTGCTTGAATTTTTCCTCCTTTTTATTGAGTTTTCTTTAAGGGAAGAAAAATAGGGTTTGAGGTAAACTTTGTTTTTCTTTGAGGAAGTGATAGGGAAGAGTTAGGAGATGATTTTATGCATGGAAATGAAATGATTCCTTGAAAATTTTAGATTTTAAAAATTAGGGTTTTCTCTAATTTTTGTATTCTTTAAAAATGACTTTGTAAGAAGGCTTCTTAATGACGTTAGAGAGCTTTTATAGGAAGTTAGTTAAATGTTATGATGAAATTTCATGTTTCAAGATTTAGGGCTTTGCAAAATTATGAAAATTTTTAATTGCCTTGGTTTCAAATAGACTTAGGAAGGATTTTAATGATGAGAATTAGGGCTTTTGCACAAAATTTCGTTCTTCAAAATTTTAAATTAATTAAATCCGAAAATTAAAAAGTCCTAATTATTTATGTAAATGATAGGGAAGATTTGGCATATTAAAATAAAGAGATTAATGAAGATTTGGTTTCCAAAAAATTTGGTTTTTAGGTAAATCCGAAAATAAAAGAAAACAAAAAGAATTTTTTTTATAGGAAGAAAGATAGTATTAAAATAGAAAAGTAAGGATTTAGGACAATGTAATATGCATGATAATTAATGAAAGGAAGCTTAATTTTAAGGAGGTTTAATTTCTAATGTTATGGAGGATGATGGCAATGAAGATTAGATTAGTGAGGATTGGAGCAAGACTGGAGTAAATATTTGACAATCACAGTTACATTATTTTTCTTAGGATTTTGAAGTGAGAGGAAAGGTATTGAAGAGGGAAAAGCGGCAAATTTCATACTTTTAACTTCAAGGTGAGTACTCATGATTCTTTATTACAGTGATAATTTTGTTTATCTTCAGTTATATGTTTTAAAAGTTCAATCATGCTTAATTCGGCACAAAGATTTCTTCGATTCGTGGGCTACGATTGAAGTTGGACTCTTCCTTGGGAGGAGTTAGTGAGCGACGGGATCCCCTGAAGGATTCTCTAAGGTGTCGACCGTCGGGAGGAGCGTCATCGTGGGCCTTCTTTTGGACCCATTTCTGATGTTGTTTGTAGCTGGGGGCGGATCTCCGGGAAACTGTACCGGATGTCACGCCTGAATCAGTTCTTTTTCTTTTATCTTCTTCTCTGCGAGACCTTGGCCTCTAGATTTCCTTTTCCTTCCACCGGGACCTTTCGGTAGTGGATCCCTGAACGCGCGGTTCAGGTGTCACACCCCGGTGTTCACCGCGTGAAGTGTATTTTCTTTCTCTTCTCTCCACAGCAAGAGACAGACGTTCTCTTGGTGGGGTCCTTCTGGTCTCGACCATCAGTGGCCGCTGGTATTTTCTCTTATTCAGTCCTCTCTCTTTCACAGTTTTCAGGATCCTGTAGACCCGGGCCAAGAGAGTTTCAGGTTCTTTCTTTCTTGGAGGAGCTGGGACCTCAAACCATTGGTCCCAGAATGATTTCTTTAGCCCACCAGTGGAGTTATTTCTTTTAACCCACTTCAGTCCTGCAAACCCATTCCGTGTGGGGATGGTCGCTTCTGGCTCTATAGAAGGCAGGTTGGAAGGGTGGATTGAGAATTGCTGCTGAGCTCGGAGCTCAGCACTCATCTTCCTCCTCTGTCTCCTTATTAGCTTTCCTCCGGATGAGGAGGCTTCAATAATATTTTTCACGGGCGCTAGTAACCCGGTTGGCAGAGTTGTGGTGCTTGCAGTCACCACAGAGATTCTTCCATCAGCCACAACCCTCTTAGTGGCCCAGGCTTCTGGTTGTGACAGCCGTTCAAAGACAGAAATCCTCCCATGAGGATTTTCAATAGAAGGTCGTGGCGCTGGCAGATGCGCACGATGAGTGGCGGTTTCAGTAAAGTGTGGCCTCCTGGCAGGCCCTTCAGCATTTCTGTCGTTCGTAGGAATGGCAGTAGTCCTTGCAACAACAGCAGGGAAGTCAAGCTACCAAACTGGATGGTAGCCCCAGCATTTCCTGTCTCGATGATAGCATTCGCTAGTTGGATCCTGGCTCCTTGTCCCAGCTGGACAGTCATTGGTGCATTCTGTAGATTCATCTGCACGAATGAAAGGTAAGGGTTAGTAATCAGAATTTGATACATCAGCCCACACTTTCAAAGCGCAGAGACTTGCACAGAACAAAAGATAAAAATAGATAATCATTAGCAAGCAATTAAAAATAACATAAATTTAAATCCCGCTAAATGTGCTATCTCAATGAATTAGTTGAATGATCATTCTTAGAATATTCAAAAATTTTGATTCTTTAAATGATCTTTAAAATTTTCAAAATTTTGAATCTGTGTTGAAAATAGCTACTACTGTAGCACTGAGGTGGCTAGCCAAAGATGAAAAGAGAAACTAATCCCCAGTGGAGTAGCCAGAAATCTGTGGGCTCCGAAAATTCGGCCCTGGCCTCCGTCCGCTTTTGCTTTATTTGGGGGAGTTTTAACGAATTTAGTTCAGGGATAAATTTTAGAAGGCAGATGGGTTTGTAGATAAGACACTACCCAGAGATTTCGCCCTCATTTTGTGAGGACTTTATGATCTGAGTTCTGGTTTCCTATAGGCGCAAGCCCCTATAGTTAATTACCCCTCCCGATAACGAGAGAGAACTTTCGATTAAGGCTAGTCATCAATCAGATACGTAGAGATACATATCTGGCATATAGTAGCAGCATAGACATAGGTTGTGGAAATCAGGGAGTTTGAAGATTTGACATTTAAAATTGGAAATTTCACCGTCTCATACTTAAAGCGGATGGTTGGGGAATGGATGATGGACCCGATCAAGATCTATGGTTCCGTCGTCCCGGGTCATCATGGTCCCTGGTCTATTTAGTCAGAGGAGGTAGTCGACCCAACCTGACAGAAGGATCTTTGTCGGCAGCCATGGGTTGCTTCGTCCAAGGGTACCTTATAGACCTGGGGGAAGTGTTTGTCTAAGGGGACAAATTTGAATCCACCTTAGCTAACAGAGGGCTTTGTGCCCTATCGATCATATCCTATTGATTCATATCTCAAGGATTTGATGCCATTGGGGAGCATATGGGCTCTGGCCATAACCATAATATAATAGTGCCATTTTGCGGCGACCACCTGGTTCAGAGGGCCCCGAGTCATAACCGTTTATCCTGCAATGCCATTTGGCGGCAAAACTGTCGGTTAAAGGACTCGTACCACGTCCTTGCTGGCAGGATATTGTTTGAGAATGGAACCTAGTGATATTTTCGACCAGACATTAGCTCTTTGTGAGCTACAGTTATTTTCAAATTTGTCCACCTCGGCAAACTGTTGCGGAGGGTGGATTGGTTTTGCTTTGAGTGGTTAATGGATTTATTTCAATTTTAAATATTTTTTTATTTTGGGATTGTCTGGGAATTTTCGTGGAGTTTGGAGTTTTGGATTTTGATAGGGTTTGGGAGGCATTTGAGATGATTGGTGTAGACCCCTCCGGTTGAGATTTGTATTCAACACGGCCATCATCGGGGTGTGGGGTCATTCATATTTCTGTATTTTAAACCTTGTCGACTCTGTCTAGTAATTGATAGAGGATCGGGTTTCGTAGATTTTGTGCCTTTGTAAGTGAATTCTCTTGATTATAGGCCTTCAAGGCCTAGCGTGAACGTATAAAACAAACATCTCGGTCGACCTCGCGATCGTATATTTATTTAATAGTTCGAGCCGTGTCAACTCCTATCTACCTGAATAGAAGGATCGGGCTCGAACTTGAATTCCCTTATTGACCCGCGCAGCATCCCTAGACATCACGTGTGTACCAATAACACGCTTGTCGGGGCCCATGCGGGTTATGATTGTATTCACCCCTTTTGTGTTACTATGTGTATACAAATTAAGGTGCACATGTGCGAGGGTACTTTTAGAATATTTGTAAACGCCTTCTGTCTGCTTGTACGGATGTTGCAGATTCGGTGGCGTTGTGCAGCGGCTTGTGGACTGAGTTGTTTGCTGCTTTGTACTGGCAGAATGTCGTGCACTATTTGTAGTGCACTAACGAATCTCATGCTTTGGCTGGTATATGTTGTCATCTGCAGCAGCTCCCTTTGTATCTTACATGTATATGGCGTATTGGGCATACAATAGACCTCTTTTAAGGGCTTGTAAGCATTCACATTGACTGTAGTCACCTGACATTTTGTTCATAGAAAACATCTGTTTACACGGTGAGTCATCTACAGGTGCTCTTGGGTATTTGCATTTGTTGTATGTTGTACATCTTCACCTTGAGATCAGTGATTGCTGCCTTGAAAAGAGCTCTTTTCAAGATCTACAGTGTAGTAGACCTATATAAGATGTAACATCTGTAATCAAATAATTGACCTTCAAAATGAATAGAGGTGTCTGAGCACACTTGTCATTTTCAACGTTTGTGGATGTCAGAACTATTTCTCTCCCAAGTATAGAACCAAGGAGAAATTTTGGAACACCAGGAAGTTTAGTTCGAATTTGCTCGAACATCTTTTTCATTTTTGCCAGGAAGAAGGGTTCCCTCCTCACGTAAGGTTTCTCTTCGAGGAGTCAATCGATGCTCGCATTTGTTGCATGCTCTTGTATACTTTTGTGTCCACTGGGGGTTTTCCACAATTTACCCACTGTTGTTATCCACGAGGGTGTTGTATCATCTTTCTTTGCTCACAATGAATGATTATGTTCACTACAATCTCTTGGACGTGCTTGTAGAAAAGTCATTGTACTTACATCATGTCCACCTTCTTCGTTCGCAAGTGGTACAATGATTGTGCTTGTTTGTAGAGTGATTGTGTTTGTTTGTAGAGGCTGGTAGTATTTAGTGCAATTTCTATTAAGTGTTCATAGAAGAGCCATTGTTTCTACATCATATTCGCCTGTTACCAATCTCAGGCGGTTTGATGCACTTGCATCTTATTGTTGTTCCCAAAGGGTCCACAAGTCTCTTGAAGCTTCTCATGGATGGACTGTTGTTCGTGTATGCAAGCCGTTGTATTCGCATGTATGCATTTCACTGTCATAGGTCTTCTATTATTGCTTGTGAGAGAGTCATTGTATGTTGAAACCCCTTTGGCAACATTTTGATTGCATGATCGACACAAGTGTCGCTTGCTTTCATTTACAAGTTAACTTGGCTGAATATTCTGAGTCCTTCGGGTTTCCTCAATCATCTTTCACATGCATTGAGATTCTATCTTCCACCTGCTTACTTGCATTGGACATAGAGATATTATTGCATTTATCACTGATCTTCTGCTTCACAGGTATGTCAAATATACTCGTAGGGAAGTCCTCCTTCGTAGAGCATTGGGAGCTTATTTGCTACTTGTGTTGTGTCTTGTTCGTTGATGCTCATCACGCATTAATTTTTTTACTATTTGTAAAGGAGTCCAACATGTTTGCTTGCATGTTGCCATTGATTGTTCAAGTCAAGCTCTTGTCCCACTTGATGTTGTACCATTTAAAGTACAAGTTCGGGCTCTTGTTCAAAAGTTTTCTGAAGTCCTTGCAAGTTCAATCTCTTGTTCAATTCATTCAAGTCCGGCTGAAGTTCCTTGTTGTTTCTAATTTGAATTCAAATCATGTTGAGTTCAAGTTCATGCTCAATTTTGAGTTCTTGTCCATTGTATTCAGTTCATTTGAGTTTGAATTCAGATTCATTTTATGTCTTAAGTTCAAATTATTTGAATTTAGTTCAAGTTTAGAAGTCCCCTGCTGTCCTTTCGAGTTCAAACAAGTCCAAGTGTAATCTTATGTTCACCCGAAATTTCGGCAGCCTCCCGGCGTCTCTCCCGTTTAGGGGAAAAAACAACAGGAGTCTGGGCCTTCCCACCACGCGCAATAAAGCGCGTGCATGGTAGGTGTCCTTAGACACCTCGGCCGTGGTCTTCATTCCCACCACGCGCAATAAAGCGCGTGCATGGGGTCTTTGACGGTACCTGTTTCAAAAGACAGTTTACTTTTCCCTCGCTCGAGGGTACTTATAGATAACCCCATCTCGCCGTAAGCGTCGCATCGGGTTCCCCTCCCACCACACACAATAAAGCGCGTGCATAGGTGGTTTTCCGGTCCGCTGCAAATGACGAAAGTGGGTTCTCGGAGATTACCCGTCTCGTCGTAGGCACCGCACCGGGGTCCCATCCCACCACGCGCAATAAAGAGCGTGCATAGGCGTTTTTCCGGTGCGCCACGAACGACGAAAGTGGGTTCTCGGAGTTTTAGGGTTTAGGAGTTATACCTTGGCAATCGGCGAAGTGGTGGGCACGAAAATCAAGGCAAGGGAAGAGAAGAACCTCTCTTTTCTTTTCTTTCTTCTTTATGATTTCAATTATAATTAACATCGATTAATTATAATTATAATTAATTAATGATATTTACTTATAATTTAATTAAACTAATTAATTACATTTATCAAAATTAATTAAAAATAATTAATAATAATTAACCTCGGTTAATTATAACTAATTAATATTAATTAACCTTAATAAGTTATAACTAATTAATACTAATTAATAATAATTAAATACCATTTATTATAATTAATTAAAATAAACTTTGATTAAAACTAATTATAATCGATTAGAATTAATTATAATTATTTAATCAAAATTAATTATAATTAATTATAATAACTATAATTAACTGAGATAATTACAATTTAGAATTAATTAAAATTAACTTTAATTAATGTAACCCTTAATCTCTCTTCCTCTTTCTCGGCAGTAGTTTTAAGGGATCGGACCGAAGAAGCGCTCGAAAGGGGAAAGTTATCTTCATCGCAAGCAAGCTCCCGTCGTTACTCCCGATTCGGCAGGGAGGGAATGTCGGAGGAAGAAGGGTTTCCGATAGCAGGCTAGGGCAGAGAGGATTCAATCGGTTTTGGTGGGATTGACAGCAGGTCAGCACGTTGATGGCTTCGACTATGAGAGAGGAGGCGAGCTGGCTAGGTTCGGAAGATGTTTGGGTTCGGGATTTGACCGGAGAAGATTGGGCCTAGAGGTTGGCGAGGTCGGGAGCTTCAACGACTTTGATCACGTAGGGGATTGAAGAAGGTAAGGGTATTGCGGTTTGGAGGTGACAAGCTCTACTTACGAGCTGGATAGGGTCGGAGGCAGCAAAGCAACATGATGGGGAAAATCAGGGAATAGGAATGAGAAGAGGAGCTCGGCTCTGGCCATGGGGGTCAGAGCTTCTCGTGGCTTGAGGAGTTCGTGGAAGAGAGAGTGGGAGCCTGGCCTCCTCCCTTCGGTATTTAACGACGAGAAGGCAGAGCGGTCGAGGCGAGCAAATCTCGGAACGGCGCCGAACAGGTACGAAGTTACGGAATTTCTGCAGAGTTTGTGCGATATTTTGGTACGTATTTTGGCTTTCTTTCGGCTATGATCCGGAGGTGAACAAATTTCTTGACATACACAGGAGCATCTTTGTTGGGGATATCTTTCTTCTTAAAACCTCTAAAATTATTTGAAAATTTTCACCTCCTTCCATAATTCACATGTATCCAAGGACCATAAGAAGATCCCTTGTTATCTACCATCTGCTCTGCCTTGTCCTCAATACCTTTTGCTGAATTTGAAATTCCCACATCTTCATTAGAACCTGATTTTTCCTCCACAATGCACTCATTACTCAAATATCCAATTTGTCCACACTTGAAATAAAATGTGGAAATTTTCTCATATTCCAGCTTTTGAGAAAATCGGCCTTCCTTTCCATCCACCCACACGCCCAAGGGGAGCTTCTTATCTAATTCAACACGTACACAAACTCTTGCATACTCTCTTCTTCCCCACTGGAACATATTCCCATCTAGCAAAATCGGTAGACCAACTAAAGCAGCAATTCTGAATATATTTACCTCATCCCAACAATGAAGTGACAAATATGGCATTCTCACCCAAATAGGAGATGTCAATCCCTTCAAAGAAGTAGTAGAAAACTCAGGAGTCCACTTATCTATACCCACTATATGCCCATTCACAAACCAGTGGACCTCTTGATAATACATTTTCCATAGACTCATAAGAAAACAATGAGCATAAAATCCATCCTAACCCAAGAATAGTTAGATGGAACTTTCCAAACTGCATCCATTGCATATGCAACTCATTCACAATCATCTGAACTGGTACATTTTTGCCATACACCTTCACAACTAAAGAAAACTGTAGCTTCTCAGAATTGATTTTGACATTTGGTTCATACAGTTTCACAACCAAACCATCCTATGAAATTATCGACTCATCTTTGGAAAAATTAATTTTAATATTAGGACGCCTAATCCATGGATTACCAGATGTTACGTCCTCCCCGCCTTTAATTCCTTCACAAATTTCTTCTTGAACATTATCACAAACATTTGATACCTCCTTCACTGTCTTCAAGTCTGCAGAATTCACCTTACTGTTCAAAACCCCAAATCTATTCACAAGAAGCTTCATATCCGATGAAGATGATGCTTCAAAGTCATTTGGTCTTCTCAACAATGCGATATCACCATTAGCATGAGTCTTGAACATCACAGCATCATCAACTAAATTACATTTACCGTTGACCGGAGAAATCACCTTAGCATAGTTGAACTTCGGTTCTTTAAAAATCAAAGGGCCTTCCTTGACAACAATCTTCTGAGCAGAATGCGGTCTACTTTATGCGAGCGGTGGGAGGTTTGATCTACAGGATTCCGACGATCGGAATTGGCAGCCGGTGGATCCCCCGCCATGTGCAGAAGATCCGTCAACCAAAGCGGGAAGGAGTTTGAAAATATATCCACATATTTATTTAAAGGAGTTTGAAGAAGTTTCCAATACTATTCATTGACAAGTTATAATTTCTCATATTCAGTATATCTTGTAGACATGTACCATGGGTCTTTGTTCAACCAGTCTTAGGCTTTCTTACTTGTAAATATTCCAACTTTCAAATTTTTACTTCAAAAAATATTTTATTAAACAAATTTAGGTTATCTGAAATAATGTGCAAGAAGGTGCTATCTCTTAATATTTCAATAAGCACCTCCCAAATGATGTTAACTTAATACTAATATTTGATATAACTCAACTTAAATTTGAGTGCTAAGGGCAATGACGAACCCTTAATGATGGAACTATGGGATCTTGATCGGGAGCGTTATACCCACTTGATAAGTTAGTTTCTATTTCACAATCATTTACCCATTTGGACACTTAGCTCATCTGACCTGCATAAATTATCTCTAAGAGCCAAATCAGCGATAGAACCATTAATAAGAAATAAACCAAGTAATATACACATATATATGTATATATATATATATATATATATATGTAGATATATATATATATATATGTATATATATATATATATATATATATATATATATATATATATATATATATAAGAGAGAAACATAATAAATTAGATTTTACACATAAAGCAAGAAAGCAAGACAATTAACATCAAATTCAAATAACTCTCAACACTAGATAAAATAGAAAACTAACCTAAACCAATAAATAAAATTAAGTGACATAAATAAAACAATATAATCTAATCTAAAATTTTATGAAGTCAAATTTAAGCATAAAGAATAAAGACAAGTTTAAAATGATATTAGAAAGAGAGAAAGAAAGATAATAACGAATAATGAATAAACCTGGACATCAGAAAATTCATTAAAAATCTAATAAAATTAAAAAAAATCTTAAGTAAATTTTCATAATCACATGAAACAATAACGAACAACAAATTAAGTACATATTTTAATTACGACTTCGTTTGGGACAACTTTCTTACTGCTTTCTAAAGCAGCTTTCTTGTACAAAACTTTTCAGATAAAAAAAATTTTGTATTAAAAAATTGCTTTAGAAATGAGTAAGAAAGCTATCTCAAACAAAGCCTAACTCTCCATCTATACCTCTAAATTTAACAAATTCTCCTACAAACTTAGAAATCAAAATATCATAAAAAATAAATAAAAAATAGAAAAATATAAAATAAATTTCTATAAATATATAAAATTATAGCAAATAATAAACTAAATAAATATTTTACTTAACAACTCATTTTCACCTCCAAATTAAATAAATGTTTTAATTGAATTAAAACTTAGAAAATTCATTAAGAATTAAATAAAAATAAAAAAAATATGAAATAAATTTCTTCAAATTCATAAAATTATAACAATCAATAGTATACATAAAGTGGGGGTAATATTAAATCAAAAATGTAAAATTTTATTTATAAGCCATTTAAAAGCCAAATAAAAATCACAAAACATTACTATTTGAATTGAAATCGCCTCTTGATAAAAATTAAACACATTTAAAATTGAAAATTGAAACAATAAATTAATAATAGGATTGACTACTCGCACGACCTATCACACACTAGAAGTTGCATATAGTTCACCAACCTTAGACTTGTTAGGTTAGGTTCTTTACCTTCTGTTACATATTTCTTACATATTCTTATATGATGTTTGCTTGTTTCTTTACTTTTCATACTTTATGTTGTATTTCATTTTCTTATTTAATTGTAAATGTTAAGCCATTAATTGCAAACTCAAACTCCAAAATTAAAATAAAATGCATCTGATTATAACTTTGACTAGAACGAAAAATTAAAATTCTTAGTTACCAAAAAAACAACCGACAACAGAATATCACCCGATATTTCAAACCCCATAATTTATATATACTAACACTCTCTGATTTTACATAAAACTAAACTAGCGTGTGGTGGACACTTGCATGTTTGCTTAGGATAGCCTGAATGTTAGCTCTCATTAGTCTTTAAGAAAAAATCTTCTACTTGACATAAAATAAAAAATTCTTTAAATAAAATAGAAATATTAGTAATTAGAAGGATGTAAATGATGTTCGGCCAAGTCCATAACATATTGCTTCCATTCCTTGTTTAGGCAACTCTCCGTCTCCGAGTTCTGGTTAGACCACCTGACTTATTAGGCTGTAGTTCTATCTCAGGAGAGGCATACTCCATAGAATAAAACTATTTTAAGCTTTTTTTTTTATTTCAAATCATATAAATTTTTGTATATAACTAGCATACATTGTATTAACAACCTACCAAAAAAATGATAATTGCATCTGTTTTAGAAGAATGATCCACCATTCATAGTCTGAGGCCATTTAGGACTTCTTAGTTGTCTGTCCCAAATTTTTTAATTAAACAACAGTCTACCTTAATTTTCATTTCATGGAGATCGGACATTATGGTTTTAAAATGCTAGGTGGAGTTTAGCTGGTAGTCCTATCTAGGCAGGATCATATGTCCATAAGAGTCGGAATTTCTTAAATCCTTAGCATGGTAAGAGATACAAGTCCCATTACATTTCATTAGATAAGATTTGAGCCACTATCCTGTAGTGGCTCACCTTAGCTCTAGGTTCTAAGGTTAATTCCAATATTATAAGTCCTCATGTCCTGGACATTGCCCTGATTTAGTGATCAGGAATATTAGTTTCATCTTTCTAATAAAATAACAACTTTAACAAAAATAAATTTCATTCTAAAACATTAAAGCCCAACTATAGGATAAGTTGGAGCAGTTTTGAGTTATCTTAGAATCTTAGTGCTCCATTCTCTTCCTCATTTGTCTCTAGAAAAAACTGCTCAACCTTAAGTCATTCCAATTTAAAAATTTCAATACTTTTTATCATTGTCTTAAATTTTAAAATTCTAAAAAAAAATTTCACTACTTTAGTCGAGAGTGTTCTCGTGAGATTCACTTACCTTGGGATGTAATTAACCATAAAGGCAAGCCTTTGGGGAACCTGTAACTTCAGAATAAAATAAATCTTATCTTATTCTCGTAAGGTAGTAGAAAGTTATCTGAGAATGTAGATAGTCTTTTCATAATCCATTTTTATTTTTAAATACCTTTGTAGAATGTCGTTATTATCTTTTGAGATAATACAATATTCTCTTTGTTGTGTTTGATCATAAAAATGGTGTATTTTTTCTACTTTTATTAAATTGTTTTATATATCTTCATATTTTATCCATCACATCATTGAATAAATATATATTCCATTAGAGAGATCCCAATAAACTTTTTTCTTTTATTTTCCTAAGTTCATTAGCTCAATGTTGTCTTTTTTACATGTTTCTTTGGATTTGATTGCTCATGTGCACATGGGAACGCTTAGCTTTTTGTTCTAATATTAGTTTCTCATATTATCTATTCTTAAATTATGGAATAATATTGGGTAATGACTTTATCATTGCTGCTTCACATTTAAGTCTATTCTTTCACTTGAGATTTCTGTCATTTTTGTTTCTTATTTCATATATTTTATAAATTACCGACTCTGATATTCCATTTATTATTCATAGTTAGTAGGTTTATAGTAAATGAAAATGAATGTTGTTCTCCACCTTTATTGCATGATATAAACCATTCATTTTTCTTGTGGGCAATTCTATTATTTGGGGGGCTTTTCTATAATTATTTGGAAGTAATGCATACAACTCCCTCAGACTTGGATAAATGCATTGCACATGGAAATAATCCTCTTTCTCTACCTCATTAAAGCCTCTCTTTCTCTTCCTTGGAAATCTATCTTTTAAAGCCTCTGTCTCTTTTTGAGACCTCCCTCTCTTAGGTACCTTTGATTGTCTTAAAACTCTCTCTCTCTAAGAAACCTTTCTCTTTTATGGCTCTTAAAATTCTCTCATAATAGTCACTCCCTCTCTTAAAGCTTCTTATTGCTCCCATTATCTCCCTTGGAAGCCTCACTTTTTTAGAAGCTTCTCTTTCTGAATTAAAAGCCTCTCTCATAAAAGCCCGTCAATCTAACCCTTAGAATCCTTTTAATCTCCTTATGAATCTTTTCTCCTTAAAGACTTTTTCTCTCCCTTGAAAACTTTTCTCTTAGAAGCTACATTCTCTTTTCCATTAGAATCTTGTTTGTATTTTAGAAGCCTCTCTCTCTCCATTACAAAATTAGATTTCTCTTTTAGAAGTGTCTCTATGTTAAAAAACTTCTCTATCTCTTATAAGCCTCACTTTCTCTAAAATTCCTCTCACTCTTATTTAGAAGCCTTTCTCTCTCATAACCCTATCTCTTAGAAGCTTCTCTCTCTTTATGTTTCTTTATTACTCTCTCTTAGAAGGCTCATCATCTTTGATGCTTTTCTACAATTTCTCTTTTTGACTATATCAAGAATCTTTTCTCCATCTTATTACTCTATCTCTTTCATAAAATTCTCTCTCTTTCATAAACTCTCTTTATCTCTATCTCCATCTTTCAAAAGCCTCTTTCACTCTCTTAGAAGCCTCTTTCTCTCGGATAAGCCCTCCTCTCTTAATCATAAAAGGACCCTATTGCTATCTAAGAGGTCTTTCTCTCTCACATAAGCTCCCTATCTCTCAAAGAAATTTCTCTCTCTCTCTCTAAAGCTTTTCTCATGTAAAAGGGTTACTCTCAAAAGCCTATCTCTCTCCCTCCCTCTCTTTCATTCTTTCTCTCTCTTATCGAAACATCTTTCTCTTAGAAGCCTGTATCTTTTTTTTTTTTCATAAAAGCACTTCTATATCTTAAAACCCTCCCTCCTCTCTCTCTTAAAAGCCTCTCTAACTCTCTCCATCTTTCTTACAAGCATTCCTCTTATACTTTTCCTTTTTTAGAAGTCTCTCTCGTGCTTAGAAGCATCACTCTTACCCTCTCTCTTTTATAAGCCTCTCTCTACCTCTATCCCACTTTCTTTAAAGCCTCTCTCCCAATCTCACTATTTATCTTTCTTATTTAGAAGCCTCTCCCTCCATCTTGGTAGCTACTATCTCTCTTAAAAGCTTCTTGCTCTTTGAACATCCTCTCTCTTTATTAGGCATTCTTTCTCTTTCTTAAAGTCTTTTCTCAATCTTAGAAACCTCTCTCTCTCTTAAAGCATCTTACTCTCTTTGAAGCGTCACTTTCTCTTAAAAATGTCTCTGTCTCTCCTAGAAGCTTCTCACATCCTCTCTTTTCACAAGAAATGTTTTTTATAAGCCTTCTTCCTCTCTTAGAAGCCTTTTCTTTCTCTTTTATAAGCATATAATCTCTCTTTTAGTAGCGTCTCTTTCCCACTTTCTCTTTTAGAAGTATTTATCACACTAACTTAAAGCTTCTCACTCCCTTAGAAGGCTTGCCCTCTCTTAGAGCCTCTCTTTCTACATCTCTCTCATTTAGAAGCACTATTTGTCATTCCTAACAACCATACTTTAGTAGCCTGAAATCCTTTCTCAGAAGACTCTTTCCCTTAAAAGCCTCTCTTCTTAAAAATCTCTTTCTTATAGACGTCTCTTTTTTCATCTCATTCTTACTCTTAGATGCCACTATCTCTCAAAAAATCCTCCTTTGCTCTCTCTTAGAATCCTCTCTCTCTCTCTCTCACTCTTTCTCACTTAGATCATTTCTCTCACTATCTCTTTTAGAATACTTCCTCTATCTCTTTTATACGTCTCCCTCATACAAGTTTTTCTCTTAGAATCCTCTCTTTGACTTTCTTAGAAGCCGCTCTCCTAAAAGCACTTCTTTGTCACGCTTGGAATCCTTTCAATCTATTTATGAAGCTTCTTTCCTTGAAGACTCTTTCTCTCTCTTAGAGGCTACCTCTTTTCTCTTTTTCTAGATACTATCTTTATTAGAAGCTTTCAAGTAACATAGAAGCCTCTTTCCTAAAAAATAACATTTATCTTTAATAAGATTCTCTCTATTAAACACGCAGACGTAATATACATGCACAAATGTGTATATATATAAGTATAAAAGAAGTGCTTTTAGATACATGCATACATAAATGTGTACAGATACATGCACACACACATGTTTGTGCATGCATATATACATATAAATGTATTTATAAATATATAGCATATATATATATATATATATATATACATAAATATTCACACATGGCTAATTTACGTCGGTAATAGAAGGAAGAGGTATTTTAACTAGCTTTTGACTTCTGAGTTCAAGGTGTTTTCGATATACTGTTGAATTTGGTTAAAGTCGGGCATTGGTCTATTAATTGTAAATATTTAGGCAATTTTTTGGAGAAGGTAGATGTGATTTTCTCAAAATAAAAAATAATATTTAGAATTTAGTAATTAAGAAAATAACAAAACTCATTTATGACCCCTCAAAATTTATATTATTTTTAAAATCACTTTAACTATTATTTCTTTGAAAATTTTAACAGATATAGGGATGCATATCTGTATCCTAATATGTTAATTATACCAAAATTTTCAAAATAATATGCATGCATATTGACAACTAATCCACCTGACTTGGACAACATAAATTATAATTGATCAAATGATGAGGCATTCACGATCGAATGTCGATCGTGATTATAGCAAGACTCATCAAACAGAAATCGTGATCGCAGTGAGATTTGCGATCAAATAATGATCGCGATCATGGTGAGATGCATGATCAAATGAATAAAAAATATCTGTATGTGACTAGAGTGTTATCCTAATCAAGAGGCCCGCGTTGCAATTATCAAGTGTATAGGGTATCACGACAATTGAATAAAAAAACTTGAAATCAACCAAAATGTATGTGCAATGGTCGAGCATATGTAATGACTATGACATTCTATTGGGTTTTTAATGTTCAGTTTTTATTACTTGACATGCGTTACACTTAAACATAAAAACAATTATATCTTTCTTTATTCTAGGCCACCAGAATAGTGACTTCAAATCTTTATATATTTTTATACTACTAGGGTGAATAGAGTAGCGTGAAAAGTTAGCTTCAGCTAAGATCTCCTGAATCAAATGAAAATCCTTTGGTATCCAAAGATGTCCCTTTTGATCCATGCTTGGTCATGAAGGTTGAGATCTTGCCTTTATCTTGATTGAATTTTATTCATTAGCTTATGTTATTCTCCACTGGATTCGTCTGCCTATCGAACTCTTTCATACAAAATCAGTTGTACTATCATTTGATATAGGTTATTAGGGATTTGATCCTTTTAGCTAATCACTTGTAATTGTAATAGTATCAAATGTTTGATCAATTTATTCTTGTAAATTAACATCCAATTGGCCTGCCCACTAGATTTCCTATTCAGTGGGTTGGACTGTATTGGTGATGCAGACATCCAACCGTGAATGCTTATCAGAGGAGCTGAAGATCGACGGCCGAGAGCATTCCACTTTATCTTAATTTATTAATTGTATTTTTGATTTATTTATGCATTTTCCGTTTTTTACCATCACTTGAGGGAGTAGTCCTATGTAAGCCCCAGGGGCATGTTTGTCTTTTTTGAGTTTCTTTTATTTTGAAGCCTATATATAGAGGCCCTTGCTATTGTATTAGGAATGGATTATTAAGAAGAAAATTTCTGCACTTTGTTCTTTGGGGAGAACTTTGGTGAAATCCTCCCACCTCCTCCTAGCCACCGACCTCCACACTCGTCCTCTCCCAACCCGCCGGCCTACCCATCCCAAAATTCCTCCTAACTGCCGATCCTCAACCCTAACCTTTTTCCCATCTAGTCGCCGGCCAAGACCTTCCCACTGACTCTACCCATTCAAATCTTGCATTGAAAACCTTCCAATTTGTGCCCTTCTTATTTTGGGAACAATTTAATTTGAATTTTGAATTTGTTTCCTAAAATGAAAATCTTTATTTTAGAAAAGTTCCTAAATTCACGCCCATTTGAATTTTAGATAGGATTGGAATTAAATCAATCCTTCCTAATTTAAAATTCTAATTCAAGCAAGCATTAATTTCCCTCTCTTAAACCCCTCCCCTCCTTGAAGCCGCCGGCCCCCTTCTCATCCACAAGTTTGAATTTCAAATTCAAATAGCCTCTTGATTACCTTCCTAAATTAGTCAATTGTTAATTTGGAATGCTTCTTAATTTGAATTCAAATAGATTTGAATTTAAAAAAAAAGAACCTTTCCGGATTAATAAATCCATTTTAGGAAGCCCTTCCAATCCCCACAAATCTGAAATTAATTTCATATTTAATTACCCCATTACATTAATGCTATGGTCCACATACATCGAATGTGGACACCCCCTCCCTCCCTCCTTGGCCGGCCCCTCTCTCCTCTCTATCTTAATTATTTCCTTCCTAATTAAGGGCCCCAATTAAGGAGATAATTAACCCATCTCTTCCCTCCCTTTCTTGTTTGAATTTCAAATTCAAATCCCTTAATTAAGGGAAATCTGAAATTGAATTTCAGATCTTTTAATATATATAACAAACTCTGTCTTTAATAAGTGTCTCTCTATTAAGAAGTTCTCTTCCTTACAAACCACTCTTTTTCTAAACATCCTCCCTCTTATTTAGAAGCCTCTCTCATAACTCTCTCTAGGAAGTTTCTCTCTTCCTCTTCCTCGCGTTATCTTCCATGCCTCCTTTTCAATTTCTTTTTCTGAATCTAAGAATTCTCTCTCTTCATCTTATTAGGCTCTCTCTTCCATATTTTTCTCTCTTTCTCAAACTCTGTCTCTCTCTTTTTCTCTCTTTATCTCCATCTTCCAAATGCTTCTTTCTCTCTCTTAGAAGACTTTTTTCTCTCTCTCTTATAAAACCCACCTCTCTTCATCCTAAAGGGCTGTATTACTATATAGAAGGCTTCTCTATGTCTCTTATAAACCCTCTCTATCTCTTTAATAAATGTCCCTATCTATGAAGCTTTTCTCACTTGGAAGCCTTTCTCTCAAAGAAGCCCCTCTCCGCCCCCCCCCCCCCCCCCCCCCCCCCCACCACCTTTTCTCTCTTCAAAGCATCTCTCTCTTTGAAGTCTTTTATCTCTTTTTTATATAAACTCGTCTATCTTTTAAATGCCTCCCTCATCTTTCTCTTAAATGCATCTTTAACTCTCTCCTTTTCTTGTAAGCTTATCTTGTATACGTTCACTCTTTCAGAAGTCCCTCTCTCTCTTAGAAGCATCACTCCCATTCTCTCCCTCTTATAAGCCTCTCTGTACATCTTTCCCTCTTTCTTTAACGCTTTTCTCTCAATCTCATTTTTTATGTCTCTTTTAGATTCTCAATCTCATTTTCTCTCTCTTTTAAAAGCCTCTCCCTCCATCTTAAAAGTTATTATCTATCTCATTCTCCCTGAATAGCTCTGTTGCTCTCATAGAAGCACTTGCTCTGTTAAAAATCTCTCTATTTGAGCCTCTTTCTTTCTTAAAAGCTTCCCTCAATCTTAGAAGCCTTTCACTTTCTTTGAAACATCTCTTTCTCTCAAAAGTCTCTTTGTTTTTCTTAGAAGCTTCTTGCATCATTTTTTTTTCATCAAAATTCCTTCTTATAAGCCTTTCTTTCTCTCTTGGAAGCATATCTTTCTCTTTTAGAAGCACATACCTCTCTCTTTTGGAAGCCTCTCCCTCTTGGTAGTTTCTCTCTTAGGAGATCTATATATCTCATAAAAAGCTTCTCTCTCACTCACATACTTACAAGCCTCTCACTCTCCTAAAAGGCTTGCTCTCTCTTGTAACCTCTCTTTTTTTGTCTCTCTTTTATAATCTCTCTTTGTCTATATTAGCAACTACATTCTTAGAAGCCTCAAATCCCTCTCCTAGATGCATTTCTCTCTTAAAATCCTCTCTCTTATAAACATCTCTATGAGAAGCCCCTCTCTCCCTTAAAAATCTCTCTATAATAGAAGTCTCTCTTCCTTAAAAGTCTCTCTTTTCCTCTTTATCTCTCTCTATCTTGGAAACCTAAATCTCTTGAAAAGCCTATTTTTCTCTCTCTTAGAAACCCCTCTCTCCCTAACACTTTCACATTTAGAGTTTTTCTATCTCCTTTAAGCTTCCCTCTCACTCTCTTTTTTAGAGTTCTCCCTCTTTCTTTTTTAAAAGCCTCCTTTCTAAAAGTCATTCTCTTAGAATCCTCTCTCTATTTTTTTTTCCAGAAGCCTCTCTCTCTCTCTCTCTCTCTCTCTCTCTCTCTCATTAAAGCCTATCTCCCTCTTTAAAGCTATTATGCAACTCTATCTATCATGAAAGTCTATATCAAAAAAAAATTCTCTTTCTAAGAAGCCTTTCTCTAAGAGAAAAATCTCTTTTAGAAGCCTCTCCTTCTATCTTAAAAGCGTCTCTCTCTCTCTCTCTTAAAAGTATCTCTTTGTATCTTTATTTCCCTCTTAAAAGATTCACTCTCTAGCACACTATTTCTCTTTGATGACACTTCATCATAGAAGTTTCTCTCTTAGAAGCCTACTCTCTCTTAGCAACATCTCTTAATCTATCTTTTCTCTCTCTGTTGAAGGTCTTACACTCTCCCTTTCTCTTTCTTAAATGCCTCTCTTTCTCATTGATACAATTCTCTTAGAATACTCTTTCTAGAAGCTTCACCCTCTTGGGATATTACTGATCCTACAATGAAAATATAAAGTTTTTACATATAGGAGGGGGGGAGAGATTTTCTATTAATAATTATTTTTTATATATTTATTGAGAATTTAACTCTTAATAGAACAATGGAATAAAAGGAATCTTGTAGTGATAATTTAACTTTTAATATGACCAAATGGAGAAAAAAGATTCATATTATAAGAATTTAAATTTTAATATAACATAATGGAAAAAAAAGATTAATGTGGTGAGAATTTAACTCTTACGAGAATATAAAGATTCATGTTATGATAATTTAATTCTATTGCCTCGCTTTTGTCAGCCTTGAGCTCGACCATTATATATGCAATTTGGTTGGCCTCAAGTCTTTCGATTTAATCATCATGATACCTATGTACTAAATTATTTGAATTTAAACTTCATGAACAGGACCACTTCATAGTCGTGTTTGCTTGATCGTGTATGTCTCGCCATGATCATGATTGTCTTTGCATCTCGCCACAATCGTGTGCTTTAAGCATATGTCTCATCACTATTTGTGAATTTCCCTATATCAAATTTCTATTGACTTGGTTTATTTACACGATAATTAGTTTAAAGATTTTGAAAAAATAAAATTTAATATAAGGCCTTATTGTTCATATTTAAAGAAATATATATATATATATATATGAATTGAAAATTACTTATTTTAAATTTCCAAAACTATCCATAGCAGTTTCGTCATCCGTTTTCGCGATTCAATTAAATCTTATATTTATATGATATTAAATAATTAAATAATTAAATATATAATATATTAAATATTATTATTTATATAAAATGTAAAACTACTTATGTAATGCTAAAGTTTCTTTTATTTTTTCCACATAAACATACTTATGTAGTTTTTATTGTCCAACTTTTTAATTTATGTGTCCTACAAAGAAAACACAAAATAAATTTAACCATTGGTCAACCTTCATGATAAGTTCATCATGGGGATTAGAAAGGGGTGAACTCCCAAAATGATTCAATATTTGTAGGTTATTTCATTAATGACATTTTGATAACTTATTGTATCTTTTGTTGTCCTAGATTTTTTTTTTCTTTAATTAAAATGAAGGAGGTATTGTCTTTATGATTTATAATAAGAATTAAGCTCTAATTCTTCATAATAAGTCATAGAAAAATATATAATATTAACAACAATACGTGCATCAATTATATTTTTTATGCATTGATCTTTTTTTCTGCTTAGTTCTTTTTTGCTCTTTGTGGAAGCATTAGGTTTTGCTTATTGCCCAACACAACTTACATTAGTTCTTGATTTTGTTGAATCTGGATATAATCTATTTCACCGCCTTCAATTATGAAATGATTCGGCCATATCCCATGTAGACAATCAAAGCTGACACGCATACTTTAGCTCTTTGTTGAAGGAAATGCCAAGACTTATATCGTTTGTACTATGAGCCTTACGCTTAGCCATATATAAGATCCTCGTAGCACACTTTCCTTTGCTTCTTGTGCGAAGGAAATTACAAACTCTACATAGGTTAATATGGTAAATTCCTAATACAATTCATGGTCTTCAAAATCATCCTCTAATCCTATTTATATGGTATCTTTGGCAAAAAAAATTAGCTCTCGACTCTTTTTATTTTTTATCGTATTATATTTGGCAAACAGTTGATCAAGCAATTGCAAAAAGAGGTTGCAAGAATTGAAGCATAATTGCATACATTAGATCCTTATGCTTCTTCCAACATAGATGATATTCTTTTGGAAAAGAAATGCATATTAAGAAGGCAGAAGAAATGGAAATTGCATTCTTCAATCTTCTAGTTTGGTTGTCCTTGCTTGGTATATTCTTAAGATGAATTCAAATTACCAAGGTCAAATAAATAGAAGAAAATAAAGTGCTTAAAATTATCCTAATAATTTTTACATAGGTTCACTCAATTTATGATCACTTCATGTTGGTGTCATTGCGAGATTTAATATAATGATGATAAAGAAGATTTTACAAGGAAAATATGTAGTCTCTCTTTTACTATACTTTTTTGTAACTTCAGTTATAACCCTTTTAACGATGATCTAACAAAGCACATTCAAAATGAACTAGACCTTAGAATATAGTTCTTATTCAAGTTCCCAATCATGAGGTCATAGATTAGATCTTTACTCCTCTCTCATTGTTACTCATTTTTTTGAAAATAAATTAGATGTGTATTTTTATATGGCTCTTGTATTAAGGGTTTGTATCTTTCAATAACCCTTCTTAAATCTTATAACTACCTCTATACTTCGTTATAAAATATATGGGATAGATTTTTATCCTTTAAAACACAAAAATAATTTTTGGTTTACCCTATTTATAGCCACTTCATGTTGCCATTATTATAGGTTTCACCATAATGATGATGAGAAAAAATTTATAAGAAAAATACACAGGCTTTCTTTTATTGTGCTTTCTTATAGGTTTCATGCCTACAACACCATGGAAAACAAAACTGCCATGCAAATTTTGGTGTATCCTTGTGATAGTGTTTTACCCCTACTCTTAGCATTCAGTAGAAGATGATGATGGCCCACAACTGTCAGATTCTAGCATTAAATTCTCAAAAATACTAACCAATTTCAGCTATTGGCTGATGGAATCTATAGTCTTCTGGCACGCAGCAAACATTTCAAAATTCATAATAAAATCTTTCTCCTGCAAGAATGGAATGCATTTAGTTAATAAAAGTAAGAATAATTCTGAAGGTTGAGAAACGAAAAGAGAACATTGAAAATCATAAATTATCTTTCTGAATAGAAGCTTATTGTCTTTCTTCTTTATTGACAATTCTGCAAACATTGATCTCTCCTTATCTACTTCCTGACGCAATGATGATACCTTGTCTTGCAGTCTCTGAACTTCCAAATATGTTAAATCTAGCCTAGTCCCCAATTCTTCCTTGCTTGCTGCTAATCCTGCAGAGATTGCTCTCTCCTCTTCACCTTTCCTTTCTAATAGGTCTGCCATTCTTATGCAAACCCTCGACTTTAAACTATGCCTAGTCTCTCTTATTTGTTTCTACATCTTCCATGTTAGCAGTAAGCTTAGCAGAGAGTGCTTCTTCTTCGTTAGTTTAACTTCTAAAGTGTGAAACTTGAAATTGAGCTCATTGACCTCCCTGTTAGCAGATTTAAGTTTGAGTTTCCATTTTCTTGAACTTTCTATTAATGATCTCCATATCCTGGCATCCAATTAAATATTTAGATGATTTCCTCTCCTTATCAATTTCTTTTACCAAGAAATTGACACTTATACGCAGCTTACTGAAGTATGATTGTGTCATTTTTAGCTAAAATGCCAAGGCCTTACTTTCTGCTTCCACAAACTCCATTTCCTTGAATTTTGATTCTAATTTCACAGACACTGCCTTTTCACAGTTTCTTTCCAAGAAGCTAGCTTTCTTATTTAGCTTGCTAATCTCCAATTGTGTAGCTTCTAGCTGAGACTCCAATTCCTTTCTCTTAGCATCAACTTACTCCTTTTGTACATCAAATATGGGCTTTGATCCATTAGCTGTGCTCAGCTCCTCTTGTAGCTCAATCAACTTGTTATCAGCTATCAGGTTATCTTAAGTAACCTTAAGCTGGTTACGAGAGTCAGATTAAGTCTTCTCCATTTCCACATTCTCAGTTTCAAACTTTGCAATCTTTTGCTTCAAATCAGCCAACTGCCTGTGCATAACTTCTACTTCCTTTCTTGATGGCCAGTCTCTAGTAACTGAATGGTCGGAGTCACCATCGATGTCAAAACTTGAGCTTTCATGATCAACTTCCGGCAAGGCAGCAAGCTTTTTAATCTCAAGGAAATCATCCATCAGATCGATCTTGATAGTAGAGGCAGTAATATTTCTTTTAGTTGCTTTGTCATTTTTGAACTGATCAAGTTCAACGATTAATGGTGATGCCCATGAATCTGAGCAACTTGGCTCATTATCCAGAATTTTTTTCTTGGAAACATCGTAAGAAGAAAGGATGAGGCAATTCATTAGTGCATTTTTAACAAAAATATTGTGGGATGTCATCTCCTCAGCTGTCCTCAGTCTGATGAGAAGAATAAATAGTAGTTTTTTTGAAGTGGACTGTGTTTGTTTTAACCAAATTTCTTCTAATGTTGTGTCTGTTAGGGGTGTAAATGAGTTGAGCTTGCTCGTGAGCGGGCTTGAACTCGACTTATTAATCAGCTCGCGAGTCGAGCATATCGAGTCACGAACTCAAGCTCGAATACTAAACGAGCTCGAGTTCAAGTTTGAATACTAAACGAGCTCGAGTTCAAGTTTGATAAAACTCGGTTTATTGGCTGTCAAGTCGACTCATATTTTTAAAATAAATTTTAAAAAATTATATTTGATATTAAAAAAAAGCTATGGAACCTATAGCTGTCATTTTGAAAAGCTAGAGAAAAAATTCAAATATATTTTCAATCATTTGAAAGAAATTTTGAAAGCTGTGTGAGTATAGCTGAGGTGATTTCCTTATTAATGTTGCACTGTTGCTTGTCATTTTTTATTAAAGTATCTATTAAGCTTGTCATTTCCTCTAGTAATTTCTTTTTTTGCAAAATAAAGTTGCAGGCCTAGCAAGCTGCTTCTACAATGAGCTCCATTCGCGACTTCCACCTTAGTGAGCTGCTTCTACAATGATTATTTGGCAGGCTTCTCTAATGCCGATGAGCTTCTTTGATGAACTCGAGATAACGAGTCAAGTTCGATCTCAACACACAAGCTCTACTTGAGCTTACTATTAAAGGGATGAGCCTAGCTTGAGTTAGGTGTGACTCGAGCTCGACTCAACTTATTTACACCCATAGTGTCAATACTTATTTAGATTTGAGATTGAGATTTTGTATGGGCGCAATCCCTTATTATCAATTTTCCATCTCATTGATAAGAGGGCATTCTCGACTGAGGATATTACTTAGTCATATTTTAGGCTTTGATTTAATATTTAGGCTATAATTTATTTATTGGGAAATATTTGTGTTGATAGAGGTAAATTCGATCAAGATATTATGATTCAGTTATTTTTGGTGTACCGCCTGACTTAGCCTTCTATTGTTAGCGGGTTTGGGTTTGAAACGTCCATATATCATGATTCACAGTCACGAATTGACTCATCCAACTATCTCTAGCATGCCAAATTGAAAATTTGTGTGTTGAAGACATAGTTTCGCGGTAGATGTCTAATCATTTATTGATAAAGGATGGCGTCAATATCAATCACTTATAGTCTATTTATAATGCATATGGCTGATAAGAGTTCAGAGGTATAGGATGATTATGGATTGCCCATGATTTTCACCTTGACTTCAAGAAGCATGTCTACGTATAAGTTAGATTTTTAGTTCAGGTCTTTATAATTGTTTGAATTGATTTTATTTAGTGAGCTTGTTAGCAGGACCTAAGTTTAGGTTGGGTTCAGAATTACATCCATTAGGAAGTGCAATATTTTATTCAAAATTATTGTTGCCTTTATATCGATCAAAATTGATTGTGATAAGGATTACACTCTAAGGAAGGCTCTTTTTTTTCTTGCTCTATTTGCAAGTTAGGCTTATAATCTTGGATTTTGGGGCTAACGACCTAAATATTTTAAAAATAAATTTATATTAAAGAAATGATAGATTCAAATGATTAGAAAATGGCTAGTCATATGGGCAAGTTAAAATGTCTTTAAATATATCCAAAAGAATTTAAAAATAGCTAATCAGCTTGCAATATTAAAATCTGATAGAAAAATTATTATAAATTCAATTTAACTTTAAAGTGTCATGTAACCTATCAATTTACATTTATAGAATATAATAAATCCAATAGAATAAATTTAAATTACAATTTAGTGACTATAAAATAATATTTATTAAAATAATATATATATATATATATATATATATATATAAAATTATATCTTTTTTAAAATATATTAAATGTTCGCAATGCTTATGTGTCTCTTCTTAGAAGCCCAAGTGTTTGTTTGGTTCTCATTCAATACAAATATGATAAGCAAAATAACCCAGAGGGGTTTATGTTATCCTTGAGCAATTTTCTTTTAGATGTTAAATAAAAGTAGTTATGTTCAACTTCAGCGTCTATATTTGAATATTATATCACTATTAATCCTAGCACTTCCACTCAAAAGCTAATTAGAATTATTGAGTGCACTTGCTTGCCAATAGTCTTAGAAGTTAAGAGACTACTAGGATTGGGTTTTGATTTTGTCTGTGCATGAGAATGCTAATATTATGTGGGAAAAAGTGGCTAGTGATATTAAGAATATTACAAAAGATGTGCTTGGAGTTTCAAAGAGAAAAGCTCCTAATAGTAAAAATAGTTGGTGGTGGAATCCAAATGTGCAAGAAAAGATTAAAAATATGAAGATTTGTTATAAAAATTGGTTTAATTGTAAAAATTCTGATAATTGAAAAATATATAAAGAGGCACGTAAGGAATCTAAGAAAGCAATATGCGATGCAAAGAGTATAGCTTTTAGCGATTTATATAATATATTAGATACTAAGGAGGGAGAAAGATATATGTATAAGTTAGCCAAACAAAGAGATAGGAGTAAGGATTTAGTTCAAGTGAAGTGTATTAAGGATGAAGATCAAAAAGTACTTTTTTTTTTTAGAAGATGATATTCAACAAAGGTGGATAAGATATTTTGCTAAACTTTTTAATGAAGAATATGAAAATAAAATTGATTGTAGTGACCTTAGCACCCTAAATGAAAATAAAGATTTATGTTTTTATCGACGTATTGGTAAAATCGAAGTTAGAGAAGCTTTAAAGAAAATGAAGGGTGGAAAAGCTATTGGACCTGATGATATTCCAATAGAGGTGTGGAAATGCTTAAGAGATGAAGGAATTTCTTGTTTACCAAACTTTTTAATACTGTTTTGAAGACTAAAAAGATGTCAGATGAGTGGAGAATGAGTGTGTTAATCCCTATTTTTAAGAATAAAGGTGATGCACAAGATTGTACGAATTATAGAGGAATTAAGTTAATGTGTCATACTTTAAAACTATGTGATGTAGGCAAGGGGGGTCAAATCAAGGTATGAATTTTGGGTCCTTTGGGCTGCTGGATGTTCTCTATTTGGGCCTTTGCTGTTCTCGAATGGTCTTTGACTGCTATGGTTTTGAGCTAAAAAAGTTGGGTTCTACTTGGTTATAGCTCATTAATGCCTTAGCTGATATTTTTAGTTCATAAATTGGGAAGTTATTTCAGCATTAGGTGTAGTGGATTTTGGCTTTTCCCCTCCTGTGACTTCTCGGTTTCCTCTGTCTGTTGATGTTCCCATGGCTGGCGTTTGGGGTTTTGCTGCTGGTTCCGCCCCTTTTTGTGTTGGCTCTTCGGGTTTCTCCCTGGCTGCTTTTCCCGTGGTCCTCTCTGTCTCGTTTCCTGTGTTTTGAAAATTTTATAAGAAAAATACATAGGCTTTCTTTTATTGTACTTTCTTATAGGTTTCATGCCTACAACACCGTGGAAAACAAAACTGCCATGCAAATTTTGGTGTATCCTTGTGATAGTGTTTTACCCCCACTCTTAGCATTCGCTAGAAGATGATGATGGCCCACAACTGTCAGATTCTAGCATTAAATTCTCAAAATTACTAGCCAATTTCAGCTGTTGGCTGATGGAATCTATAGTCTTCTAGCACGCAGCAAACCTTTCAGAATCCATAATAAAATCTTTCTCCTGCAGGAATGGAATGCATTTAGAATAATTCTGAAGGTTGAGAAACGAAAAGAGAACATTGAAAAATCATAAATTACCTTTCTGAACAGAAGTTTATTGTCTTTCTTCTTTATTGATAATTCTACAAACATTGATCTCTCCTTATCTACTTCCTGACGCAATGATGATACCTTGTCTTGCAGTCTCTGGACTTCCAAATGTGTTGAATCTAGCTTAGTCCCCAATTCTTCCTTGCTTGCTGCTAATCCTGTAGAGATTGATCTCTCCTCTTCACCTTTTCTTTCTAATAGGTCTTCTTTCTTATGCAAACCCTCGACTTTAAACTATGCCTAGTCTCTCTTATTTGCTTTTACGTCTTCCATGTTAGCGGTAAGCTTAGCAGAGAGTGCTTCTTCTTCTTTAGTTTAACTTCTAAAGTGTGAAACTTGATATTGAGCTGATTGACCTCCTTGTTAGCAAATTTATGTTTGAGTTTCCATTTTCTTGGACTTTCTATTAATGATCTCCATATCTTGGCATTCAATTAAATATTCAGATGATGATTTCCTCCCCTTATCAATTTATTGTACCAAGAAATTGACACTTATATGCAGCTTCCTAAAGTATGATTGTGCCATTTTTAGCTAAAATGCCAAGGCCTTCCTTTCTGCTTCCACAAACTCCATTTCCTTGAATTTTAATTCTAATTTCACAGACACTGCCTTTTCACAGTTTCTTTCCAAGAATTTCTCATTTAGCTTACTAATCTCCAATTGTTCAGCTTCTAGTTGAGACTCCAATTCCTTTCTCTTAGCATCAACTTACTCCTTTTGTACATCAAATATGGGCTTTGATCCATTAGCTGTGCTCAGCTCCTCTTGTAGCTCAATCAACTTGTTATCAGCTATCAGGTTATCTTAAGTAACCTTAAGCTGGTTACGAGAGTCAGATTAAGTCTTCTCCATTTCCACATTCTCAGTTTCAAACTTTGCAATCTTTTGCTTCAAATCAGCCAACTGCCTGTGCATAACTTCTACTTCCTTTCTTGATGGCCAGTCTCTAGTAACTGAATGGTCGGAGTCACCATCGATGTCAAAACTTGAGCTTTCATGATCAACTTCCGGCAAGGCAGCAAGCTTTTTAATCTCAAGGAAATCATCCATCAGATCGATCTTGATAGTAGAGGCAGTAATATTTCTTTTAGTTGCTTTGTCATTTTTGAACTGATCAAGTTCAACGATTAATGGTGATGCCCATGAATCTGAGCAACTTGGCTCATTATCCAGAATTTTTTTCTTGGAAACATCGTAAGAAGAAAGGATGAGGCAATTCATTAGTGCATTTTTAACAAAAATATTGTGGGATGTCATCTCCTCAGCTGTCCTCAGTCTGATGAGAAGAATAAATAGTAGTTTTTTTGAAGTGGACTGTGTTTGTTTTAACCAAATTTCTTCTAATGTTGTGTCTGTTAGGGGTGTAAATGAGTTGAGCTTGCTCGTGAGCGGGCTTGAACTCGACTTATTAATCAGCTCGCGAGTCGAGCATATCGAGTCACGAACTCAAGCTCGAATACTAAACGAGCTCGAGTTCAAGTTTGAATACTAAACGAGCTCGAGTTCAAGTTTGATAAAACTCGGTTTATTGGCTGTCAAGTCGACTCATATTTTTAAAATAAATTTTAAAAAATTATATTTGATATTAAAAAAAGCTATGGAACCTATAGCTGTCATTTTGAAAAGCTAGAGAAAAAATTCAAATATATTTTCAATCATTTGAAAGAAATTTTGAAAGCTGTGTGAGTATAGCTGAGGTGATTTCCTTATTAATGTTGCACTGTTGCTTGTCATTTTTTATTAAAGTATCTATTAAGCTTGTCATTTCCTCTAGTAATTTCTTTTTTTGCAAAATAAAGTTGCAGGCCTAGCAAGCTGCTTCTACAATGAGCTCCATTCGCGACTTCCACCTTAGTGAGCTGCTTCTACAATGATTATTTGGCAGGCTTCTCTAATGCCGATGAGCTTCTTTGATGAACTCGAGATAACGAGTCAAGTTCGATCTCAACACACAAGCTCTACTTGAGCTTACTATTAAAGGGATGAGCCTAGCTTGAGTTAGGTGTGACTCGAGCTCGACTCAACTTATTTACACCCATAGTGTCAATACTTATTTAGATTTGAGATTGAGATTTTGTATGGGCGCAATCCCTTATTATCAATTTTCCATCTCATTGATAAGAGGGCATTCTCGACTGAGGATATTACTTAGTCATATTTTAGGCTTTGATTTAATATTTAGGCTATAATTTATTTATTGGGAAATATTTGTGTTGATAGAGGTAAATTTGATCAAGATATTATGATTCAGTTATTTTTGGTGTACCGCCTGACTTAGCCTTCTATTGTTAGCGGGTTTGGGTTTGAAACGTCCATATATCATGATTCACAGTCACGAATTGACTCATCCAACTATCTCTAGCATGCCAAATTGAAAATTTGTGTGTTGAAGACATAGTTTCGCGGTAGATGTCTAATCATTTATTGATAAAGGATGGCGTCAATATCAATCACTTATAGTCTATTTATAATGCATATGGCTGATAAGAGTTCAGAGGTATAGGATGATTATGGATTGCCCATGATTTTCACCTTGACTTCAAGAAGCATGTCTACGTATAAGTTAGATTTTTAGTTCAGGTCTTTATAATTGTTTGAATTGATTTTATTTAGTGAGCTTGTTAGCAGGACCTAAGTTTAGGTTGGGTTCAGAATTACATCCATTAGGAAGTGCAATATTTTATTCAAAATTATTGTTGCCTTTATATCGATCAAAATTGATTGTGATAAGGATTACACTCTAAGGAAGGCTCTTTTTTTTCTTGCTCTATTTGCAAGTTAGGCTTATAATCTTGGATTTTGGGGCTAACGACCTAAATATTTTAAAAATAAATTTATATTAAAGAAATGATAGATTCAAATGATTAGAAAATGGCTAGTCATATGGGCAAGTTAAAATGTCTTTAAATATATCCAAAAGAATTTAAAAATAGCTAATCAGCTTGCAATATTAAAATCTGATAGAAAAATTATTATAAATTCAATTTAACTTTAAAGTGTCATGTAACCTATCAATTTACATTTATAGAATATAATAAATCCAATAGAATAAATTTAAATTACAATTTAGTGACTATAAAATAATATTTATTAAAATAATATATATATATATATATATATATAAAATTATATCTTTTTTAAAATATATTAAATGTTCGCAATGCTTATGTGTCTCTTCTTAGAAGCCCAAGTGTTTGTTTGGTTCTCATTCAATACAAATATGATAAGCAAAATAACCCAGAGGGGTTTATGTTATCCTTGAGCAATTTTCTTTTAGATGTTAAATAAAAGTAGTTATGTTCAACTTCAGCGTCTATATTTGAATATTATATCACTATTAATCCTAGCACTTCCACTCAAAAGCTAATTAGAATTATTGAGTGCACTTGCTTGCCAATAGTCTTAGAAGTTAAGAGACTACTAGGATTGGGTTTTGATTTTGTCTGTGCATGAGAATGCTAATATTATGTGGGAAAAAGTGGCTAGTGATATTAAGAATATTACAAAAGATGTGTTTGGAGTTTCAAAGAGAAAAGCTCCTAATAGTAAAAATAGTTGGTGGTGGAATCCAAATGTGCAAGAAAAGATTAAAAATATGAAGATTTGTTATAAAAATTGGTTTAATTGTAAAAATTCTGATAATTGAAAAATATATAAAGAGGCACGTAAGGAATCTAAAAAAGCAATATGCGATGCAAAGAGTATAGCTTTTAGCGATTTATATAATATATTAGATATTAAGGAGGGAGAAAGATATATGTATAAGTTAGCCAAACAAAGAGATAGGAGTAAGGATTTAGTTCAAGTGAAGTGTATTAAGGATGAAGATCAAAAAGTACTTTTTTTTTTTAGAAGATGATATTCAACAAAGGTGGATAAGATATTTTGCTAAACTTTTTAATGAAGAATATGAAAATAAAATTGATTGTAGTGACCTTAGCACCCTAAATGAAAATAAAGATTTATGTTTTTATCGACGTATTGGTAAAATCGAAGTTAGAGAAGCTTTAAAGAAAATGAAGGGTGGAAAAGCTGTTGGACCTGATGATATTCCAATAGAGGTGTGGAAATGCTTAAGAGATGAAGGAATTTCTTGTTTACCAAACTTTTTAATACTGTTTTGAAGACTAAAAAGATGTCAGATGAGTGGAGAATGAGTGTGTTAATCCCTATTTTTAAGAATAAAGGTGATGCACAAGATTGTACGAATTATAGAGGAATTAAGTTAATGTGTCATACTTTAAAACTATGTGATGTAGGCAAGGGGGGTCAAATCAAGGTATGAATTTTGGGTCCTTTGGGCTGCTGGATGTTCTCTATTTGGGCCTTTGCTGTTCTCGAATGGTCTTTGACTGCTATGGTTTTGAGCTAAAAAAGTTGGGTTCTACTTGGTTATAGCTCATTAATGCCTTAGCTGATATTTTTAGTTCATAAATTGGGAAGTTATTTCAGCATTAGGTGTAGTGGATTTTGGCTTTTCCCCTCCTGTGACTTCTCGGTTTCCTCTGTCTGTTGATGTTCCCATGGCTGGCGTTTGGGGTTTTGCTGCTGGTTCCGCCCCTTTTTGTGTTGGCTCTTCGGGTTTCTCCCTGGCTGCTTTTCCCGTGGTCCTCTCTGTCTCGTTTCCTGTGTTTTGAAAATTTTATAAGAAAAATACATAGGCTTTCTTTTATTGTACTTTCTTATAGGTTTCATGCCTACAACACCGTGGAAAACAAAACTGCCATGCAAATTTTGGTGTATCCTTGTGATAGTGTTTTACCCCCACTCTTAGCATTCGCTAGAAGATGATGATGGCCCACAACTGTCAGATTCTAGCATTAAATTCTCAAAATTACTAGCCAATTTCAGCTGTTGGCTGATGGAATCTATAGTCTTCTAGCACGCAGCAAACCTTTCAGAATCCATAATAAAATCTTTCTCCTGCAGGAATGGAATGCATTTAGAATAATTCTGAAGGTTGAGAAACGAAAAGAGAACATTGAAAAATCATAAATTACCTTTCTGAACAGAAGTTTATTGTCTTTCTTCTTTATTGATAATTCTACAAACATTGATCTCTCCTTATCTACTTCCTGACGCAATGATGATACCTTGTCTTGCAGTCTCTGGACTTCCAAATGTGTTGAATCTAGCTTAGTCCCCAATTCTTCCTTGCTTGCTGCTAATCCTGTAGAGATTGATCTCTCCTCTTCACCTTTTCTTTCTAATAGGTCTTCTTTCTTATGCAAACCCTCGACTTTAAACTATGCCTAGTCTCTCTTATTTGCTTTTACGTCTTCCATGTTAGCGGTAAGCTTAGCAGAGAGTGCTTCTTCTTCTTTAGTTTAACTTCTAAAGTGTGAAACTTGATATTGAGCTGATTGACCTCCTTGTTAGCAAATTTATGTTTGAGTTTCCATTTTCTTGGACTTTCTATTAATGATCTCCATATCTTGGCATTCAATTAAATATTCAGATGATGATTTCCTCCCCTTATCAATTTATTGTACCAAGAAATTGACACTTATATGCAGCTTCCTAAAGTATGATTGTGCCATTTTTAGCTAAAATGCCAAGGCCTTCCTTTCTGCTTCCACAAACTCCATTTCCTTGAATTTTAATTCTAATTTCACAGACACTGCCTTTTCACAGTTTCTTTCCAAGAATTTCTCATTTAGCTTACTAATCTCCAATTGTTCAGCTTCTAGTTGAGACTCCAATTCCTTTCTCTTAGCATCAACTTACTCCTTTTGTACATCAAATATGGGCTTTGATCCATTAGCTGTGCTCAGCTCCTCTTGTAGCTCAATCAACTTGTTATCAGCTATCAGGTTATCTTAAGTAACCTTAAGCTGGTTACGAGAGTCAGATTAAGTCTTCTCCATTTCCACATTCTCAGTTTCAAACTTTGCAATCTTTTGCTTCAAATCAGCCAACTGCCTGTGCATAACTTCTACTTCCTTTCTTGATGGCCAGTCTCTAGTAACTGAATGGTCGGAGTCACCATCGATGTCAAAACTTGAGCTTTCATGATCAACTTTCGGCAAGGCAGCAAGCTTTTTAATCTCAAGGAAATCATCCATCAGATCGATCTTGATAGTAGAGGCAGTAATATTTCTTTTAGTTGCTTTGTCATTTTTGAACTGATCAAGTTCAACGATTAATGGTGATGCCCATGAATCTGAGCAACTTGGCTCATTATCCAGAATTTTTTTCTTGGAAACATCGTAAGAAGAAAGGATGAGGCAATTCATTAGTGCATTTTTAACAAAAATATTGTGGGATGTCATCTCCTCAGCTGTCCTCAGTCTGATGAGAAGAATAAATAGTAGTTTTTTTGAAGTGGACTGTGTTTGTTTTAACCAAATTTCTTCTAATGTTGTGTCTGTTAGGGGTGTAATGAGTTGAGCTTGCTCGTGAGCGGGCTTGAACTCGACTTATTAATCAGCTCGCGAGTCGAGCATATCGAGTCACGAACTCAAGCTCGAATACTAAACGAGCTCGAGTTCAAGTTTGAATACTAAACGAGCTCGAGTTCAAGTTTGATAAAACTCGGTTTATTGGCTGTCAAGTCGACTCATAGTTTTTAAAATAAATTTTAAAAAATTATATTTGATATTAAAAAAAAGCTATGGAACCTATAGCTGTCATTTTGAAAAGCTAGAGAAAAAATTCAAATATATTTTCAATCATTTGAAAGAAATTTTGAAAGCTGTGTGAGTATAGCTGAGGTGATTTCCTTATTAATGTTGCACTGTTGCTTGTCATTTTTTATTAAAGTATCTATTAAGCTTGTCATTTCCTCTAGTAATTTCTTTTTTTGCAAAATAAAGTTGCAGGCCTAGCAAGCTGCTTCTACAATGAGCTCCATTCGCGACTTCCACCTTAGTGAGCTGCTTCTACAATGATTATTTGGCAGGCTTCTCTAATGCCGATGAGCTTCTTTGATGAACTCGAGATAACGAGTCAAGTTCGATCTCAACACACAAGCTCTACTTGAGCTTACTATTAAAGGGATGAGCCTAGCTTGAGTTAGGTGTGACTCGAGCTCGACTCAACTTATTTACACCCATAGTGTCAATACTTATTTAGATTTGAGATTGAGATTTTGTATGGGCGCAATCCCTTATTATCAATTTTCCATCTCATTGATAAGAGGGCATTCTCGACTGAGGATATTACTTAGTCATATTTTAGGCTTTGATTTAATATTTAGGCTATAATTTATTTATTGGGAAATATTTGTGTTGATAGAGGTAAATTCGATCAAGATATTATGATTCAGTTATTTTTGGTGTACCGCCTGACTTAGCCTTCTATTGTTAGCGGGTTTGGTTTGAAACGTCCATATATCATGATTCACAGTCACGAATTGACTCATCAACTATCTCTAGCATGCCAAATTGAAAATTTGTGTGTGAAGACATAGTTTCGCGGTAGATGTCTAATCATTTATTGATAAAGGATGGCGTCAATATCAATCACTTATAGTCTATTTATAATGCATATGGCTGATAAGAGTTCAGAGGTATAGGATGATTATGGATTGCCCATGATTTTCACCCTTGACTTCAAGAAGCATGTCTACGTATAAGTTAGATTTTTAGTTCAGGTCTTTATAATTATTTGAATTGATTTTATTTAGTGAGCTTGTTAGCAGGACCTAAGTTTAGGTTGGGGTTCAGAATTACATCCATTAGGAAGTGCAATATTTTATTCAAAATTATTGTTGCCTTTATATCGATCAAAATTGATTGTGATAAGGATTACACTCTAAGGAAGGCTCTTTTTTTTCTTGCTCTATTTGCAAGTTAGGCTTATAATCTTGGATTTTGGGGCTAACGACCTAAATATTTTAAAAATAAATTTATATTAAAGAAATGATAGATTCAAATGATTAGAAAATGGCTAGTCATATGGGCAAGTTAAAATGTCTTTAAATATATCCAAAAGAATTTAAAAATAGCTAATCAGCTTGCAATATTAAAATCTGATAGAAAAATTATTATAAATTCAATTTAACTTTAAAGTGTCATGTAACCTATCAATTTACATTTATAGAATATAATAAATCCAATAGAATAAATTTAAATTACAATTTAGTGACTATAAAATAATATTTATTAAAATAATATATATATATATATATATATATATAAAATTATATCTTTTTTAAAATATATTAAATGTTCGCAATGCTTATGTGTCTCTTCTTAGAAGCCCAAGTGTTTGTTTGGTTCTCATTCAATACAAATATGATAAGCAAAATAACCCAGAGGGGTTTATGTTATCCTTGAGCAATTTTCTTTTAGATGTTAAATAAAAGTAGTTATGTTCAACTTCAGCGTCTATATTTGAATATTATATCACTATTAATCCTAGCACTTCCACTCAAAAGCTAATTAGAATTATTGAGTGCACTTGCTTGCCAATAGTCTTAGAAGTTAAGAGACTACTAGGATTGGGTTTTGATTTTGTCTGTGCATGAGAATGCTAATATTATGTGGGAAAAAGTGGCTAGTGATATTAAGAATATTACAAAAGATGTGCTTGGAGTTTCAAAGAGAAAAGCTCATAATAGTAAAAATAGTTGGTGGTGGAATCCAAATGTGCAAGAAAAGATTAAAAATATGAAGATTTGTTATAAAAATTGGTTTAATTGTAAAAATTCTGATAATTGAAAAATATATAAAGAGGCACGTAAGGAATCTAAGAAAGCAATATGCGATGCAAAGAGTATAGCTTTTAGCGATTTATATAATATATTAGATACTAAGGAGGGAGAAAGATATATGTATAAGTTAGCCAAACAAAGAGATAGGAGTAAGGATTTAGTTCAAGTGAAGTGTATTAAGGATGAAGATCAAAAAGTACTTTTTTTTTTTAGAAGATGATATTCAACAAAGGTGGATAAGATATTTTGCTAAACTTTTTAATGAAGAATATGAAAATAAAATTGATTGTAGTGACCTTAGCACCCTAAATGAAAATAAAGATTTATGTTTTTATCGACGTATTGGTAAAATCGAAGTTAGAGAAGCTTTAAAGAAAATGAAGGGTGGAAAAGCTGTTGGACCTGATGATATTCCAATAGAGGTGTGGAAATGCTTAAGAGATGAAGGAATTTCTTGTTTACCAACTTTTTAATACTGTTTTGAAGACTAAAAAGATGTCAGATGAGTGGAGAATGAGTGTGTTAATCCCTATTTTTAAGAATAAAGGTGATGCACAAGATTGTACGAATTATAGAGGAATTAAGTTAATGTGTCATACTTTAAAACTATGTGATGTAGGCAAGGGGGGTCAAATCAAGGTATGAATTTTGGGTCCTTTGGGCTGCTGGATGTTCTCTATTTGGGCCTTTGCTGTTCTCGAATGGTCTTTGACTGCTATGGTTTTGAGCTAAAAAAGTTGGGTTCTACTTGGTTATAGCTCATTAATGCCTTAGCTGATATTTTTAGTTCATAAATTGGGAAGTTATTTCAGCATTAGGTGTAGTGGATTTTGGCTTTTCCCCTCCTGTGACTTCTCGGTTTCCTCTGTCTGTTGATGTTCCCATGGCTGGCGTTTGGGGTTTTGCTGCTGGTTCCGCCCCTTTTTGTGTTGGCTCTTCGGGTTTCTCCCTGGCTGCTTTTCCCGTGGTCCTCTCTGTCTCGTTTCCTGTGTTTTGAAAATTTTATAAGAAAAATACATAGGCTTTCTTTTATTGTACTTTCTTATAGGTTTCATGCCTACAACACCGTGGAAAACAAAACTGCCATGCAAATTTTGGTGTATCCTTGTGATAGTGTTTTACCCCACTCTTAGCATTCGCTAGAAGATGATGATGGCCCACAACTGTCAGATTCTAGCATTAAATTCTCAAAATTACTAGCCAATTTCAGCTGTTGGCTGATGGAATCTATAGTCTTCTAGCACGCAGCAAACCTTTCAGAATCCATAATAAAATCTTTCTCCTGCAGGAATGGAATGCATTTAGAATAATTCTGAAGGTTGAGAAACGAAAAGAGAACATTGAAAAATCATAAATTACCTTTCTGAACAGAAGTTTATTGTCTTTCTTCTTTATTGATAATTCTACAAACATTGATCTCTCCTTATCTACTTCCTGACGCAATGATGATACCTTGTCTTGCAGTCTCTGGACTTCCAAATGTGTTGAATCTAGCTTAGTCCCCAATTCTTCCTTGCTTGCTGCTAATCCTGTAGAGATTGATCTCTCCTCTTCACCTTTTCTTTCTAATAGGTCTTCTTTCTTATGCAAACCCTCGACTTTAAACTATGCCTAGTCTCTCTTATTTGCTTTTACGTCTTCCATGTTAGCGGTAAGCTTAGCAGAGAGTGCTTCTTCTTCTTTAGTTTAACTTCTAAAGTGTGAAACTTGATATTGAGCTGATTGACCTCCTTGTTAGCAAATTTATGTTTGAGTTTCCATTTTCTTGGACTTTCTATTAATGATCTCCATATCTTGGCATTCAATTAAATATTCAGATGATGATTTCCTCCCCTTATCAATTTATTGTACCAAGAAATTGACACTTATATGCAGCTTCCTAAAGTATGATTGTGCCATTTTTAGCTAAAATGCCAAGGCCTTCCTTTCTGCTTCCACAAACTCCATTTCCTTGAATTTTAATTCTAATTTCACAGACACTGCCTTTTCACAGTTTCTTTCAAGAATTTCTCATTTAGCTTACTAATCTCCAATTGTTCAGCTTCTAGTTGAGACTCCAATTCCTTTCTCTTAGCATCAACTTACTCCTTTTGTACATCAAATATGGGCTTTGATCCATTAGCTGTGCTCAGCTCCTCTTGTAGCTCAATCAACTTGTTATCAGCTATCAGGTTATCTTAAGTAACCTTAAGCTGGTTACGAGAGTCAGATTAAGTCTTCTCCATTTCCACATTCTCAGTTTCAAACTTTGCAATCTTTTGCTTCAAATCAGCCAACTGCCTGTGCATAACTTCTACTTCCTTTCTTGATGGCCAGTCTCTAGTAACTGAATGGTCGGAGTCACCATCGATGTCAAAACTTGAGCTTTCATGATCAACTTCCGGCAAGGCAGCAAGCTTTTTAATCTCAAGGAAATCATCCATCAGATCGATCTTGATAGTAGAGGCAGTAATATTTCTTTTAGTTGCTTTGTCATTTTTGAACTGATCAAGTTCAACGATTAATGGTGATGCCCATGAATCTGAGCAACTTGGCTCATTATCCAGAATTTTTTTCTTGGAAACATCGTAAGAAGAAAGGATGAGGCAATTCATTAGTGCATTTTTAACAAAAATATTGTGGGATGTCATCTCCTCAGCTGTCCTCAGTCTGATGAGAAGAATAAATAGTAGTTTTTTGAAGTGGACTGTGTTTGTTTTAACCAAATTTCTTCTAATGTTGTGTCTGTTAGGGGTGTAAATGAGTTGAGCTTGCTCGTGAGCGGGCTTGAACTCGACTTATTAATCAGCTCGCGAGTCGAGCATATCGAGTCACGAACTCAAGCTCGAATACTAAACGAGCTCGAGTTCAAGTTTGAATACTAAACGAGCTCGAGTTCAAGTTTGATAAAACTCGGTTTATTGGCTGTCAAGTCGACTCATATTTTTAAAATAAATTTTAAAAAATTATATTTGATATTAAAAAAAAGCTATGGAACCTATAGCTGTCATTTTGAAAAGCTAGAGAAAAAATTCAAATATATTTTCAATCATTTGAAAGAAATTTTGAAAGCTGTGTGAGTATAGCTGAGGTGATTTCCTTATTAATGTTGCACTGTTGCTTGTCATTTTTTATTAAAGTATCTATTAAGCTTGTCATTTCCTCTAGTAATTTCTTTTTTTGCAAAATAAAGTTGCAGGCCTAGCAAGCTGCTTCTACAATGAGCTCCATTCGCGACTTCCACCTTAGTGAGCTGCTTCTACAATGATTATTTGGCAGGCTTCTCTAATGCCGATGAGCTTCTTTGATGAACTCGAGATAACGAGTCAAGTTCGATCTCAACACACAAGCTCTACTTGAGCTTACTATTAAAGGGATGAGCCTAGCTTGAGTTAGGTGTGACTCGAGCTCGACTCAACTTATTTACACCCATAGTGTCAATACTTATTTAGATTTGAGATTGAGATTTTGTATGGGCGCAATCCCTTATTATCAATTTTCCATCTCATTGATAAGAGGGCATTCTCGACTGAGGATATTACTTAGTCATATTTTAGGCTTTGATTTAATATTTAGGCTATAATTTATTTATTGGGAAATATTTGTGTTGATAGAGGTAAATTCGATCAAGATATTATGATTCAGTTATTTTTGGTGTACCGCCTGACTTAGCCTTCTATTGTTAGCGGGTTTGGGTTTGAAACGTCCATATATCATGATTCACAGTCACGAATTGACTCATCCAACTATCTCTAGCATGCCAAATTGAAAATTTGTGTGTTGAAGACATAGTTTCGCGGTAGATGTCTAATCATTTATTGATAAAGGATGGCGTCAATATCAATCACTTATAGTCTATTTATAATGCATATGGCTGATAAGAGTTCAGAGGTATAGGATGATTATGGATTGCCCATGATTTTCACCTTGACTTCAAGAAGCATGTCTACGTATAAGTTAGATTTTTAGTTCAGGTCTTTATAATTGTTTGAATTGATTTTATTTAGTGAGCTTGTTAGCAGGACCTAAGTTTAGGTTGGGTTCAGAATTACATCCATTAGGAAGTGCAATATTTTATTCAAAATTATTGTTGCCTTTATATCGATCAAAATTGATTGTGATAAGGATTACACTCTAAGGAAGGCTCTTTTTTTTCTTGCTCTATTTGTAAGTTAGGCTTATAATCTTGGATTTTGGGGCTAACGACCTAAATATTTTAAAAATAAATTTATATTAAAGAAATGATAGATTCAAATGATTAGAAAATGGCTAGTCATATGGGCAAGTTAAAATGTCTTTAAATATATCCAAAAGAATTTAAAAATAGCTAATCAGCTTGCAATATTAAAATCTGATAGAAAAATTATTATAAATTCAATTTAACTTTAAAGTGTCATGTAACCTATCAATTTACATTTATAGAATATAATAAATCCAATAGAATAAATTTAAATTACAATTTAGTGACTATAAAATAATATTTATTAAAATAATATATATATATATATATATATATATAAAATTATATCTTTTTTAAAATATATTAAATGTTCGCAATGCTTATGTGTCTCTTCTTAGAAGCCCAAGTGTTTGTTTGGTTCTCATTCAATACAAATATGATAAGCAAAATAACCCAGAGGGGTTTATGTTATCCTTGAGCAATTTTCTTTTAGATGTTAAATAAAAGTAGTTATGTTCAACTTCAGCGTCTATATTTGAATATTATATCACTATTAATCCTAGCACTTCCACTCAAAAGCTAATTAGAATTATTGAGTGCACTTGCTTGCCAATAGTCTTAGAAGTTAAGAGACTACTAGGATTGGGTTTTGATTTTGTCTGTGCATGAGAATGCTAATATTATGTGGGAAAAAGTGGCTAGTGATATTAAGAATATTACAAAAGATGTGCTTGGAGTTTCAAAGAGAAAAGCTCCTAATAGTAAAAATAGTTGGTGGTGGAATCCAAATGTGCAAGAAAAGATTAAAAATATGAAGATTTGTTATAAAAATTGGTTTAATTGTAAAAATTCTGATAATTGAAAAATATATAAAGAGGCACGTAAGGAATCTAAAAAAGCAATATGCGATGCAAAGAGTATAGCTTTTAGCGATTTATATAATATATTAGATACTAAGGAGGGAGAAAGATATATGTATAAGTTAGCCAAACAAAGAGATAGGAGTAAGGATTTAGTTCAAGTGAAGTGTATTAAGGATGAAGATCAAAAAGTACTTTTTTTTTTTAGAAGATGATATTCAACAAAGGTGGATAAGATATTTTGCTAAACTTTTTAATGAAGAATATGAAAATAAAATTGATTGTAGTGACCTTAGCACCCTAAATGAAAATAAAGATTTATGTTTTTATCGACGTATTGGTAAAATCGAAGTTAGAGAAGCTTTAAAGAAAATGAAGGGTGGAAAAGCTGTTGGACCTGATGATATTCCAATAGAGGTGTGGAAATGCTTAAGAGATGAAGGAATTTCTTGTTTACCAAACTTTTTAATACTGTTTTGAAGACTAAAAAGATGTCAGATGAGTGGAGAATGAGTGTGTTAATCCCTATTTTTAAGAATAAAGGTGATGCACAAGATTGTACGAATTATAGAGGAATTAAGTTAATGTGTCATACTTTAAAACTATGTGATGTAGGCAAGGGGGGTCAAATCAAGGTATGAATTTTGGGTCCTTTGGGCTGCTGGATGTTCTCTATTTGGGCCTTTGCTGTTCTCGAATGGTCTTTGACTGCTATGGTTTTGAGCTAAAAAAGTTGGGTTCTACTTGGTTATAGCTCATTAATGCCTTAGCTGATATTTTTAGTTCATAAATTGGGAAGTTATTTCAGCATTAGGTGTAGTGGATTTTGGCTTTTCCCCTCCTGTGACTTCTCGGTTTCCTCTGTCTGTTGATGTTCCCATGGCTGGCGTTTGGGGTTTTGCTGCTGGTTCCGCCCCTTTTTGTGTTGGCTCTTCGGGTTTCTCCCTGGCTGCTTTTCCCGTGGTCCTCTCTGTCTCGTTTCCTGTGTTTTGAAAATTTTATAAGAAAAATACATAGGCTTTCTTTTATTGTACTTTCTTATAGGTTTCATGCCTACAACACCGTGGAAAACAAAACTGCCATGCAAATTTTGGTGTATCCTTGTGATAGTGTTTTACCCCCACTCTTAGCATTCGCTAGAAGATGATGATGGCCCACAACTGTCAGATTCTAGCATTAAATTCTCAAAATTACTAGCCAATTTCAGCTGTTGGCTGATGGAATCTATAGTCTTCTAGCACGCAGCAAACCTTTCAGAATCCATAATAAAATCTTTCTCCTGCAGGAATGGAATGCATTTAGAATAATTCTGAAGGTTGAGAAACGAAAAGAGAACATTGAAAAATCATAAATTACCTTTCTGAACAGAAGTTTATTGTCTTTCTTCTTTATTGATAATTCTACAAACATTGATCTCTCCTTATCTACTTCCTGACGCAATGATGATACCTTGTCTTGCAGTCTCTGGACTTCCAAATGTGTTGAATCTAGCTTAGTCCCCAATTCTTCCTTGCTTGCTGCTAATCCTGTAGAGATTGATCTCTCCTCTTCACCTTTTCTTTCTAATAGGTCTTCTTTCTTATGCAAACCCTCGACTTTAAACTATGCCTAGTCTCTCTTATTTGCTTTTACGTCTTCCATGTTAGCGGTAAGCTTAGCAGAGAGTGCTTCTTCTTCTTTAGTTTAACTTCTAAAGTGTGAAACTTGATATTGAGCTGATTGACCTCCTTGTTAGCAAATTTATGTTTGAGTTTCCATTTTCTTGGACTTTCTATTAATGATCTCCATATCTTGGCATTCAATTAAATATTCAGATGATGATTTCCTCCCCTTATCAATTTATTGTACCAAGAAATTGACACTTATATGCAGCTTCCTAAAGTATGATTGTGCCATTTTTAGCTAAAATGCCAAGGCCTTCCTTTCTGCTTCCACAAACTCCATTTCCTTGAATTTTAATTCTAATTTCACAGACACTGCCTTTTCACAGTTTCTTTCCAAGAATTTCTCATTTAGCTTACTAATCTCCAATTGTTCAGCTTCTAGTTGAGACTCCAATTCCTTTCTCTTAGCATCAACTTACTCCTTTTGTACATCAAATATGGGCTTTGATCCATTAGCTGTGCTCAGCTCCTCTTGTAGCTCAATCAACTTGTTATCAGCTATCAGGTTATCTTAAGTAACCTTAAGCTGGTTACGAGAGTCAGATTAAGTCTTCTCCATTTCCACATTCTCAGTTTCAAACTTTGCAATCTTTTGCTTCAAATCAGCCAACTGCCTGTGCATAACTTCTACTTCCTTTCTTGATGGCCAGTCTCTAGTAACTGAATGGTCGGAGTCACCATCGATGTCAAAACTTGAGCTTTCATGATCAACTTTCGGCAAGGCAGCAAGCTTTTTAATCTCAAGGAAATCATCCATCAGATCGATCTTGATAGTAGAGGCAGTAATATTTCTTTTAGTTGCTTTGTCATTTTTGAACTGATCAAGTTCAACGATTAATGGTGATGCCCATGAATCTGAGCAACTTGGCTCATTATCCAGAATTTTTTTCTTGGAAACATCGTAAGAAGAAAGGATGAGGCAATTCATTAGTGCATTTTTAACAAAAATATTGTGGGATGTCATCTCCTCAGCTGTCCTCAGTCTGATGAGAAGAATAAATAGTAGTTTTTTTGAAGTGGACTGTGTTTGTTTTAACCAAATTTCTTCTAATGTTGTGTCTGTTAGGGGTGTAAATGAGTTGAGCTTGCTCGTGAGCGGGCTTGAACTCGACTTATTAATCAGCTCGCGAGTCGGGCATATCGAGTCACGAACTCAAGCTCGAATACTAAACGAGCTCGAGTTCAAGTTTGAATACTAAACGAGCTCGAGTTCAAGTTTGATAAAACTCGGTTTATTGGCTCTCAAGTCGACTCATATTTTTAAAATAAATTATAAAAAATTATATTTGATATTAAAAAAAAGCTATGGAACCTATAGCTGTCATTTTGAAAAGCTAGAGAAAAAATTCAAATATATTTTCAATCATTTGAAAGAAATTTTGAAAGCTGTGTGAGTATAGCTGAGGTGATTTCCTTATTAATGTTGCACTGTTGCTTGTCATTTTTTATTAAAGTATCTATTAAGCTTGTCATTTCCTCTAGTAATTTCTTTTTTTGCAAAATAAAGTTGCAGGCCTAGCAAGCTGCTTCTACAATGAGCTCCATTCGCGACTTCCACCTTAGTGAGCTGCTTCTACAATGATTATTTGGCAGGCTTCTCTAATGCCGATGAGCTTCTTTGATGAACTCGAGATAACGAGTCAAGTTCGATCTCAACACACAAGCTCTACTTGAGCTTACTATTAAAGGGATGAGCCTAGCTTGAGTTAGGTGTGACTCGAGCTCGACTCAACTTATTTACACCCATAGTGTCAATACTTATTTAGATTTGAGATTGAGATTTTGTATGGGCGCAATCCCTTATTATCAATTTTCCATCTCATTGATAAGAGGGCATTCTCGACTGAGGATATTACTTAGTCATATTTTAGGCTTTGATTTAATATTTAGGCTATAATTTATTTATTGGGAAATATTTGTGTTGATAGAGGTAAATTCGATCAAGATATTATGATTCAGTTATTTTTGGTGTACCGCCTGACTTAGCCTTCTATTGTTAGCGGGTTTGGGTTTGAAACGTCCATATATCATGATTCACAGTCACGAATTGACTCATCCAACTATCTCTAGCATGCCAAATTGAAAATTTGTGTGTTGAAGACATAGTTTCGCGGTAGATGTCTAATCATTTATTGATAAAGGATGGCGTCAATATCAATCACTTATAGTCTATTTATAATGCATATGGCTGATAAGAGTTCAGAGGTATAGGATGATTATGGATTGCCCATGATTTTCACCTTGACTTCAAGAAGCATGTCTACGTATAAGTTAGATTTTTAGTTCAGGTCTTTATAATTGTTTGAATTGATTTTATTTAGTGAGCTTGTTAGCAGGACCTAAGTTTAGGTTGGGTTCAGAATTACATCCATTAGGAAGTGCAATATTTTATTCAAAATTATTGTTGCCTTTATATCGATCAAAATTGATTGTGATAAGGATTACACTCTAAGGAAGGCTCTTTTTTTTCTTGCTCTATTTGCAAGTTAGGCTTATAATCTTGGATTTTGGGGCTAACGACCTAAATATTTTAAAAATAAATTTATATTAAAGAAATGATAGATTCAAATGATTAGAAAATGGCTAGTCATATGGGCAAGTTAAAATGTCTTTAAATATATCCAAAAGAATTTAAAAATAGCTAATCAGCTTGCAATATTAAAATCTGATAGAAAAATTATTATAAATTCAATTTAACTTTAAAGTGTCATGTAACCTATCAATTTACATTTATAGAATATAATAAATCCAATAGAATAAATTTAAATTACAATTTAGTGACTATAAAATAATATTTATTAAAATAATATATATATATATATATATATATATATAAAATTATATCTTTTTTAAAATATATTAAATGTTCGCAATGCTTATGTGTCTCTTCTTAGAAGCCCAAGTGTTTGTTTGGTTCTCATTCAATACAAATATGATAAGCAAAATAACCCAGAGGGGTTTATGTTATCCTTGAGCAATTTTCTTTTAGATGTTAAATAAAAGTAGTTATGTTCAACTTCAACGTCTATATTTGAATATTATATCACTATTAATCCTAGCACTTCCACTCAAAAGCTAATTAGAATTATTGAGTGCACTTGCTTGCCAATAGTCTTAGAAGTTAAGAGACTACTAGGATTGGGTTTTGATTTTGTCTGTGCATGAGAATGCTAATATTATGTGGGAAAAAGTGGCTAGTGATATTAAGAATATTACAAAAGATGTGCTTGGAGTTTCAAAGAGAAAAGCTCATAATAGTAAAAATAGTTGGTGGTGGAATCCAAATGTGCAAGAAAAGATTAAAAATATGAAGATTTGTTATAAAAATTGGTTTAATTGTAAAAATTCTGATAATTGAAAAATATATAAAGAGGCACGTAAGGAATCTAAAAAAGCAATATGCGATGCAAAGAGTATAGCTTTTAGCGATTTATATAATATATTAGATACTAAGGAGGGAGAAAGATATATGTATAAGTTAGCCAAACAAAGAGATAGGAGTAAGGATTTAGTTCAAGTGAAGTGTATTAAGGATGAAGATCAAAAAGTACTTTTTTTTTTTAGAAGATGATATTCAACAAAGGTGGATAAGATATTTTGCTAAACTTTTTAATGAAGAATATGAAAATAAAATTGATTGTAGTGACCTTAGCACCCTAAATGAAAATAAAGATTTATGTTTTTATCGACGTATTGGTAAAATCGAAGTTAGAGAAGCTTTAAAGAAAATGAAGGGTGGAAAAGCTGTTGGACCTGATGATATTCCAATAGAGGTGTGGAAATGCTTAAGAGATGAAGGAATTTCTTGTTTACCAAACTTTTTAATACTGTTTTGAAGACTAAAAAGATGTCAGATGAGTGGAGAATGAGTGTGTTAATCCCTATTTTTAAGAATAAAGGTGATGCACAAGATTGTACGAATTATAGAGGAATTAAGTTAATGTGTCATACTTTAAAACTATGTGATGTAGGCAAGGGGGGTCAAATCAAGGTATGAATTTTGGGTCCTTTGGGCTGCTGGATGTTCTCTATTTGGGCCTTTGCTGTTCTCGAATGGTCTTTGACTGCTATGGTTTTGAGCTAAAAAAGTTGGGTTCTACTTGGTTATAGCTCATTAATGCCTTAGCTGATATTTTTAGTTCATAAATTGGGAAGTTATTTCAGCATTAGGTGTAGTGGATTTTGGCTTTTCCCCTCCTGTGACTTCTCGGTTTCCTCTGTCTGTTGATGTTCCCATGGCTGGCGTTTGGGGTTTTGCTGCTGGTTCCGCCCCTTTTTGTGTTGGCTCTTCGGGTTTCTCCCTGGCTGCTTTTCCCGTGGTCCTCTCTGTCTCGTTTCCTGTGTTTTGAAAATTTTATAAGAAAAATACATAGGCTTTCTTTTATTGTACTTTCTTATAGGTTTCATGCCTACAACACCGTGGAAAACAAAACTGCCATGCAAATTTTGGTGTATCCTTGTGATAGTGTTTTACCCCCACTCTTAGCATTCGCTAGAAGATGATGATGGCCCACAACTGTCAGATTCTAGCATTAAATTCTCAAAATTACTAGCCAATTTCAGCTGTTGGCTGATGGAATCTATAGTCTTCTAGCACGCAGCAAACCTTTCAGAATCCATAATAAAATCTTTCTCCTGCAGGAATGGAATGCATTTAGAATAATTCTGAAGGTTGAGAAACGAAAAGAGAACATTGAAAAATCATAAATTACCTTTCTGAACAGAAGTTTATTGTCTTTCTTCTTTATTGATAATTCTACAAACATTGATCTCTCCTTATCTACTTCCTGACGCAATGATGATACCTTGTCTTGCAGTCTCTGGACTTCCAAATGTGTTGAATCTAGCTTAGTCCCCAATTCTTCCTTGCTTGCTGCTAATCCTGTAGAGATTGATCTCTCCTCTTCACCTTTTCTTTCTAATAGGTCTTCTTTCTTATGCAAACCCTCGACTTTAAACTATGCCTAGTCTCTCTTATTTGCTTTTACGTCTTCCATGTTAGCGGTAAGCTTAGCAGAGAGTGCTTCTTCTTCTTTAGTTTAACTTCTAAAGTGTGAAACTTGATATTGAGCTGATTGACCTCCTTGTTAGCAAATTTATGTTTGAGTTTCCATTTTCTTGGACTTTCTATTAATGATCTCCATATCTTGGCATTCAATTAAATATTCAGATGATGATTTCCTCCCCTTATCAATTTATTGTACCAAGAAATCGACACTTATATGCAGCTTCCTAAAGTATGATTGTGCCATTTTTAGCTAAAATGCCAAGGCCTTCCTTTCTGCTTCCACAAACTCCATTTCCTTGAATTTTAATTCTAATTTCACAGACACTGCCTTTTCACAGTTTCTTTCCAAGAATTTCTCATTTAGCTTACTAATCTCCAATTGTTCAGCTTCTAGTTGAGACTCCAATTCCTTTCTCTTAGCATCAACTTACTCCTTTTGTACATCAAATATGGGCTTTGATCCATTAGCTGTGCTCAGCTCCTCTTGTAGCTCAATCAACTTGTTATCAGCTATCAGGTTATCTTAAGTAACCTTAAGCTGGTTACGAGAGTCAGATTAAGTCTTCTCCATTTCCACATTCTCAGTTTCAAACTTTGCAATCTTTTGCTTCAAATCAGCCAACTGCCTGTGCATAACTTCTACTTCCTTTCTTGATGGCCAGTCTCTAGTAACTGAATGGTCGGAGTCACCATCGATGTCAAAACTTGAGCTTTCATGATCAACTTTCGGCAAGGCAGCAAGCTTTTTAATCTCAAGGAAATCATCCATCAGATCGATCTTGATAGTAGAGGCAGTAATATTTCTTTTAGTTGCTTTGTCATTTTTGAACTGATCAAGTTCAACGATTAATGGTGATGCCCATGAATCTGAGCAACTTGGCTCATTATCTGGAGTTATCAGTCTCTCCCTAATATCCGATTGGCTATATGTGAGAGATTCATCACAAACTAAGCTAGTGACATGTTTTTTATCACTACAAGGTTGCTTAGAATGGTCTTTAAGTGGGGAACATTTACAACTAGCAGTTCGAAATCTAAGACACTCAGCTTCAAGCATAGCCAACTTCTTTATACTTTTCAAGTGTTATTTACTTGCAGTCTCTGCCGCTTGAGTGCTAAGGTCCCTTTCTAGTGTCCTAAAGTGGAGATCTTTACTTTTTGCAAGCAGTTCGATTTGGTGGGAAGACTTTTCTTGCTCCAGTTCTTTAAGTTTTAGGAATGCTTGATGATCAATAGAGGAGACTGTCTCAACTTTGACATCGAGCTTCGCTTGAAGCTCCATGAACTGGGTTTCAAGCTCAAAATTTTCATCCTCTCATTCCTTGGTCTTCTTCGCAACGGTTTCACAAAAATTTGCTCGTGTTCCTCTCTTGTTTGCTTTAACTGTCTAACACATTCCTTTAGGGCTGCATCAAGCTGTTTTATTCTATCTTCAAGAGCAAAATGCTTTTACAAAACAACTTCCAGCTGCTTTTTCAGAGCAGAAACGTCTGCTTCAGCCTTTTCCCACACTACTAAGAACAAAAGATAGTTCAATCAGCAGACATACCAATGGGATATAAAATTGCAGGTGAATTTGCTAAGCCACATCACATCCTTTTGTAGAACATTAAGTATTTCCTCCAATCAATCTCAAGAAAAATAAGTGATTATCTAACTTGCAATAGCTTCTTCTGCTACTTTTACATGCTGCCGAACCAATTCTTCATTAGCATTAATGCTTAGCAAAGCATCTGATAACTTCTCATTCAAACTCTTTATAGTCTCATTAGGATCATAACCAGTTAGTTTCGATGAAAGTTCTGGAGACTGAGCATTGTTTGGAGAAGCAAAAACTCTCATACCCATTTGTTTAACAATGAACATACCTAGCATATTGCATTTCAATGTCCACAATTGCAAGAAAAACTCACAAAATATGCCAATAGATTTAATAAAATCATTAAGCATATGATATTAAAATTAAATGCAGTGAGCACATTAAATGCAGTGAGCACATTTCAGTTGGAAATTTTTTTTTCCATCATTTCACATTACTTCAGCCCTTTATGTTTACCACATTGTGGGCACTTCCTGATTAGGACTGCTTGAAGTGCTCATATCATTAAAAACCTAAAATAAAAAAAATAAATTTCATATCCTTCTTGGTCTTCATGTGCTCATAGCTCCACTTTTGTGAGCAATCATGTTAATTGTTGTAATATATCAACCATCTCATCAGATTTAAGGTGTGAATCAACTTTGGGTATGAGCTCTTGAATTTTATTGCCCACCTCCATGAAACCACAACATCAATTCTCGAGCACATGGTTCTATGATTTTATTGACTCTATACCCACTAACTACTTATTGATGCTGTTGTCATCCAAGTATTTGTGAGTACTATAAAATAAAGACCCAAATGCATGCGCATTCATCAAAATTTGCATGCAATCTATGATTTCCTTACTAGGACTAATGCATCCAACAAATAATATCCCCAACAAATGCTCCCTAATTAGCGAACAAGTGCCACTCCCTAATTCAATATGAAACATACATCACAATGAGCTACGGTGGAGGGAACTCTTTCAATATTTTATTATCTTTATCACTAAAGTTAATTTTACATCGTTTGATATATCAACAAATACATACACAAGGGCCTCTAACATTCATAATTGAAATTTAAACAATAACAACACAATACTTAAAACAAGCCTGAGAATAATTCCAATTTTTTTTCTCATCACATTAATATGTACAAATTGAAAATCAAAACATATATCATAAGACCTCTTGTTCAATAGAGGTCAAATCACTCTAATGCAAGCTACTCTACCATGTCCTTACCTTTCTTGAAACGAACACCTGGATACATATAATAGCAAAGAGAAAGTCTTGTAAACAATTAAAAGTCTGCCATATAAATCTATTACACTCTAAATAAAGCAATATGTATGATGATGAATCAATTGCTCAATCCTATACAACTTTATCACATGACATTAGTAGGGTAAAAAACAAAATGATTGCAAGTACCAATGAAAATGTGTATCAATGATATATGTTATTCCCAATCATTTGAGCTTTTTACTTGAATGAAGTAATCAAAACTGTAACTATATTTATGTAAAATCATTCATAAAAAAATATATTTTGGACATGATCAACTTTTTAAAGCAAAAAATCATTGATGAATTGTATGATTAGTTCCATTTCAAAGCATTGTTGTTATGCCATCCTGTAGTTGGAGAGAGTGGGATGCATTTTTTTAGCTCATAATGTAGAAGGCCTTATATATTCCTTGTCATCCTTGTTCCCTCCCTTTTGCAACTATCCAGTTGATTCAAATGCAAGTTTTAAAGAAATTCAAGACATATTGTGCAACATACTTATTCAAAAATCCGACCTGCATGGGATCATGTATTCGGGTCTCCATAGGCATCCTATTTGATAGTTATTATGTTTCATTTGCTGTTGATTTGTTTGGTTATTGGCTTTTCTAATGACCTCTTATCAATCTTTTTAGTATTTTGATTTTCATTCAACAAAATAAATGTGCATCCAAGAAAGGTTTGACTTGCCAGATGAGGAGTTATGTTTTCCTGTAAGGAAGGCCGAAGAAATGTACACAGCAAAGCTTGCATGGGAAAACTTAAAGAGCTTGAGATCATCTCGTACATGCATGAATGCCTTCACAAGTAGTGATTGGGTCGTTGTAGTGTCACTCACCCTCCAGAGAAAATTCCTTGGACACTCATCTGAGTCAATTAGGTTATTCGCCCTAAATGGGGTGAGTCATGAATGATTCATCAGGCACATCACTTGCCACTCAAAGCTACCACAGTAATAAGTTTCCATCATGGAACCATCATCACTCGCCCGAGCTTGGTTGCCGGAAGGTTCCCATATGGAACATGCTAATTTCCCACCAACGCTCACCACCAAATCGAACCTCGGTTCCCTCAGTATACTTATCTGTCCTCCTATGGTGATTACATGACTTAGCCTAGTATCACTGCCCCAAACTGATCCGTCATCATAAGGACCCATCCAACTCGACGCAAGCATACGATGCGCCCATCATCACGGAGCTCACCTTCTACGTCACTTCTTGGTGCCTCCTTAACACTACCTCACTCGCCCAAATATGGATCCATTGTTTTAGCTTTTCCATCAATCAGAAGGTAACTCGTGTGTATAATATGGTGCAGCATTGTACATATAATCCATGAAGTGTTGTTTTTTTCATCTTTTTACATGTAATGTTTCTTGTAGCCTTTAAAATATTATAAATAAGGGGTGATGGGCATTGTTCAGATACACAAAAATCTTTGAGGAATGTATCTTGGGCTAGTAAGGAATTTTTTGTGATTTCCAGTCTTTTACTATCTCATAATCTTTTTTTGAACTTTCCGTTCTTCTTTCATAGGTTCATCTACTCTCTAGGTAGACCTATTAGTAAGGTAAAGAATCTCCCACAATCAAATTTAGATCAAACATCTTTTAAAACTTTTGTTAGTTTTATCAGATATTTTCGTCATATGATAATGGTGGATGCTTGCAGGTATTTGTGATAACTTATTTTCTTCAAAAATGGTAATGAGGTTTAAAGGTGGTTACTCTCTATTTTTCATTTGATGTATGTTTTAAGATTTTGGTTGCCCTCAGCTGCATATAGCTGAATTTAGTCAACCTTAATATTAATTTATAATTAAAATATTCTTTCTTTCCTTTCTTTTCATTTTGTTTTCAATAGGTCTATATTGTGGGAAGCCTTTGCTTGCAACATATATGAGTATAAGATAAATTGATACAGTATAGACATTAATGCATATATTTTTTTATATGATTTATAGTATATTATTCTATTTTATCTTGCATTAATTTCAACTGTAAAATTTTAGTTACTTGATGGGCATTTATTATATTGTTTTACATGTTTTCAGGAAAGGGTAAGGATCATATGATATGAGACTCCGGACAATATAAAAATATAATCATATTTCTTTCAGTTATTCATTGATAAGCTCTAGTTAAATGATTTAAATGAAAAACATATATAATTTTTTCAATATATATCCTGGAGTGTGACAACTCTGAATAATAGATCCAATGTATTTAAAATGTGTACTCTTATCAATGATTTGATCGCTCAAAGTCACAATCCTCCCAGTAGCTTTATTACTACTAAAATTACACTATATGTATTCAGTTTTAGATCTACTCAAACGAAAACCTTTAAATTCTAAAGTTGAGCTCCATAATTCAAGTTTACCTTCAACTCCCTCTATAGTCTTATAAACAAGAAGAACATCATTAGCAAAAAGCATACACCATGGTGGACTACAGGATGTATGTTTGTAAATATATGAAAATTGTTATCCAACCGCATCCTATGATATGGGCTGAGCTGACAGACTGGCAAGAAAATATGCCTAAATTCAGGGCAAAATTTGCATACGCCATTCTTTGTGCCACAAGGAAATAAATTTTTTGTCACGCAGACAATTAGGAACATGTACTTATACATTCATTACTTGTGTATACGTTCTTTACTTATTTGCAAAGTTAAAATATTACACAAAGCTCGTAATAAACATTCAATATTTCTCTACAAAATTAATCTTCATACATCATCTGTATCTCGGTACCGACTGGTATCGAGTTTTTGGGTATGGCGCGGTACCGAGAAGTTGGGTACCAAGCGGTACCGAGTGTTTGGGTACCGCATGGTGCCGAGTATGTAGATACCGCGCGGTACCAAGTAGTTGGGTACCGAGCGGTATCGAGAAGTTGGGTACCGAGTGTTTGGGTATCGTGCGGTACCGAGTGTGTAGGTACAGCGCGATATCGAATTATGGGCTCCGAAAATTCATGCCCTGGCCTCCCCTGCGTAAGAGAGTTTTAATGATGTTCCGAGTCAAATTTTAAAAAGGCAGATTGACTTTGGGATAAAGCACTACCCAGAGATTTCGCCCTCATTTTGTGAGGACTTTATAATCTGGTTCTAAGTTTCTCATAGATGCAAGCACCTATGGTTAATTACCCCTCCCGATGATGAGAGAGCACTTTCGGTTAAGGCTAGTCATAAAATAGGTATGAATTACCTAGCATATAGTAGCAGTATATGAAATTTTGGAATTATAAATTTATTATTTGTATACTTAAAGCGGATGGTAGGGGGAATGATGAGGAGCCCGATCAAGATCCTATGGTTCCGTCGTCCCGAGCCATCGTGGTCCCTAGTCTACTTAGTCAGAGGAGGTAGTCGACCCAACCTGACAGAAGAATCCTTATCGGCAGCCATGGGTTGTTTCGTCCAAGAGTGCCTTGTAGACTTGAGGTGGATGCTTGTTTAAGCAGACAAATTTTAGTCAACCTTAGCTAACAGAAAGCTTTATGCCTTATTGAGTGCACTCTATGATTCATTACTCAATTGGCTTTTAACCATTAGGGAACATACATACTTTGACCATAACCGTGATATAGTGGTGCTAGTTTGCAGCAAAATCACCCGGTCAGAGGGCACGTGTCACGTCCCCGCTAGCGAGAAATCATTTGAGAATGAATCACAGTGATGCATTCAATTAAATATTTTGCTCTTTGTGAGCTGAAGTTATTCCGAAATTTATCATCCTTAACAAATATTTACGGATGATAGATGAATTTTTGCTTTAAATTTAAATAATAAATTTTATTTGAATTTTTTAGATATTGTAAAATTTAAGTTTTTATTTTTTTATCAGGATTTCATTTCAAACATGATTTACTTTTGAAATTTGGGGGTATTTTAAATGTTTGAGGTCCCCTTTGGTTGAGATTAGCTTTCAACACCATCATCGAGGTTTTATTATAGCCATTAGGAAATATTTGCATTTCATAAGCATTTAAAGGTATAGAGTCCCCTCCGGTTGATATAAACATTCAACACGGCCATCATCGGGGATATAAATAGCTTGTGTATTTGTTATTTAAACCGTGTCAATTCTGTTCACATGCTAACAGAAGATTGGGTTTAGGACCGCTCTTATGCTTTTATTAGTGAACCTTTCTTTTAATAGACCTTGAAGGCTTAATATGAACTTATAAAATTAAATATTCTGTTTGGCACTATGATCCTGTATTTATTAGTAGTTCAAGTCGTGTTAACTTCAGTCCATTCGAACAGGAGGATTATACTTGAACTTAAGTTCACTTTTGATCCGCACAACAATCTCAGACTTTATATTTATCTGTTTAATGCATTTTGTCGAAGTATACATGGGGCTTTTAAAAATTAATATGCAAGCTTCTCGAGGTGGTGACTCGCTTCTCAAGGCAGTAAACTCTTCTCGGGGCAGTTGCTTGCTTCCCAAGGCTGCTACACACATCCTAGATGCATCGACACCCTACTCGATACTGTATATTTAAATTAAAAAAAATTATATTTTAATGCAGGAGGGGCATTTTAAATACTCAAATATGATTTTTATTTGTGCGAGTAATTGTCGTTGGGATATACACAAAATTTTATTTAGGGGTCTACAAACGCCTTCTGTCCGCTTGTAAATGTGTTGCGGATCCGGTGGCGTTTTGGTTCTTTATTTATTATATTTTGTTATAGTTTTCAATATAGTATGTCTATCAAATATCCTTCGAATTTCATGCGTGAGCATCCTCATATGCCCTCCTTGACAATCTTGCTGAAAAAACTCACCTCCTTTAGCATATTCCCTCTTTTTTTTATACATGACTTCACAAAATTGTGCAATATGTGGATGCTTCATTAATCTCATTAGTGAGACCTCATATTTGATCTGATCCATGAACCCAACCATAAACACCTTTTCTTTGTCAATCATTTTTATAACAATACATTGAGTAGTATTAATATTCACCCAATTTTCTTGTCTCAAAACAATTTATGCACTAAGCTTTTAGTCATCCTCCACAATCTCATGATTTAATGTGACAAGAATTATTATATTCTGTAATCCAATGTAAGGAATACAATCATTTATATCACAAAGTATGCCACCTTAAATGAAACCATTTTCTCATTAATTATGGGAAAGGATTTCACAAGCAAGCACATCTTTAAGCATTCCCGAATATCTATCTTTCAATGATTTTCTTCTTTTTTGTTGCACTGTAGATGTGGCAATCAAACAAGCTGACTATGATGTTTCAAGAGTTTGACAGAAACTTCAATGTGATATTGAAGCTCTTGCAACAACTTAAGTGGGGAGGGGAGCTAGGGCCGGCGGCTTGCTTCGGTTTGGGTGAAGGGGGAAGCCGGCGGTTAGGTTTAGGGTTGGGTTGAATTTTGCGGTTTGATAGGTGGTGGTGGGAATGATTATGTTAGGAAGTGTGGGGGGAAAGGGTGGTAGTGGACCGAGAGGGAGGGAGGTGGATGTAGGGGTGGCCGGTGGTGGTGGGTTTTGAAAGGGGGCCGGCGGTTTAGAGATGTAATGGTGGCCGAGAGGTGGAGGGGAGGGGGCAAAGGAAATAGAGATTAAAGCCACAAACCCGACTCGTCAAGGTTGGTGGGTGATACACGTTTCTCCCTCTCTTATGGATCCTTCTCCTTAGTCCTCAAGCTCTCACAAGAAATTAACATGCATAAATTTTTGATAATCATTCATTAACCTTAGAAGAGAAACATAAGGGCTATAAATAGCCTCGTACAAAAGAACTCAAAATAAAAAGAAGACAACGCCCTTAGGGCTTACATACGACCTCCCTTAAGTAAGGGGTAAAAGCGGAAACACTAATACAACATAAAATAATAAAAGACATAACATAAAATAATAAAAGATATAATACGACTCAGAAATACGTCGACTCAATCATGGCCGTAGATCGGCGGCCACGTCTTTGATAGACTTTCCAAGCTCCGATGTCCCTATCAATTGGGTTCATAACTACTGTAAGGAATTATTTGATAATTCAACATATCAGAGGGTGTTGAGCTACCCACATCATCTTAGGAAGTTGTGTTAGGTTTTAGTGCTCTTGGTTAAATGGGGGAAAAGGTAATTTGAGGTTATTGTTGATGATAATCCAACTCATCCATTTTGATTTGTACAGTTCAACTGATGTATAAGCTTAAAACATAATTTATGATGGTCATGTTGTGGGATAGTCATTTTCAATGATGAGTAAAGTAGGATGAAGCTTAGAGTATATCAATTACATGGTCATCATGGTTTTCATGCATGAATCTAAAAGTAGCCCGGTAGATGGTGTGGGGCCATGTACTTTGTTTGCTTTGAAAGATGACTCATGATAAAAAATGGAAGGGGAAAGTTATACTCTTATGTGGATGATGAACATATATCCCCTTACCTTGTGAGAACTTTTGGAAGGTAGACTGAGTAGTGCATCACAAAGATTTCCTCTTGAATGAAATAGATATTTAAATATAATTTATATTAATTATGAGAGTTGAGGTTTTTTCCTATAGAAGCAACTCCCTAATAATAATAATAATAATAATAATAATAATAACTCCCTGTGGTTAATTTCATTCTGTGCATGATAAAAAAAAAAGGATTAAAGAGCTTGCTTTGTGTTCAACATATTCAGTAAAAAACCCTAAGCCATGATGGCCTTCTTATATAATTGTTTGTTCTATTTAAGAGCGATGTGCTAGGGCTCAGCTTAGAAATTAAGAAATATAGTTGATAATTAATGATTCTAAATCTTTGTGTCTGTGAGGCTTATGGAATAGGCAACCTTGAAATTGATAAGGTCGGGGATTCTAAAGCTTTGAGTGGACTCTTTCAATATGGAGATGAACATAAAGAGTTTAGGATATGATCTATATATGGTGAAGGAAGGTGATGAGCATTGATAGGTTCTAGGGCAAATGGTACATAGTCATTGAACGTGGTCTAAGAACCATATATAGTGAGTATGAAGACACATTTTTTAAGGAATTTTATTAGTTTCATAAAAGAAATATAAAAAATCTAGAACTTGCGAAAACATATATGTTGAACTAAAATTATTACCCCAATTAATGAAGGATTCATAAAGCTGAACTAAAATAGTTGGAATGAGACTAATAGTATGATTATAATATTGATGATGTTGTAAAAACTTGCAGGCTAGGCAGCTTCCTTTCAAAGAAGCGATGGTTTCACATATCCATCCTGTCAGTTTCTTCCAGATCTCTTGGATAGGAGAAATGCAACAAGCTTCTGACAAGTCGGTAATAATCAGTGAAATTCTGGATCCAAGAACCAGAAATTTATTAACTATGTCCAAGATAAGTGACTATGTTCTTTCAAATGAATTGGTGAGCATGGCATTAGCAATGGTTGCTGAGGATCGGCAAATAAATGATGTTCTGGAAGAGCTTTTTGCTGAAGAGGTACGGCCATTTCCTGGTTAAAATGATTAATTGAATTTTCATTTATTATAATTATTGTACTCATGTAAGTATTTTACTATCATGAGATACCTATAGCTCTAACTGTAATTCCAAGTACAATATTTTTCCTAACGTGTTATCTCCTGTTGAATTGTGATCAAAATTTTTTGGCGACATCTCAATATGATGGTTTGACTTTTGAATTTGTGATTATATATTCATGACTCGTGTGCAACGTTAATATTTATAGAGAGGTATGGTTTTAAAATTGAATGGGACCGGCCAGTCGGCTTGGAAACCGGTTCAGTTTAGTAAAAAAGTTGCTCTGAGAAAGAACTGAGGAAAAATCACTTGAACCGGTGGTTAGAGCAGTGAACCGTTTACAATTTTTAAAAAATTGGGAAGTTTTGTGCGCAGCTAAAAATGAATTCTAAATATAAATAAAATATATATTTTAATTGATTCAAACTTTATTTTATTTTCTTCTTTGATTTATGGGACATTGATTCCTTGAATGTCTGAAGATTTTCAAGAGGCTCTTTTACAAAATATTTTAGTATTTTGCTCGCTTAATTAGAAATAAAAAACCTGGGGATGCCATTAAATTGTAATATACATCTATGTAATTAAAATTTTTCTTTTATTATTAATATTTAAATATTTATTACATTATCATGATTCAACCTGTCAAATTGCTATTGAATTTTTGAATCTTAAACCTTTTTTTTCTGTACCCAGTGTCCGGTCCAATTAAGAAAACCTTGAATCTTACATCATCAGACAGCTAAAGTTAGCATCCATGAATTTATCTATCAAAATAAAACTAAATTCAAACTACTGCACATGTTTCAAAATGGTGATAAACTTATAATTCCATTTAACTGGTTATGCATGCTACCGTTTTTTTCTACCCACTCAACTGAAATATCTGTAGTACTTATTGCTTTCGTTTCTAGAAGTCCACCAGACAATGGCAATGGAGACGAGCTGTCCAACAACTGCATGGATTCTTCTTCAAGCTTTACCAAAGACTGAGTGACCCAAGCCGTTTCTCCTGGGGACACTAACCTTACAACTTATAAGTTTTATCTTTCATTCTCACTTCCGCTTATACAGAGATTGATAAAACAGGCTCTCCTATGAACTGCATGAGTTTAAAATCAAAAAGCAGGAGTTGAGATTTTGGTGGCTGAGATAAAAAAAAGGAAATTATACAGCAAGATTTAGCGAGAGAAGGGAGAGCGAATATTGTTGTTATTTCTTAGTGTTTTAACACGTCCTCCCCTGCACATTCTGCTATTTTAGTTATTTCGTGTATTTCTTTATTTTTTTGTTTTTGAAGCTTTGTGCTCCATTTTATGTGGAGCTATGTTTTTTGTTTTTTTTTGGGGAGGTGGGCAGATTTGAGAACTCAGTTCAGTTTGCGAAGTTAACGTCTTGTTTTTAATATTTAATATAGCGCGGAGTGTAGTAGCGATATGATTTTGTTATGCTATTTGAAATCTTAGTCAGGTCGATATGTATCTTTTATATTTCACAGTTCCCTTTGCAGACCATGCTGCCTGCTGCCTTTTATATTTGACACTTTGGGGAGGGAGCAGGTCACTTCGTCAACTGCCTCTCTTTTTTTTTTTTTTTTGTTTCCTTTGGGATATCACAGAACACTGAAGGTTAATAAACATCAAATGAAGATAGAACATAATTTATTAAACCCCTTTTGAGTCTTATTATATTTTCAGCTTTTGACTATCCATACTTTTGCCATAATTGTTATAGCAGAATCATCCGGCAATTCCAATTATCTTCATCTCTTTTGAACTTCTCTTATAAAATCTTTCAACATTTCTGTAGGGAAATGAAATGCAGATTCGATCATCTGACCTCTACCTTCGTGAAGAGGAAGAACTGAACTTCTATGAAATTATTCTACGAGGCCGGCACAGGAAGGAGATAGTAATCGGCTATCGACTTGCTGATGCAGAGCGAGCCGTCATCAACCCTCCAGCAAAAGATGCTTGGCGCAAGTGGTCTTATAAGGATGTTTTCATTGTGATTACTGTGAAGGACTGAAACATCTCAGCATAGTGTGCTCTGCATCATAAAAAAAGGAGTCATTGCTCTAACACTTTTCTTTCCTGAAGGACTTACAAGAACGGAGAAAAGGGCAAAAATGTAGTTTGTCAACGCTACACCTAATACTCGTCCCCTTAAGATAAAGCAGAAGATGCAGCTGTAAGAGTTGCTGATATTGTGAATTCCTGTACATTTTTTTGTAACTTGCTGCAATAAAAATGTTTGTTTTTGTCAGCTTGTTTTATTATGCAAATGCATATGCTAAGTCAAAAGTAGAGCTCCAAGCAGTTTATTGGCTACTGCACTGTGGTTGATTCTTGAAAATGAGTGCTGTGTTATTGATCAATTAGAAATTCTTATTTTTTTTCTCAGCTATTTGTCTGGTTTCATCAAGTTTAGGTCTCAGTCAGAATCAAAGTGAAAAAAACTATAGCTATGTGAGAGATTCTTAAAAAAGGATGATGAATGATATCTCCAAGAACATATTTTTCTGTATAAAAATTCAAATTATTATAATAGATCACCATTGCGACTTTGCTCAATAAATAATTTAGGTTTCGTTTGGGATGGCTTTTTTACTGCTTCTTAAAATAACTTTAAAATTTTTATACTGAAAAACTATTTTAAGAAGTAATAAAAAAGTCGTTCCAAACGAAATCTTAGATAAAAAAAGAAGCTGATTATCTCGCTAACAAATGAAATCATCAGTTATTGATAATTTGTATTCTATGACCTCCATTTGTTGACGTTTGGTTCCGCACTTTTTCTCCGACAATAAAAAATAAAATCTTATTCCTCCAATCTTAACAACAATTGCATCAATGCGTCTGAATTGTTGGCGCTCTGATCACTGTAAACTTCTTATCTCCAACTGCACCAATGGAAGCTGTGTAAATCATAAATGGGTCCCACCATTCCTCCTCAAAAAAACCTAATCTATCGAAACTTAAAAGCCTCTTAAAGCAGATCATTTTACTTCTTTTCTTAGTAGAAAATAGCCTCAAATCAAACCATGTCAATACCACTACCCGCTTCTGCTCCAAAACCAATCTCATAACTTGCTGTGAAGAAGACTTTCTTTCAGTTCCAGCAAAGAAGGTATGACTTTCATATCTGATCTTCTGAGTTAAATATGATTGTTCATATTTGACTCATTAAATTTATGAGATTATAACAATTAGTCAAACTCGAGCTAAATATTGATTCGATCCGAATGTGATTGAACATAAAAATTGAGTTTTTTTTTTTTTTTGAAAATGCTGCATCTCATTGAAGCTTTTTTGGGAGACAATATACTTATAAACTTTTTTGCTTTGAACGTAGGCTAGTATTCTATGATTTGATTGATGCTGGGATGGGTTTATCGGCATCTTCTGATGAAGCTAGTGCTAAGAGGCGGCGGCTGCCGCCGCCTCCGACTGAGAAGAAAGATCTGAATGTGAGTGGTGTGCAGGCTAAGGTTCTTGCTAGCAAGAAGAGGAAGGAGGAATTTGAGGAAATTTCTAGGCTAAGAGAGAGGGGGGAGACAAACTAGTTGAGGGGTTTTTTTTTATCTGAAATGTGGTATCATATTTGAGAGTTTGTTCTTCTTTGCATGACTCACATTATTTTTCATCATGAAAATTATTCATCTAATCTTGTTCTTTTTTTGATAAATATGATTTAAAAATTGTGTAAATTAATGCATAAGGCTTATGTTAATTTATGTCTAAGGAGTTAAATTATGAACATTCTTAATATATGTCATAATAACGGCTCACAGTAATTGATATGATTCACATTTGGAAAAAGTTAAAAGTGGATATGATGCTTTGCTTTCAGCATAAAAAAAGAGATTTCCCCCTTTTATGTTCTATAAACACATTGCAATAAGTTTTTGGAGCTCTGCAAAGGTTTTTTTGGCCAATTAATTTTCCATTGAAATTAGAAGTCTTATTAAAATGAAAAAGTAAAATTTGTTAAAATTATTATTTGATTAAATATAATGAGACTAATAATGAGATTAATATTGATTTAACATTCTACAAATATTCTCAAAATCTTATAAAAAAGATAATTTTAATTTTATACTAAGAATAAAATCCTCATGTATACTCGCATGTCTTCACAAGTATTTGACAGGCAATTGACAAGTTACAAAGAGATGACTCACATCATATGGGCCCCACAGGGAAACTCGTCCAAAGAACATTATATAAGGTCACACCTCTCGGGGACAACATAGGAGCTCACAAACCAAACAGCACGCCACTCGTCTCACTAAAGAAAGGCAGCCATCACATCCACTTGGCCCCGCCAGGGGTCGGTGCCTTCGCCAGCCACATGCAAGTTTGATTAAATAAAAACACCTTCTTCAAGAGCCCTCAGCAAATCATACAGTGACCACTCGACCATTGAGTTTATTCTCTCTGAAGCATTAGTTCGCCCGCCTTCTCCTCTAGTCGATCGAAGACTCATCATTAGTCACCAACGGCCCCCCAAACATCCTTCAACTATAAAGCACTTGGGCAAAATTTGCTCTCAAACTCGCCAGCTCATAATCACCACTACCAATCTTGCTCACATTACGGAGCTCGCATAGTGCATACTAGTCACTACTAAGCTTGCCCAAAGACAGATCATCAGAGCTTTGCATCCCCTTGCTCTCTAGCCAACCAAGAGGTGACATGTGTCCAGAAAAAAATTGTATACCATTGTACTTTTCTATTTTTTGAGTGTAGCCTTTTCTGTATCCTTTAAAACCCTATAAATAAGGGGCAATAGGAGCATTTTGAATCCTTTTTTGATCTTTTACATCTCTTGTATCTCTTAGATTTCTAGACTGATTGTGATGCCCTAGGATCTAATGAAAGGATTAAAACCATAAACCTATAATTAAATAACTCGACCACAAATAGAGATAACTAGAGCTACTATAAAATTCAAATAATAAAATATTAAACATGTATTATTCCATAAAAAATATAATAATCTAACTTACCAATCATTTATATATTAGAATAATTAAAACTGAATTACAAAATAATACCTCAATCACTTAAACTCAATAGATTATGCCTACACTTTTCTACTCGACTGGGTCTTTACCTTTTCGTAAAATATTAAAAAGAACAAAATAAGCACAACCAGCTTAGTAAACTTTTCTCTCAAACCTATCACAAATATCAATATCCAAATTAAATATTACATAACAATTAGTTAATTAATTAAAATAAATATAATAACTTATAAAGACTAAATATCATAATAATACCTGACACATGATTTCAAGTTCTAACTTACCTTGGAAGCTACTTCCACAGAGGGTATAGTGTAACAGCCCAAACTCTTAACTATCGAGATATTATCTGCTTTGGCCTTAATTTAAAAAAAAAAGTTAAACTCCTAAACATCGAGGTGCCTTTTGGTGTAATAATTTAAATTTTATTAAAACACTCCATAGTTAAGCGTGTTCATCCCGAAGAAATCTTGGGATGAGTGACCTCCTCCAAAGCTACATCAACAAGACAAAACCGTGAGGCCCTTAAGCCAATGCTAATAATATCTCGATAGTTAAGAGTTTGAGCTGTTACAAGTGGTATGAAAGCAAAACACTAGCCAGAAGATAGGAACTAAGTTCCATACAAGACAAAGTGCTACGCCATGGGAGCCACCTCTTGAACCATGTATGAAACAAAGTGCTACGTGGCAGGAGCCATCACTTAAACTTGTAGGGGTCACCTCTAGAATCCTAACTGCCTGGTGGATGATTCTGGGATAAAGATGTTAACGAGGTGTAATGATTGTAATTTAATTAAGAAACTTTATAGTTAAGCATGCTCATCTCGGAGAAATTCTGAGATGGGTGACCTCTGTCATGCCCCAAAATTTAATTTGAAAGAATTATTCTTTTATTTTTTAATTTACATAACCAAAACTAACTAATTTTTTTATCTATATAAATACTAGCAAAAATAAAATTATCGATCAAAATATCAATATATACATCTATATTTCTTTCTCAAAATTTATTTGCACTACTCAGGATCTATACAATCATAACATATCTATCCTGCCCCGAGTATAAAAGAATAACTGAAATAACAAGAACCTGAAGAATCCTAGTCAATTTCACACTCTTACTTCCTTGCCCTGACCTGAAATCATTTAACAATATATAACACAATAGGAAATCCCAATATTACCGGCGGACCGAATACGCCAGTAAGGTAAAAATTTCGACAGAAAAATGACATTTCCGTCATATTTTCGTATGACGGTAATATGCGCGTCGGTAAAAACTTTCCGCGTATATAATACGCTGGAAATATTTTTGTTGTACTTTCCGGTGCAGAACCGGCGGAAAAGTAGATGACAGTTACGTCGTTCCATCTTTACTTATTTCGGAGTTAAATCCGTCGGAATTACCGGCGTATTTTTACGCCGATAATTTCGGTGGAAAACTCATCGCTATATGCGACGAAAACAAAACAACGAAATGAACCGGCGCATTTTTCGCTGGCAACGCCGGCCTATAAATACTCCAAAAAATGATACATAATTCGTGATATCGTGATTTTCGATGGATTACTGGCGTTTTATTCGTCGGAAACCTATATCAAAAATAAAAAAAAATACATTCCCACACAACAATCAGCACCTGCAGCAATAAAATTCACCAAATAACCATTTATACTGTAAATATTCATAAACATTCACAACTAGTTGCTTTTAGTATATTACAAATAACTACTCATAATCATAAACATCACAAAATAATCAAAACAACATCAAATATTTAAAAACATCATTCATTAACATAAACCAATGTTCATAAACTTCACCAAATGTTCATGGTATTGAAAAAAGTTCATATGAAACTGAAAGCATTGCAAACAACTACTCAAAAACCGTCGACTCATCATCCCCTGTAGCTACCTCCTTTTCACTCAACTGCTCTCTCATTTTTCGCATTTCATCAAACAACTGATTGCGTTGCACTTGCATCTGCATATGTATCTGTGCCTGGAACTGCACTTGCCAATCAACTTGTGATTTTCTTACTTGTTCTAGCTCCGCTTGAAGGGCTCCTGTGAACTTGATGCGAAGCTGGATCCACTAGTGGTCATCCCCTCGTATGCATGGGCTTGCGAACCTAAACCATAAAACCTACCATGTTACATTCCTCCAACCGCTTGCAACCAGATGCGGTACTCAAAATACTCTACAGAGCCGCCAGAGGGACCCTCACCAGCTGCAGCCTGGCTCTCTCGTATCCGTGTATACTCCTCCTATGAAAGTTAATAAAAATTTAAGCAATTTATTTAGACATAACATAAAAAATATTAAACACATATGCTTACATGGGCTTTTCTTGCTCGCTCATCAACCCATTGTTGGTCCTCTTGTCGCTTATGAGTGTGACTATACAATTCAAGAGGAGTTGGCTCTCTACTCAGCATCTCTTTCTGTAATAAACTTCCATTAATATTTATATTAAAGAAAATTTTAAAATTCCTTACCAAACAGTGCCTGTTACGAGTTAAATTTTCATTTAAATCTAATAAAGAAACATCATTTCTAATATTTTCTAACCAAATCTTCTTATGTCTACATCTACCTTTCTTAACATAAGCCAAATCTAATACATCTACTTTACTAACCAAGTCATTGGAAGGCTGCCGTTTTGTATGACCAAATCATCTAAGGCAACTCTCTCTAATCTTATCTTCCATTGGAGCTACTATAACCTTTTGACGTATATGCTCATTTCACATACTCTCTCTAAGAGTAAAGCCACTCATCCACCTGAGCATCCTCATCTCTGCAACACTTAACTTAATATTATGCTTCTCTTTTAATGACCAACATTGTTACACGCCAAATTCGATATCAAACACCCCCTAAGCGTAAAGCCACTTATCCACCTGAGTATCCTCATCTCTACAAAACTAGAAACAATAGATCCAAGATATCAAAAACATGTACTCTTTTTAACAACTTGATCGCCCAAATTCACAATCTCCTCCCTAGGTCTAGTACTTCAACTCCCTCTCTAGTCGTATCAACATGAATAATATCATCAGCAAAAAGCATACACCAAAGTACATCCTCTTGCAAATGTCTAGTGTGAAAACCATTAAAAAAACTTACGGTGATGTTTCTGTCGGGATAGGGTCGGTATTGGTAGCAGCAGCTAGGTTCGACTGTGAGGTGATGGAGGCGAGCTGTGAGAGAAAATAATGTCATCAGAAAAAAGCACACACTAAGGTACATCCTCTTGCAAATGTCAAGTGAGAAAATGAACAGAAAAAAAAACTTACGGTGCAAAACAGCAGCGTTCCGCCGGTGACTGAGGCGGTGAGCGTCGGCAAAGTCACTTGAAGTCTGTTGGTTCGTCGGTCGGTCTCGGCAGCGGTGAGTTTCAGCTGGGGAGATGGAGGCAAGCTGAGCAAAGGAAACGGCGGGATGAAATAATAAGGCAGACGGGTTTGGGTGAGAAATAGGGTTTCGACCAACGTTTTTTCCGACAGAAAAAATGCCGGTGATGTTTCTGTCGCATTTTTCGATGGTAAGTATTCGTTGTGTTTAAATTAACCAGCGTAATATTGGTCGGCTAGTACGCCGAAAATTTTTGGCGGATAATACGTCGCAATGTACAATGTGTTCACAAATTACGACGATTATACCGTCGGATAATTTGTCAGAAAATTATCGGCGTATATTACGCCGGTAAATCCGCTATAATTTTACCGTCGCATAAAGCGTTGGTAAAAATGCCATAAGTTCCAACGTATATAATTCTACCGGAGGATCCAACGGTAATCACGGGTATTCCTATAGTGTAACGAGCTCAAGAGCCTAACAAATAACTAAATCCTACAATTGAATTCAAAGCACGATAAAGAAGCAATATGCATGTCAACAGTCAAATCATAATAAAAACATTTATATGATCATGAATTTGTGCATAAACATTAAAGCTCGTATACAATAGAAATAGAATCTGTAAATAGTAAAATAATATAATAAAAAATTAGTAAACTAGTACATGTGTCGAATCACTAATCAATCATCGTATCAGTACTTTTAATCGGTAGACAAATTGTATAAAATGGTAAAACCAAAGCATAAGAAAAAACTGTCGAAATTATATCAATGTAGTAAAATCATATAGAAGTTTACACATACTATCAATATATTCTATATCAGTAGTAAATCAGTATATTATGTGCTTAGTATGCTGCATACTTAGTATCAGTGTAGTGAATCAGTAGTATCAAATAATATCGGTGTCTATATCGATAATAGAAATAGTCATGTGGCAAGAGCAATAAAATAATATAATAATAGTAAATCTGTATAGTAATAATAAATTCATACAATAATAAGAATAATACCTCAATAGCATGCATTTAGTAGTCACACTAAATAAATAAGAAGTTCTAACTATCATGATATTTTTTAATAATCAGTAGTCGGTAACCATTAGCTCTATAAATAGAGTCATCACTCTTTACCCTTCGGCACATGAATAACTCCTTATAACTCTTAATCAGTATGATGTGAATCAGTAAAGGATAATACCAAATCATAATATTTAAAGGAAAGCCCATCGACATACCATTCTATAAAGGTAATCAATCTCTAACTAACGGGTCAACCAATCTTTATTTATCTTTTACACACATACATTATTATTATAGTACAATAACAGTAATAGCAACATATCCACATTCATTACCAATGCATTGTACTAAATAAAACATAATTAGGCTTAATTCAGAAAGTGTCAAAATGTCTTCTCCCAGTGCCTCTCTCTATCTACTACTGTCTCTCATACACACTCTCTATATCTCTCTATTGCTCCCACAATTCTTCTCTTTCACTTCTCTCTCTCTCTCTCTCTCTCTCTCTCTCTCTCTCTCTCTCACACACACACACACACACACACACACACACACACACACACACTCCCTCCCTCCCTCCATCTCTCCCTTTTGCTACTCTCTCACTCTCACTCCCCCTCTCTCCCTCTCTCTCTCACCTTTTCTCTCTATTTATCTCTTTCTTTTCTCTCTCTCATTCTCTCACCATTCCTCTTTCTATCTACCACTCTCTCTCAAACACACTCTCTATATCTCTTTATTGCTCCCTCAATTCTTTTCTTTCACTTCTCTCTCGTACTAAATCTCTCTCTCTCTCTCTCTCTCTCTCTCTCTCTCTCTCTCTCTCTCTCTCTCTCTCTCTCTCTCTCTCTCTCTCTCTCTCTCTCTCTCTCACACACACACACACACACACACACACACACACACACACATACACACACACACACCCTCCATCTCTCCCTTTTGCTTCTCTCTCCCTCTCTCCCTCTCTTTCACATTTTCTCTCTATTTATATCTTTCTTTTCTCTCTCTCTCTCTCTCATTCTTTTATGTTCCTCTCTATCTACCACTCTCTCTCACACACTCTCTATCTCTCTATATTGCTCCCTCAATTCTTCTCTTTTACTTCTCTCTCTCACTAAATTTCTCTCCCTCTCTCCCATTTTATCTCTCACTATTTCTCACAATATCTATCTCCCTTATAATCTCACCATCTCTCTCTCTCCCAATTCTTGAACTCTTCCTCTTACCCTCGTTTTCTCTTTATCTCACTCTGCTTTTCCTTCCACCATCCCTCTCATTTCCTCTCCCTCTTACTCTCCCCTCCCTCTCCCTCTCTCAACCTCTCTCTTTATCACCTTCTCTCTCACTCTCTCTCTCTCTCTCTCTCTCTCTCTCTCTCTCTCTCTCCCCCCCCCTCCATCTCTCCCTTTTGCTTCTCTCTCCCTCTCACTCCCCTCTCCCTCACATTTTCTCTCTGTTTATCTCTTTCTTTTCTCTCTCTCTCATTCTTCTTCGTTCCTCTCTATCTACCACTCTTTCTCACACACTCTCTCTATCTCTCTCTATTGCTCCTGCAATTCTTCTCTTTCACTTCTCTCTCTCTCACTAAATTTCTCTTCCTCTCTCCCATTCTATCTCTCACTATTGCTCACAATATCTATATCTCCCTTACTATCTCACTATCTCTCTCTCTCAATTCTTGAACTCACTTCCTCCCACACTCATTTTCTCTTTATCTCACTCTGCTTTTCCTTCCACCTCTCTCTCTCTCTCTCACACACACACACACACACCCTCCCTCCATCTCTCCCTTATGTTTCTCTCTCACTCTCACTCCCCCTCTCTCCCTCTCTCACACCTTTTCTCTCTATTTATCATTTTCTTTTCTCTCAATTCTTCTCTTTCACTTCTCTCACACTAAATTTCTCTCCCTCTCTCTCATTCTATCTCTCATTATTTCTGTCAATATTTATATCTCCCTTACTATCTCACTATCACTCTCTCCCAATTCTTGAACTCTCTTCCTCTCACACTCATTTTCTATTTCTCTCAGTCTATTTTTCCTTCCACCATCCCTCTCATTTCCTCTCTCTTACTCTCCCCTCCCTCTCCCTCTCTCAACCTCTCTCTTTATCTCCTTCTCTCTCTCTCTCTCTCTCTCTCTCTCTCTCTCTCTCTCTCTCTCTCTCTCTCTCTCTCTCTCTCTCTCTCTCTCACCCTCCCTCCCTCCATCTCGCTATTTTGCTTCTCCCTCACTCTCACTCCCACTCTCTCCCTCTCTCTCACCTTTACTCTCTATTTATCTCTTTTTTTCTATCTCTCTCATTCTCTCTCTGTTCCTCTCTCTATCTATCACACTCTCTCACACACACTTTCTAACTCTCTCTATTGCTTCCTCAATTCTTCTCTTTTACTTCTCTCTAACAAAATTTCTCTCCCTCTCTCCCATTCTATCTCTCACTATTTCTCACAATATCTATATCTCCCTTATTATCTCACTATTTCTCTCTCCCAATTCTTGAACTCTCTTCCTCTCACTCTCATTTTCTCTTTATCTCACTCTGCTTTTCCTTCCACCATCCCTCACATTTCCTCTCCCTCTTACTCTCCCCTCCTTCTTCCTCTCTCAACCTCTCTCCTTCTCTCTCTCTCTCTCTCTCTCTCTCTCTCTCTCTCTCTCTCTCTCTCTCTCTCTCTCTCTCTCTCTCTCTCTCTCTCTCATACACACACACCCCCTCCCTCCCTCCATCTCTCCCTTTTGCTTCTCTCTCCCTCTCACTCCCCCTCTCTCCCTCTCTCTCACATTTATTCTATGTTTATCTCTTTCTTTTCTCTCTCTCTCATTCCTCTCCGTTCCTCTCTCCATCTACCACTCTCTCTCACACACACACTCTCTATCTCTCTCTATTGCTCCCTCAATTCTTCTCTTTCACTTCTCTCTCTCACTAAATTTCTCTCCCTCTCTCCCATTCTATCTCCCACAATTTCTCACAATATCTATCTCCCTCACTATCTCACCATCTCTCTCTCTCTCCCAATTCTTGAACTCTCTTCCTCTCACCCTCATTTTCTCTTTATCTTACTCTGCTTTTCCTTCCACTATCCCTCTCATTTCCTCTCCCTCTTACTCTCCCCTCCCTCTCCCTCTCTCAACCGCTCTCTTTATCTCCTTCTCTCTCACTCACTCTCACTATCTATATATATATATATATATATATATATATATATATATATATATATATATATATATATATATATATATATCTTTCACACACACATCCTCCCTCCCTCCATCTCTCCGTTTTGCTTCTCTCTCATTCTCAATCCCTCCTCTCCCTCTCTCTCACCTTTTCTCTCTATTTATCTCTTTCTTTTCTATCTCTCTCATTCTCTCTCCGTTCCTCTCTCTATCTACCACTCTCTCTCTCACACACACACTCTATCTCTCTACTGCTTCCTCAATTCTTCTCTTTCACTTCTCTCTCTCACTAAATTTCTATCCTTCTCTCGCATTCTTTCCTCACTATTTCTCACAATAACTATATCTCCCATACTATCTCACTATCTCTCTCTCCCAATTCTTAAACTCTCTTCCTCTCACTCTCATTCTTTTTTATCTCACTCTGCTTTTCCTTCAACCATCCCTCTTATTTTCTCTCCCTCCCTCTCCCTCTCTCAACCTCTCTCTTTGTCTCCTTCTATCTCTCTCTCTCTCTCTCTCTCTCTCTCTCTCTCTCTCTCTCTCTCTCTCTCTCTCTCTCTCTCTCTCTCTCTCTCTCTCTCTCATACACACACACCCTACCTCCCTCCATCTCTCCCTTTTGCTTCTCTCTCCCTCTCACTCCCCCTCTCTCCCTCTCTCTCGCATTTTCTCTCTGTTTATCTCTTCTTTTTCTCTCTCTCTCATTCTTCTCTGTTCCTCTCTCTATCTACAACTCTCTCTCACACACACTCTCTATCTCTCTCTATTGCTCCCTCAATTTTCTCTTTCACTTCTCTCTCTCACTAAATTTCTCTCCCTCTCTCCCATTCTATCTCTCACTATTTCTCACAATATCTACCTCCCTTACAATCTCACCATCTCTCTCTCTCCCAATTCTTGAACTCTTCCTCTTACCCTCATTTTCTCTTTATCACACTCTACTTTTCCTTCCACCATCCCTCTCATTTCCTCTCCCTCTTACTCTCCCCTCCCTCTCCCTCTCTCAACCTCTCTCTTTATCTCCTTCTCTCTCACTCACTCTCACTATCTCTCTCTCTCTCTCTATCTACCTATCTTTCACACACACACCCTCCCTCCCTCCATCTCTCCGTTTTGCTTCTCTCTCATTCTCACTCCTTCTCTCTCCCTCTCTCACGTTTTCTCTCTATTTATCTATTTCTTTTCTATTTCTCCCAATCTCTCTCTATTCCTCGCTCTACCTACCACACTCTCTCACACACACTCTCTATCTCTCTCTATTGCTTCCTCAATTCTTCTCTTTCACTTCTCTCTCTCACTAATTTTTTTTCCCTCTCTCCCAGTCTATCTCTCATTATTTCTCACAATATATATATCTCCCTTACTATCTCACTATCTCTCTCTCTCCCAATTCTTAAACTCTCTTTCTTTCACTCTCATTTTCTTTTTATCTCACTCTGCTTTTCCTTCCACCAACCCTCTCATTTCATCTCCCTCTTACTCTCCCCTCCCTCTCCCTCTCCCTCTCTCTCTCTCTCTCAACGTCTCTCTTTGTCTCCTTCTCTCACAATCACTCTCACTATCTCTCTCTCTCTCTCTCTCTCTCTCTCTCTCTCTCTCTCTCTCTCTCTCTCTCTCTCTCACTCACACCCTCCCTCCCTCCCTCCATCTCGCTATTTTGCTTCTCTCTCACTCTCACTCCCACTCTCTCCCTCTCTCTCACCTTTTCTCTCTATTTATCTCTTTTTTTTCTATCTCTCTAATTCTCTCTCCGTTCCTCTCTCTATCTATCACACTCTTTCACACACTCTCTATCTCTCTCTATTGCTTCCTCAATTCTTCTCTTTCACGTCTCTCTCTCACTAAATTTCTCTCCCTCTCTCCCATTCTATCTCACACTATTTCTCACAATATCTATATCTCCCTTACTATCTTTCTCTCCAAATTCTTTAACTCTCTTCCTTTCACTCTCATTTTCTCTTTATCTCACTCTACTTTTCCTCCCACCATCCCTCTCATTTCCTCTCCCTCTTACTCTCCCCTCCCTCTTCCTCTCTCAACCTCTCTCTTTGTCTCCTTCTCTCTCACTCACTCGCTCTCTCTCTCTCACTCACTCACTCTCTCTCTCTCTCTCTCACTCTCTCTCTCTCTCTCTCTCTCTCTCTCTCTCTCTCTCTCTCTCTCTCTCTCTCTCTCTCACACACACACACACACACACACACACACTCCCTCCATCTCTCCCTTTTGCTTCTCTCTCACTCTCACTCCCCCTCTCCCCCTCTCTCTCACTTTTTCTCTCTATTTATCTCTTTATTTTCTCTCTCTCTCATTCTTCTCCATTCCTCTCTCTATCTACCACTCTCTCACACACACACACTATCTCTCTCTATTGCTCCCTTAATTCTTCTCTTTCACTTCTCTCTCTCACTAAATTTCTTTCCCTTTCTCCCATTCTATCTCTCATTATTTCTCACAATATCTATATCTCCCTTACCATCCCACTATCTCTCTCTCTGAATTCTTGAACTCTCTTCCTCTCACACTCATTTTCTCTTTATCTCACTCCACTTTTTAAAATCAACTTTAATTTGAAAAGTCAACTTTTGTCCCCCTTAATTAATGCTATTAAATAATTCCAACAAATTCAAAAATTTAATAATTTATTAAAATTCCAAAAAATCATAACTTGATTAATAAAATTCACTTAACCAATATTTTAATACAAAACAACCACTCTAAATATGAAGTTTATTGGATTGACTACTCCGGGCTGCAGGGCAACGTGTCCTTAGGAGGCCTGGTTCCTCGAGCCTGGTGGCACAACGCCACGAATGAATTCAATGAGGTATTTAAATATTAAAATTAATTGATTCTTAATTATTCAATTAATATTAAAACTTTTAATGAAAACTTTATCAATTTGGTTTATCGGATGGAGTACTCTGGGCTGTGGGGCTATGTGTTCTAAGGAGGCATGGTTCCTCGAACCTAGCGGCACAATGCCACGAACTGATTACTAAAAAACTAAATTAACTTAATATTTATAATCAACCCTTAATCAACTTGATTAATAATTATTGATCCTTTAATTACTAACTAGCAAACTCAATTTAATCAACCCCGATTACTACTGGATAACCCAGGCCTACGAGGCTATTAACTTAGTCCTAAGGAAGGTGAAATAAACTTCACGGCCTTGATGAAAAATAAAGGTAGTGAGCACTTAACCATTAAAATATACTCTAATATAATCTTTAACACATTAATATTTAAACTCAAACTTAAACTTTTCCTTCGACCTTTAACAAATTCAAACATTAGATAACTTCAATTAATTACTCAGCTTAGGATCTACCCCGGCCACACGACCTTCTACACACACTTTAGATGGTTTGCTAGGATAATCAACTCTAGTCTAGACTAGGCCGGTGTTTACCTTATTGCTGTGTGCCAGATTTTTTTTTTTGAGATTTCATTGAAAGTTGTGATTGAAAGTTGATTGATGTGTTTGTTTATTTTTACTTCACTCTATGAATTGATGTGAAGGGCGATAGATTACTCTTAGGTTAGGATCATTCTGGTTGCTCACTGAGTTTTTTATAGGTGGATGTGCTCATGTAGGGCAATAAAGAGGGTTAATAAAATAATAATCATTAAAAATATTATAGTTTTTTCAGCCACTTAGCTCCCAAATAAATAAGAGCACGGCCAAGCATGGCTGATTTGAGTATTTTTAATTTCATTATATAACTGCTTGGAATGTATTTTAATATTTGAATGTTTAGGATAACCTTGTAGGGGAGTCTAGAATTTTCATTTTTATATTAATATAATTCATTTGAAGTATTGAGTTGTGAAAGCTGTACTTTGAGTTTGGGATACAAGCATCCAAAATTGGATTCCAAAGAGAAAAGGTAGTCCTTTTCCATTTGGAAGCCCAATTTTGGATCTTTTAAATACCCAAAGTGAAAATAATAACCTTCCCATCGGGGAAAGAGTTTTCTTTTTCATTTGGGTATCCAGCTACGATGAATCGAATGAGTCCAAAGAGGAGAAGACTAAGGAGTTGAAGATAAAGAATATCCCACTCAAAGTAACTTGCGTCTGTATTAGGATTCAAATCGGGTTGTTGTTAGAGGTGCCCGGCCACTTTTAATTTCTACAGACCCTATGTTGTAATAAAAAGGCAATTTGCCTATGGACATTTATTTAATTGATTTAATTTATTAATATATTTGATTTAATTTGATTGTGATTAGATTTTGCATGCTTTTTTAGTTTTTTTTTTTGCAATTGCATATCATTTTTTATTTAGCCTAGATATGCTGAGGTTCGTGAGGGCACGCCAAAATTTTTCTACTTAAATTTAAATAAAAATTTCTAAGATAACATAGAAACTCTAACAATTTAAAAATTAAGCCCGAAACTGTAGGGAGTTCTCATAGTATTTTGATGTATCTTCTATCCTTTGTTAGGCACCTCCCCGCCTGCGAGTTCTGGCAGACTACCTGGCCTATGAGGGTGCAGATTTATCAAGGAGAATCTGTACAATCTAGGATAAAAACTATTTTTAAGTCTTTTTAAAATTGTTTCATTTCATTTTAAGCATTTAATCGAGACGATCAGCATGCATTGTATTAAAAACTAATTTAAAAAAGAGTCTAAAATTTAATTATATTTGCTTTTAGCATTTTACCCCACATAAGTCAAAGGGTCACTTAGGATAATCTTTAGATGTCGGCCCCAACTTTTTAAAACTTTAATAATAACATCCTACCACTCTTATAATAAAATGATCAAACTCATGGATTTTAATCACCTAGGTGGTTAACTGGCTCCCCAATCCAGGCTCGGGTAAGTTCAAGTTTTGAATTGCATTAGCTAGGATCGGATTACTGTCATTCAGTGCCCAATTTAGATTTAGGATTTGGGGCAAATATTGAATTATAAGACCCCAACTTCTGGAAATGTAATCCCAAATTTTTAATAAATCAATCAACTCAAACTAAACTCTCTCTCAATCTAAAATTTAAAGCCCAACACATAGTTTAGGTCGGGATACTTTTGAGCTGTTTCAGAATCTCAAAGTGTCTCCTGCCCCTCTTTCCTTGACTCTAAAAAAAGTGTTCAAAATTTGATCCAATCCCATTTAAAATTCCAGTTTTACCTCTTTTGATATCCACTCTTTGAAATCTCTAGATAAAATTTTTGCCGTTATTTTAATCGAGAGTATTCATAGGAGACCCCGGCCTCTTACGATGTAATTAACTACGAGGGCTTGTGCTCGTAGGAGATTCAGAACCCACATCAACCTCTTCAAAAATCAATTTTTTAAAACTCAATTAGTCTTCTTTGGGAAAATTAAACCAAGAACGATCATTACCGTCGCATTCAAATAATTGATAATAGGTGATATTTTTATCTCCCCTTGGGGAGACATATTATTAGTCATCGTGGTTTTGAATATGAAAATAATTATCCCTCTCCCAGGTTACTATAATTAGATACTTGATAGAACATCACTTTGACCCTTCGGGGTTATATGTTGTTCTCTCTTGAATCTGATTATCATAGCCATAGTGAAACCTTCAGTTTCATTATTTGAACCCACTAAGGAACGATATCTTTACATCCTGTGGTAATATTTCATTCATAGTGATGTGTTCGATGTTGAGACTGAAATCTTGAATTAAAATTCCCAAAGAGAAATAAAATTTTTCAAAAACCCCTTTTCAAAATTCCACCAACAAAAAAATGGCAACCATGGTGGGACATATTCCCTCTTTCCATCTTTAATAATGGTGAAATTCTGTTTCATCAGTGGTTTTAACTACCTATCTTTTCATTGGCATCTCTACCCATTTATTTCTTGGGAGAGCTTGGCCAACATCTAAAAGTCAATGTCAAAAGAGAGGTGAAACCTCTATCCAAAAATTTGATTTTGACCTTCTGCCCCCAAGTCTACTGGTGGAGCGACAGTGTCAAGTCAAACCCTTAAAATCTCCCTACCAATTTTATGAATTTATATCATTGAGTTCACCTCAGTATGTTAAGTTCTAAAGTTGTGAGGGGTCCTATCGATCTTCCCTTCAAAAATATTCAATCTTTCAAACTTCTAGCTTTGACATCCCATATCTAAATCAATCCGTGGTGTGGAGCGGTCAAGCAAACAATTCCTTCCAAGTTTTCTTCCTAATTTTGTAAACCTTCAGGTTGAGTAAAAACTCAACTTGTTGTGTTTTAAAAATTTTTTAAAAAAATTAATTTTCAAAGTAAAAAAAAAATCTTTTCAAAAATCCAGTCTTGAATTGATACTGTCATATGCTATCCTACAACACTCCCTTATAGTTTAGCATATGTAGTGAAAGTTTAAATTTTCTTTAAATCATAATTGATTTTTGTATTTTATCATTATATGTCAGGTTATAATTCTTATAACTCAACATATGTGATAAAATACAGGATCCATTATGATTTTCAAATATAATTCTAAAATTTCCTAATTCCAATTCTTTTCTCAATTTCAGAACTCAATCTCAATTCAAATGGCCGGCAAACTGATCTTCTCCTTTGACAAAGACCTGTCCTGTGAAAAGATTGATCTGGGAAGTAATATTTTGTTTGGTCTGGGTTTAAGACTCTTGAGCTGTCAATGAATGGAGAAAAGGTACTCAATCTGAATGTTGCAGAGAAGGATTCCCCTGTACTTGAGCTGATCCTGGGATCAGGGCCTGAGCCCCTTAACTTCAGTGAGGAAGACGGAAAGTCTAAGTCCACTATCGAGGCCACTGAAGTAAAGTCTATTTTTGAGAAGGGATCAAGTTTTGAGATCCCATTTACAAGCAAGAATCAGAAAAAGAACTACTTGAGAAGAGTTAGGAAGAAGATAACAAAGTAAAGGAAGGTTGTTAAAGTTAAAACTCTGAGCCAAGTAAAGCTAGAGGCTGTTGAGGAGTTGTCTATTCCTGCTTCCTCTCCGCTCCTTAAGGGGAGTCATTTTCACCTCCTTGCTACTATTGAAGGAGAGGAGAGGATAGCTAGCCCCCCCCCCCCCCCCCCCCCCCATAATGCCCGGTCGACTACTATACCAAAAAGACTCCTAAGGAGAAGCACCTTCAAAGGACGAGGAAACTGAGAAACATAATCCATACTTGTGCTGCTCAATCTGGACAAACAAAGGAGCAATACATGAGACAGTTGAAAGCGATTATCTCCCACCACTTTTAGAAGGAAATTTTGAAGAAGGAAGCATCCGAGGCTAAGAATTTGACTCCTTAACCCGTTAGGAGGAATAAGAACTTTGTTCGATAGCATGCTACCTCGGTGCTCGTTGATGATTGCCATTGGGTGCAACCCCCTAACTTATAAAATAGAGGGTATTGTACTTACCGGGCCTGAAAAGGGCCACCCTTCTACTGGTAAACCGCTGGCCCCCTCACCAAAATTTGCAAAGTTGGCCTCGATGGTATGAAAGTTCGAAAGGGATGTTAAGCCCTAGTGAACTAGTCCCGAGGCTAACCAAGAGGGGGGGGTGAATTGGTTATTTAAAAATTTCACGATAACTATGAAAATCTTTTCGATACTTAGCAGCGGAAACAAGTAAACAATAACGAAAAGATCAACCAACGATATTCACCCAAGCAGTTTATATTGAAAAGTAAAGTGCAAAACTGAATCAGAAAAAGCAAACCAGATTTTATAGTGGTTCAGTCAACTTGACCTACGTCCACTCCCCGGAGCCTCCCCTCCGAGTATTGCACTAAACGAAAGTGACTCTCCTTTTGCTCCCACAGCAAGGCGGAGAAGCCTGTACAAAACACCTCCTTTTCACCACACGGTGAGGCAGAGAACCCGACCTCCTTTCGCTTCCTCCTGAAGCAGGCAGAGAACCTTCGAACTCCTTTCCCTTCCTCCTGAAGCAGGCAGAGAACCTACGAACTCCTTTCGCTTCCACCTGAAGCGGGCAGAGAACCCGGATCTTCTTGCGAACGTTCCTCCCACGAAGAACACCGATTAGACGACAGACGACGAGCGGAGAAGACGACTCTGATCCGTGCTTGGAGTAGCCTTAGTGAATCCCTCACTAACTCCCCCTCACAAGATCTCTTCTCTCTCTCCCAACTCTCTCTTCTCTCTAGGGTTTCTCAGGGAAGGAAGGCAGCAAAAGATTTTTCCAAAAATTGGAAAAAGTTCTTTTAAAGGAGGGCTTAAAATTTGCCCTAAATCTCAACTTGTCGGCCAAGATCATCCAGGACGATCGGTAGATCGTCCTGTACGATCAGTTCAAATTCAGCTGTTTCAGCCTGGACGATCTGGCTCTTCTGGACGATCAGTAGAAAAAGTTGTTCATATCGTCCCGTACGATCCTGCGATCGTCCGAGACGATTAGTTCAAATTGAAGGAAATCGTCCAGAAGACAGTTCGGGTCGTCCAGAGAAATCTGTGCTGGACGACCAAAAAATGACTTGATCGTCCCGGACGATAGGGTAATCGTTCGGTACGATTAGTTCAAAAAGGCCCCAAATCGTCCTGTACATAGTTCTGGACGTACAGCTGAAATGCACAAGATGATCACGATCGTCCGGGCCGATCCTGCGATCATCCAGGACGATGTGATCGTATCAATTAAACATTAATTGCTTTCCTTAATTACCAGACTAATTTAGGCATGATTGTAGTGAATCGTCCGGGACGATCAGACCAAAATACTTAAAATAAAACTTGCCTAACTTAATCTGGCGGCTGAGAATTTCTGATTTGGGAATATCGTCCCGTACGATCCATAGATCGTCCAGGACGATCGGCTCAATCAGACCCTCTTAACTTAGTCGCCCTAATTAGGGTTTCTGTTTTAACTGGATCGTCCAGGATGATGTGTAGATCGTCCAGGACGATCTGAACAAATTTTTAACAGAAACTCTAATTCACTCAATCTCTCTCCCTGAGTGTGTGTGTGCAAGGTTACTTAGCTAGAGAATCATTTACATTATAATTGACTCAATAAAAAGAAAAATCATACATTTGACACACTTGGACCCGATCTTGAGTTGGCTTGAGTGGCTCGCGGTCTTTTGTGCCTGAAACAGATTAGCCAAGCAAAACACACTGGAAACATGTTTGTCATCATCAAAACCAGATTTGCAACAATCTCCCCCTTTTTGATGATGGCAAAGATTTGTAAAGTAGTCTGACAGTAAAAGTAAACTAGGAGATCAAACAAACAAACATTTTTTTTTAAAATTTTCATTTAACAGCTAAAACAATACATGAAATATGACTCAGAAAACAGAAACAGACACGACTACAACTGACTCCCCCTTTTGACATCACAAAAAGGAGGAGCGAAAAATATAACACGATAAGAAAACATAAAATAAAACATAAATAGAACAAACTACAAAACAGGAAAATCAGAATTTTTCCTTAATTTTAGATTCAAAAACCAATGACAGGACAATTGACAGCGCTGAAATCCAAAAAAGGTTGGAAATAATCAACTTTCGTAACTCCGACCCCGGGCACCTTATCGATGCAAACCTCTTTCAACACAAAAATCTGATTCAGAATAAAAGACATTAGATTTGAAAAGAAATCCTTTCAAGCCTCGTTCCAGAAAAATATCTGATATAATAGTGTTACAAAGTAAAAAAAATCAGAAATCAGGATTTTCAAGACTCAAGCTTTTGAAAATATTAAGTGGCGCACATATTTTTCTTAGACATTTAATAATCTGAAAGGAAAGAAAGCTTGTGTTGGGCTCATTTTGTGCCTCTTTTTCAAATTGGTTGGCGCTTTGCGCATCTTTTGATTTTTGATACACTTTGTGTATCCAATTTGGCAATTTCGTATCTTTTCAGTTTTGGGCTCATTTTATGCCTCTTTTTCAAATTATCTGGCGCACTGCGCATCTTTTATAAGCTTTCTCCTTTTCATAATCATTAAAGAGTCTCAGCTGTGAGATTATCTTCCAGACATAGGAGATGACTATCCGCAGTAAGGAAGAACGATTCACAAACTAAAATCCATACAACATATGATAAATGCAATCACTTGGTTTAGAAAATCAAACTAATGACTCAAGACTTTGAAAAACACTATTGATATGAGGCAGATTACTATAGGAAGAGAAAATAATCTCTTTTTCAAAAACTAACATTTTAATTTTGAAAAGGATTTTTATTCAAAAGAAACTACACACCAGTAAAATAGTTAGAGGAAGAGAAACAATTATCAATGTTTCTTCCCTTTAACAGATTCAGCGAAGTCAATCACTGCTTATCAGCTTCCAAACCAAAACAAGGTAAAAACTCTCAGTCAAAAATTCAGATCACCAGAAGTAGTGAGCGGTGATCAGATCTTGAAAAGCATAAAACAGTAAGTGCAAGATATGAACCCGTAAATAAATAAAAACAGGTAGAAAATCATAGCAAAGTAAATACTCAAATCAAACTAACAAAAAGGGTAACACAGAAATCAGCAGAAGAAATAAAATCAACTTAAAGCAAATAATCAAACCAAAACTAACTAACAGAAATCAGAAATCAGAATATGAAAACTAACTAACAGAAGTCAGAAAATAGAATACAAAAAACTAACTAACAGAAATCAGAATACCAATCATAACAATCATAAATCAGCAGTCATCAGAATCAAGCATTTATATCAATCACTCCTAATCTGGTTCTCAAAATGCTGAATGAGTCAAAGGCCAGTGGTTTAGTGAATATGTCAGCCAGCTGATTTTCAGTTGCTACGTGGTGTAGCTCAATGTCCCCTTTTGTAACATGGTCCCTAATGAAGTGATGCCTAATGTCAATGTGTTTGGTCCTAAAATGTTGGATTGGATTCCTAGAGATACAGATGGCACTAGTATTATCACACAGAACAGAAATTGTGCCAACAGGTACTCCTAAATCCAAGACTTACTGCTTCAACCAAAGAACTTGGGCCACACAACTCCCTAAGGCAATGTACTCAGCTTCAGCAGTGGAAAGTGCAACTGAGTTCTGTTTTTTACTGGACCAGGAGACTAACGACTGTCCTATAAATTGACAAGTCCCAGAAGTACTCTTCCTATCCACCATACACCCCGCAAAGTCAGAATCAGAATATCCAATGATCTCAAAGGAGGTGCTGTGCCTAGGGTACCAAATTCCTAGGTTTGGGGTTCCTAAAAGATATCTAAGAATTCTCTTAACAGCAGTCAGGTGGGACTCTTTAGGATCAGCCTGAAACCTAGCACAAAGACAGACACTAAACATGATATCAGGTCGGCTAGCAGTCAGGTAAAACAGTGACCCTATTATCCCTCTATACTTCTTCTGATCAACAGATTTTCCATTTGAATCCTTATCTAACTGAACTGAGGAGGGCATGGGAGTATTGATTGGCTTGGCTTTGTCCATTTCATATTTCTTCAAAATGTCCTTAGTGTATTTTGATTGATTGAGAAAGGTTCCATCATCCGTTTGCCTTATGCTAAACCCCAAAAAGTAGGATAATTCTCCCATCATACTCATCTCAAACTCTTTACTCATTGTTTTAGAAAACTCTTCACATAAGTATTTATCAGAAGATCTAAAAATTATATCATCAACATAGATCTGGACAATGAGTAAGTCATCTCCTAATCTTCTCAGAAAAAGGGTGGTGTCTACGCTCCCCTTAACAAATTCTCTTTCTAACAGGAATGTGCTAAGCCTCTCATACCAAGCTCTGGGTGCCTGTTTCAATCCATATAAGGCCTTTTTTAATTTATAGACATGACTTGGATATTGGGAACTCTCAAAACCTGGGGGTTGTTCTACAAAAACATCTTCTTTAATTACCCCATTTAAAAAGGCACTCTTGACATCCATTTGAAATAGCTTAAATCCCTTGTAACAGGCAAAGGCTAGTAGCACTCTAATGGCTTCCAATCTAGCTACAGGGGCAAAAGTTTCCTCAAAATCTATCCCTTCTATCTGATTATACCCCTTAGCCACCAATCTTGCCTTATTTCTCACCACCACACCAGAATCATTCATCTTATTCTTAAAGACCCACTTGGTTCCCACAATACTTTGGTTTCTAGGTCTTTCTACTAACTCCCAAACATCATTCCTTACAAATTGATTCAATTCTTCCTGCATAGCTAAAATCCAAAATTCATCCGACAGGGCTTGATTGATGTTGGTGGGTTCAGTCATTGAGATAAAGGCAGAATGGTTTACTTCCTTTCTAAGTCCATGCCTAGTCCTAACACCTTCAGAAGGGTCTCCTAAGATCAGTTCTTTAGGATGACTCGAAGAATATCTTCAATCTCTAGGCAATTCTGTTTGAGGTTCTACCCTTTCCTCCAAATTTGTATTTCCAACTCCTTGGGTAACCTCAATAATCTCTTCATCTTCTACTTCAGATCTAGACTCCTTAGGTTCAGATTCATCAAACACTACATGGATTATTTCTTCCACCACCAAAGTCCTCCTATTGAACACCCTAAAGGATTTCCCCACACTTGAATATCCTAAGAACACTCCTTCATCAGATTTGGGGTCAAATTTTCCTAAGGGTGACTTCCCGTTGTTCAGAATGAAAACCTTACAGCCAAAGACATGGAGGTGGGACAGATTTGGTGTTCTACCCTTAATGATCTCATAAGGTGTCTTGTTCAGTTTGACTCTCACATTCACCCTATTCAGCACATAACAGACAGTGTTCACCGCTTCATCCCAAAAGTATTTTGGAAGTGAATACTCGGCAAGCATGGCTCTAGCGGCTTCCACTAAGGTCCTGTTCTTCCTTTCAGCTACCCCGTTCTGCTGAGGGGTCCTATGAGCTGAAAAATTGTGACTAATCCCATGATTCTCACAAAAACTTCTAAATCTTTCATTTTCAAACTCCCCTCCGTGATCACTATGGATGGTAATAATCTCACATCCTAACTTCTTCTGAATCCAAGTAGAGAAAGATCTAAACTCATCAAATGACTCAGATTTGTGTGACAAAAACTTAACCCAAGTGAACCTTGAATAATCATCAACAATCACAAAACCATAGACTCTCCCCCCTAAGCTGGCAGTGCTAATGGGTCCAAAGAGGTCCATGTGAAGAACTTCTAAAGGTCTAGAGGTGCTAATGTCCTTAACAGAGTGAAAAGAGGACTGGACTTGCTTCCCCAACTGACAGGCATCACACAGGTGATCCTTAGTGAACTTAAGCTTGGGTACACCTCTAACTAAGTCCTTTTGGGTGACTCTCCTAAGGGTTTTCATACTGGCATGACACAATCTCCTATGCCATAACCAAGACTCATCAGCAGCAGTTTTTAAGCAAATTGAATTATCAGATTTAATGCTACTTACATCCATATTGTAGACGTTGTTGATCCTTTGCCCCTGCAAAATAACTTCATCATTTAAGCTTAAAATGCAGCCAGTGGGCAGGAATTTGATGCTGTATCCCTTGTCACAGAGTTGACTGATGCTCAGCATGTTGTGTTTCAGTCCATCTACAAGTAAAACATTATCAATCATAAAGTTCTTTGAATCACCAATTATACCTGTGCCTACCACCTTCCTGGTGGTGTTATCTCCAAGTGTAACCTTGCCTCCAGCTCTGGCTTCCAGCGAAATGAACTGATTTGCATCTCCAGTCATATGTCTAGAACATCCGCTGTCCAGGTACCACATGCTCTCACGAGGTCTTGTGTGAGAGCACACCTACAAAATCATCAAATGTCAGTCTTAGGAACCCAAACAGGTTTGGGTTCCTTCTTATGAAAAGAAGAATGCGATGCATGCGTGCTGTACTGTGAAACAGGCAGTTTGGGTCTCCACACCCAATGTGTACTACAGTGAACAGTACAAGTGTGTGATATGTGTCCTAACATGCCACATGAAAAACATCTAACACCAGGAAAAGGATTAACTAAACGTCGTGAGTGATAGTGCCTCTTCCTAGTAGTGTATGAAACATGCTTTGATGAACTTGCAACAGAATTTTTAAAAGGTGGCGGTGCATAAAACTGTTCAAAAGTAGGCGGTGTTTTATTCTTTTCAAAAGCACTGATCTTTACTTTCAAAAACTCATTTTCTTTCTTTAAACTGGCAATTTCAAATTTTAAAGTTCCCTTGCTACTTTCTACTTCACATGCCATTGTATCTAACTCTTTAAAAGCTTTTTCTAAATCAACATGCGTGGTTTTCAAAAAATCATGCTCAGAAACTAAATCAGAATATTTTTTGTTCAATTCATCAAACTCATCAAGCAGAGACATGTGATTGAAATCAAGTGTGGAATAATCTTTAACTACAGAATCATGCTCTTTTTGTAAAGTCAAATAATCTAATTTCAAACTAGCATGGGTTTTCTTAAGCTTCCTATACGATGTATGAATCTTTTCAGAAACTTCAAATAACTGATCGTAAGTAAGCTCACATATCTCTTCCTGGTCCGACTGACCAGGGTGATCATCCGCCATCAGACACAAGTTTGTTTCCTCCTCTTCAGCTTCAGTCTCAGAAGAGTCGGATGCAGAGTCTGCCCAGAACGCCTTCTGAATCCGCTTCTTGTCCTTCCTGAACTTTGGTTTCTCCTCACTCTTCTCCTTGCTTGGGTGAGCTTTAAGTGTTGGACAATCAGCCTTAATGTGTCCAGGCTTCCTGCATTCAAAACAAACCGATTCAGATGAACCCTTAAAGTTTTTATTGAACTTACCCTTGTTCCACTTCTGATAGTTCTTATGTTTCTTCCTTAGAAAGCTTTTGAATTGCCTTGTGATTAAGGAAACTTCATTGCTATCAGACCCGGAAGTGCTAGCATCTGAATCTTTGGCCTTTAGTGCCACGGTCTTCTCTTTCTTGCGTTCACCTGCATCAAGTTGCCTTTGGTTCACCCCTTGCTCGTAAGCAATGAGTGATCCAAGTAAGCTGTCAATAGAGTAAGTATTTAAATCTTTGGATTCAATAATAGCAGTAATCTTAGCATCATAAGAAGCAGGCAAACATCTAAGAATCTTGTTTACTCTTTCGTAGTTGGTAAGTTCTCTACCTAAAGCATGCAAAGAGGTAACAATCTGAGTGAACCTTGTGTACATTTCTGAAATAGTCTCACTAGGTTTCATGCAAAAAAGTTCGTAATCATGTAACAAGATGTTTAACCTAGATTGTTTGACTTCAGTTGTACCTTCGTATGTTATACATAACCTATCCCAGATTTCTTTTCCCGTTGTACAAGTAGAAACACGCATATAGTCTTCAGATTTCAAAGCACAAAAGAAACAGTTCAAACATTTTGCATTCAACTGTGCTAAATCACGATCATCAAACGTCCAATCAGCAAACGGCAATTCAGTTTTCACATTGTTAATCATTCGAAAAGGTGGTTCGTATCCGTCCTTAACTAACATCCACATGCGATAATCAATAGATTGCAGAAAAGTAGACATGCGTGTTTTCCAAAAATCAAAAGGAATATTGTCAAACAACGGTGGTCTAGTAATAGAATAACCTTCAGCAGTATTACGATTGTTACAGTTAGCCATTGGATCAAATTCAAAAGTTTTTAAACAGAAATTTTGAATCCCGCTTTGATACCACTTGAAAGTTTGAAAGGGATGTTAAGCCCTAGTGAACTAGTCCCGAGGCTAACCAAGAGGGGGGGTGAATTGGTTATTTAAAAATTTCACGATAACTATGAAAATCTTTTCGATACTTAACAGTGAAAACAAGTAAACAATAACGAAAAGATCAACCAACGATATTCACCCAAGCAGTTTATATTGAAAAGTAAAGTGCAAAACTGAATCAGAAAAAGCAAACCAGATTTTATAGTGGTTCGGTCAACTTGACCTACGTCCACTCCCCGGAGCCTCCCCTCTGGGTATTGCACTAAACAAAAGTGACTCTCCTTTTGCTCCCACAGCAAGGCGGAGAAGCCTGTACAAAACACCTCCTTTTCACCACACGGTGAGGCAGAGAACCCGACCTCCTTTCGCTTCCTCCTGAAGCAGGCAGAGAACCTTCGAACTCCTTTCCCTCCTCCTGAAGCAGGCAGAGAACCTACGAACTCCTTTCGCTTCCACCTGAAGCGGGCAGAGAACCCGGATCTTCTTGCGAACGTTCCTCCCACGAAGAACACCGACTAGACGACAGACGACGAGCGGAGAAGACGACTCTGATCCGTGCTTGGAGCAACCTTAGTGAATCCCTCACTAACTCCCCCTCACAAGATCTCTTCTCTCTCTCCCAACTCTCTCTTCTTTCTAGGGTTTCTCAGGGAAGGAAGGCAGCAAAAGATTTTTCCAAAAATTGGAAAAAGTTTTTTTAAAGGAGGGCTTAAAATTTGCCCTAAATCTCAACTTGTCGGCCAAGATCATCCAGGACGATCGGTAGATCGTCCTGTACGATCAGTTCAAATTCAGCTGTTTCAGCCTGGACGATCTGGCTCTTCTGGACGATCAGTAGAAAAAGTTGTTCATATCGTCCCGTACGATCCTGCGATCGTCCGAGACGATTAGTTCAAATTGAAGGAAATCGTCCAGAAGACATTTCGGGTCGTCCAGAGAAATCTGTGCTGGACGACCAAAAAATGACTTGATCGTCCCGGACGATAGGGTAATCGTCCGGTACGATTAGTTCAAAAAGGCCCCAAATCGTCCTGTACATAGTTCTGGACGTACAGCTGAAATGCACAAGATGATCACGATCGTCCGGGCCGATCCTGCGATCGTCCAGGACGATGTGATCGTATCAATTAAACATTAATTGCTTTCCTTAATTACCAGACTAATTTAGGCATGATTGTAGTGAATCGTCCAGGACGATACACGTATCGTCCGGGACGATCAGACCAAAATACTTAAAATAAAACTTGCCTAACTTAATCTGGCGGCTGAGAATTTCTGATTTGGGAATATCGTCCCGTACGATCCATAGATCGTCCAGGACGATCGGCTCAATCAGACCCTCTTAACTTAGTCGCCCTAATTAGGGTTTCTGTTTTAACTGGATCGTCCAGGACGATGTGTAGATCGTCCAGGACGATCTGAATAAATTTTTAACAGAAACTCTAATTCACTCAATCTCTCTCCCTGAGTGTGTGTATGCAAGGTTACTTAGCTAGGGAATCAGTTACATTACAATTGACTCAATAAAAAGAAAAATCATACATTTGACACACTTGGACCCGATCTTGAGTTGGCTTGAGTGGCTCGCGGTCTTTTGTGCCTGAAATAGATTAGCCAAGCAAAACACACTGGAAACATAATTGTCATCATCAAAACCAGATTTGCAACATGGTAGTCAAAATCGAGGAAGATCTTAAAATCAAAAGGATGACTGAAGTTAAGGGCAAGAGGGCCATGTCTCCAGAAAAGAAATATATCCCTAAGAAGATCAGTAGAGTTGATGTTCCTCCACCGTCAACTAAACCACTCCAACTTCCTGTTGAGTTAGCACAGATTTTAGAGTATTGTCCAAACTTCAGTTGGTTCAGTTGTCAATTCCATCGTGATCCCGATTAGTGATTCAGTTGATTTCTCAGTTGGTGTTCCAGATATCTCCCCTTAGATTCCACCTGTTATCCCTGAGCTCCCTACCCGGGGGTCTGAGGGCTTTACCTTACCCGATGTAGGAGCTATCACCCTCCAAGCTTCTGCATCGCCTCCTAAGGTATATGTCCCTCATCCAGTAGAGGATGCCACCCTTCTGACTACCAGTCTAGGGACAGTCGAAGGGGAAGGGATAGACTTAGATCAATAGATAACTGATAAGCCGATTTTAGAACCCCAGATGACCAATGATCTCAGACTACAAGCCATCATCTCTAGCCTACAGCAGGATGAACTTTATGATATGGTTGAATACAAGGGTTACCTACCCATCGATCCTGAAGCAATAGGAGACAGATTGATCAATGAGGTAGTTTAGGAGATAACAGATATTCTACAAAAGAAGGAAGGAACAACAACTTTTGACCTCGAGTTAGATTATTTGTTAATGAAAGAAGATGTCTTCACTAGTAGCGTCTGCATGGTTGAAACCCGTGGATCTACTAAAGAAACTGAGCCAAGCAAATGCTATTCTGGCAAGGAGGAGGGTTCAACAGCTGTTGATATAGATTTTGATGAATCAGTTAAAGCCAGAAATGATGATAAGCATATCAAAAATCTGGAGGCACAAGTAGCAGAAATGTTGCTACAGGTTAAGAAAATACAGACACAGATAGATAAGTCACAACAAGCTTCCCTTAAGTTACAATAGTTTGCCTCCCAGCTAGCCGCCCACTAAGATAAAAAAGCAGAACTTAGTTCCAAAATCCATGAGTCAGTGTCAACAATCCCTCCAGCCCAGCTAGTAGTTCCTCCAGTCACTCCAGTCCAACCTTTAGTTCAATCAGTTCATCCACCACTAGCCCAAAAAGATCTTAAGCAACTGATTGAGGATCAGGTAATGGAGGCCTTAGCCCATTCGCAAGGAACTGCATCTATTACAAAGGGTAGACCCTACCCCGAAGAATATGATTTGGTCCCTTATCCTAAGGGCTTTGTGCCACCATCTTTTAAAATTTTCACTGGGGTTGAAAACCCGAAGCAGCATCTGGCCCACTTTCGAGCAAATTATTGCAACACAGGAGGGTCAGATGCTCTACTATTCCGCTAATTCGTTAGTAGTCTCTATGGCATTGCTTTTGAATGGTACGCAGATCTGCCCAATGGTTTGGTAAGAACCTTTAATGAACTCGAAAATATATTCTTAAAGAGATTTTTAGGAGCGCAGTAGCCACAACCGTGGGCGATCTTGTTGTCGAAAAGTAAAAGCTAGGAGAGTCTCTAGTTGAATATATCTTGAGGTGGTGAAAACTCTCGGTGAAGTGTGAACCCCAACTGCAAGAGCAACATGCAGTGGAAATTCTTCTGATGAATATCAATGGGCCTATTGCTTTTCTTCTTAAGGGTTTCACTATAAAAACCTTTGAAAAGCTCCTAAACAAAGCAAGTAACCTATAGGAAGAAGCTCCTAGGATACCACTCTTAAAGGATCTATCTGGAGAGAAGAAAGTTGATAAGCCCATCAAGTCTTTTGAAAAAAGTGCCACAATTTTAGCAGTAGATAAAGGAAAGCAACCTGCCACCAGCCAGCCCAGTGTTCTTCTATCTCCACCAGTTCAAAGACAGCCATTCCAGGCGGTCCCTAGGCCCACTAAGGAATCTTACACAAACCCTTTTAAGGACATATTAGTGAAGTCTTATCCTTTCAAAAGTGAGGCAGTAAGAAAGATTTTCAAAAGTCTTTTGAAGAAACTGGATTTCAGATTGCCAAAAGCTAAGAGACCATAAGAGTTAATAGAAAGGATGATCCCAACTTCTGCCCATACCATCGCATGCTCGGTCACACAATAGAAGACTGTGTTATTTTTAAGGACTGGCTGGAGAGAAATCTTAAGCAAGGGAATGCCGTGATCCCAAAAGAGTACTTGGTAAATCTGAAATAAGGGTCAGTCAAATTAATCTCAGGTAACACTTCTAACACTCCACTTTCAATTGAAGATGGTTGAGATATTGCTTTATCCCGGGCACTTAAAAAGTCGATTAACAAGTCTTTTCATCTTTCTCAACAGCTATCGACGAGAGCCTAGGGCCCGATTTGGGAGGTTGACCTAGATGCTTCGTATGAGGATGTTTAGCTGCTTCCCTCTCTAGTAGTCCTAGGAACTACTATATTGCATAAAAAAGAAAAGAATGATATTTTTATAGAGAGGAAGTGTGTAGATGATATATGTATTCGGGCGGTGGATGACGGCATAAAAGGCCCATCCCCGATCTTGTTATCTGACTTTTACTTTGCCCCATCAAAGGCAAAGGGTCGTAAAATTTAATAAAAAGCATCCTTCTGCATCAATTTTGATAATTAATCATAGAGATGAAATGCAAATTGATAATACTCTTAAAGAAATTCAAATTTTTGTTAAGATCAATCCAATTCTTCAAAATCTCAACCTTCTGGATTCAACCTCCAAAGGGGATGTTGAACTTGAGATTATATCAGATAGTGAACTCCCTAAAATTAACTTTCATGGGAGTCCTATTGTGATAGATCTAACAGATTCGGACACCCAATTAGAACATGATGAGTTGACACCTATGGAGAGTATAGACTCTGCCGTAGTTTGCCCTCCCGAGGATATCAAGTAGGTGCAACTTCATGGTGGTAAGGTCTTACCCCCTAGGCTCGCTCTTCAGGATAAAGGTAAACAAGTTGTATCTAATGATCTAATTCTAGATCCTCTTTAATAATCTGATTTTTCTTTAATCCCGCCGAGTTTTGAATTTGTTGTTCCTAAGGTTGACTATAATGTTCTGGCTCATCTTAGGAAGTTACCGGCCAAACTGAGCATCTACGATGCCCTCGTTCTCTCCAAAGAAATGAGGGAATCCTTAATCAAGGCACTCCTTGACCCCGAGATCTTCCTAGCTCAGTTGGCTTCAACTTCAAAAGACGAAGCCCTCTACTTCAATGAAATCTCAGGAGTAATATTTTTAGATGAAGATCTACTTCTAGGTACTGTCGACCATAACTGCCCTCTTTACATTACTATAAATGTGGGCAATTTCAAGTTATCAAGAGTCCTTATTGATCTTGATGCATCAGTCAATGTGATGAATGTAAAGACCCTTGCCTACCTTAGAATTGATACTTGCAAGCTCTCAACCGATAAGTTGGTGCTACATGGGTTCAACGAAAAAGGCGAGAGGGCTTTGGGTTCGATCACCCTCCTATTGGAAATTGGAGACTCAAAACTAAAGCAAAATTTCATATAATTGATTCAGCGACATCCTTTAACGTACTCTTAGGTAGGCCCTGGATCCATGAATATAAGATGATTCTGTCTACCCTATATCAATGCATCAAGTACCAACGAGATGGTATTGAATTTATGATTAAGGGTGATTTACAACCATTTTCTATTCAAGAGATCAGAATCTACGAAGATGCTGCATATTTTATACCAAAAGGGTCCCCCCCTTTCTAAAGTTGAGATCAAAATTGATGAGAAAAAGAGTGAGCAAAGCTCCAAATAAAATAAGTATCAAAAGAAAAAAAAAGAAAAAAGATTAAGAAATGTCGGAATCGGGTAGTGAAGATGATCCCGACATCGTTGTCCTTAGGCCTCCAAACATGTTACCTCAAAGAGGTGGGAGGATGGCCCAAAGGGCACGAGGTCGTGTTTCATTCAAAAAATGAGCAACCCCTGTGTATATTAATCCGGAATCAAGCTTCGACGAAGAGCTAGAAAAATAGGGTGTTACAATTTCTTTTGATTTCCAAAATACAAGTACATCTCCAAAGTCTGATCTCACTTTAGATCAGGATAGTGACCCTGAGGTTGATGTTCCAAAGGCTAAAAGTGACGAGCTTGAATTAACGATGTATGAAAAGCTTAGTATGAGAATTATCCTTAACCCCATTGTTGGCTGGTAGGATTGCAGGGTTAGAGATTAAAGAGGCTCTTAACCTAAGCGGTGAAGTAAGGAAAGTTCAAAATTTTTTCTCTGGCCCTCCTCCTCAAGGGATGAAAGTGATGTAACCCTCGAAAAGGCATATTTTAATAAATTAATGGAATTACCTTTTGGCTACTTTCCTGTTTGTATGAAGAATTCTTTTTCCAAAGGCCTCGCACTGTATCGATAGACTAAGGGTCAAGCTAGATATCACGAAAATATTTAGAAAATAAAGATCAATAAAAATTTGACAAGTGGTATCGGCTTTGGTACCGTTAGTTTGTTTGAAGACGATGAATATTATTTAATGATAACTTATCATCTTGAATCTTTGAATGCCCCTACTGAAGTCGTCGGTCCTCTTGACGGACTTTATTTGGAGACTTTAGACGATCCCGATGAGCTTCAAGTTTGGGATGCATCCCCTGAATTTGAGAAAGAGATTAAATCGACATTTGATGAATTGAGAGAAATTAACCTGGGAACTGACGATGACCGTCTCCCTACATTTATAAGTATCATGTTGAGTGAGGATGAGTCTCAGGATCTAATTCAACTTCTTTCTGAGTTTAACAATTGCTTTGCCTGGACATACCATAAAATGTCGGGCCTGTCCGCCGACGTAGTAGTTCATAAACTTAGAATCCGACGTTATGCCATTCATGTTAAACAAGCTCCTCGACAAATGCATTTAAAAATCTAGCAGCAAGTTATTTCTGAAATCAAGAAATTGGCCGAGGTCGGATTTATCCGAGAGGAATAATATCCCTCCAGTGTAGTGCTGGTTCGAAAGAAGAACAGTCAAATTCAGATTTGTGTCGACTATAGGGATCTGAATAAGGCATGTCCTGAGGATGAATTTCCTTTACCCAATCCCAAGCTCATGGTGGATATTGCCTCTTCGCATCCTATTTTCTCTTTTATGGATGGCTCCTCTAGTTACAATAATATCAAGATGGGTCCAAAAGATGAGAGAAACATTATATTCAGGACCCCTATAGGAATCTTTTATTATAAAGTGATGCCCTTTGGCCTTAAGAATGCTTGTGCAACCCACCAGCGGGCCATGACTCATATCTTTGACGATATAATCCGCAGTCAAGTTGAGTGCTATATACATGATTTGGTTATCAAGAGCAAAGTTAAAGAGGCTCACATTTATAACTTAAGAGTTATTTTCGAGCGGTTGTGCCACTACGACCTCAAAATGAATCCCTTAAAGTGCACTTTCGGCATCACTTCAGAGAAATTCTTAGGATTCGTAGTGAGGCACCGTGAAATTGAGATTGATCCCTCTAAAATTGAAGCCATCTTAGATATGTTGTCTCCTAAGAGCCTTACCCAGTTGAGGTCTCTCCAAGGTAGGCTAGCATATATAAGAAGATTCATATCCAACCTTTCTGGAAGATGTCAACCTTTCTCTATCCTTGCTAAGAAGGATGCTAAATTCATTTGGAATGAGAAGTGTCAAAGTACTTTCAAAAGTATCAAAGAATACCTTATCAATTTGCCAGTTTTGGCAGCCCCTATTCCAGGGAAATCTTTGATCCTCTACACTACGACTTTAGATGAGTCTTTAGGTACCCTACTAGCTCAAGCCAATGACGAAGGGAAAGAGAATGCCCTCTACTATCTTAGTCGAAGACTTCTTCCTATGAAAATCTAATATCCTTCAACCTAGAAGCATTATCTTATTTTAGTTTTTGCAGCCCAAAAACTAAGACACTACATACTTTCTCAGTCAATCAGTTCGATTTCCAGAGTCAATCCATTGCAATATCTTATGACCCAGCCTACGTTGTCAGGACGCTTGGCTTGATGGTCTATGATATTACTCTAATTTGAAATCACTTTCATTCCCCTGCGTGCTGTGAAAGGACAGACCGTTGTCAACTTCCTTGCAGCACACCCGTTGCTGGCGAATTCTCCTTTTAATGATGATTTACCCGAGGAACAAATCATGAGTTTAAGGGAATCCAATACCCTGTCAGAGAATTGTATTTTAATGGTGCAGTATCCTTTCAACTAGGCAAAACCTAAAAATCTATAATCCTCGAAAAAGCTAGAATTGGCATGATTTTCATCACACCTTAAAAAGGAATAATATACTTTTTCTACCATTTATTAGAGCCTTACACAAATAACGAAGCTGAATACGAGCTCTAATAACTGGCTTGGAACTCACAATTCTGATGGAAATTAAAGAAATTAAAATCTTTGGTGACTCTCAACTGGTGATCAATCAGGTTACAGAAACCTATAAGATTTTAAATCTTAAACTCCTCAAATATCACCAGTACACCAGTTACCTGCTCGAGCAGATCCCTATTGTAACTTTGTATAGGGTTCCCCGTGCAAACAACTTTATGGCGGATGCCCTAGCCAAGCTTACAAAGGAATTGTATGCCCAGAAGAAGACCTTATTCCTATAGAAGTTTAAGGTCGAAAGACTTTGTTTCCCATAGATTTGGAACACATCAACTAGCACTCTTCCCAGGTCCTTTCTGCCTTTTTAGCGACCGATGAAGAAGGCGATTAGAGACAATCGTTAATCGACTACCTTCAAGAAGTCAAGCTTCCCCAGGACAAGTCCCTTGCCAACCAGATCAAGAAACGTGCCCTATTGTATGCACAAGTCAATAATGCACTGTACCACCGATCATTCGATCAGATGTCGATGCGTTGTTTAGATAAACGAGAAGCCCTGAAGATCGTTAATGAAGTTCATTCCAAACTATGCGGTGCTCATCAATTGGGTCCAAAAATGAAATTGAGAATCAAAAGACTTGGATATAACTGGCCTACAATGATTGACAATTGTATAAATATTGCAAAATGTTGTCATCAATACCAGGTCCATGGTGTGATTTTATATCAGCCACCTAATGTGTTGCATCCAACGATAGCTTCATAGCCCTTCAAAAGTTGGGGCATGCATGTTATCGGGCCGATTGACCCTCCTCCTTCGAAGGGTCATTACTTCATATTAGCTACAACTTATTAATTCTCAAAGTGGGCGGAAGCAGTCCCCCTGTGCAACGTAACATCACACCATATTTTGATATTCTTCCGTGACCATATCATATATCGATTCAGCGTACCCCGCAACATCATATTCGATAATGGGTCTGCATTCAAATCTATAAAAATTAATAATTTTGTAAGACGCCATTATATTGATTGGAGATACTCAACAATCTATTACCTCCAGGCTAATGGGTTGGCTGAGGCCTTCGACAAGACTTTGGTGCAGATTATCAAAAAGACCCTTGATAATAACAAATGTCAATGGGATGAGAGGTTGGCGGAAGCTTTGTGGGCCTATCGTACCACCTACAAAACCCTGACCCAATCCACTCCATTTGCACTAATATATTGGTCCAAGGCTGTACTCCACCTGGAAGTATATATTACTTCGCTGAGAGTGGGAATTCAGAATTAGATCATAACTGAGCAAAATGCAAAACTTTGGCTAGAAGAACTTAAAGTCCTTGAAGAGCATCGTCTCTAAGCTTAATAGAGTTTAGAGTTGTATAAGGCCCGAATAGTTCAAGCTCACAATAAGTTAGTGCGACCTAGAACCTTCCAAGTAGGAGACTTGGTCCTAGTTCTTTGGAGGCTTATCTTAGCTCACTAAAAGATTGGTGGGAAGTTTGAACCGACATGGGAAGGACCCTTTATTATAGAAACTATCTACAAAGGGGGCTCATATCAATTAGTTGATTGTAAAGGAAATCACCCAATATTACCTAATAATGGGCGTTTCTTTAAGAAATATTATGCTTGATATAGCTCAAGTTTTAAATCAATAAAATATTTTAATGTTCTAAATTAATTTCGATCAATCTTGTTTTTACTATTAAACTAATTTTCAAAAAAAAATCTTAAAAAAAATCATCAATTAATCGACTCATGTTTTCTTCTCCTTTAAGATAGGATTCTTCATTTCCTTAGGATAAGATGTGCTAGTGATGGAGTACGCCCTTCGTGGCACCATCCTAGTTTCCTCCAGTTTCTTTTCCTTTAGGTTAAGATTCTTCTTTTTCTTAGGATTAGGCGTGCTAGTGATGGAGTACGCCCTTCGTGGCACCATCTTAGTTTTGATCCCCAGTTTTCTTTTTCTGTAGGTTAGGGTTCCTCATTTCCTTAAGATTAGACGTGATAGTGATGGAGTACATCCTTCGTGGCACCATCCTAGCTTTCATCCCCAATTTTCTTTTCCTGTGGGTTAGGATTCTTCCTTAGGATTAGACGTGCTAGTGATGGAGTACACCCTTCGTGACGCCATCCTAGTTTTAATCCCTAGTTTCTTTTCTTGTAGGTTAGGATTCTTCCTTTCCTTAGGATTAGACGTGCTAGTGGCGGAGTACGCCCTTCGTGGCACCATCTTAGCTTCCTCCAATTTTCTTTTCCTTTAGGTTAGGATTCTTCATTTCCTTAGGATTAGACGTACTAGTGATGAAGTACATCGTTTATGGCACCATCCTAGTTTTGATCTCCATTTTTTATTTCCTATAGGTTAGGATTCCTCCTTTCCTTAGGATTAAACGTGCTAGTGATGGAGTTCGCCCTTCATGGCACCATCCTAGTTTTGATCCTCAGTTTTCTTTTCCTGTAGGTTAGGATTCCTCCTTTCCTAGGATTATACGTGCTAGTGATGGAGTACACCCTTTATGGCACCATCCTAGTTTTGATCCCCAATTTTCTTTTCCTGTAGGTTAGGATTCCTTCTTTCCTTAGGATTAAACATGCTAGAGATGGATTATGCCCTTCATGGCACCATCCTATTTTTGATCCCCAGTTTTCTTTTCATGTAGATTATGATTCCTCTTTTCCTTAGGATTAGACGTGCTAGTGATGGAGTACACCCTTTTTAGCACCATCCTAGTTTTAATCCCCAATTTTCTTTTTCTTTACGTTAGGATTCTTCCTTTTCTTAGGATTAGACGTGCTAGTGATGGAGTATGCCCTTCGTGGCACCATCCTAGCTTGCTCCAATTTTCTTTTCCTTTAGTTTAGGATTCTTCCTTTTTTTAGGATTAGACGTGCTAGTGATGAAGTACGTCCTTCGTGGCACCATCCTAGTTTTGATCCCTAGTTTTCTTTTCCTGTAGGTTAGGATTTCTCCTTTCCTTAGGATTAGATGTTCTAGTGATGGAGTACATCCTTCATGGCACCATCCTAATTTTGATCCCCAATTTTTTTTCCTGTAGGTTAGGATTCCTCCTTTCCTTAGGATTAGACGTCCTAGTGATGGGTATACCCTTCGTGGCACCATCCTAATTTTGATCCCCAATTTTTTATTCATGCAGGGTTAGGATTCCTCCTTTCTTTAGGATTAGACGTGCTAGTGATAGAGTACGCTCATGGCACCATCCTAATTTTGATCCCCAATTTTTTTTTCCTGTAAGTTAGGATTCCTCGATTCTTTTGTTGAAGACCCTATAGGCTTTATCTACTGAGGAATAACCTAAGAAGATTCTTTCATTTGCCTTAGAATCAAACATTCATAGATGAGAATTTATTATTTATAAGCACAAAACACTTACACCCAAAGATATACAAATATAAAAGGTTAGGTGTCTACCCTAAACCTTAAGCTCATAAGATATCTTATTCAACTTGGATCAAATATTCACCCTATTTAGCACATAACATGTACCATTTCACTACTTCTGCCCAAAAATATCTCGGTAGGGTATATTGAACTAACATAGACCTAGTAGCCTCTACTAGTGTCCTATTCTTCCTTTTAGTTATACCATTATGTTGCAGGGTCCTAGGAGTAAAGAAGTCATCATCAATCCCAAATTCTTGGCAAAATAATTCAAATCTTACACTCTAAAACTCCTCATTATGATTATTATGAATTGTAGATATCAAGCAACCTAACTTCTCCTGAATTCAAGTAGAGAAATTCTTAAACTCATCAAAAGACTCACTCTTATGTACTAAGAATCTAACCCAAGTGAATCTAGAGAAATCATCTACGAACACAAAACCAAAACTTTTGCCACCTACACTAGCTGTATTAACGGGTCCAAATAAGTCCATATATAGGATCTCTAGTTGTTTAGTGATAATGATATCCTTAATAGAATGAAACGATGACCGAGTTTGCTTTCCTAATCGACTGGCATCATAGAGATAATCATTAGAGAAATCTAGCTTGGGAATACCTCTAACTAGGTCCAGCTAGGTAATCTTCCTAAATATTTTCATACTAGCATGGTATAGTTGTCTATGCCATAACCACGAATCATCTATAACAATTTTCAGGAAACAAAATTATCAGAAATATCAATAAAATTAAGATCAAGCATATAAATATTATTAATTATCTTTTCCTCTAGTATAATCTTTCAATTTAAAATGATTGAACACTTATTTGAAAGAAATTTTATATAAAATTCCTTATCACATAATAATGCTAAGTAGATTATGCTTTAAACCTTCAACTAAAAGTACACTTTTAATAATAAAATCATTAGTCTTACCAATTGTATATGAACCAAACACTTTCCTAGTGGTGTTATCTCCTAAAGTTACCTTGCCTCCTCTCTTAGCCTCTAGCATGATAAATTACTTTATATCTCTAGTCATGTGTTTTGACCAGTCGTTGTCTAGGTACCACATGCTCTCACTTGACTTCTTGTAAGAGCATCCATACAATGTCAGTCAAAGGTTAGATTTGGGAACCCAAGTGAGTTTAGGTTCCACGTTATGCTTTAATAAATAAATGTTATGCATTATATGCAATGATGAACCTTTGGGCCTCCAGACTAGATGTGTTATATGGTGTATAGTGCAAGTGTGTGCTATGTGTCCTAGCATTCTACAAGAATAGCACCTAACCCCTGGAAATGGGTTCACTAACTTATGTGGGGGATAGTGCCTCTTCCTTAGGATATATGATGCATATTATGTCCTAGGTTGTGGCTTTAGGGAAAGTGTAGACCCTCAAGTGTTTTTTTGTACCACTTTTATTTTTTCTTGTAAATGATCATTAGCACTTTTATAATTAGCCACTTCAAATTTTAATGCATGTTCACTATTGTCTAGTTCTATTACAAGTCTCTAATTCCTTGAATGCTTCCTCTAACTCAATATGCTCACCTTTTAAGGAATCATGTAACTTGGTTATCTCAACATGCTTCCTATTTAACTCATCAAACTTATCTAATAATGAAGCATGCTCCTTATCTAATGTGATATATTCATATTCAAGATTAGTATACTCTCAAACTAACATGTTATGATCACATTTTAAATTAGAAAGTTCTTTTTTTAAATATGCATGCTGCTTTTTGAGTTTCCTATATGAATCATGCATTTTCTCAAAAATTGAAAATAAATTATTATATGATAACTCACATACCTCTTCCTAATTGGAGTGAACAGTTGTATCATTATCCATTAAACATAGATTTGTTACCTCTTATTCCAGTTCTTGCTCAAATTAGTCTGAGGTTAAGTTTTCCCAGAAAGCTTTTTGTGTCCTTTATTTTCCTCTTTTTTATATTTGGCTTATCTTTACCCTTCTCCTTCATAGGTTGGCTCTTAAGATTGGGGCAATCGAACCTCATATGTCAAGTCTTCCTACATTCAAAGCTCACAACATCAGAAGAAACTTTATTAAATTTACTATTTTATTTTTACTTTTGTCGTTGTAGCGCTTTTGCTTTTGTTTCAAGAAGCTTTTACATTACCGGGTCATCAAGGCTATGTTATTGTTCTTATCAGCTCCAGAACTATTATTATCCATGTCATCGGCCTTCAATGCCATAATTTTCTCCTTTCTTTTATCATCTGCATCATGTAGTCTTTGGCGCACATTTTGCTCGTAAGCAATAAGAGAGCTCAGCAAATTATCAATAAAGTATACGTTTAAATATTTAGATTCACAAATTGTAGTGACTTTATGTAATACCCTAGAATCAAATTTAAAAGAATTATCTATTTTATCTTTTTAATTAATCAGCGAGAGCTTCTATATCATTTTTTGTATAATATAAGTCAATATCATGTATGAAATATAAAAATTTATAAATACAAGTAAATTTATCAAATTTGTATACTATGTATTTAAAAAAACCATATCTTCTAATTCACCTGGTAAAAATTTAATATGTTTAAGTCAAAATACTTATATTGATGACATTTATCACATACCAAAAGTTATGCAGTGAAAGTTTGCTAAAAATTAATTATCGTAACTTTTGATCAAATAAAAATGCATAAAATTCAAAATACACAAAATCATTAAAATCAAAGATATGGTTATTGTTCCTTATAATGAGACGAGTAAATCTCCCAACAGGGTTAACGGACGAAAATCACTTTATGGCCTCCAAATCCTAAATTCTTTTCTCTCTCTCCTCACTTGTACCGATATGTATCAATTTCTTAAGGATTTACACTAATGTTCAAAAATTATAAAAAAAATTATTATAATTAAAATATAATAATATCTATATTATGGCGAAGATAGTTTGTGATTTGTATTATAATGACTCATAAAAAAAAATTATTTGATTAGGTTAAAATATCGGCTATTACACTTTAGCATCAAAACTATCAGACAAACAATGTAAAATCTTATTGACTTTCTTAGAATTAAATAGTTTCCTTCCTAAAGCATACAAATATGCCACTATTTTCGTAAATATAGTGTACATGTATAATATAGCCGCTTGATTCGACTGTAAGCATGTCATGTTTGGATATCATTTGATCACCCAATTAATATTCTAAAGCTTTCAAATATGTACCAAGTCATCAATTTGAGCCCATTTGGGCATGATTTGGAGCAATTTTGGTGTCACCGGGTTCGCCTCATCAAGACGTTTAATTTGACTATAAATTTGTTGAGTTCTGATGGTCCTATATTTTATTTTGAAAGTTTCAATTAATTTATGCATTGAGATTCATGCCCGATCAAGTTGATTTTAGATGACGTATCAGTAATAAATAAATTGAATAAGAAGAGTCAACTATTTATGAAAAGTTCGACTGAAGTTATACATAGGGATAAAACTACAAATAATTTCAATTTTTGATGTTGGTTCTTTAACAATATAAAAACACATAAACAAGGCTTGGGAAGAAAATAAATTTGTATAAAATTTTTGAAGAATTTTTTTATAATAAATGCCATTAAATAAACTTGAATGTTAAAATTTGGTCAAATATAAATGTTTGTAAATTATCTCCAATGATATTTAAATTTTTAGGTGGACTTTGTTTGAATAATTTGTTCATCATTAATCATGACATATTTTTGTGTTATTCTGTTTAGTAGGATGCCAAAAATGGTTTATAGATCGAGTTTGGAATCGAAAAATAAAAATGAAACTAAAAATATTAAACTAAAGAAATTTAAAATTAGAACAAAATAATCGAACCAATATTTTAACTATTGAACATGACAAACCAAATTAGACTAGTTCAATTCAATTTTTTTTATTTTATTCAAGCAAAGCACAATGCTACCAAAATATCTTAATCATGATCATTTTATAAAAGCTTTAAAAAACTTGATTTGATATATATATATATATATATATATATATAGATATATATATATATATGATTTCATCATTAATTTAAGAATTTTATTTAATGACTATAATATATGATGTAATATTTATACATTTAATTGTATATATCATTAATTATGTAAATAAGATCTTAATTTTTTATTAAACTCTCTTAAATTATCTTCAGAATTCTCCTCGTAAGCTTTTTTTCTTCTTATATTATTTCTATAGCAAGATCAAAAGAATCTTTTAACAAAGAAAATTAATCAAATAGTTTATAAATTAATTCATTAAAAATAATTTATGGGATTAATATCTTTCTTATTTGACATTAATCTAAACTCTTTTATGATATATTTACACATATAACATTGAATTCAATAATTAAATAATTTTTTTTTTTAATTTAAAATTCTAAAATATAAAGTCATATTAATTTATTATTTATCTAATTAATAGTTCACTTATTAAAATATACAGTAAAAGAAATTTTTTTTGGGAAATGTAAAAAATAGGTTTTAGCATATTCGAATATTGTAGATGTAATGTAACGGCTATAAGGGCATTTAGGTCAAACGACGGGAGCGAGAAAGGCAAATTAATTTAAGAGTGCGACTGAGACAAACGAACGGATCTCTTTCTTTCCTTTCTTCTTGAAGCCGAAGGTCTTGAAGCCGAAGTGTTTAGGCGGAAGGTCAAGTAATCAAAGAAGCGACTCGGTCTTTCTCTCTCTGCTCAAATCACGCCGGAAACGATGGTGTGGCTGCGGCGAGGAATCGAAGGTGGGTGGGGCCTAGGGTTGGGGTTTTCTCTCAAACTCTCTCGGTCCTCGTCGATGGTCTCAAAGCCGAAGAGTTTAGGCGGAAGGCCAAGGAATCAAAGAAGCGATTCGCTCTTTCTCTCTGCGCTCAAATCACGCCAGAAACGATGGTGTGGCTGCGGTGAGAAATCGAAGGTGGGTGGGGCCTTTGGTTAGGGTTTTGTCCCAAACTCTTTCAGTGCTTGCCGAAGGTGTCGAAGCCGAAGGGTTTAGGCAGAAGACCAATTAATCAAAGAAGTGATTCACTCTTTCTCTCTGCGCTCAAATCACACTGGAAAGCATGGTGTGGCTGCGGTGAGAAATCAAGGTGGGCGGGGCCTAGTGTTAGGGTTTTCTCCCTAACTTTCTGTCCTCCTATTACTTAATTGTTTTTGTTGTACTTAAAGTCATATATAACATTACATGTTAATCATTTTGCATTAAGCTTCATGAAATGTACTTAAACCCAAACTCTCTCAGTCCTCACATAACTTAATTGTTTTGTTGTACAAAGTCATATAACAGTACATGCTAACATTTATGTATTAAGCTTGATAAAATGATGTTAAATTATTACTGGTGCTTTTAAGAATTTCATTTTTAGTAATAACTAGTTGATTTATTGAGTTACTAACTCTAATCTCATTTATAGATTTTTGGCCTATGAGAGTGCTATCTTTTTGCTCTATTCTTTGGTGAATGGAAATTCTGCTTATCTAGGATACATTTTAGTTCGAACTGATTTGAATAAGCTGATATGTATTTTCTTATGCATTTAGCTTGACTTTATTTTTATAAGTTGTTTCTCTATATTTAGAAGATCTTACTGTTTTCTCTTTCTCATGTAACGACCTCAATTCATGTTAGCACGACATAAAATAACAGACCGCGTACTATCCAAGAAAATAAAAATACTAAATAATTATACAAGAATTTTATACACATGCATTAATTCTTCTTGATTTCTTAATTCTTTGCATTTAAATGATTACTTTGTTTGTAAATTTTTTCTTATTTCTAGATGCTTCTCAGCATATCATGGTATGAGGAACACCTTCTCCATCACACTTCTCTGGGATCTTTGATGGTTGTAAGACTTATTAGAACATCAAATTTAATCTCTCATGGCTATGGGTAATTATTTAACACTTTTTTGGTCGATAGTTGTTTTATGCTTTTTTATTTTAGAATTCCTCAATTTATTTCATAATGTGTAATCCATCCTGTTCTACAATCGCATATGGTAATCATTTTTTTTCTTGGCATATCTTTGCCTGGACACCTCAAGTTGCTGAAGGTTGCAAATCACTTTTCAAGAAAAAAGATGTTTTTTTAATTATAATTGATATTATAGGAATATCTGGTTATTTCATGATTTTTCCTGATGCCATTGTGAACAAGACAAGCAATCTCTTATTCTTTGGAGCATATATTTATGCATGCTTGAATTGTTTAAGCACAACACAATTTTTAAATGATATATCTAAAGATGGGGTATTGAAAGCTCTATGCTTATCTACGTTCTCCTAATAATTTTTTTTGATGTATGAACACATATTTTTGCTGCATTTTACAGTATAAAGTTTTGCATGCTAGAAAGTGATAGAGCTGGCATGATTAGTGACTACTCTGGCATATCTTTGAGATTTTTGTAAGCTTGGTGAAGATGATAAAAGCATCATTTATTGAGGAGAAAAATATGAATGTTTTTAGTCTACTTCACATTTTAAGCTTTGCGAGATTAGTGACAATGAATTTAATGTTCTAATGAAGTCTTGCTCTTAGATGTCACGTGTCACAAGAGTGGAGATGGTTGCAATCGATCAATAAATAATTATAGAAAAGATTGTGTTTTTATCATCATTGGAGATTGGTGCTAGAAAGTTAACGAGGGGAAATCTACTTTCTCTTTGAGAGAGACATTAGAAAGCATTGTGGAATAAACCTATTTTCTACAAAAAAATCTATGCTTCAAAATGGTCTACTTCGTTCACATTGTATTGATTGTCTCAACCAAAAAATGTAGCCCACTTTGCCTATGGTTTAGCTTCCCTTTGCCAGCAGTTGCATCTTTTGGGGTTTATTGATGTTCCAATTATTGGTTTGGGTTCTCCTTTATCTGATGATGTGATGGACCTGTATGAGAAAAGCTGTGATACATTTGCTTTACAATATGGTGATTTTGTTGCTCATAAGAAGGTATGTTCCTGCAATGGATTTTGCTACCAGATTTTTATTAAGCAAGACACATTCATAGCTTATAATGTTATGGATTTTCATACTTTTTACTTGTTTGGATTAGATGTAAAAAATCTTTTAGTAAATGGTGTTTAGCATATTTGCTTATCTAAAAATATTTCTTCATTCTTTGAAAAATTGATGTTGTTCTCTTGCTCTACTCTTTTTATTAGTTTCAGCCAGATGTGTATGGTTATTTTTTTGTTGATTAGGTTTGTGTCCTCATAGCTATGTTCAGATGTTATTTATCTTTTTTATCATGTATTTCCTTATGTTATGTAATTGTAGATATTATGTGATAGAAGAAGTCAATGGAAGGTAGCAACCTAGACTCAAGAATTTTTAAGGAATGTTTAGAGATACTACAACAATACTTATACCGATTCATGCAAACAAGATGCCATAAATACGTAAGTTTCTTGCAACTTTAGCTGACATTTTTTAATGGGTTGGGTTTTTTGTAAGAACAATCACTCTAATGCTTTTTTTTTCATCCAATTGAAGCTCTTTTAAAATAATTTGAAGCTATGAGCTTGAATGTTAATGCGATTGGAGCTAACCAACCATATAAAAAAATCATTTTTGCTCTCATCACTCAGTTGTAATGCTAAAGTTTCTTTTATTTTTTCCACATAAACATACTTATGTAGTTTTTATTGTCCAATTGTTTAATTTATATGTCCTACAAAGAAAACACAAAACAAATTTAACCATTGGTTAACCTTCTTAATTATTTTTTCTTCTCTCTCAATTCTCTAACAGATCCAATATCCAGCTAGCTACCTAACCAACATCTTGGCATCAAAGCTAAACGCCATTGCAACTTTGAGTATTTTTTATTGTAGCTCTTCTCACACTAATGCATATTTATTATCTTTTTACTATGCTGAAACAAAGAAAAAGTATTTATTTCTTTGCCCATCGATGTATCTTATTTTATGGCCACCAACAATTATAATATATAATACAAGCACATGAAAGAGGAAAGATGATCGTATTGAGGGTTTGAGTAACAAAGAGATGGATATCAAACTAATAGGTATAATTTAATTAGTATATTTTAATTTTTTTTAGATACATTTGAATGCATGGATTTGCGTCTATTTATGCAGGTAGATGTCACCTAGCATCAGTATTTTGGCCCAGTTTGTTTGTTTCATGTTATAAGCATTAAGATTGACTAATTTATTCCTTTGCTTTACATGTCTAGGAATAATAGTTAGAATATACACTTATTAAGATGATGAGCCATTGCTTTGATAGGAGTTATTGTTTCATAGGCTTTATCTAATTTTTTTAGTTGATCTTGTTTTGCCATTTGGACATTAGAATCTTATTAATGCATCTTGAATGATATTCATCTTTTGGAGCCCTTTGCAATCATTTATACTTTATGATTTATATTCACAGTGGTTGTTAGAAAATTATTTCTCTAAACCTTTCTAATCATCCTTTCTGAGAATTGTTGGGGTGCATATCTCTTGATGCTCGTTCCTGTCAAATTTTGAGCCTTGTGATAATGCATTTCAAATCACTATATAGCTTCAACCTTTAATCTGTTCCACTCATGCTAATTAGAAACATCAGCCATTGTGCCTTTGCCTATTGATTCATTAACCTATTCCACTCCTAAATATTTAGGACATTCTAGACATATTTGTTTACTTTGCATTGTTTGATTATTCTTGTGAAATAGCAGTATGACCATTATTAAGCTTTCCCATTTGGCTATTTAGTATGAAGAAAGCCTTGTGACATTTGTGTAGTGAGCAGGTTGGTTACTTGTACAATAGCACTAATTTTTTTCCCTTTTATTAAATTGTTGTACGTATCTTCATATTTTATCCATCACATCATTAAATAGATGCTTATTCCATTAACGAGATCCCAATAAACTATTTTCTTTTATTTTCCTAAGTTCATTAGCTCAATGTTTTCTTTTTTACATATTTCTTTGGACGTGATTGCTCATATGCATATGGGAACTCTTCCCTTTTGCTCTAGTATTTGTTTCTCATATTATCTATTCATTAATTATGAAATAATATTGAATAATGACATTATCATTTCTGCTTCACATTTAAGTCTACACTTTCACATGAGTTTTCTGTCATTTTAGTTTTTATTCTAACTATTCGTGTTCCTTTTTCATATATTTTACAAATTATCGACTCTTCTACTCCATTTATTATTCATAGTTAGTAACAAAAAATGATTGTTGTTCTCCACATTTATTGTTTGATACAAACCATTTATTTTTTCTTGTGGGCAATTCTTGTTAAGTGATTATTTGGGGCTTTTCTATTGTTGTTTGGAAGTATTGCATACAACTCCCTTAGCCTTGGATAAATGCATTGCACATAGAAAGAATCCTCTTTCTCTACCTCATTGAAACCTCTCTTTCTCTTCTTTAGAAGCCTATCTTTAGGTGCCTCTATCTCTTTTTGAGACCTCCTTCTCTTAGGAACCTTTGATTCTCTTAAATCTATTCCTCTCTCTCTCTCTCTCTCTAATTTAGAGATTTTTAAAAGGTTATACTCTTCAGGCAACAACATGTGTTGGTAACCTTTTGGCTTGGCAACTTAGTTGTCAACTAAAATTGAGTGCTTAAGGAAAGTAATAGCTTTATTTATCAAATTCTACATTAACTTCTAATTGCATATATAATTCTAAAACAAATTCATTTGATCTTATTGTCCATATCTGCATTGGTTTACACTTATGAAATAAGGAATTTTAGAAGGACCAATAAATTGAATGGTATGTCGTCTATGATAGAGGATATTATTGAAAAATACATATGTTAATTTGCATTCAATTCTTTCTGCCTTTTTTATTAGGCCTAATAAAGCCACTATCCTATGATATATATATTATCCAATATAAACTTATAATTTAAATTAGTGATTATTCTAGGATTCATTCATGACAGATTTCTGTTTGCCTTATTTGAAAGACAACCATATAAAAAAATCATTTTTGCTCTCATCACTCAGTTGTAATGCTAAAGTTTCTTTTATTTTTTCCATATAAACATACTTATATAGTTTTTATTGTCCAACTTTTTAATTTATGTCCTACAAAGAAAACACAAAACAAATTTAACCATTGGTCAACCTTCATGATTAGAAAGGGGTGAACTCCCAAAATGTATTCAATATTTGTAGGTTATTTCATTAACGACATTTTGATAACTGATGCAAGCAAAAAATTGGAGAAGAGCCCAAATTTTTGCTTACAAATAAAAAAGACTCTTACATGTATTTGACATAAAACAAAGATAAGAAAATACTAGAAATTTAACAAAACTTCACCTTTATAATAAAAGACAAGACACTTACAAACTTTGACACAACACCCAAACACCTAAAGTTGCATTTGCTTTTAGAAGAAAGATATATATGGAGTGGTACTTGTGGAGAGAAGGAGATAAGAAGCCCGAGACGAAAGAGGAGAAGCTCGCAAGCTTTCCTAGAGGCGAAGGAGAAGAGTTGGACAAAGCTCGCAAGCTTTTCCAAGACAAGAAACCCGCAGGTTTTGGTATTAGAGCTTTAGGTTGTTAATCTTCCTTTCTATTTAAAAAATGAAGTAAAAAAAAAAGAGAGAAAGCAAAACAGTCAACAAGCCAAAGTTCACTTCAAAAGGATGATCTACCATGAGAAATAATGCATTTGGAACATCAAGGAAGCATTGTCATTCAACCTAAGTTTGCGAAGTAGTCATCCTTATTTTCCAACGTGTACCAAGGCATTCTCATCAGGAGATGAGATCTCTCAACCAGAGGAGAATTGATGTAGGCAAGATTTCAGATGGCTGTTGGTTTCCTAGATGGCATTTGGTTTCCTGGTTCCCTTGGCCTTGGCTGTTCGGTTCTTATTGCTGTCCCCTGGATTTTTCGATTTTTCCTGGCTGTGGTGGTTCAGTTTTTGGGCTTCATCCGTGCCTTGAATGCTGCCTTTTTTTTCCTTTTTGTTGGTTGGCTGTTTGGGACGGTTGAGGTTGTCTTTTGGTCTCTCTTTTGTGGCTATAAAAGGGGAGTTTTGGTGGCTGTTGAGAAGAATTTTTGGTGAGTGATAAACCCTAAGACCTGAGGGTTTCCTCTTTGATAGCTTGTGAGCTATATACCCCCTTATCTTCTCCTCTTTATAACTTTGTCTCGGGCTTCTTATCTATTTCTTCTCTCTGCAAGTTTCCACCCCATTTGTATCTTTCTTCTAAAGCATTTGAAGGCGTTGGTTGGCTGGTTGTTAGCATTTGCCGGAGGACTTTGTGGTGGACGTTGGCCCAAAGTTGCTGTGGTGGACCACTGGTTTGCATGTCTTTGAGCACTAATCATTTTACCTACTATTTCAATGCATGTGAGGTGACCACTAGCTGTTTGTTTTGAAGGTAGTTTTCTTTATTTTAAGTTTTCTTATTGTATAACTTTCATTTGTTTGGTGTTGGCTTGTTAAGTATTGAATTGAGTCAGGTTCTACTTTCCTTAGTGTTTTCCTTTGGTTTTTTAATCTACTTAGCTTGCATCAACGTATTAGTAAAACCGAAGTTAGAGAGGCTTTAAAGAAAATGAAGTGTGGAAAAGCTGTTGGACCTAATGATATCCCAATAGAGGTGTGAAAATGCTTAGGAGAAGAAGGAATTTCTTGGCTTATTAAACTTTTTAATATTATTTTGAAGACTAAAAAGATGTTATCACGACCCAGCCCGGATACTCGAATTAACGAGGCGGGAACTAAAGTCGGACGGTAGGATCTAATCAGTTTATAAGCATAACATAAACACATTAAATTCTCCTTTATCATATGAAGAGCCACTAACTAAATTCTTTAAATACTTTAATTTTATTTCAGATCAAAATTTACCTGTTATCAGATGCACGTTGTCTTCTATAGACGAACTCTTCTCTTTCTGCCATTTTCTAACTCTGAGACTTACCTGAAACATTTAAATTCGTTGTTTGAGTTTACGTAGTAAACGTAGTAAACTCAGTGGGTAACTGTTAAACAATTCTCATACATAAAGGACATTACATATTAACATTAATATCATTTCATTTCTTCATTTCATTTGGCATAAAAATATAATTCCTTTCTTTAATTCGTTCATTTCTTTATACAGACTTTATCATTATTCCTTATAGCATTTATCTTTAACAATTATTCCTTTTCCCATTTCTTTTATACAGACTTTATCATTATTCCTTATAGCATTTATCTTTAACAATTATTCCTTTTCCCATTTCTTTTATACAGGAGCACCGTCAAAATGTACCAGAGGTACATCTATTTCCATTTCCTTTTCCTTATACCATAATCTTTTCCCTTTTATTTTTTTATCGTGCACGGGTACGTTGCTTCCCCAGCCAGTACCATACGGGGGTGAACTCCTGTAATTTGCATGCATATCCTTTTCCCTTTTATCTTTCATCAGTTATAATTTTATTTAATATAGAAATCTCATTTGTATGTTTCATTTAAGAAAATATGAATTTAATGTTATCATATCATTCTTTTCCCTTTTTGGGTATGTGAATTCCTTTAATGCCAACATTCATCATTTACTTATATTTGAGTCATCTCTTACTTTAACATTTAACATTAACAGCATGAAAGGTAAATACAGTAAATAAAAGTTCAATAAAAAGATCTGTATATAATGATTTGATTTACCCACTTTAATCCTTTCAAATCCTCAATTCTTGGAGCAACTTCAACTTCAAATTTCTTTGTTGAAATTTCTACAACTTTCCTAGAATTATCAACTTTCATCAAAATTTGCTTATAATACTCAAATTGAACTAAAATTGCATAGTGAAAAAGTCACTTATAAGAGAAAATGGGGATTTCTCAAAATCTCTAAATTCTTCTCTTCTCCAAATTTCTTCCCTCTCGCTTACAATCCTTCCTTTTTCCCTTTAGAAATTATCCTTTGCTTTTAGATGAATTAGAATGAAATAATTTATAAAAATTTTTGGAAAGAAAAATCAACAAACCTTCTTCCCTCTTCTTCTCGATCGTTTCTCTCGTTCTTTGCAATTTCTCCTAATTTAGCACTCCTTTAATGGTAGAATTGAAACAGAGTCTTCAATTCTTATCTCCCAACATGTTGGATCGCTAAAAATGGCAACAAAAATCCTCAAAAATCTCCTTCGTAGGCTTCAGACGTCCGCCCCCCTTCGTCTGTTCGCGGAATGTACAGTAACGACCCCGCGTGGGGTTGCGGCGTCTAAAAATAGGGCTGGCCGGTTTGGTTGAACCGGCCCAGTCGAACTGGTTATCACAATCTCCCTCCCTTATAAAAATTTTGTCCTCAAAATTAAATCAAGTAAAGAAAACATACCTTAATTGAAAAGATGAGGGTATTGACTTTTTATTTCAGCTTCCTTTTCCCAGGTGGCATATCTTTCTGATCCATGTTTCCATAAAATTTTCACAAAAGGTATTGCTCTATTCCTCAACTGTTGCACATCATATTCTAATATCGTTTCAGGTTCCTCAACATATTTTAAATCAGGTTGTAAGTCAATTGATTTGAACTGAATTCTTTTAGATTCATCTGAAACATACTTCCTAAGTACTGATATATGAAATACATTATGAATTCCTTGCATATGCCCTGGTAGATCCAATCTGTAAGCCATATTTCCAATCCTCCCTGTGATTTCAAAAGAACCTATAAATCTTGGACTTAATTTTCCTGTCTTTCCAAACCTTTGCACACCTTTCATTAGGCTAACTTTTAAGAAAATAAATTCTCCCACTTCAAACTCAACTGGCCTATGCTTTGCATCATAATACTTCTGTTGCCTGTCTTGAACTGCCTTTAGTCTGTCTCTGATCAATCTGATTTTGTTGGTAGCCTCATTTACCAGTTCAGTTCCAATGATTTTTCTTTCACCAGTTTCAACCCAACATAAAGGTGTTCTGCATTTTCTTCCATAAAAAGCCTCATATGGTGCCATTCCAATACTAGATTGGAAACTGTTAGTATATGCAAATTCTATCAACGGTATGTGAATCTCCCAATTTCCTCCAAAATCTAATACACATAATCGCAGTAAATCCTCCAAAGTCTGAATTGTCCTCTCTGATTGCCCATCTGTCTGAGGATGAAATGTTGTGCTGAAAGTCAGTCGTGTGCCCATAGCTTCTTGAATTTTCCTCCATAATTTTGAAGTAAAACGAGCATCTCTGTCTGAAACTATAGATTTTGGAATTCCATGCAATCTCACAATTTCATCAACATATAATTTTGCAAACTTCTCCATTGAATCTGTCTGCCTGATTGATAAGAAATTAGCTGACTTCGTTAATCTGTTAATAACAACCCATATCGCATCTCGACTCTGTCTCGACCTGGGTAATCCAATCACAAAATTCATTGCAATGTCTTCCCATTTTCACTCAGGTATTGATAAAGGTTGTAGTTGACCACTTGGCTTTTGATGTTCTACTTTAATCATTTGACAGGAAATATATTTTGCTACAAATTCTGCAACACTCCTCTTTAGTCCTGGCCACCAAAACAATCCTCTCAGCTCCTGATACATTTTTGTACTGCCTGGGTGAATTTCATATGTTGAAAGGTGAGCTTCCTGCAATATTTCTTCCCTTAACTTTCCCACATCTAGAACACAGCTCTGCCCTTATACTTTAATAAGCCTTCTCTATCAATTTCAAAGCTCCCTAACTATCCTGCTTGAACTTTCTTTATGATGTCTTGAAATCTTTCATCTTGATATAATGAATTTAGTACTCTATCCTTCAAAGTAGATTGGATCATCAACTGATTCAACATCATATCTTTTGTATCCTTCTGATTAACCACTGAAAGTTATAATCTTTTCATATCTTTGATTTATTGTTCCTGCTCGGTAATTAATCAACTTGCATTCCCAAGAGCTTTTCTGCTTAGTGCATCTGCAATCACATTTGCCTTCCCAGGATGATACTGTATGTCTAGGTCATAATCTTTAATGAGCTCTAGCCACCTTTTTTGTCTCAAATTCAATTCTTTCTGATTGAAAATTTACTTGAGGCTCTTATGATCTGTGTACACCTCGCATTTAACCCTATATAAGTAATGTCTCCAGATTTTAAGTGCAAAAACTACAACTGCCAATTCTAAATCATGAGTGGAGTAGTTCCTTTCATGAATTTTCAGTTGCCTTGAAGCATAGGTCACCACTCTACCATGTTGCATCAATACACATCCAAGTCCCCTTAAGGAAGCATCACAAAAAATTTGGAATCTTTCTGAACCTTATGGAATTGTCAAAATCGGGGCAGTCATTAAACAATTCTTTAATTTATGGAAAGCTTCTTCACATTGAACATTCCAATCAAATTTTACTGCTTTTTGAGTTAATCTGGATAATGGCATTGCAATTTGAGAAAACCCCTCTACGAATCTCCTGTAATAACCAGCAAGGCCCAGAAAACTCCTCACCTCTGAAACTGTCGTTGGCCTTGGCCAATCTGAAATGGCTTGAATTTTATTCTGATCAACTGAAATTCCTTCTCCACTAATCACATGTCCAAGAAAATTTACACTGTTCAACCAAAATTTACACTTTGAAAATTTTACATACAACTTATTCTTCTTTAATGTCTGCAACACTGCCTGTAAATGACTTGAATGACTCTCTTTATCTCTTGAATAAATCAAGATATCATCAATGAACACTATGACAAAAATATCCAAGAATGGCTTAAAAATTCTGTTCATTAAATCCATGAATACAGCTGGTACATTTGTTACTCCAAATGGCGTTACCACAAACTCATAGTGGCCAAATCTAGTTCTGAAAGCTGTTTTTGCTATATCTTCCTCCTTAATCCGTAGCTGATGGTATCCAGATCTCAAATCAATTTTAGAGAAAACTGTAGCCCCCTCCAATTGATCAAAAAGATCATCAATTCTGGGCAATGAATATTTATTCTTAACAGTAAGCTTATTCAATTCTCTGTAATCTATGCACATTCTGAAGCTCCCATCTTTCTTTACAAACAGTACTGGAGCTCCCCATGGTGAGGAACTTAGTCTGATAAACTCTTATCTAATAATTCATGTAATTGACTTTTCAGCTCTTGCAACTCTTTAACTGCCATCCTGTAAGGTGCTCTTGCCACTGGTTCTGAACCCGGTATCAACTGAATAGTGAAATCTATTTCCCTTTCTGGTGGTAATCCTGGCAAATCATCCAAAAATACCTCTGGATATTTGTTGATTACAGGTATATCTTTTAATTCTTTAACTTCCTTATTTGTATCATTTACTTGAGCAAGAAAACACTAATACTCCTTGGATACAAATTTACATGCTTTCATATAAGTGATTATCATTGATGAAACTTGTCTCTCTCCATAGAATTTCAACTCTTTTTCTCCAGGAAAATTAAACTTTACAATTTTTTTGTTGCAGTCAATAATCACAAAGTGTCTTGATAACCAATCCATTCCCAATATCATATCAAATTCTTGCAATGGTAAAACATTCATTGTTGCTTCAAACTCTCTTTCATTTATTTTGAAAGTCACTTGGCATACACCATTTACATTCAGAATAGATCCATTTGGCATTAAAACTTTCAAAATTACATTTGTCTCATAAACATTCATCCCAACTGCTTTAACAAATTCCTCTGAAATAAAAGAGTGTGAAGCTCCTGTATCAAACAGAATTCGTAGAGACTTTCCTTGCATCATGATCACACTTATAAAAGTTACATTAAAAAAACATAAACATACATCATTCCTTTAACAATACTTTTATTATACACATTTATTCATTTTTCATTTCTATCACCTGTAATCACTTCAGGTGAATCTTTAACATCCTTCTGAGTCCGTGCATATACTCTAGGCAGAGTATTTTGTCGGCTTTGACTTGATCCTAGAGTAGAAGCAGCTGATTCTACTGTTCTTGGTCTTGCAACATTCTTTTGAGATTCATTATTCATCCTTGACTCTCCTGCTGGTCTTTGCCCTAAAGTAGGAAAATTCTTGGCTATATGACCTGGTTGATGACACCAGAAACAAGTATTTGTACCTGATAAACATTCTCCTTTATGTTGTCTTCCACACTTGCTGCAACTGTTTACACTTGAGCTATCACTGCTACTAGACTTTGATTTCTTCCAATTAAACTTCCCAGTCCCAGTTTGTGAAAGAGGTTTGCTATGAAAATCCTGTGAAGTTCCCATAACCTCACCACCCTTCCTCTTCTGAAAATCACGTCTCTTTTGAGTGTTTTGCAGGTCTATTTCTATCCTTCTAGCCCTTTCCACCAACACTGTATAATCTTCAATTCCAAATGGAACAAGTGGCTGTCTAATTGCATCCTTCAATCCTGATAAAAATCGATTACACTGTTCTTCTGCAGTATGGATCAAGTGAGGAGCATATCTAGATAATGTTGTAAATTTAGCTTCATATTGCATAACTGATTTATCTCCCTACACCAGTCTCACAAATTTATCTTGCATTTGTCTCCTTACAGAAGGAGGCACGAACCAATCTTTAAACAGTTTTGTAAAATCATCCCACTTGATTTGCAGGTCTTGAATCCCTCCAGTTTTGCTTTTATGCTGACCTCTCCACCACCTTTCTGCTTCTCCATCAAGAGCAAAGACTGCTAAGGAGACTTTCCTCTCCTCTGGATAGAACATTCCTTCTAAAATCTTTTCAATTCTTAGCAACCAATTTTCAGCTTCAATCGGCCCCTCATTTCCCTTGAATAATGGTGGTCTCATATCTTGAAATAATTTGAGATACTTATCCATAGGCATTCCACTACCACTGCTACTTCCTGATGGTTGATTCCTTGAGTCTTGAATCATTTGAGCCATAGCTGTCATCATTTGTGTCAGTGCCTCAGGATTAACATTAACATTAGGCACCGGCCTTTCCACTTCTCTCTCTTTTTCAGAATCATTTTGATTCCTGTTATCAGTAAGATATTCATTCTACATTAAATCTTTAAATCATTGAGAATGATCCTTACGATTCATATTATAACTTGTCTCTGATACCACTTTTGTTACGACCCGGCCCGGATACTCGAATTAACGAGGCGGGAACTAAAGTCGGACGGTAGGATCTAATCAGTTCATAAGCATAACATAAACACATTAAATTCTCCTTTATCATATGAAGGGCCACTAACTAAATTCTTCAAATACTTTAATTTTATTTCAGATCAAAATTTATCTGTTATCAGATGCATGTCGTCTTCTATAGACGAACTCTTATCTGTTTGCCATTTTCTAACTCTGAGACTTACCTGAAACATTTAAATTCGTTGTTTGAGTTTACGTAGTAAACTCAGTGGGTAACTGTTAAACAATTCTCATGCATAAAGGACATTACATATTAACATTAATATCATTTCATTTGGTATAAAAATATAATTCCTTTCTTTAATTCGTTCATTTCTTTATACAGACTTTATCATTATTCCTTATAGTATTTATCTTTAACAATTATTCCTTTCCCATTTCTTTTATACAGACTTTATCATTATTCCTTATAGCATTTATCTTTAACAATTATTCATTTTCCCATTTCTTTTATACAGACTTTATCATTATTCCTTATAGCATTTATCTTTAACAATTATTCTTTTCCCCATTTCTTTTATACAGGAGCACCGTCAAAATGTACCAGAGGTACATCCATTTTCATTTCCTTTTTCTTATGTCATAACCTTTTCCCTTTTATTTTTTTATCGTGCACGGGTACGTTGCTTCCCCAGCTAGTACCATACGGGAGTGAACTCCTGTAATTTGCATGCATATTCTTTTCCCTTTTATCTTTCATCAGTTATAATTTTATTTAATATATAAATCTCATTTGTATGTTTCATTTAAGAAAATATGAATTTAATGTTATCATATCATTCTTTTTCCTTTTTGAGTATGTGAATTCTTTTAATGCCAACATTCATCATTTACTTATATTTGAGTCATCTCTTACTTTAACATTTAACATTAACAGCATGAAAGGTAAATGCAGTAAATAAAAGTTCAATAAAAAGATCTGTATATAATGATTTGATTTACCCACTTTAATCCTTTCAAATCCTCAATCCTTGGAGCAACTTCAACTTCGAATTTCCTTGTTGAAATTTCTACAACTTTCCTAGAATTATCAACTTTCATCAAAATTTTCTTATAATACTCAAATTGAACTAAAATTGCATAGTGGAAAAGTCACTTACAAGAGAAAATGGAGATTTCTCAAAATCCCTAAATTCTTCTCTTCTCCAAATTTCTTCCTTCTCGCTTACAATCCTTCCTTTTTCCCTTTAGAAATTATCATTTGCTTTTAGATGAATTAGAATGAAACAATTTATAAAAATTTTTGGAAAGAAAAATCAACAAACCTTCTTCTCTCTTCTTCTCGATCGTTTCTCTCGTTCTTTGCAATTTCTCCCAATTTAGCACTCCTTTAATGGTAGAATTGAAAAGGAGTCTTCAATTCTTATCTCCCAACGCGTTGGATCGCTAAAAATGGCAACAGAAATCCTCAAAAATCTCCTTCGTAGGCTTCGGACGTCCGCCCCCTTCGTCTGTTCGCAGAATGTACAGTAACGACCCCGCGTGGGGTCTCGGCGTCTAAAAATAGGGCTGGCCGGTTCGATTCCGAACCGGCCCAGCCGAACCGGTTATTATAGATGTCAGATGTGTGGAGAATGAGTGTGTTGATTCCCATTTTTAAGAATAAAGGTGATGAACAAGATTGTGCGAATTATAGGGGAATTAAGTTAATGTGTCTTACTTTAAAACTATGGGAGAGAGTTATGGAGCATAGGTTGCGGTGTGATACTAACGTTTCTCAAAATCAATTTGGATTCATGCCGGGTAGGTCTACTATGGAAGCTATACATTTATTAAGTGGTTTGATGGAGAAGTATAGAGAGAATAAGGAGGATCTACATATGATATTTATTGATTTAGAGAAAGCATATGATAAAGTTCTAAGAGAAGTGCTATGGAGAGTTCTAGAAAAGAAAGGGTTTAATAATGCTTATATTCAATTCATTAAGGATATGTATGTAGTAGCTGTTACTTGTGTCCAGACACAAGGTGGTTTGACCAAGTATTTCCTATTTTAGTTGGATGACATCAAGGATCAGCCTTAAGCCCATATCTTTTTGCTTTAGTCATGGATGTTCTGACAAGACATTTGCAAGAGGTTGTATCCTGGTGTATGCTTTTTGCTTATGATATTCTTCTTGTTAATAAGACTAAAGAGGGAGTTGAAGGTAAACTTGAATTATGGTGGTCAGCTTTAGAGTCTAAAGGCTTTCGTTTGAGTAGATTTAAAACTAAATATATGAAATGTAATTTTAGTAATAATAATTCTAGTGGGGGGATTGTGACTTTGGGTGATCAAAACATTAATAAGAGTACACGTTTTACATATCTTGGGTCTATTGTTCAGAGTGATGGTGAAATAGATGGGGATATTATTAGTAGAATTCAAGTTGGATGGTTGAAGTGGAGGAATGCATCGGGCTTGTTGTGTGATAGAAATGTCCCCCTCAAACTTAAGGGAAAATTCTATATGATGGTGGTTAGACCTGCAATGCTTTATGGTGCAGAATGTTGGCCATTAGAAAAGAAGCATAATATTAAGTTAGTGTTGCAGAGATGAGGATGCTCAGGTGGATGAGTGGCTGTACTCTTAGAGACAGGATACGAAATGAGCATATACGTGAAAAGGTTGGAGTAGCTCCGGTGGAAGATAAGATTAGAGAGAGTCGCCTTAGATGGTTTGGTCCCATAAAACAGCTGCGTTCCAATGACCCGGTTAGGAAAGTAGATGTATTAGATTTGACTTATGTTAAGAAGGGCAGAGGTAGACCTAAAAAGACTTGTTTACAAAATATTAGAGATGACCTTTCTTTATTAGATTTAAATGAGAATTTAACTTTTAACAGGGCACAATGGAGAAAAAGGATTCATGTAGCCGACCCCACATAGTGGGATAAAGGCTTGATGTTGTTGTTGTTGTTGTTGTTGACCAAATACGAGCACCTGGAATGCAGATGTGGTTGAATTCTTTTTTGGCAAGGCCTGAAAATAGAGTTAGTGCTATTTATTCTTTGTGGGATTTGTGTATAAATTTTGTTCATCCTTTGTTTCAGCCATTTTCTTAGGGTTTGTAAAGAAAGACATTGATAAGAACATGAGGGAGGGATGCAATTTAACGTGTTGGTTTGATTGCTTGATTCATATGATGGTCCAAGAACGGGCATACGATTATTCCAAATATTCTGTCAAAGCAGTTCTTTATAATGCCTTTTCCTAGTATGCAAAGTCTGCCATTTTGATTACATATATTCCTTTATTTATGAACTTAAATTTTTATTGTGTATATTTTATTTCAGGTATGCGGGTAAGATTGCCAACGCTAAGTGGGAGGTTAAAGAGCTTGGACTAGAGCATAACGGGTACGTCTAATGATTTTTAAGAGATGTTTTTGTTGATCTATTTTCTATTTTGGTATTCCTTTTGTCAGTATGAGAGTTTATTGATGTATTTTCTCTTCTTTTAAAAGAATTTTATTTAACGCTGATTTTATTGTTGGGATCCTATTTAATTTTTTCTGTCAAGTCATTTCTATTTTGTATAATAGCAAAATTATCACACTTTCCAATGGAGATTGGATTAGTATATCTTGATAAACATTTCTACGTTTAAAAGTTCAATTAAATACGAGCACAGTCACATCATTGCATGATAAAGGCTGGATTTGTGACTACAAACCTTGCATCAAAAACAATGCCATTATTTGTTTCTATGATTCATTTCGAGCAACATGATTGATGGTTCCCCAAAATATCACTGCTAATTATTAAGGGAGGCTTTAGCTAGTGACATGTGGACACCTTCACTAGGCTTGGGTGGCCCAACCTCTTTGCTTTTTATCTTTGGCTAAGACATTCTTTTTATCTTAGTCAAGAAAACATCACCCCCCACTACCCCCTCCTCTACCCACGGTATTGAATCCATCTTGTAGCTAGAGGCAGTTCGGTTGGAAGTAGATTTGTCAGAGCTCTATACCAATGCTGTTACATGAGAAATCTCGTATCACTCCAAGATCCCTCTTGATATCTTCTCCTGGATTTAATTTCTCTCTCCATGCATAACAATAGGCTCACAAGCATTCAACATAGAACAATGAGGCATGGATTATCTGAAGTAGTCCTTGTCATGGAGTGGTGATGATTTTAGCAAGAGACTCACAATGGAGTATCAAATGAGTACTTAAATTCAAAAGAATCCTTTAACTCTTTAAGGGGTCATTTGTTGTTATTCGCCTTCAATAATTCTTTAGGCGATAGCCTGATAATAAGTGCAATTTTTGAGCTAGCTTGTTAAGTGTTGCAGAGATGAGGATGCTTAGGTGGATGAGTGGCTTTACACTTAGAGACAGAATGTGAAACGAGTATATGTGAAAAGGTTGGAGTAGCTCCAATGGCATATAAGATTTGAGAGAGAGGCGCCTTTAATGATTTGGTCACAAACTGTTGGCCTTCAGATGACCCGGTTAGCAGAGTATATATATTAGATCTGGTCTATGTTAAAAAAGGTAGAGGTAGACCTAAAAAAGACTTGGTTAATTATTAGAAATTATCGTTGTTTATTATATTTTATATTTAAATGAGAATTTAACTCTTAATGTGACACAACTGAGAAAAAAAGATTCATGTAGCCCACCTCACGTAGTGGGATAAAGGTTTGATGTTAAGAAGTTGTAGCTTTTTTTTTATATGAATGCCATTTTTTTCAAAATACTCATGTTAAGGCATTTTATTTGGAGGCTTAAGAGTACATCTTTTCTTATGTAACTTTTACTCTCTTTTCTTCATTCTCTTTATATTGTATGATTGATTTCGTTGCAAACCAATATTTTTGTTGATCTTATATACTGCCTCCTTTGTCGTGCATTTACTTCTTTTTTCTTGTCAACTATCATTTAACATACGATAGTTCTTCACATTGGAATAGCACTAATATCTGGCATGTTATAGATTCCAACCTCCAAGTCTAAAAGTACATGAGCCTATATGATGTTTGTTTTCAGGTATGTTGATTTATTATTGGGGGAGTTTAAACATTACAAAACAAGGCTGCTACTTGGTGGAATTGCTAAGGAGGTAAACTAGCTCTTCAATGCCAACTTCTCAAGAACAAAGCTTAGGGAAAGTTTTGCATCAATTGGATAGGCCAGTTTTCTTTTTACAAGTTTCTTATATTTGTTGTAGTAAATGTTGCTGAAGTTCCTATTACAAACTCCTTTGTAAAGTGCACCCACGGCAGACCACTGTGGACTGCCTTGTCTTACAGGCAAGGACCATATGGTGTAACTTATGGGAATACACCAAATGCAACAAAATTGCTCTTGTTGGGACTAACATAGTTTCATTTGAAGCACTTATCTAGAGTTTCTCTTGTGATTTAACAGTACCATTATAAATTTTCATGGTGCTTGGACGATCAAGCAATTTTTTGAAGGAAATGAAATTGTATACGCCACAAATTTTAGTGATATTATGAAGGATGGATGGTGTTGCTTTTAACTTTTGAAATCTATGAGTATAAAATATAGTTGTATGAAAATTTGGATTCTCGTACTGAGAGGAAAAAGTGTGTATCCCTGACGTTGGTATGTTGTATATATGCATGTAGTTATGTATTTTTCATATTGTGGTTTACTTATCAAACTACTTGGAAAATATCACTGTTTTTGTTTCCAAATAATAGTGTAAAATCATGAAATTATGTTTCTGTAGAAACGATTTATCATTTGTATATTCTTAGTTGTACGTACCATTAATTAATAGTTGAAAAAGTACATACTGCATTTGAATATAAAAAATGTGCCAAATAAAATCCCACCAAACAATTCTTAGTATGAGATTTCACAACATGATGCACCAGGTTCAAGATCTCCTCCTAGAGTATGGACTCGAGAATGTCGCTGAAGTACTCACTGAAGGTCTGTCGCGAGTAAGGCGATGTAACGATGAAGGACGAGTGCTGATGTCTTTGGATCTTCAGGTCTGTCTTCATGCGGTGTTTATACATGGCTACATCATGCTAAAGAGCATATGTTTTAGTCCTATTTTGAAAATTTTCACAAGGATAACAGTGTTTATTTCATTCAGGTTCAACACTTTGTTTCAATGAATGTCAAGCCAAAGTTGCAGGTTGTTGAAACATTTATCAAGGTATTTGTAACATATAATTGTTTGAATTGAATATTGCACTTTAGTTTTTAATGTACAATGGTGCCTTAAGGCTCACTTTAGTTTCCCTATAGGAATCATTTGAATATGAGCATGATGGTGGGATAACTGGATGGGAATCCTCTTCTGTTTATTCTCAAACTTCTCTCTTTAAATGTTTCTTTGAAGCTCTATTAGATAAATGTTGGCTTCAAAAATTCACGCCCCGGCCTCCCCTCTTCTTTCGGGGGAGTTTTAATGGATTATGTTCCGGGGTAATTTTTCAGAAGGCAGATTGGGTTTGTAGATAAGACACTACCCAGAGATTTCACCCTCATTTTGCGAGGACTTTATGATCTGAGTTTTGGTTTCTTATTGGCGCAAGCCCCTATAGTTAATTACCCCTCCCAATCACGAGAGAGAAGTTTCGATTAAGGCTAGTCGTCAAACAAATACGTAGAGAAACGTGGTATCAGATGTATAGTAGTAGCATGGGTTTTGTTATTTGAAAATTTGATATTTAAAATTTGAAAATTTCACCATCTTGCACTTAAAGCGGATGGTGGGGGAAGTGATGATGAGCCCGATCAAGATCTCATGGTTTCGTTGTCCCGGACCATCGTGGCCCCTAGTCTACTTAGTCAAAGGAGGTAGTCGACCCAACCCGACATAAGAATCCTTATCGGTAACCATGGGTTGCATCGTCCAAGGGTACCTTGTAGACCTGGGGGGAGTATTGTTTAAGGGAACAAATTTGAATCCACCTTAGGTAACAGAGAGTTTTGTGCCCTATTGATTGTATCATATTGATTCATATCTCAAGGATTTAGTGTCATTGGGGAGCATACGGGCTCTGGCCATGGTCGTAATTTAGTGATGTCATTTGGCGGCAAACCACCCAGTTTAAAGGGCCCTGATCATAACCGTTTACCTGCGATGTCATTTGGCTATAAAATTGCCGGTTATAGGACACGTCATGTCCTTGCTGGCAAGAGATTGTTTGAGAATAAATCCTAGTGATATTCTCGACCACACATTAGCTCTTTGTGAGCTAAAGTGATATTTAAATTTGTCCACCTTGGCAAACTATTGTGGAGGGTGGATGAGTTTTGATTTTAAGTGTTTGATGATTGAATTCAATTTTAGATGTTTGGATTTTAGTATTTTTTTGGAGTTTTTGAATTTCATGGGCATTTGGGTGGCATTTGGAATGTTTGGAATTAACCCCTCCGGTTGAGATCCACGTTTAACACGGCTATCATCAGAGTAATTTTTAGGCATTTGAGAATTTGAGGGTATTTTGAATGTTTGGAATTGACCCCTCCGATTGAGATCTACGTTCAAAACAGTCATCATCGGGATTTTCATGGGTTATTTCATCATATTGATTAAACCCTGTCGACTTTGTTTGCTCGCCGACAGTTCTTCATAGGTTTTGTGTCTTTATTTAGTGAATTTTCTTGGTTATAAATCTTGAAGGTCTAATATGAACGTATAAAACAAATGTCTCGGTCGACAGCACGACCGTACATTTGTTTGATAGTTCAAGTTGTGTTGACTCCTATCCGCTTGCATAGGAAGATCTAGTTCAACTTATATTCATCATTTGACCCGCGTAACATCCTCAGACGTCACTTGTGTACCCATAACAAGCTCATCGGAGCCCATATGGGTATTTAGGGGGTATTTTTATAATAACTATTGAACATTGTCGACTTTGTCTACTTGCTGATAGAGGATCAGGTTCTTCATAGGCTTTATGCCTTTATCAGTAAATTTTCTTGATTATATGCCTTGAAGGTCTAATATGAATGTATAAAATCAAATATCCCGGTCGATACTGTGACCGTATATTTGTTCATTAGTTCAAGTTACGTTGACTCCCGTCCTATCAAGGAGGATTGGACTTGAACTTCAGTTCATTTCTTGACCCGCGCAGTATCCTCATACGTCACGTGTGTATCTACAGCATGCTCACCGGGGCCCATGCGGGTATTTAGGGGGTATTTTTGTAATTATCCGTTGAACCTTATCGACTCTGTCAAATTGTTGATAGAGAATCGGGTTCACTATCGGTTGTATGCTTTTATGAATGAATTTGCATTATTCACAAGTCTTGAAGGTTTAATATGAACTATGAAACAAATATTTCGGTCGATGTCGCGATCGTATATTTTTTTACGGTTCGAGCTGTGGTGACCCCTATAACGTCACATAGGTGGATTGGGCTCAAGCATAGATTTGTTATTTGACCCGCCCATCGCGTATATAAATACAACATGCTCATCGGGGCCCATCTGGGTATTTAAGGGGCATATGTATTTCTTTGTGTTTGTGTGTATACATATTATAGTACATATATGTGTGGAGGGGGGGCATTTTTGGAATATTTCAGCTCTGCGGGCAACTGTCTCTTGAGTGTGCAGAACATTCCATTTGAGAGCTTATACACGTTGATCTTCTTATGGTTGCCTGCAAACGACATCATGGGTGTATATCTACATTCGCAGAACCCATCATTCTTGTAATATGCCCTTCACCATTGTTTTGACGCAAATTAGCATGCCAGCTTATAGTCTTAAGATTAACTATTGGCTGAACTACACTCATTGCCGATGTCTTAATGCATATTTCCTAATGAATGATCACATCCATTTTACATTGACTCATTAATGACAGACTGATAACGAGTTTGTTGCAACATCTCCTCAATGCTTGTAGGGAAATAGTGTGTTTGATTGTATGTTGAAGTTGACTGTGTTCTTAGTGCCATCTTCATATCGAATGTGCCATTGCATTCACTGCACTCATTACCAGTTAACGTCTTTGTGTGATCTGTTGTTTGCACGACAAGTTCTTGCTTCTCGCCTCTGAGTGAACTGTCAATGGACGTCTGTATTTATCATATGTTGTGATGGTGCATTTGCTTGTAAGGAATTTTATTGCTTGTAGGCGATAGGTTGCATGTAGCACGATTTTCCTATCATTGTCTGTAGGAAGTTCATCGCATTCATTTTATATTGATTGTGAGCGGGCGATCTCTTTTATTGCAGCCACTCATTGATATTTGTAGGGGACTCAACATATTCCTCGTGTGCTGATCACTGTGGCTTGCAGAGGTTATGTTGTTTGTAAATAGGTCGTTGTATTCGTCTGCAATTATGCGATGTCAACTGTATGCAAACTGCAATCGTTTCATACTCCTCAAATTGACTTTGATCAGCAATTAATTGCATATTCCTTATAGTCATTCATATGTGGCTCGTATGCATTACAGGTCTTTCATCCTCGAAGGTGGTTTATGATGTGCACAATGATCCTTGCATTCATCATTTGTTTGATATTTAAGTTTCATCTAGTATGAAGGCTTTCAACACTTGTGGGAAACTTCATGCTATTGGCTGTAGGCATGTTGTCATATTATTCTTTAAACATTGCATGCAGATTGATTTGATTGCATAGCTTGAGTCATTTTAATTTTATCATTCCTTGCTCATATGATAATTTTCATTTGGATGATTAGGATCATTTAACATTTGTATTTAAATTTTGTTAATTTATGATTTGGATTTTTGTTAATTATTTGGTCTAGTTTCCCTGTGGTCATATTGAGTTCAATCTCTTGTCATTTAGTTTAATTCAAGTCCAAATTTGCAAGTTCCCTGTGTTCATTTTGTAAATTTACAAGTCCAAGAGACATAGCCTTCCCTTTCATGCTACATGAGCACTTTAGATAGGTGTTGGATTACACCGCGGCTACATTTATTCAATCCCCGCCACACTACGAGAGCGCTTAAGATTCTTCAGGGTACCTGTTTGAAGACGTGCAATTTTTTCCCTCCGCTATGCTACGTGAGCGCTTAAGAGTGCTTAATTCTGTCCTCGTCACGCTACATGAGTGCTTCGAGCTCTACCCGCCTCGTCGCGAGCATTGCACCAGGTTCCCTCCCACCGTGCTACGTGAGCGCATAGGGTGGTCCGCTGGCTTGGCTCGCTGCAAGCGTCAAAGACGGGGTTTAATTTGAGATTTTATACCTTTGCATGACGAGGGGTGTGTTGATAGTTACGAGGGCATGAAAATCGAGGGCAAATTCCAAATTTCCCCTCTCCTTTTTTATTTTCTACTTATCTTTATTTCTCTTTTTTGGAATATTTACATGAGCGGCAATAATTATTATTTTTATAATTATAATAATGATTATAATAACAACAATTATTGTCACAATTAATAAATATTAATAACAATTATCATTAATAACACCAACAACTTTATTAATAACATTAACATTATTTATTATTATTATTATTGTAAAACCCGCAAGATGCCATTTTAGGCTTCGCATGCTTTTCGATGCGTCGCGATGAACTTTAAGTGAAAATTTCAAAATCGTCGGAATTCGATGCAAATAATTTTATAAAATAGAGCGTAAAATTCTGAACAAAATGATGTATAGAACTCATATCGGATTTTAAGTATTTTGAGACTTAAAATTTCTGAAAAACTCAATATGACGACTTTGCCCTTTAGGTCATTTAAGTAGAAATAACTTAAGTGAGGGTAAAATGGACTTTGGGTTATTGAAATGAGCTAAATAGGGGACCGAAATATTTTGGTCCCCATTTGTTTCTTGCGACCGAACGAGAGAGGAGGGAGAGCAGGCGGCCTAGGCGTGCGGGCAAGGGGCGAACGACGACCCTAGGGGTTCTTCCGGCGGCGTTTTGTGAGAAGGATTGTAGGGAAGACTAAGAGAAGGCTAAGGTAAGTTCTTTGCAAGAGTTTTCTTCTCTATTCATTGAGTTTTCTTAAGGGAAGAAAACTAGGGCTTTGAGAAAATTCAAGTTTTCTTTAAGATAAGATAAGGGAAGATTTAAGGGATGTTTCTAAACCCAAAAATGAGATGATTCCATGAAAATTTTGGATTTTGAAACTTAGGGTTTCTTTCATCTTTTGTTTTCTTTCAAAATATTTTTATATGAATGATTCCTAATGGCATTAGAAAGTCTCTAATAGAAAAATAATGTATGTTTGTGAAGAAAATTTTTTTAGGTTTTAAAATTAGGGTTTTTCCCTAAACATGGAATTTTTGAGCCTTATGATTTCATATGGGTTTAGGAGGGTTGTTAGAGGAAAAAATTAGGATTTCTACACAAGATACAAATTTTTATGATTTTTAATTTAATTAAATCCGAAAATTAGAAAGTCCTAATTATTTATGTAAATGATAGGGAAGATTTGACATGTTAAAATAAAGAGATTAATGAAGATTTGGTTTCCAAAAATTAGTGCTTTTAGGTAAATCCAAAAATAAAAGAAAAGAAAAAGAATTTTTTTATAGGAAGAAAGATAATATTAAAATAGAAAAGTAAGGATTTAGGACAAGGTAATATGCATGATAATTAAGAAAAGAATCCTAATGTTAAGGAGGTTTAATGTCTAATGTTATGGAGGATGATGGCAATAAGGATTAGATTAGTGAGGATTGGAGCAAGACTTAGAGTAAATATTTGACAATTATAATTACATTATTTTCTTAGGATTTTGAAGTGAGAGGAAAGGCATAGAAGAGGGAGAAGCGGCAAAATTCAGACTTTTAACTTCAAGGTGAGTACTCATGATTCTTTATTACAGTGTTAATTTTGGTTTATCTTCAGTTATATGTTTTAAAAGTTCAATCATGCTTATGAAATCTTTATGGTTAAATTAGATCATGATTATGTTACTCTTGTCCATACTCTGGTACAATGGTTGAGCATGCGATAAAGTTATATGTTACATTCCATGGCATTATCATATAAAGTTTATATGTTACAAAAATGAGATGATATGATATAGTATGCTTGTAAGTATGCATGGTTCTTTAATTACAGTAATGTTTCTTGTTTCTCACATGTTTTATGATTTGATAGACCAATCATGCTTCTTTACTCTCATCAAATGGTTGATCATGCAAATTATATGTTATATTTTATGGCCTTATATGATAGAGTTTATGTGATATATGAAATGATATGATATGATATGAATGTTATATTAAAAGCTTGTATGTGTATGCTGAATAGATGGAGCTCATCTCCTTATGGTACTGGCTGAGGACGCCGTACTCGTGCACGTTAATGGTAAAGGAAATGGTAAAGCGGCTCTTTGAGCCAATGGAAAAGGGGCTCTTTTGAGTCAAATGGTAAAGGGGTACCTTCATTGGTACCAAATTAGACAGTGGCTCCTGTGACGGATGTATTATATATGAAAATGAGAAAGATATGAATACAGTTATGACGAAAGTAAACTGATTATGATATGATATGTATTTATGTTTTACGCATAACGCTATACGTTTAATGTTTCGATGAAACAAATGATATGAATAAATGAAAAGTGATATGAAGTTACAAATGTTGATATGATGAATGTAAACTGATTATGTAAAGTTATGGACTTATGGTTTATGTGTATGCTCAATATTATGTTTATAAGTAATAAGCTTTATGAGAAATATTTAAATGAAATGTGACATCTAGCATATTACTCCTCCTGCCTTGAATTACTGTAGTTTAGAAACATGTGTTACTCGCTAAGCTTTGGCTTACTTTAGTTGCTTTAAAATATTTTATAGATGTGATTTAATAGAATCAAAAGTGAGTAGGAGAGATGGAAATATATACCATAGACGTGGCCCACCGGAAGAAAGGTATTTGAATGTTTGGTATTCATTTATTTTCTTAATTGAAGTTTTAGTGGCTCTTTATAAGTTTATTTATTGAGATAGTTTTAGATGAAGTGAAAGTTTAATCTACCGTCCGACCGTTTGTTCCCGCCTCGCCTATGCGAGCTTATCGGGCCGGGTCGTGACAAGAGTGGTATCAGAGCCAAGAAATTGTTAGGAATATGAATTGTATGCAAAAGCCATAGGAATGATTTAAATTGATGTATAAATATATCAGTCAGCCAAGCAAAGAGATAGTAGTAAGGATTTAGTTCAAGTGAAATGTATGAAGGATGAAGATCAAAAAGTATTTTTTTTAGAAGATGATATTCAACAAAGATCGATGAGATATTTTACTAAACTTTTTAATGAAGATTGTGGAATACGATTTACTTTAGTGACCTTAGTACCCTAAATGGAAATGAAGATTTCTGTTTTTATCGGCGTATTAGTAAAACTTAAGTTAAAGAGGCTTTAAAGAAACTGAAGTGTGGACACTATTGACAGACAAGAGAGCTAGTAGCTAGCATGGTGTCAACTGCAGTAGTTTTTAGAGGAAATATGAATTCTCCAATATGTGTAGCTATTGTATTGAATTTTCATGTTATTGATGGTGTAAAAAAAAATTTCTTGAAGTTTTATCTTTAGATGATGTTGAGGTTGATGTTGATACAAAAGATGATGATGCTTTGGTGATTTTTAGCATTGAATTAAGTAAAGATCTATAAACAACTATTGTTAATTCAAGTGTTCACTAAACAAAAGCTGGATGTATGGGAACTGTTGGCCATAGGGTGGAATGTATTGTTAGGGTTTCTCATTCTAAGCCTTTGGGGAAAGGAGTGGGGTCAACAGTTGTAGGAAAGATGCCAGTTGGGTATGTGCCACTTTTAGGACGTAAGGTGATAATCAAGTGAAGAAGGTATCAGTTGTTGATCATCAAGTGGAAGCTAAGTTAAAGGAAAGAGATGTTTGACTCGGAATCAGAACTTTTGGTGGAAGGATTGATCGAATTAAACAAGATATCTAAGATAAGTTTGGGAGGGTTTCCTTCAGGAAAAGCTTTGGGTACTACCAAAGATCTAATGACTTCTTTAAGGTTGATAAGCTTGAAGGGTGTTTATTAGTTGGGAAAAAAAATCAATTTGGATTCTTGCCGAGTAGGTCTACTATGGAAGCCATACATCTATTTAGAGGTTTGATGGAGAAATATAGAGAGAATAAGGAGGATTTACTTATGCTACTTATTGATTTAGAGAAAGCATATGATAAAGTGACAAGAGAAGTGCTATGGAGAGTGCTTGAAAAGAAAGGAGTTATGAATGCTTATATTCAAATTAATAAAGCTTTGTATGCAGGAGCTATTACTTGGCTATTACTTGCGTTCCAACATAAGGTGGTTTGACCAAGTATTTTCCCATTTCGGTTGGATTACATCAAAGATTAGCCTTAAGCCCATATCTTTTTTTTTTGCTTTAGTCATGGATGTTCTCACTAGATGTTTGCAAGAGGATGTACTTTGGGGTTTGCAAGAGGATGTACTTTGGGGTTTGCAAGAGGATGTACTTTGGTGTTTACAAGAGGATGTACTTTGGTGTTTGCAAGAGAATGTACTTTGGTGTTTGCAAGAGGATGTAACTTGGTGTATGCTTTTTGTTGATGATATTCTTCTTGTTGATAAGACTAGAGAGGGAGTGGAAGGAAAACTTGAATTATGGAGGTCGACCTTAGAGTCTAAAAGTTTTCGCTTGAGTAGATCTAAAACTGAAAATATAGAGTGTAATTTTCATAGTAATAGATCTAGTGAGGGGATTGTGATTTTGAGCGATCAAGTCTTTTTTAAGAGTACATGTTTTAGATATCTTGGATCTATTGTTTAAAATGATGGTGAAATAGATAAGGATATTATCAGTAGAATTCACATTGGATAGTTGAAATGGAATAATGCATCGGGCTTATTGGGTGATAGAAAGGTCCCCTCAACTTAAGGGAAAATTTTATAAGATGGTGGTGAGACCTGCAATGCTTTATAGTACAAAATGTTTGCCATTAAAAGAGAAATGTTGTAGAGATGAGGATGCTTAGGTGAATGAGCGGCTTTACCCTTAGAGACAAGATATGAGATGAGCATATACGTGAAAAGGTTGGAGTAGCTCCATTGGAAGACAAGATTAAAGAGAGTCGCCTTAGATGGTTTAGTTACAAAAAAAAGCGGCTTTCCGATGACCCGGTTAGGAAAGTAGAGGTCTTAGATTTGACTTATGTTAAGTAAGGTAAAGGTAAACCTAAAAAGACTTGGTTAGAAAATATTAGAAATGATCCTTCTTTATTAGACTTGAGAGTTTGACTTTTAACAGGACTCAATAGAGACAAAGGATTTAGGTAGCCGACCTCACGTAGTAGGACGAAGGCTTGTTGTTGTTGTTGTGAGTTTGTCTAAATATATCAGGTACGTTGATGGTCAAGAGAATGTAACTGATATATGGAAGGTGGAGGATTACCCCATGAAGTGATTGTGAACACCGATAACTATTTTAACTCAAATGATGGCAACTAGGACCCAAATACTTCAGGAATCAAGATCACAACCTCTAGTTGGAATGAATAAATATCTGAAGTTGTTTCAGGATATGCGACCACCATTATTCAAGGGTAATGAATGACCAATTGAGACTGAAAAATTAGTTGCTTCGTATAGAGAAAATATTGGATAGCATGCCATGCCTTGATGAAAGGAAAGTGTCACTTGCTACATTTGTCTTGGACGGAGAAGCATAAAGGTAGTAGAGAGGGCAACATGAAGACAAGTTAGGAGATATTCCAAATATAGAAGACTTGTTGAACTGTACAAAGAATAGTTTGTACCTATGTCAGCAGAGGGAGATGTAAGACGAATTGATAAGATTGATTCAAGGAGGTTAATCAGTAATGCAATATGAAGTGAAATTTACAACTTTATTACAATATCAGTTGATTTGAAACAGTAGAGAAGTGTTATAGATTTTTTTTTATCTGGTCTAAAAGATGATATTAGACAACCTTTAATACCTTTCGAAATTGAAGACTATTCTATATTGGTGGAAAGAGATAGAATGGTGGAAATTGATTTCTAAATCACAAAAGAGAAGGGATTAATATAAAAGGAAGAGTGTTGAAGAAGAAAGTCAAAGCAATATGATGGAAGTATCAAATGAGAAGAAATCTAAGTTTAGTTCTAGTGGAGTTAGTAGTGCAATTGCTAGTAAAGTTATTGAAACTTGTGCTAAATGTGGCAGATTGCTTAAGGGAGAATGTCTGATTGATCCCAACACTTGCTATTGGTGTCGTCAGCCTTGACACACAACAAAATATTATCTTGTATTGGTTCAGAAGACTTCAGGAGAAATGAAATCTAATGAGACTCAGAAGATTAGTGCTGAATCAGTAAACATTCAACCAGATCTGACTTTTGTATATGAATCAGAGAAAATCATAGATTTTGATGTTAAGCAGCTCCGAAATAGAGAGATTTCTTATGTTAAAGTTCTTTGGAGGCGTGGATCGGGAAGAGATGTCACTTGAGAGAAGGAATCCGAGATGAGAAAAAGCTACCCACACCTATTTGACTAAGGTATGATTCATTAATACTTGTTTCTAAATTTCGAGAATGAAATTTTTATAAGGGAGGGAGAATTGTAAAACCCGCAAAATGCCATTTTAGGATTCGCACGTTTTTCGATGCGTCGCGACGAACTTTAAGTGAAAATTTCAAAATCGTCGGAATTCGACGCAAATAATTTTATAAAATAGAGCGCAAAATTCTGAACAAAATGATGTACAGAACCCATATCGAATTTTAAGTATTTTGAGAGTTACAAATTTCTGAAAAACTCAATGTGACGACTTTGCCCTTTAGGTCATTTAAGTAGAAATAACTTAAGTGAGGGTAAAATGGACTTTGGATTATTGAAATGAGCTAAATAGGGGACCGAAATATTTCAGTCCCCATTTGTTTCTTGCGATCGAACGAGAGAGGAGGGAGAGCGGGCGGCCTAGGCGCGCGGGCAAGGGGCGAACGGCGGCCATAGGGGTGCTTTCCGGCGGCGTTTTGTGAGAAGGATTGTAGGGAAGACTAAGAGAAGGCTAATGTAAGTTCTTTGCAAGAGTTTTCTTTTCTATTCATTGAGTTTTCTTAAGGGAAGAAAATTAGGATTTTGAGAAAATTCAAGTTTTCTTTAAGATAAGATAAGGGAAGATTTAAGGGATGTCTCTAAACCCAAAAAAGAGATGATTCCATGAAAATTTTGGATTTTGAAACTTAGGGTTTCTTTCATCTTTTGTTTTCTTTCAAAATGTTTTTATATGAATGATTCCTAATGGCATTAGAAAGCCTCTAATAGAAAAATAATGCATGTTTGTGAAGAATTTTTTTTTAGGTTTTAAAATTAGAGTTTTTCCCTAAACATGGAATTTTTGAGCCTTATGATTTCATATGGGTTTAGGAGGGTTGTTAGAGGCAAAAATTAGGATTTCTACACAAGATACAAATTTTTATGATTTTTAATTTAATTAAATCCAAAAATTAGAAAGTCCTAATTATTTATGTAAATGATAGGGAAGATTTGGCATGTTAAAATAAAGAGATTAATGAAGATTTGGTTTTCAAAAATTAGTGCTTTTAGGTAAATCCGAAAATAAAAGAAAAGAAAAAGAATTTTTTTATAGAAAGAAAGATAATATTAAAATAGAAAAGTAAGGATTTAGGACAAGTTAATATGCATGATAATTAATGAAAAGAATCCTAATGTTAAGGAGGTTTAATGTCTAATGTTATGGAGGATGATGGCAATAAGGATTAGATTAGTGAGTATTGGAGCAAGATTTAGAGTAAATATTTGACAATTATAATTACATTATTTTCTTAGGATTTTGAAGTGAGAGGAAAGGCATGGAAGAGGGAGAAGCGGCAAAATTCAGACTTTTAACTTCAAGGTGAGTACTCATGATTCTTTATTACAGTGTTAATTTTGGTTTATCTTCAGTTATATATTTTAAAAGTTCAATCATGCTTATGAAATCTTTATGGTTAAATTAGATCATGATTATGTTACTCTTATCCATACTCTGGTCCAATGATTGATCATGCGATAAAGTTATATGTTACATTCCATGGCATTATCATATAAAGTTTATATGTTACAAAAATGAGATGATATGATATAATATGCTTGTAAGTATGCATGATTCTTTAATTACAGTAATGTTTCTTGTTTCTCACATGTTATATGATTTGATAGACCAATCATGCTTATTTACTCTCATCAAATAGTTGATCTTGCAAATTATATGTTATATTTTATGGCCTTATATGATAGAGTGTATGTGATATATGAAATGATATGATATGATATGAATGTTATATTGAAAGCTTGTATGTGCATGCTGAATAGATGGAGCTCACCTCCTTATGGTACTGGCTGGGGACGCCGTGCTCGTGCATGTTAATGGTAAAGGAAATGGTAAAGGGGCTCTTTGAGCCAATGGAAAAGGGGCTCTTTTGAGCCAAATGGTAAAGGGGTACCTTCATTGGTACCAAACTAGACGGTGGCTCCTATGACAGATGTATTATATATGAAAATGAGAAATATATGAATACAGTTATGATGAAAGTAAACTGATTATGATATGATATGCATTTATGTTTTACGCATAACGCTATACGTTTAATGTTTCGATGAAACAAATGATATGAATAAATGAAAAGTGATATGAAGTTACAAATGCTGATATGATGAATGTAAACTGATTATGTAAAGTTATGGACTTATGGTTTATGTGTATGCTCAATATTATGTTTATAAGTAATAAGCTTTATGAGAAATATTTAAATGAAATGTGACATCTAGCATATTACTCCTCCTGCCTTGAATTACTGTAATTTAGAAACATGTGTTACTCGCTAAGCTTTGGCTTATTTTAGTTACTTTAATATATTTTACAGATGTGACTTAATAGAATCAAAAGTGAGTAGGAGAGATGGAAATGTATACCATAGACGTGGCCCACCGGAGGAAAGGTATTTGAATGTTTGGTATTCATTTATTTTCTTAATTGAAGTTTTAGTAGCTCTTTATAAGTTTATTTATTAAGATAGTTTTAGATGAAGTGAAAGTTTAATCTACCGTCCGATCGTTTGTTCCCGCCTCGCCTATGCGAGCTTATCGGGTTGGGCCGTGACAAGAGTGATATCAGAGCCAAGAAATTGTTAGGAATATGAATTGTATGCAAAAGCCATAGGAATGATTTAAATTGATGTATAAATATATCAGTCAGCCTAGCAAAGAGATAGTAGTAAGGATTTAGTTCAAGTGAAATGTATGAAGGATGAAGATAAAGTATTTTTTTTTAGAAGATGATATTCAACAAAGATCGATGAGATATTTTACTAAACTTTTTAATGAAGATTGTGGAATACGATTTACTTTAGTGACCTTAGTACCCTAAATGGAAATGAAGATTTCTGTTTTTATCGGCGTATTAGTAAAACTTAAGTTAAAGAGGCTTTAAAGAAACTGAAGTGTGGACACTATTGACAGACAAGAGAGCTAGTAGCTAGCATGGTGTCAACTACAATAGTTTTTAGAGGAAATATGAATTCTCCAATATGTGTAGCTATTGTATTGAATTTCCATGTTATTGATGGTGTAAAAAAAAAATTTCTTGATGTGTTATCTTTAGATGATGTTGAGGTTGATGTTGATACAAAAGATGATGATGCTTTGGTGATTTTTAGCATTGAATTAAGTAAAGATCTATAAACAACTATTGTTAATTCAAGTGTTCACTAAACAAAAGCTGAATGAATGAGAACTGTTGGCCATAGGGTGGAATGTATTGTTAGGGTTTCTCATTCTAAGCCTTTGGGGAAAGGAGTGGGGTCAACAGTTGTAGTAAAGATGCCAGTTGGGTATGTGCCACTTTTAGGACGTAAGGTGATAATCAAGTGAAGAAGGTATCAGTTGTTGATCATCAAGTGGAAGCTAAGTTAAAGGAAAGAGATGTTTGACTCGGAATCAGAACTTTTGGTGGAAGGATTGATCGAATTAAACAAGATATCTAAGATAAGTTTGGGAGGGTTTCCTTCAGGAAAAGCTTTGGGTACTACCAAAGATCTAATGACTTCTTTAAGGTTGATAAGCTTGAAGGGTGTTTATTAGTTGGGAAAAAAAATCAATTTGGATTCTTGCCGAGTAGGTCTACTATGGAAGCCATACATCTATTTAGAGGTTTGATGGAGAAATATAGAGAGAACAAGGAGGATTTACTTATGCTACTTATTGATTTAGAGAAAGCATATGATAAAGTGATAAGAGAAGTGCTATGGAGAGTGCTTGAAAAGAAAGGAGTTATGAATGCTTATATTCAAATTAATAAAGCTTTGTATGCAGGAGCTATTACTTGGCTATTACTTGCGTTCCAACATAAGGTGTTTGACCAAGTATTTTCCCATTTCGGTTGGATTACGTCAAGGATTAGCCTTAAGCCCATTTCTTTTTTTTTGCTTTAGTCATGGATGTTCTCACTAGATTGTTGCAAGAGGATGTACTTTGGGGTTTGCAAGAGGATGTACTTTGGTGTTTGCAAGAGAATGTACTTTGGTGTTTGCAAGAGGATGTACTTTGGTGTTTCCAAGAGGATGTACTTTGGTGTTTGCAAGAGGATGTACTTTTGGTGTTTGCAATAGAATGTACTTTGGTGTTTGCAAGAGGATGTACCTTGGTGTATGCTTTTTGTTGATGATATTCTTATTATTGATAAGACTAGAGAGGGAGTGGAAGGAAAACTTGAATTATGGAGGTCGACCTTAGAGTCTAAAAGTTTTCGCTTGAGTAGATCTAAAACTGAATATATAGAGTGTAATTTTCATAGTAATAGATCTAGTGAGGGGATTGTGATTTTGGCGATCAAGAGTACATGTTTTAGATATCTTGGATCTATTGTTTAAAATGATGGTGAAATAGATAAGGATATTATCAGTAGAATTCATATTGGATAGTTGAAATGGAATAATGCATCGGGCTTATTGGGTGATAGAAAGGTCCCCTCAACTTAAGGGAAAATTTTATAAGATGGTGGTGAGACCTGCAATGCTTTATAGTACAAAATGTTTGCCATTAAAAGAGAAATGTTGTAGAGATGAGGATGCTTAGGTGAATGAGCGGCTTTACCCTTAGAGACAAGATATGAGAGTAACATATACGTGAAAAGGTTGTAGTAGCTCCATTGGAAGACAAGATTAAAGAGAGTCGCCTTAGATGGTTTAGTTACAAAAAAAAAGCGGCTTTCCGATGACCCGGTTAGGAAAGTAGAGGTCTTAGATTTGACTTATTTTAAGAAAGGTAAAGGTAAACCTAAAAAGACTTGGTTAGAAAATATTAGAAATGATCCTTCTTTATTAGACTTGAGAGTTTGACTTTTAACAGGACTCAATAGAGACAAAAGATTTAGGTAGCCGACCTCACGTAGTAGGACGAAGGCTTGTTGTTGTTGTTGTGAGTTTGTCTAAATATATCAAGTACGTTGATGGTCAAGAGAATGTAACCGATATATGGAAGGTGGAGGATTACCCCATGAAGTGATTGTGAACACCGATAACTATTTTAACTCAAATGATGGCGACTAGGACCCAAATACTTCAGGAATCAAGATCACAACCTCTAGTTGGAATGAATAAATATCTGAAGTTGTTTCAGGATATGCGACCACCATTATTCAAGGGTAATGAATGACCAATTGAGACTGAAAAATTAGTTGCTTTGTATAGAGAAAATATTGGATAGCATGTCATGCCCTGATGAAAGGAAAGTGTCACTTGCTATATTTGTCTTGGACGGAGAAGCATAAAGGTTGTATAGAGGGCAACATGAAGACAAGTTAGGAGATATTCCAAATATAGAAGACTTGTAGAACTGTACAAAGAATAGTTTGTACCTATGTCAGCAGAGGGAGATGTAAGATAAATTGATAAGATTGGTTCAAGGAGGTTAATCAGTAATGCAATATGAAGTGAAATTTATAACTTTATTACAATATCAGTTGATTTGAAATAGTAGAGAAGTGTTATAGATTTTTTTTTATCTGGTCTAAAAGATGATATTAGACAACCTTTAATACTTTTCTAAATTGAAGACTATTCTATATTGATGGAAAGAGATAGAATGGTGGAAATTGATTTCTAAATCACAAAAGAGAAGAGATTAATATAAAAGGAAGAGTGTTGAAGAAGAAAGTCAAAGCAATATGATGGAAGTATCAAATGAGAAGAAATCTAAGTTTAGTTCTAGTGGAGTTAGTAGTGCAATTGCTAGTAAAGTTATTGAAACTTGTGCTAAATGTGGCAGATTGCTTAAGGGAGAATGTCTGATTGATCCCAACACTTGCTATTGGTGTCGTCAGCCTTGACACACAACAAAATATTATCCTGTATTGGTTCAGAAGACTTCAGGAGAAATGAAATCTAATGAGACTCAGAAGATTAGTGCTGAATCAGTAAACATTCAACCAGATTTGACTTTTGTATATGAATCAGAGAAAATCATAGATTTTGATGTTAAGCAGCTCCGAAATAGAGAGATTTCTTATGTTAAAGTTCTTTGGAGGCGTGGATCGGGAAGAGATGTCACTTAAGAGAAGGAATCCGAGATGAGAAAAAGCTACCCACACCTATTTGACTAAGGTATGATTCATTAATACTTGTTTCTAAATTTCGAGAATGAAATTTTTATAAGGGAGGGAGAATTGTAAAACCCGCAAAATGATGTATAGAACCCATATCGAATTTTAAGTATTTTGAGAGTTAAAATTTCTGAAAAACTTAATATAACGACTTTGCCCTTTAAGTCATTTAAGTAGAAATAACTTAAGTGAGGGTAAAATGGACTTTGGGTTATTGAAATGAGTTAAATAGGGGACCGAAAGCTCAATAGGGGACCGAAATATTTCGGTCCCCATTTGTTTCTTGCGACCGAACGAGAGAGGAGGGAGAGCGGGCGGCCTAGGCGCGCGGGCAAGGGGCGAACGGCGGCCATAGGGGTGCTTTCCGGCGGCGTTTTGTGAGAAGGATTGTAGGGAAGACTAAGAGAAGGCTAATGTAAGTTCTTTGCAAGAGTTTTCTTCTCTATTCATTGAGTTTTCTTAAGGGAAGAAAACTAGGGTTTTGAAAAAATTTAAGTTTTCTTTAAGATAAGATAAGGGAAGATTTAAGGGATGTTTCTAAACCTAAAAAAGAGATGATTCCATGAAAATTTTGGATTTTGAAACTTAGGGTTTCTTTCATCTTTTGTTTTCTTTCAAAATATTTTTATATGAATGATTCCTAATGGCATTAGAAAGCCTCTAATAGAAAAATAATGCATGTTTGTGAAGAAATTTTTTTAGGTTTTAAAATTAGGGTTTTTCCCTAAACATGGAATTTTTGAGCCTTATGATTTCATATGGGTTTAGGAGGGTTGTTAGAGGCAAAAATTAGGATTTCTACACAAGATACAAATTTTTATGATTTTTAATTTAATTAAATCCAAAAATTAGAAAGTCCTAATTATTTATGTAAATGATAGGGAAGATTTGGCATGTTAAAATAAAGAGATTAATGAAGATTTGGTTTCCAAAAATTAGTGCTTTTAGGTAAATCCAAAAATAAAAGAAAAGAAAAAGAATTTTTTTATAGGAAGAAAGATAATATTAAAATAGAAAAGTAAGGATTTAGGACAAGGTAATATGCATGATAATTAATGAAAAGAATCCTAATGTTAAGGAGGTTTAATGTCTAATGTTATGGAGGATGATGGCAATAAGGATTAGATTAGTGAGGATTGGAGCAAAACTTAGAGTAAATATTTGACAATTATAATTACATTATTTTCTTAGGATTTTGAAGTGAGAGGAAAGGCATTGAAGAGGGAGAAGTGGCAAAATTCAGACTTTTAACTTCAAGGTGAGTACTCATGATTCGTTATTACAGTGTTAATTTTGGTTTATCTTCAGTTATATGTTTTAAAAGTTCAATCATGCTTATGAAATCTTTATGGTTAAATTAGATCATGATTATGTTACTCTTATCCATACTCTGGTCCAATGGTTGATCATGCGATAAAGTTATATGTTATATTCCATGGCATTATCATATAAAATTTATATGTTACAAAAATGAGATGATATGATATAATATGCTTGTAAGTATGCATGGTTCTTTAATTACAGTAATGTTTGTTGTTTCTCACATGTTATATGATTTGATAGACCAATCATGCTTCTTTACTCATCAAATGGTTGATCATGCAAATTATATGTTATATTTTATGGCCTTATATGATAGAGTTTATATGATATATGAAATGATATGATGTGATATGAATGTTATATTGAAAGCTTGTATGTGCATGCTGAATAGATGGAGCTCACCCCCTTATGGTACTGGCTGGGGACGCCGTACTCGTGCATGTTAATGGTAAAGGAAATGGTAAAGAGGCTCTTTGAGCCAATGGAAAAGGGGCTCTTTTGAGCCAAATGGTAAAGGGGTACCTTCATTGGTACCAAATTAGACGGTGGCTCCTGTGACGGATGTATTATATATGAAAATGAGAAAGATATGAATACAGTTATGACGAAAGTAAACTGATTATGATATGATATGTATTTATGTTTTACGCATAACACTATACGTTTAATGTTTCGATGAAACAAATGATATGAATAAATGAAAAGTGATATGAAGTTACAAATGCTGATATGATGAATGTAAACTGATTATGTAAAGTTATGGACTTATGTTTATGTGTATGCTCAATATTATGTTTATAAGTAATAAGCTTTATGAGAAATGTTTAAATGAAATGTGACATCTAGCATATTACTCCTCCTGCCTTGAATTACTATAGTTTAGAAACATGTGTTACTCGCTAAGCTTTGGCTTACTTTAGTTGCTTTAATATATTTTCCAGATGTGACTTAATAGAATCAAAAGTGAGTAGGAGAGATGGAAATGTATATCATAGACGTGGCCCACCGGAAGAAAGGTATTTGAATGTTTGGTATTCATTTATTTTCTTAATTGAAGTTTTAGTGGCTCTTTATAAGTTTATTTATTGAGATAGTTTTAGATGAAGTGAAAGTTTAATCTACTGTCCGACCGTTTGTTCCCGTCTCGCCTATGCGAGCTTATCGGGCTGGGTCGTGATAATTATATGCGACAATAACAATGATAAATATGATGAAATCAACAATGCTTTGGTAGCAGAAACAAGAAATGAAATGGGTAAAATTTTATACCCGTTATTTTGATGGGCCAGTTTTGAACTAAAGATGATGATGGGCTTTTGAAGTGGTTGGTTAGTAGTGGACTGTTTGGTGGAATGAGATGGGCTGAGCTGTGGGCTTTTGAGTTGAGGGTTGGTTGAATATGAGGGGAAGGGAAAGCTGTTGTAATTCTTTCAGGAAGGCAGCCTTTCACGTGGAAGCAAGCAAAAGGCAAGGAGTGTTCAGCTTTCCTTTTGCTTTAAAGAAGGCTTGTGAGTTTGTTGTTTGGCTGCAGTAGATTATTTGTGAGGTAAAGGGAGTTGGGAGGTCTTGATTCGGTTATGTTGGTATGGATAGGAGCTACAAGTGACGTAGAGTTTGATTGGAATAGGGGTCAAATGCATTTGTATTAACTGTGGAGTGGCCGGCTGCAAGCTATGGAAGGATATAGGAGCTTGGGGTTGACGAGACCTGTCAAAGGGGCGACAGGAGCTTGTAAATAAGGGCTTGATGTGTGCAGTTCCACCTGGAGCAGCAGTTGTTTAGCTATCGTGATTTGAATAGAACTGTTGGACAAAAACTAGAGGTCCGATCAGTCCTTGAGGATTGAACGGATGAAGTGGCTCTTTGCGTGAAGCAGAATAGAGAGGCATGCATGAAGGATTTCAGCGGCTAGTATTTGTTTGTGATGTGCAACTGTGAGGTGGAGATCAAAGCAGTGCAAAGGAAATCGGCTTGAACAAGAGATTGGCTTTGGCTATCAAAATGGAAAAGGTGCTCTTGTGGCCGTGTGTAGTGAGATAATGGCGGTGGACTTTGGAGCAGACGTGAGAAGAGTAGAGGGGCTGGATGTGCTTGTGGATCACGGAGTTCGGTAAGCAGGGAGGTGAACAGACGGCTGCTGGTTCGGTCAGAGGTGCAAGAGCAGGTGGATGTCAAAATTTTCGAGGTGTGCTTCGTGAACAGATCGAAGCTAAAAGTCAGGAGTCAGAGGTCGTGAGGAATGGAGCAGGGATTTTTGGTTGTTTGGCATGAGCAGTAGAGAGGAAAAGAAAAAGAGAAATGTAGCTCTTGTTTTAACGCAAGCAGGAAGCAGTCATCAAGGCGATTAAACTCTGCGCTTGCGAGATTTACAGGCAGAGACTCGACGCACAGCTTAGCGGATTTTTAGGGATTTCATCGGAGACGTCTGAGATTTTGTCGACAGGTAATTAATTTTGATTTGATTTTCCAATTGACTTTTGATTGATTTTTTTATTTTTTTTAATTAATTGTAATATTAATAATATTAATTTATTATTAATATTATTATTAATCCAGAATGAAAGCTGCATACTGATTTCCAAAAAAAAGTGCCTTGATTCAGGCATTTCCCCAAAATTTGCGCCTCGCTCCGGAATGCATGTCATTTTCACCGCACGATTTTAATTGGACAAATTGATAATCCCTTTTGGGTATTAATAATGTTCCGAATGCAACAGCGAAGTCCGTTTTGCGATCGGACGCCATTTGGGCGACGTCGCGCGTCAATTTCTTCGATTTGTGCATATTGCTTGAGATGCTTGTCGATCTTCTCGCACGACTGTAATTGATCAAATTGCTTGTCATTTTGGGGTATTGATGACGTTCCGAACACAACTGCGAAGTCCATTTTGCGATCAGATGTTGCTTGGGCGTAGTCGAGCGTCAATTTCCTCGATTTGCGCGTTGTCGCCTCAGAATTTGTGCCGTTTCACCATGCGATTCCAATTGAACAAATTGATAGTGATTTTTAGGTGTCAACGATTTTCCAAACGCAACGGCGAAATCCGTTTGCGATCGGAAGTCGTCTAGGCGACGTCGCGCGTCGATTTTGGGTGTCGGTCATCCCTTTGGACTCATCTCATCCAATATAATCGTGATGGGTCCCCTCTTAGGCGAACTCGGCGTTTTGATTGAAATGGTGCAATCCGTTTGGCAATCGGAGGTCGTTTGACCTTTAAACTGATGTGTCGTGTCAACACGCGCATTACTTGATTCGCCGGTTTTGCCCCTTTTGCACGTGGTTTGATGTATAGGGATCAACAATAAAGAGGCTGCTCTCCCCTTTGCTAAAAAAAATATTTTTACTTGATATCATATTCCTTTCTTGATAAATGGCTGGTAACATTTTATTTCCTACCATGGTTCCATCCTTTAGAATATACTTGTTTAGCTAACAGGTGTCGAAATGGTTCTAATCAGGAGCAGGCCTGCAAATATCTGCATTTACATATAGGTTCAACTTTATCTTCATAATTGCATGTACATTCCATAAAAGGTTATTTAACTCCTCAAGCTCTGAAGTTCTTTTTGTAAATTAAATAGGATGCAACTTATAAGAATCAGCTAGGTTTCCGAAAAGGCATGCTCAGTCGTATTTTATTATATTTTGCTTTTTCTTGTTAGTGGGTTGGGTGTTTTTGCTTTATTTTTTTTAGCTAGGACCTTTGATTATTGATCGCTAGTTTCTTGGTGAAGCAGGCTCACCTAGCCAATTGAAAGTAGTATGAGGCAACATTTTCTTTAGGGGTTCATTTTAGGAATAAATCATTGTTGTTTATCAAACGCATGTATTTGAATGTTGATATCTTGCGGTAGGTTAATGCCAACTCTTGTGGGATAAATAGATGTTCAAAAATAGGTGAAACCTGTGCAAATATAGAGAATTAAAAAAAACAAGACAAATAAGGTCATCGCACATAAGCAAAAGAATTTTATACAGGTTTACTTAATTGATAACTACATGTTATTACTATTGCAGATTTCATTACTGTTTTTCAAGTATGAATGTTTGGGTGGACTAAAACAAGCAAGTATATATTAAGCTAGGCTAAAAATAAGGTTTCATAATGGGAAGTATTTGAAATGCTAAATTATTGCCATAAATCATTCCCTATTCTCTTTGTTTTTTTTAGAGATATTGGTTGACATGCTTTTCTAGATCAACTGAAATTTAACCTTTTATTGTACCTTCAAATCAGGCCTTCTATATTCCAGAGACTGAGTATGTGCATTGGGCATGCTCTCATCCTATAAGAACTAATAGTTTATTGAAATTCTGTATCCTCTCCAGTTCCCGGACATGAGCAATAACCTTTTTCTATGCAGGAATACACTAGGAGTCAAGTTGTAGGGCTAGTGAACCTGGTGGCTACCATGAAAGGGTGGAAGAGGAAGACAAGATTAGAAGTTCTTGAGAGGATTGAATCAGGAAACTAGCTTGTGTTCTAAGGTTTCTTTTCTCCACAGGCATGTAAATTTCTATTTTTTTTCTTTTATTTTCTAGATGTAAATTAGATTGCATAATTCTATTGATTGTGATTGTATATCCTTATGAACTAATGTTATTTGTATCACAATAATAATAATAGTAATAATAAATAAAAAATAAAAACTAATGTTCTTTGTATCATATCCTTGCGGGTTAAAAATAAATAGCAAAGATTCAAGGTATTTCTGCCTTCCATAGCCCAATAAAGGGAAAATTATTAGGTCCGGTCACCGGACCTATCTCCGCGTTCGGACGCCAATAGAAACACGTCATGTGGCAAAAAAATTTTATTCTTTCAGCCCGATCGGCCCGACCCAACCCAGTGTTATTTTCATTTTAAACGTAGGGTTGACGCTATTTTAGAACCCCACGGTTTTGAAGAAAAAACGAGCTAGGAATTTGCAGAGAAGAGATGGACTGCTCACCGAAGAGAGAGGGGCAAGGGGTGCATGAAACCGAAAGTATGAATAAATCGGAAGTTAACTTAGCTGGATCTTCCTCAGGTTTCAATATTTCGGTTAAGTTTTCGTTTAATCTCAGCGCAAGTTGTATGAAGAAAATACGAGCTAGAAAGTTGTAGGGATTTAGCTGTGTAGAAAAAGGTTATATGGTTTCCGGTCATTAGAGGCACAAGCTCTTAGAAGTAAACAAAGCTGTGCAGTCAGTCTAGTGTTTAGGTGAAAAAGTTAATAAACTCTGAGATCTTGTTGTTTATCGATAAAATTAGTTATTTTAGGAAGAAGAAAAACATTGATTTTAGATTTGGGAAAGCTGTAGAAAATACACTTTAGTTGCGCTTTAGTTGCGCTTTACTTGCGCTTTAGTTGTGCTTTAGTTGCGCTTTTTTGCACTTTTTTGCGCTTTTGTTGCGCTTTCTGATCTGATATTTTGTTATCATCTCAAGCTGTTTATAAAGACGAGAGAGAAGCATATGAATGTTATTGTACTTATGCTCATGATAATGGCTTTAGCGTGCAGAAGGATCATCACAGTTTCTATCCAAATTCTAGGAAGATAAAATCGAAGGACTTTGTCTGCTCAAAAGCTGGTTTCAAGAGAAGTATTGATCTTAATTCAACAAAGAGATTTACTAAACCAGATGTTCAAACCGGTTGTCCTTCTATGGTGAGGTTTGCTGTTGATGAAGATGGTTACTGGCATGTCAAAAGATTTATTGAATCCCACAACCATGAATTGGCTAGCCCTGCCGACCGACACCTTCTAAGATCATGTAGAAATGTTGTTGAGGAAAAAGTTTCGGTCCTAAAATCAATGATAGATGCAGGAATTAGAACCGTTGATGCATATGCTTACCTTGCAGAGGAAGTTGGAGGATTTGAGAATGTTGGATTCTCTAAGAGGGATGCCTACAATAATATTCAAAAGGAGAAAAGAGCAAGGATTGAAAATGGTGACACTAATTCTTTGATTCAATTATTTAAAGATCGACAAGTTGAGGACAACATGTTCGCATGGGATGTTCAAATTGATGAGCATGATAGATTGTTAATTTTTTTCTGGGTTGATCGGAGAGGCATGATAGATTATGAATGTTTTAGAGATGTGTTGATTTTTGATACTAGCTACAGGCTCAACAAGTATAATTTTGTATGTGCACCATTTGTTGGTGTTAACAATCATTGGCAGAACATTTTGTTAGGGGTTGCTTTTTTGTCAGAAGAAACAATTGAAAGTTTTACATGATTGTTTAAAACATTTGTACGAATAATGGGCCCTAAACATCCAACAATAATATTCACTGATCAGGACCAAGCTATGGCTAGGGCCATAGAAGATGCCTTACCTCACACTCGTCATAGATTATGCCAATGACATATCTTCAAGAAGGTTCCATCAAAAGTACATATCTTCAATAGCAATACTAAAGCCAGAGGTCTCTTCTATAAGTGTATGAGGAAGTGTGATTCTGAGGATGTGTTTGAGGAGGCATGTGATGAAATGATCAAGGAAGGGAACCTTCATAACCATGAATGGTTGCAGGATCTTTATAAGATAAGGAGAAAGTGGTCAACAGCTTTTAATAAGGATTGTTTTAGCATGGGCATTTTATCCACGTAGCGTAGCGAGTGTACTAATAATGTGTGTCATGGCATTTCTAAGCCATTAACTGATTGTTTTCTTGGGTTAGAAAATGTACTGATGAATTGGCGGCGAAATGAGCAGGATGAGGAGTACAAATGCAGTCAGTTTGAAATTGTTCCTATGATAATGACCAACTCAATATTAAAGCAAGCTGCAAGGTTTTACTCAAGAAAATTATATTCATTTTTTGAGGAAGAATTTATACAGGGTGTGGGAGGAATGAGCATAGACTTCGTCTCGACTGATTCTTCAAAGTTTCTAGTCAACTACATAGAGACTAAGGACCAACAACATCCTTAGGTGGTTGACTTTGATGCAACGGCAGGTAACATTCAATGCACCTGCAAGAAGTATGTTACCATGGGATTATTGTGTTCTCACAATTTGAGGGTTTTGAGACAGTTGGATATTGCTAGAATCCCCGAGAAGTACCTAATACTACGATGGTCAGCAAGGGCTCGAAAAGATATTTATTCAGGTAACTTGGCCAATGCTAAAAGAAATAATAACCTTGAAGGTGGTATGGGATTAATATTCAGGAACCAAGTGAGCAGATTTGCATATCAGATGAGCACAGAAGCTCAAGGGAATGAGGAGGCAGAGGAGTTTATTCTTGCTTCAATGAAAGACATGCGCTTTAGTTGAGCTTTACCTGCGCTTCAGTTGCACTTTATATACGCTTTAGTTGCGTTTTACTTGCGCTTTAGTTGTGCTCTACTTTATGAGTAAAAATTCACATAAACTATGTATTAACAGTAAAAGTTACAAGATGTACAACATAAGGAGTATATATTAACATTAATATGTACAAGATTTACAACACGAAAATTCTATAAAAACTTTCAAATGTACAAAATGTACAAAATTTATAAAAAACCAGCTTTACATCTTTGTTGTAAGACAAAGAGCATATCCAAGTTCAGCCCTAAATTTTGGCATGTATTTTTGCCAGTTTTTTAAAGAAGCCCAGTCTGTTTTCTGTCGAAGTACGGCTCTCTCCATATATTTGCATACAAAAATTCCGCAGTCATAATCATTTGACTGAGTTGGAACTCCACGGACAGTTTGTAATTTCCAAGTTGTTATATCGCTTGGAAAGGCTCCTGCTTTGTCTTCATGAATTTGTTTAATCTGAAAAAAAATGTTTAAACTCGTTTGGTGATATTGAGTAAAATAGTTTCATAAAGTCAAGCTTTAAACTTACAACTTCAGTATAAATTGCCTTGTATTCTGGATTGGGCAACAAATCATATAATTTTCATACTTTTTCTTTTAACCTTCCTACAATTAGTACCCAATGACCTTTGAAACAAATAGGTTGAACAATAAGCCTGCTTTCCCTAACAGATTCAGGATTTATGTGCTGTATGAAGATTTGAAAATCTTGTTTATAACCTCTATAAGCCTGCAATAATTAAACATAAAAAGAATCTTAGACAAAAATAATGTAATTAAAAAACTATATAAGATGAGTGTAAATTCTACTAACCCTGTACAGTGGAGAAATGTATAGGTAGTTTTGAAATTCTTTTGGTAGAATCCTTCTTTTTTCATATAATAAAAAAGTAAATGCATCTACATGGTTATCAGCCAAATACTGATTTGTCAGAATATCATCAATATCACCTCGATTTATTTCTATGTTTCCAGACTGAAAAATAATGTCGTCCCTGCAAAACAAAAAAGCGCAGGTAAAGCGCAAGTAAAGCGCAACTAAAGCGCCAGTAAAGCGCATGTGAAGCGCAGGTAAAGCGCAGGTGAAGCGCAAGTAAAGCGAGGGTGAAACGCAAGTAAAGCGCAGGTGAAGCGTAAGTAAAGCGCAGGTGAAGCGCAGGTGAAGCGCAGGTAAAGCGCAAGTAAAGAATAATAAAACTTACTTTTTATTAAACTTCTTGAAACAGTCATCCATGAATGCTTGTTGTTCTGTCGTAAGGAAAATCTTGCCAGGATATTCCATGTTTATTTCAGCATGTCGAGGTAATACCTCTATTTTCTCCACGAAAATCACATCCTGCTTTGGCTTTGGTGAATCCAATGTGTCAGGGTTTTTTTTTCATCTCTTTTTTTTTGTGGCTCGTACTTCACTATCGCTTGAGGATCTTCTGCAGGAGGTGGTGGTGGAGCAGCTTCAATTGTGGGTTGTTGGGGTGGTGGTGGAGCAGCTTCTGTTGTGGGTGGTTGGGGTGGTGGCGGAGCTGCTTCTGTTGTGGGTGGTTGGGGTGGTGGTGGAGCTGCTTCAGTATTGGGTCGGGGTTGTGGAGCAACTTCAGTAATGGGTGGTGGTGGAGCAGTTTTGGAAGGATTTATAGATTTGTTATTTGAGGAAGAGGAAGATAGAGAGGATTTAATAGGATGATAATCACAATGGGTAAAATGGTCGATACATTTATATTGCAAAGAATCTACAGTTGCTTGAAATTTTTCCAAATTATCTTCAAGTAGATCAATTCTTTTTCCCATATTATCTTCAATTCTATTGCACATTTTCTGTATTGCTTCCATAAGTTTATTCTGTACACTAGACCATTATGTTGCAAGAGGTGGTTCAGCAGGAGGTCGAGTAGCAGGTTGAAAAGAAGATTGAGTAGGCTGTTGAGGAGAGCTTTGAGGTGGTTCAACATGAGGAGAATGGGGAGAGGGAGGTGGGGAGGTCTGAATTTTTTTGGGTTTTGGTGAATGAAGTTTGATGGGATACACATCTGGACGGATATCTCGGTTCTGAAGGGCATTTAAGTCAGCCCCTAATTGCTCTACTTCTTCGTCTGTAACAGTCTGTAGAACAAGATAAATATGCATAAAAGATAGAACTAATATCAGTTTAGGTTGCGGTTTAAGTGCGCTTTATGTGCGCTTTAGTTGCACTTTTGTTGCGCTTTTGTTGCGCTTTAGTTGCGCTTTATCTGCGTTTTAGTTGCGCCTAAAAGCGCAACTACAGATATGCTCAAGATCTTTAGTTGCGCTTTAGGTGCGCTTTAGGTGCGCCTAAAAGGGCAGCTAAAGAGCTTTAGTTGCGCCTAAAAGAGCAGCTAAAGCGCTTTCGTTGCGCTTTAGTTGCGCTTTAGTTGCGCTTTAGGTGCGCTTTAGTTGCGCCTAAAAGCGCAACTATAGAGCTGCTCAATATCTTTAGTTGCGCTTTTGTTGAGCTTTAGTTGCGCTTTAGTTGCGCTTTCTAACAATAAAATAAATAATTAAAATTAAGTCTTGAAAATTACCTCATTGTTCTTCAAAAATTTAAATAACTTTGTAGCATTGTCTTGTGTATAGTACATGTCTGTATTCCCCTCCCATCTCAAAAACTGAGGTCTTAAGTCTGGATTGGATGGTTTATTACAGAAAAAGTGTTCAAAAAACTATATATATATAATAACACACATAAAATATTATAAATTAACATTAAAAACCTTAATGAAATGAAATAAATTTAGTACACGAGACTTACCAGTATGAGAGGAAAAAAATCATTGATGTAACCCAATGGTTTTTCTATTGCAAACTTGTCAAGAATTGTATTGAATTCATTGACCATGAAATTCCGTATGCATGTAGCCCAATTAATTGAAGTGAACTCATTTACATTATTTGCTATAGATATGAGCCTTCTGGGGGTTTTATGGTTATTTAGTGAAAAAAAGATTAGATAACAAAAATATTATGAAGGTCTTTATCTTAGTAGCATTATCGGTTAATCTATCTAATTTTGTGATTTCAGTTTTTATATCGGTTGAGAGAGGTCCAGTCAATGGATCAACCTTCCATTTTATTTCCTCACCTCTGTTAGGCAAACCTGTGATAAATATTTGTTTAATTAGTCAAATATAGTAAATTTAAAATATAAAAATATCTCAAAAATTCCTTATTCAAAAGCTGACCTGTCAACAATTAAACTTCATCAGAACTGAATTTAAGCAAATGACCATTGACAACAAATCCTTCATCAGCAGCATTCTAAAATTTCAGAATCTCAAATAGCAGTGGTATGCACTGCTGGAACGCTGGAAACTTCAGAAATTGATAAATTTTCAAATTTTGAAATGTTTGCTCAACTTCATCATCAATTATCTCAGAAAATGCATCGCAAATTTTTCTGAACGTCGTAACATAGCATCGCGAAGTTACTGGCCTTTGATACGGCATCTGAAAAAAAAAATAGAAATCGCAACTAAAGCGCTTTGGCTGCGCTTTTAGGCGCATCTAAAGCTCTTTAGTTGCGCTTTTAGGCGCACCTAAAGCGCAAATAAAGCACACCTAAAGCGCAACTAAAGCGCACCTAAAGCGCACCTAAAGCTCAACTAAAGCTTTCGCTTGTTACTGGTTTCCTCTTTTCTGAAGAAGGTTGAGATAGGGTTCATAAACTTTTTAAGATCACATTGAACAAAGTAGTATATATGAAATCAACAATAAACTCTAACAATAAAAATAAAACTTAAAAGCGCACCGTAAACGCAACTTATGAGCAACGAAAGCGCAACAAAGGCGTAGCATTACTTTTTCTAAAATGCAGTACTCAACCGTCGTCGTCTACCGCCGGGAAGAATGTCTTGCAAGAATGGAAATGCCAACGAATGAAGAACAACTCGACCGATGGAAATGAAAATGTCGTGTGTAGAAACTCTTCGTGCGCGATTTTTGTATTTGAAATTTCGAAACATCTTCAGGTTGGGTCGGGCCGGTCGGGCTGAAAGACATAAAGCAAAGTTTTAGAATAAAAAAATTTTTCCACATGGCGTGTTTCTATTGGCGTCCGAACGCGGAATAGGTCCGATGACCGGACCTAATAAATTTCCCCAATAAAGAAGTCTGCTTTTACCAGCTGCTAGATGTCATGTATATTGTCTTTATGCATAATATACTTGAAGATAGAGGGCTGCTATGAAACTTTCCTTGCAGTTTTGGAGAAATTCTATTATGGTATTGTCATATGACATCATATGCTAGCATTTATTTCTTGGGGATTTACATGTATATTACAAAATTCTAATTTACTTATATATCTACCACACAAATTTTAATATTTATTCATATAACCTCAAATTTCTAAATCATATTAAAAATACCACTAAAAATAATTTATTAAAAAATATTTTTTTCTATTCGTATATTTTAATATGATTTAGATATTAAAATATTTTATACAACAATAACATCAAGCTTTTATCCTATTATGTGGAATTAGCTATATGAGTTTTTTTTTCTCAATTGTGTTAGTCAAATTCTCACTTTAAATCTAATAAAAAAAGTTCATTTTTATTACTTTTTAATAAGTCTTGTAGTTCTATTTATATATATATATATATATATATATATATATATATATATATATATATATATATATATATATATATATATATATATATTAGATTTAATACATCTACTCTTCTATTTAGATCTTCAGGTTGATATTTTATATGACCAAAATATCTAAGGTGGCTCTAATCTTATCTGCCATTGGATCTACTCCAACTTTTTCATGTATATGCTTCACTTTTTTTTTAATTGTAAAATCACTCATTCACCTAAGCATCTTCATCTCCGCAATACTTAATTTTATCCTTCTCTTTTAATGGCCAACATTTTGAGTCATAAAGCATTGCAAATCTCATCACAATCTTATAAAGTTTTCTCGAAAGTTTGAAGAGCACTTTTCTATGACACAGCGGGTTTGATGCATTTGAATTTGACTAATGATATTCTCATCTATCCTTAACTAGAGTTCCTCCAAATTATGAATTTTGAGCCATTTGGATGATAGATGACTTCAACTAAGAAGCATATCTTGATAAAGCAGTAAATTTAGCCTCATATTGCATTACTAATCTTTTCCCTTGAACTAGCCTCAAGAACATATACTACATCTGCCTCCTTGTTGAAAGAGGCACAAAGCAGTCTTTATAAACATATGTAAACTCTTCCCATTTAATTTTGCATCCCTCCTAACTTTTCTTGATGTTGTGCCCTCCACAAACTTTTTGCCTCTTCATTTAATGTAAATATTGCTAGTGAAACATTCTTCTATTTTATAAATTTATAATAGCTAATTCTCCACCTCTATTAGCCTTTCAATTCCTTTAAATAATAGTGCCCGCATATCTTGAAATACTTTTGGATATTTATCCATAGAGATATTATTGCAATTAGTTCAAGGTTGAGATATTGAATCCTAAATTAATTAAGTCATCGTTCATCATTTTGGCTAAGACATCAATATTGGAAGTAACACTTGGTGTAGTTACTTATATATTCTCTTCAGAACCATCTATAGTATTGAAATAAAATACACTTATTTTTATATCATACTGACACCATTCAACCCATCTTAAATAAATAAATCAACCTCTAAAATAATATTGACATCTTTGATACAACTTTTGTGACAACCTGACATGAAGTCTCAAATTAATGCGGAAGTAATAGACTGTCGAATATAGATCATAATTCATTGAATACTTTAATTACTCAGCAAAATAAACATACAATTTTATTAGAAGTCACTAAAATAATTTCTATTTAAAAAATACAACAAAATGGCTCTGGCCTATTTTATTTGGCCCTCTCCTAAAAATTTTAATTTAATGATTTGAATTTCTAAAAATAAACTCAGTGGTCAATTATGATTTACAGTATAATAGTAATATTGTCTCATGTATATAAGTAGATATGGCATAACATCAAACTTTTCATTACATAATCAAGAAAATATGAATATTAGAATTCATTGATTATATATATATATATATATTTTTTAATGTCTATCTTTTAACTTTTAACTTTTAATAGTTAATTTAATTCAACATCATTATGTAATAGTAGCAATTAAGGTATTTTTATTTTCATTTTTATTTTTTGTTTTCATTTATCATGCACAAGTATGTTGTATCTCCATCTAGTATCATTAGAGGGTGAATTCTTATAATTTGCATGCATATATCTTTATTATTTCAATACTTCCATTTTCAAGTTGTAATTCATTTTATTTTTTATTTTTCTTTACATATACATATCAGTTTACTTAAGCAACATTCACAATTAGATATATTATATTATAACTTTGTTTGTTTAACTCCTTTAAAAAACTCAACAAGTATGCATGCAAGTGACAGTGCAATTAATCACATTGTATAAATAATAAAAATATGCATGCTATAAAATGATTGTAATCACCCACATCCCTTCTTATTTGAATTTGAAATCCGTCCTCTGATTTCCTTAAACTCTTAGTTAGCTTTTTCTTATAGCACAATCTAACTATTAAGGGTGTCACTTCATCACTTCACATATGTAATTTTGAATTGAAATTATAATAAGTTTCCAATAACACAGTTAACCCCTACTTAGGTTTTCAATAACACTCCTTTTTTCTTATCTTTCAATGCTTAATCATACTCATAATCAATATATCACTGCATAAGCCATATTAATTTTCTAAAGCACATCAAATAACATTGGAGATGTCAAACATCATTAATGCAATGTCCAATGCTTCGGACATTGTTAAAGACAACTTTAAATGTATCATATGCTGCTAATGAAAACATCTGACGAACAAACTAATTAATTCATATTTGCATTATTTATTTATATTCCATAAACAATCAAAATAATATATATATATATATATATATATATATATATATATATTTCAATGTTGTAATGATGTACATTTGTGATTGCTTGAGAATGACATCTCAATCTCCCTCACATTATAAAATGATCATCCATATTTAGAACGATTAAATTATTCTTTTAACAAAAAATATAGACTTCCACTAACAAAGTATTCCATTTATCATCTCTCATATTTTATAGCCTTTGCTTCAAAACTTTTATCGATGTCATGACATTATGTTATTTTGATCTTTTCTTTGTAAAACCTAAGATAGCTCATTTATTGCTGCTAAAATAGACTTAAGCACATGCAAAATAAAAATAAATTCAAAATATTGCACATCATCAAGTAGGGCATAAGCTTCGCCTTTTCGCTAACTTTTTATCCATCTTTTAGTATTATTTCAAGACCATTAATCACAGATCCATACAAAAGAATTATAATAAGATAAGCATAGTGTGAGTCACAACATGTATCTCCAGCTCGTTAAAGGCCTATCTCCTTATTCAAACCTCTACCTTTGAAAATTTCACCATTTTGTAGTTGTTCTACTATCTTGTCATATTGTATAGCTCATAGTTTATCTCTTCTTTTATAGGAACTTCCAATAATATTTATCAAGTTAGAGATAACATTGAAAAGTGAAGCAACATCAACATGATTTTTAGCTATAATGATCAATGCCAATCAGAGTTGATGTGCAAAATAGTGTATATAATAAGTTGAACTATTTTCTTTCATTATTAAAGATTTCAGCCTATTGAACTCACCATGCATGTTACTGGCGTTGTCATAACCTTGGCCACATCGATGTTGTGCTCAATCCATATTTTTTTCAGTAGTGTTTCAACAATTTTTTGAGTGTCAAAGCAGAAGCTTCTTCCACATGTACAAGTCTAATAAAGTGCTTGATTACACATCCTCTTTTATCATCATAATGTAATGCTATAGCCACTTGCTATTTTATTGATACATCTCAGGACTTATCCAATAAAATTTCAAAGAGATGATTTTCTAATTCATTCATGATGATATTAGCAGTTTTGATGGCAACAACATGAGGAATTTCCCTCTAAATATCTAAAACAATAGAGTTATTATTTTCTGGGACATTCTCTAAAACCATTTTTCTTATAAATTCATTTTGTGATCTAAGGAAGTAAAAAAGTTCTAAAAAATTTCTTTGATTTTCTGATTCTTTGGATCATCAAGACCATGAAAAGCTAACCCTTAGTGCAACAGAAATTGAACACAATCAAGTAGCAGTTAAATGAGTTTTGTTATCTCTCTCTGATTTTGATTAGAAGGCTTTTTTAACAAATCTAATGTCTTGCTTTTGATTCATTAGATCTTCATATTCTCTCCAAGCAATGTTATGAGAACTATTCACTTGTGCAATATGAACTTCAAATTTGTCCTCTTTTTTTTTTCAATTTCAAAATCCCTTTGTATCAAAGCTATAACCACTTGCTTACTTTCTTATTTCTGGTCTATAAAGATAACAAATAAGCAATAATCGACATCATTGGTGAGATTTTACTCCAACTATGCTTTGTAATCATTAAATCATATAGGATAAAGCCTACATAATTTATTTTCAATTTGTGTTTGTGGGAATTCAACACTGCCGTTGCCAGGTCCCAAGTCCTGGATGAGAAAAGTGGAGGGTTGCGTTAGGTAGTCGACAGCCAGCGTAAAACTTGTCGAATAATAATGACATGAATCCTTTAAGAAATTGTGTTAATGCTAGGGCGTCCCCTGGAAGCGACGCGTTGTATGGCCTGAATACAGCGACAAGTGTGCAAGGGCTGCTGCACCGCCGCCCGGGTGCAGTGTTAAATAGGCAAGGGTTCCCACATCAAGGACGGATGTGGGCAAAGAAGCTAGTCCATGAAACTAAAATTAGGATAGGAACTTGTAAATTAAGGTTCCCTTACAGGAAAATTAATGGAATTAATAGATGTTATGATTCATAGGAAGATAAATATTCTGTGTATTCAGAAAACTAAATGGGTTGGAGAGAAGGCTAAGGAGATTGATAGTTTAGGATTTAAACTTTGGTATTCAGGTAGGAGTCGTACTAGAAATGGTGTAGGCGTGATTTTAGATAAGAGTTTGAAGGATAATGTTATAAATATTAATAGAATTGGAGATAGAATTATAGCTTTAAAGATTATTGTTGATGCTAAGGTTGTTAACATTATAAGTGCTTATGCTCCTCAAGTGGGTTTGGATATAGATTCAAAATTAAAATTTTGGAATGACTTAGAAGAATTAATACAAAAGATACCTCTTGAAGAAAGAGTTTTTATTGGAGGAGATTTAAATGGACATGTTGGTAGAGAGGTAGATGATTTTAAAAGCATTCATGGTGGCCATGGTTTTGGAACAACAAATGAAGGTGGTAAGTCTATTTTAGATTTTTGTTTAGCTTATGATTTTTTAATTGCTAATACCTTATTTAAGAAAAGGAATGAGCATCTCATTACTTATAAAAATGGATATAATACAACTCAGATTGATTATTTTCTTATAAGAAAATTAGATCGTTTAGATTGCAAAGATTGTAAAGTTATTCCGAGTGAAAACTTATGTACCCAACATCGTTTATTAGTTTTGGACTTGAAGATAATGGGGAAGAAAATAAAAAATAAAGTAAAACGATTTCCTAGGATTAGATGGGGGCATTTAAAGAATATTAACAAAAATATTTTTGAGAGTAAGATTTTAGATCTTAAGATTTTGTCTGTGCATGAGGATGCTAATGTTATGTGGGAAAAAGTGGCTAGTTATATTAAGAATATTGCAAAAGATGTGCTTGGAGTTTCAAAGGGAAAAGCTCCTAATAGTAAAAATAGTTGGTGGTGGAATCCAAATGTGCAAGAAAAGATTAAAAATAAGAAGATTTGTTATAAAAATTGGTTTAATTGTAAAAATTTTGATAATTGGAAAATATATAAAGAGGCACGTAAGGAATCTAAGAAAGCAATATGCGATGCAAAGAGTTTAGCTTTTAGTGATTTATATAATAGATTAGATACTAAGGAGGGAGAAAGATATATGTATAAGCTAGCCAAACAAAGAGATAGGAGTAGTAAGGATTTAGTTCAAGTGAAGTGTATTAAGGATGAAGATCAAAAAGTACTTTTTTTAGAAGATGATATTCAACAAAGGTGGATGAGATATTTTGCTAAACTTTTTAATGAAGAATGTGAAAATAAAATTGACTGTAGTGATCTTAGCACCCTAAATGAAAATAAAGATTTATGTTTATATCGGCGTATTAGTAAAACTGAAGTTAGAGAGGCTTTAAAGAAAATGAAGGGTGGAAAAGCTGTTGGACCTGATGATATTCCAATAGAGGTGTGGAAATGCTTAGGAGATGAAGGAATTTCTTGGCTTACTAAACTTTTTAATACTGTTTTGAAGACTAAAAAGATGCCAGATGAGTGGAGAATGAGTGTGTTAATCCCTATTTTTAAGAATAAAGGTGATGCACAAGATTGTGCTAATTATAGAGGAATTAAGTTAATGTGTCATACTTTAAAACTATGGGAACGAGTTATAGAGCATAGGTTGCGGCGTGATACTAATTTTTCTCAAAATCAATTTGGATTCATGCCGGGTAGGTCTACTATGGAAGCCATATATTTATTAAGAGGTTTGATGGAGAAATATAGAGAGAATAAGGAGGATTTACATATGATATTTATTGATTTAGAAAAAGCATATGATAAAGTTCCAAGAGAAGTGCTATGGAGAGTTCTTGAAAAGAAAAGAGTTAATAACGCTTATATTCAAATCATTAAAGATATGTATGCATGAGCTATTACTTGTGTTCAAACACAAGGTGGTTTGACCAAGTATTTCCCTATTTTGGTTGGATTACATCAAGGATCAGCCTTAAGCCCATATCTGTTTGCTTTAGTCATGGATGTTCTCACTAGACATTTGCAAGAGGATGTACCTTGGTGTATGCTTTTTGCTGATGATATTCTTCTTGTTGATAAGACTAGAGAGGGAGTTGAAGGTAAACTAGAATTGTGGAGGTCAACCTTAGAGTCTAAAGGTTTTCGCTTGAGTAGATCTAAAATGGAATATATGGAGTGTAATTTTAGTAATAATAGACCTAGTGAGGGCATTGTGACTTTGGCCGATCAAGTCATTAATAAGAGTACACGTTTTAGATATCTTGGATCTATTGTTCAGAGTGATGGTGATATAGATGGGGATATTATCAGCAGAATCCAAGTTGGATGGTTGAAGTGGAGGAATGCATCAGGCTTATTGTGTGATAGAAAAGTACCCCTCAAACTTAAGGGAAAATTCTATAAGATGGTGGTGAGACCTGCAATGCTTTATGGTGCCGAATGTTGGCCATTAAAAGAGAAGCATAATTCTAAGTTAAGTGTTGCAGAGATGAGGATGCTCAGGTGGATGAGTGGCTTTACCCTTAGAGATAGGATACGAAATGAGCATATTCGTGAAAAGGTTGGAGTAGCTCCAGTGGAAGATAAGATTAGAGAGAGTCGCCTTAGGTGGTTTGGTCACGTAAAACGGCGGCCTCCCGATGACCCGGTTAGGAAAGTAGAGGTCTTAGATTTGACTTATGTTAAGAAAGGTAGAGGTATACCTAAAAAGACTTGGTCAGAAAATATTAGAAATGATCTTTCTTTATTAGATTTAAACGAGAATTTGACTTGTAACAGGACACAATGGAGAAAAAGGATTCATGTAGCCGACCCCACGTAGTGGGATAAAGGCTTGATGTTGTTGTTGTTGTTGTTGTTGTGTTTGTGGGAATTCATTATCCTCAAGCTAACAAGGTCCTCTTAGAAAGTATGTTCTTCTCACTATATCCATATCATTTGAATGATAATCATTTTTTAAATTTAAGGTCAATCAATAAAACATCAAAATTTTTCTCACGAAGATATTAGATTGCACAATTTACATCTTGCTCATTTACTTCAACCTTTCTTTTAAAGTATGTCTCATATCTATAATAAAAAATATAATGATATTGTTAAATCCAATTTTGTTTGGTGGATCATGTTGGGCCATACTTTCACCAAATGTGAACTGAGAACCTGAGTGAAGAGGACAATAAAGTATGAATGTGTAAGAGAGAGAGAGAGAGAGAGAGAGAGAGAGAGAGAGAGAGTTTATAAGCCCAAAAGAGATATGATTTTAGATAAAATCTCTATTATTTAAGCCAGAGATATAAGGATGATGAAAATGAGAGTTCAGTATTATGAAGCTTGACCAAGAAAAAGGAAAAATAATATAATATGTTGTAGATCTTGGACATACGTTTCAAATATGTTTTGACATATGTTTCATTGCCCCTTTTATGTATATATCTCTCTTATTTTCTCCCCCTTTTTATACGGTTTGGAAGGATACAAGAGTTATGTCTTATATACAAAGGCTATCCCATCAGTCCTTTGTGTTTATTTACTAATTGATATCAAATGGAACAGTGATTAAGAAGGGCAAGCTAAGCAGGGTCTAGTAATAACTTAGAGTTGCTCCGTTGATGAGAAGGAAGAATGGTATCTTGGTGTTGTCTGGAGGATGGAGTGGCTTGGAATGGGAAGCCAGTCTGAGTCATCCCATTATGATAAGGAAGGCAAGCAACATCTGGATATGGTGTTCATCTTGATATTATGTGAGGGGTTCTTAGAGAGATGGTGGATGTCATGGAGGCTTGGTGTATCTTGCTTGAGTATTTGGATCTGGCTTAAATGAATAAAGGCCTATCTAGCTGAGGAGGAAATTCTGAGGTTTCCCTTACCCCGGGGGAAGGGAAGACTACTTGGAGGATGTGACTGGTGCTAGTTTATTGTACTCTAGTGTTAAGCTCCTACTAGCTCTTAAGTGAGTCCTTCAAGAAGACTGCTCTGAGAGAGGAGTCAATCATCCTTTTTTCTTGAGCCAGATATAACTTGCAAGACACCTGAGAATGGTAGTCATGGGTGCATATTTAGTTCCCCAATTTATGCGACTATTTGAAGGTCTGAGCTCGAAAAGGTCTGATAAAAAAAGTTATAAGAGAGGATGAGTAAATATAAATTTACTACTTTAAATCTTTTACAAATTTTAAGGCTTGGATTTTCTTGGAGACTGAATGATCTCGTCATTTGGTTTCTTTATAAATACTAAATTTGGGTCAGATGAGCATGTGCCTTTACTTTCCAACTGTGAGCCTTGTTTACTTTTGGTTGGATGGATCCCTCCTTCCTTTGAGCTACATAAAAGGCTACTTATAAGAAGGCATGAGTGTCCTTTGGTTTGGCTGCTATGAGTTCAGAGGAGGCCATGTCGAGTAGGCTCGCAATTAGAGAAGAAGAAGTGTATCTGCAGACTCGGTTGATTTGACTATGGGTACTTTATTGAAGGGAAAGTGAGTGAATATTGAGGAGCTAATTATTGTGGAAGATGATCGACCATCTAATGGCATTGAGGGGATGAAGGAGGCAATTGCTCTTATTGCTTCCAAATAGGAGGTACAACTAGTAGGTGTGAAGGTCTCGAAGACAAAGAAAATCACCATTTTCCACTTAGAGGTGCGCTAGTAAGCTTGAATGGAGCTCCTTTGTAGAAGGCAAATATACATGAATTGAGAATAGTTGCTAAGGGGACTATTGTTGTGGCTGTGAGGGTTGCATAAGAGGTCTTTAGGAAGTGAGTTGCTAATAAGTTACTTGGGCAGCCGTTGGCTTCTTTCTCATATATTTTTTTACTAACCCCTCCTTTCCCTCTAGGAAAATTTCATTGGATGAAATTATTGGGAAGTTGATGAATCTGGAGCCAACCATAAAGTTTAGAGGTTTGGGTGAGTTCAATTTTGCTGAACAAGGGGTTGTTATTTAGGGCAAGGCCGACTGGAGAGAAGTGGCTTCTTCACTAAGAGGATAGGTGGTTGCTCTATGGAGCCGTATTGACTCGATGGAGGCCAAATTGGGAGCATTACTTATGTAGATTAAGCATGAGGGCTTTTACTAGGGGTACTCAATACATCATGGAGTACCAAGATCGCACATGAGGACTACCACCAAGTATGGAGATTGATCTTATATTGCAACATTCCCTACATGGCCACTATGGTTGATTATTTTATTTGTTTTAATATTTATATTTATCTAGAAGTGCAAACTTGTAGGCTCCTATGTGAATAAAATCTTTGATTTCATTAAATAGGATGAGTCATTTGATTAGTCAAAGATTTCAATAAAGACTATAATGACAATTGTTGCAAGTGTAATGTGGTCCTTCTAATTCCATAATGATGGAAAAGAATGGTAGGATCTTTTGTATTAATTTTGATTTGAGATGTCTTGAAATCCCGTGTACTGAGTTTGAAACTATAAATAAGAGTAATAGAACCTGGAGGTCTAATATCTACTTTATCTCTTTTATTTTGTGAGATCTTTCATCTTTGATTTTCAAGATATTTGGATTATGTATGTATGCGAGCAAGTTTCTTGTTGAGAAAAATTTGCCTAAGACTTGGCTGATTGAAGAGTATGCCGAGTATGTTTTCAAGGCATTCTGATTCTCTCGTATTGATTTCATTATCAGAGTGGAGATAGAAGATGAGTGAATTAACATGGATGGGGAGCTAGTCGTTCCCATCAATCATCTAAAGTTGGGGATACAGCTCCCTTTGTGTATAGAGATTGTGGAAGTTTTGAGTTTTTATGGGGTAGTTCTTGCTCAATTGTTGAACTCCATGGTGAAAGTGATTTCCTTTACTTCTTTATTGTATTAGCAGTTCTTGCCATGGTCACTGAATGTACTCAGATATGTTTTCATGCAAACAACCTTCTAAGAATATTTTATCCAGTTCTCGTACATGGCAGGCAAGATGAGTGGCCTAGAGAATAAGGTGCAAGACTTAAAGGCGAAGTTCATTGCGATTATGTGTGCTTCTTGGTGGAGGGTGCAAACTGACTGTATCCCATTGCTAAGGAAGTAGTTGGTCCTTTCGAAGTTAACCGTAGAGGAGATGGCATTGTTCGCAATTGTGAAGAGCAAATACTGGTGGTTCCTCACCATATGGCTTATTAGAATGTTTTTAAGACTTTACAGTGAGTGGATTATCAATCTTGATGCATTGATACTATAATTTTTATTTGATTATTTTCCAGCTTCTTTGTAGGGAATGTTATAGGTTACATGTTCCCGATGAATATACCGCTGCTATTTAATATGGTGGAGGAAACTATGAAGCCAAGAGAAAAGCTTGTTTCGGTCATACGCATGGCTAATTTAGAGATAAGCTAATGTTGGGGTTGGTCCCAGTTCGAGGGTGTTAGTGACTAAGAGGCCATGAGCGGCCATAAATGAGCATGATCCTGCTCCGCTTCGTGGGGGTGGGAAGAAGTTGTGGAGTTCTCCAAGGAGGTGGTGTTGCTGGCATGCACATCCTCGACGGAGGAGGAGATGGTTGTCAACGCTCTAGATGAGAAAGAGCAAGTTGGAGCTCTAGAGGTTACTCACCATTAGATGGCAATGAGGCCCTTCGACAAGAAAGAAGATTTGGATTGAGTGAATATAGGTGTTGAGCTAGTGTCAAGCTGGTATTTCAATAATGGACACATCATTCATGAGTGCTCACTGTAGCAATATATTTTAGAGTTTGATCCACATAACTTGGCTTATTCGTTAATAAACTTGTTGGTGGATGCTGGAAGAAAGTCCATTTTTTAAGATATCTTCATTTAGGGCTAGTTGCCAGGCATGGGTGACTAGAGATGGCAATGAAGTATGCTAAGTTCACCATGGCTGAGGAGAGAGGAATACACCGGGAGATGGTGAACTGGTTGGAAAAGGAAATTTCCCAGATGTGGGATCAGCATCGATTCAAACTAGAGTCAATGAGATCCAAAGTTATGGAGCCCAAAGATGGAGCTGAGGCGGGAGCAGGTGACTTCATCATGGTCATCGAGGCCAAGAAATAGGCTGAGACTACCATTGTTAACTTGAAGGAAAATCAAGATGAGGCGCTCCGAGTTATTCATGTCGGAGAGCACGAACACTTGTTGGGTGATCGTTACTTGGACTGGATCACTAATTGCATTAAGAAGTTGGTGGAAAAAGTTGAGCTTTCTTTGCATTTTAGTGACTCTTTCTATTTCTTTTGAGAGATTCATAAAAGTGATAGTGAAGAGGGTAGTGAAGGCGCGAGTGCAAGCCATGGAGTCACATCGGGCTTTTGTGAGAGTAATTTTGAATGTAATGAAAATGCGAAGTTCTTTTTGTTGGTGTATATACTTATTACATTTCTTTTATTTTTTTTTTCTTTTTTTGATTTTCACGTACCTAATCAATGATGTTAGAAAGTTTTGACATACTAATTGTGTGCCGACTGAGTTTTGAAAGCTTCGGCCATTTCTTTGGCTAGTGTGACCTTGTGCGTTGCTAGACTCAAAACCTTTGAGGAAGTGACTGTCTAGTTATGTCCACTGGGGAACTCGCTTTGCCTTTGTTACAAAGCTTATTGAATCAAAGGAAGTAGTTACCTGCTGGAAGCCTTGGTGCCGACTTCGAGGCACGGAGCCTTACCGACTGAAGGGGAGAGCCATGCACTACTTTGTTAAAGCTTGTCATAAAAGTATATGCATATCTAGTAGTGGCAAAATGCTTGTAGTCACCTATAGTGTTGGAGCACATAAGACTTGCCACATGTTGGGGACTCACATGGAATTCAATGCAGAGCTTATCATAAAGGGGGGGGGAGTAGGCCAATAATGGATGAGGCATTTGATGTAGATGGTGGTATTGAGACTGTAGTTGCTATAGTGCTAGAGCACATGAGACTTGCAACATGTTGGGGAATCATGCACTACTCAATACCGAGCATGTCGCAAAGGGGGGAGTTAGCCAATAGTGGCTAAGGCATTTGATAGTTTGTAGATGAGGTGATAGTGGTCTTTCTGGGGAAACATTTGTCAAATCCGTATGGGATAATAAATATCTTGGATGGAATGGTAGATTATCTCGATTGGTAGGTAATGTATTTATGTTGATGAGTCCTTTCAATATTTTTTATGTCTTATCAAATTATTGTGCCATTTATTGGTTTCAGACATGATGCATTGTGTCTTCCATCTATATATAAAATGGGAGAATTTTGTAAGATGCTTAGGATGTTATGCTGATGACTTCTGATGAAAATTAAGTTCCTTACCCTTCAAAGGAATGATTATTTTTTGATGATTGGTGCGACGGTGTGTTGCTGTCACTTCAGTGGCTTCTCTTCCTATTGGATTAGAGGCATGGAAGAAGAGAGAAAATATGTCTTCCTTCCTAATGTTAGTCCTTAGGTGAAAATGATTTTTTTTTTATAGTGGAAGACATAATGTCAAATTCCTTCTTGGACGAGAAAGGGTAAGGCTAGAATAAGCATGGATGCAATAGAGAAACACATTATTTTCATCTTTTCTTTTCTCATGTAATATAATCTGGCAGTCATAATTAACAATTTTGTGATACACTCTAGATCGTTTATGTTGCTATGAATATCGAATAGGATGAGTCTTCTCCTCAGGCGAGTAGAGCGAGAGCAATCTTTCTAGATTGTCCAAAGAAGTTTGGGTGCTCTCGAGAAGAGTATCAAAACTCTTATTTTTAGTGGAATGATGGTGGCCTGAGAAGACTTTTTCCCAAAGCGGGTAAAATGGGGGTTGCATTCTTCTACCCATTATGACTCTGTTTGTTGGAACTACTTGCTCGGTCATCATGTATTTCATTGAAAATTTGATTGGATTTTTGTGTGATTATATGTATATGCTTGTAATGTGAGAAATGTAATGAGTAATGGATGTAATATCTTGAAATTATAATAAAGATTACTTTTTAGTACCTTTATTTTTTTTCTTAATTTCTATTTGTTCAAATTTTATTTGAGCATAAATATGCCTTGGCCTTTGATTAGCCATGTTTGTGATTTGTTTTGAGAGTGAGGACAAGTTTGTTTAAACTTTATTGTTTTGTGTGCTCGATCAAAATTGAGGGATAGATCTCACTAGAAAGAAGACTTTCCTTCATATTGCAGCCTCTAGTACTCACACAAGTATTGAGTGTTTAGGGGCCATGGCTCATCTCAGGGAATAGTCTAATCTTTTCTTTCAGCTCAAACCCATAGGGGGATCAGACAATTTTGCATTGCTCAGGTGATCATGCTTATCCCTGTAATTTGGTAGTGGACCTATTAATAGACTTTTTTCTATGGGTAGTCTCACTAGCCCTCGTTAAGAGGATGTCTTATTTCTTACAATTCCCATTTTAGAGTGAGATGATGAAAAGTTTTATTCCTGCAACAGAAACAAGTATGTTCATAGGTATTCATGTGATCTGGATATCCCTACGCCCAAGTTCCCCAAACATAGGGCAAATGATTCACAACTAAATAAATGATTTATGCTTAGTTGTTTATCGAGAGTAGGCAAACTTGAATGGGATTATTTTTAATATTTAGACTGTAATTCACCTTAGCCTCTTGATAGAGGATAAAGAGGGGTTCTTGCCAGAAAGATGACTTTCCTTTATGATGGGGGCTTTAGCACTTTGTGTAGGTCTTGAGTGCTTAAGGGCCTCAGCTTGACTCATGGAGTAGTCCAATCTTTTCTTTTAGCTCGAACCTAGAGGGGGATTGGATGATCTCGCACAGCTTGGACGATTAGTTGGTTATCATGAAATTGAAAGGGCTAAGGTTCAATAAGTCCGGAATGAGAGATAAGTTTAGTAGTCCCAAAGTCAAAGGACTAAAATTTGGGGAGTTCAAAATGAGGGGGGAACTCGATTGTCTTAATAGTTAATGGACTAAAATTTGGTGAGTCCCAAATAAGAGGCAAAATAGATTGTTTTAATAGGTAAGGAACTAAAATTTAGTGAATCTAGAATAAGGGGTGAACTCGTTTGGAGGTGATCGCCTCAACTATTTTAAGATGTGATCTATCACCAGTTGCTTAACTGAGGATAAAGAGAGGATCTTAGTAGAAAGATGACTTTCCTTTATGTTGGGGGCTCTGCCACTTATATAAGACTTAAGTGCTTGGGAGTCTCGGCTCCCCTTATAAAGTAGTCTAATATTTTCTTTTAGCTTGGACCCAGAGGGGGATTTGATGATCTTTTGCTGCTTGGGTGATCGTAGCTAGTTATGTGAGGTCCAGCGACTGGGTTAGAATAGATTTAACCTAGAGATTGGTGGTTTCGACTCGGCATTCTAAGTTTTCTGAACATTTTGAATGAAGGGTTTTGTTCAGGTTGGTGCCTTTAACTGTGTTTTAATTTGGTGTGGAATATTTTCATTTTGAATATAAAATGGTTTTCATCGAATGAAAATGAGAATAATGTGCATATATAGGCATATATGTCCCTTATGAGTAACATAGTTTGAGGTTGTCAGTGCTCCAAGTCCTAAGTATTTTAATTTTTTTGTGAGTCTGTAGTTGATAGGCTCCTAGGCTAGCTTGTCTTTTGATAATGTAGGGGTCTTCGTAAGTGCTAGCTAATTTACTAAGTGTGGTCTGACGAGTGGCTACATCAGCTTTCTTTAGAACCAGGTCTCTTGATTAGAAGATTTTTTTCTTTTACGTGAAGATTGTATTACTTGACGATTCTTTTCTTGATTTCCTCTAATCAGGGGGTGATGATAAGTATAAATAATGTAATATTTTATGTGTTATATTTTCAGTGAAAATATATTATTTTAGGTTTATTGTACAAGAAAATACAAAAGGGCATCAAATTCTAAGTATCATCTAGTGCCATGACATCGGATGAATAAATGCTGCAGCGCCATCCAGGACACAACCAGAGAGCCACAATATTGATATGGTGGCACAAACTTCTCTATTTGATAGTGCCGTAGCGCCAAAATGGTTAGCTTGTCAGTGTCATGTTTACTATTTTTAAGCACAGTGGTGTCACAATTTATTACTCCTCTGCGCCAAAATTGACATTCCGGCATCACAGTGTTCGAACGTCAGCAGTGCCACAACGTAGCAATTGTAACTTCTAGAAGACACGATTTATTAGTGAAATGTTTGCACTATTCACTAAGTAACTAATCCACATCAGCATGTGCCACGATGGAGCAAAAACATCAGCGCAGTAGTATTAGTTCATTTTATTGCCACTACGACGCCAATCTTTCAAGCGTTGTAGTGCCAATTGCCTAATTTGTGTTTTCCTATAAATATTCATTGTGCTATGTTTGCAAGGGAGTTTAGCCACTTGTATAATTTCAATACTTTTTAGAATATTTCTTTATATCTCTCTTAGAGTCCAATCTATAAGATACTAGAAAAATACTAGATATAATCATCATAGTGTTTAGTTTGTGTTTGCTTGAGCAACTTCGTACGTTAAGGAAGAAGAAGTGTAGAAAAGACACATTGATCCTTCTTGGTGATGTTGTTCTCTTGTATTTTCATTCTACTATGATTTCAATAAAAATGAGTTTACTTATCTTTTCTTCCATATCTGGCTAATTCTCTAGTTTTTTATTGATGATGTAGAAATTATGTTAAATACTAATGAAGATTATTATGCTCTAAAAGTGAAATGATGTTTTTAATATTATACCGTTCTTTATTTAATACACTTAGTGGCTGCATGTCTAGGCTGAGGAACACAAGAACAATCAGAAATATTGAAATAGTATGTTGCATGCCTAGACATAGGATGTAAAATATGCTAGATTCTTAAGGAGATGAAATAACATAGGAGGTCAACATATATCATTTTCACCCCTATAAGCTCGATAAAGATCTAGAAATACATATGCTTTGAATCACATTAAAAATAAGAATTTCATTAGGAAATATATGTAATTTATATTTATTAATACAAAATACTTTATTTAAATATTGTATCCCTTATTTTACTATTTTTATTAAGTGATTGAATCTTCACAACTAATAATTTTATTTTAGTAGGATAATTTTGCAATTAGAGTAAATAGTAGTAGTTGATTGCTGAAAATCATACTTCTTTATGGGTTCGACACTCTACTCTATCACTTTGTTATATTATTCAGCATGTATACTTACTTATATTAAGTGGAGTTTATTATTTTTATATACTTAGCACTGTGTGGTAGGCAACTTAGAATTAGATTTAGTATGTTATTAAGTCTGGTTGAAGACTTTAAACATAGTGGCTATGGGAGGCAACCCAATTGATATGCTATATATGGTGCCTAGTGCACTAGTTATCTTGTAACATATGTTATGTTTATATTATGTTATCATATATTTTTTACATCTTTTATCATTCATATGAAAGTATATATGGTGTTAATTATTGTTTGTGTTTCTTTTATTTATATTTTATTGAAATGTTCCTCATACTTACTATAAATTTTTATTAATTCTTATATTCTAATGATTTAATTAATTTTAGTAAAAATAATAATTAAAAATTATGTAAAATTAAGATAATAAAAAAATCCTAGATTATAGTTCAAATGAATACTGTTTATACTTGTTGGAGTGAAAAAACTAATAATTAACTAATTTAGACCATTTAAGTTATTGCTTTAATTTGAAATTATAAGTTATACATTTATGTATTAATTTTTGAAATAAAGATAAATAATTAAAATTAAAGATTAGTTATGAGTATATTAAAATTAGAAATCATTAGGAACCCAATATTGGAATTGGTAATCTTATTAAATCCTTACATAAAATTTATTAAGATTGTAAAAGGGTTTAAAATAAAAACCGATATTCAAAATCATTAACTATATACTCCATAAAATAATAATAATAAAATGAACTTTGAAATAAATTTAAGAAGAAAAAGAAAAGATAAGTACATTTAAAAATTGGTATCAATCAAACGCCTAGAATTTGATTATAATCTTATACTTAAATTTATAAAGGATAAAATAATAAAATTAGAATAAATAATGGTGAGCTAATAAAGTTTCAATTTTAACTACTAACATATCTAATCAATACGATACATTATTCACTTTAAAATGTAAAAAATAATAATTAAATCTATAATCTATGAATTCAAATTAAGCAATAATAAGAATGTCTGATTAGTGTAATTATTAGTTTTTTTTCCAAACTAGAATCATAACCTTATTTATTTTTACTACTGCTAGACCGTGTTGTATTATCCTACATTTTGGTAATATTAAGTTATCAATTTTTACTTTGGTTAATTATTTAATCAGAATTATATATTTTTATTTACTTGAGGACAAGCAAGAGTTTAAGTTGGGGAGAATTTGATAAGTCTAAATAATATATTATTTTATATATTATATTTTTAGGTAAAATATGTTATTTTAGTTATGTTGTGTAGAAAAAAAATAAAAAAGGGGCCAAATTCTAAGTATCAACCATCATCGCAGCCTCATACGAATCAACGCTGTAGCGCCATCAAGGACACCGCCGGAGCGACACAATGTTGACATGGCAGCGCAGACTTCTTTTATTTGACAGCATAGCATCAAAATGGTTAGCTTTGCAATGCCATATCCACTAACTTCAAGTACTGCAGCATCATAATCTATCACACCTCGATGTCAAAATTGACATTCTAGCATCACAGCATTTAAAAGTCAGTAGCGCTATGGCATAGTGGTTGTAACTTCCAAAGAATACGATATGTTAGCAAAATGATGTGACTATTCTCTAAGTAAATAATCCACATCAATAGGCAGCATGGTGGAGTAAAAACATCAGCACAATGACCTTAGTTCATTTTATAGGCGATATGGCTCCAATCTTTCAAGCATCGCAGTGCTAGTTGCCTAATTTGTATTTTTCTATAAATAGTCATTATATAATATTTATAAGGGAGTTCAGTCACTTGTATAATTTTAATATTTTTCAAAGTATTTCTTTAGATCTCTCTTAGAGTCCAATTTAAGAGAGACTAGGGAAGTACTAGATACAATAATAAGCAACTTTATACATTAAGGAAGAAGAAGCATAGAAGAGACATATTGATCCTTCTTGGTGATATTATTCTCTTATATTTTTATTCTTCTATGATTTTAATAAAAATAAATTTGCTTATATTTTCTTTCATGTCTAACTAATTCTCTTACACTGTCGTTGCCAGGTCCCAAGTCCTAGATGAGAAAAGTGAAGGGTTGTGTTAGGTAGTCGACAGCCAGCGTAAAACTTGTCGAATAATCATGACATGAATCCTTTAAAAAATTATGTTAATGCTAGGCCATCCTCTAGAAGCGACGCGTTGTATGGCCTGAATATAGCGACAAGTGTGCATGGGCCGCTGCACCGGCGCTCGGGTGAAGTTAAATAGGTAAGGGCTCCCACTTCAAGGATGGATGTGGGCAAAGAAGCTAGTCCATGAAATTAAAATTAGGATAGGAACTTAGAGTATATGTTTCCTTAAAGGAAAATTAATGAAATTAATAGATATTATGATTCATAGGAAGATAAATGTTCTATGCATTAAGGAACTAAATGGGTTGGAGAAAAGGCTAAGGAGATTGATAGTTTAGGATTTAAACTATGGTATTTAGATAGGAGTCGTACTAGAAATGGTGTATGTGTGATTACAGATAAGAGTTTGAAGGATAATGTTATAAAAATTAATAGAATTAGAGATAAAATTATAGCTTTAAAGATTATTATTGATACTAAGATTGTTAATATTATAAGTGCTTATACTCCTCAAGTAGGTTTGGATATGGGTTCAAAATTAAAATTTTGGAATGACTTAGAAGAATTAATATAAAAATATCTCTTGAAGAAAGAGTTTTTATTGGAGGAGATTTAAATGGACATGTTGGTAGAGAGGTAGAGGATTTTAAAAAGCATTCATGGTGCCCATGGGTTTGGAACGACAAATGAAGGTGGTAAGACCATATTAGATTTTTTTTTAGCTTATGATTTTTTAATTGCTAATATATTGTTTAAGACAAGAGATGAGCATCTCATCACCTATAAAAATGGATATAGTACAACTTAGATTGATTATTTTTTTATAAGAAAATTAGATCATTTAGATCGCAAAGATTGTAAAGTTATTCCGAGTGAAAATTTATGTACCCAATATCGATTATTAATTTTGGACTTTTAAGATAAATGGGCAAAAAATAAAAAATAAAATAAAATGATATTCTAGGATTAGATTGGGGCATTTAAAGAATATTAACAAAAATATTTTTGAGAGTAAGATTTTAGATCTTAAGATTTTATTTGTTCATGAAGATGCTAATATAATGTGGGAAAAAGTGACTAGCGATATTACGAATATTGCAAAAGATAAGCTTGGAGTATCAAAAGGAAAAGCTCCTAATAGTAAAAATAGTTGATGGTCGAATCCAAATGGATAAGAAAAGATAAGAAATAAGAAGATTTATTATAAAAATTAGTTTAATTATAAAAATTCTGATAATTGGGAAAGATATAAAGAGGCACGTAAGGAATCTAAGAAAGTAATATGCGATGCAAAGATCTTAGCTTTTAATGATTTATATAATAGATTAGATACTAAAGAGGGAGAAAGATATATGTATAAGTTAGCCAAATAAAGAGATTGGGGTAGTAAGGATTTAGTTCAAGTGAAGTGTATTAAGGATGAAGATCAAAAATACTTTTCTTAGAAAATATTCAACAAAGGTGGATGAGATATTTTGCTAAACTTTTTAATGAAGAATGTGAAAATACGATTGACTTTAGTGACCTTAGCACCCTAAATGAAAATAAAGATTTCTATTTTTATCGATGTATTAGTAAAATCGAACTTAGAGAGTCTTTAAAGAAAATGAAGGGTGGAAAAGCTGTTGGACCTGATGATATTCTAATGGAGGTGTGGAAATGCTTAGGAGATGGATGAATTTCTTAGCTTTCTAAACTTTTTAATACTATTTTGAAGACTAAAAAGATGTGAGATGAGTGGAGAATGAGTGTGTTAATTCCTATTTTTAAGAATAAAGGTGATGCACAAGATTGTTTGAATTATAGAGGAATTAAGTTAATGTGTCATACTTTAAAAATATGGGAGTGAGTTATGGAGCGTAGGTTACAACGTAATACTAATGTTTCTCAAAATCAATTTGGATTTATACCGGGTAGGTCTACTATGGAAGCCATACATTTATTGAGAGGTTTGATGGAGAAATATAGAGAGAATAAGGAGGATCTACATATGATATTTATTGATTTAGAGAAAGCATATGATAAAGTTCCAAGAGAAGTGCTATGGAGAGTCCTTGAAAAGAAAAGAGTTAATAACACTTATATTTAAATCATTAAAGATATGTATGCATGAGCTATTTCTTGTGTTCAAACACAAGGTGGTTTGACCAAGTATTTTCCAATTTCGGTTGGATTACATCAAGGATCGACCTTAAGCCCATATCTTTTTGCTTTAGTCATGGATGTTATCACTAGACATTTGTAAGAGGATGTACCTTGGTTTATGCTATTTGCTGATGATATTCTTCTTGTTGATAAGACTAGAGCGGGAGTTGAAGGTAAACTTGAATTATGGAGGTCAACCCTAGAGTCTAAAGGTTTTCGCTTGAGTAGATCTAAAATGGAATATATGGAGTGTAATTTTAGTAGTAATTGACCTAGTGAGGGGATTGTGACTTTGGGCGATCAAGCCATTAATAACAGTACACATTTTAGATATCTTGGGTCTATTGTTTAGAGTGATATGTTTGATTGAAAATATTATATTATTTTGAAAAAGGTTAATTTTCTTTGGGAAGTTTAATTTTTGAAATTTAATTTTAAAATCAAATGCTCATTATGAATGATATATCACCTTAAAAGGTGAACATATCATTTCCTAATAGGTTCATATTATAAGACTTTGAATTTATCCTTATTATTGTAGTCAAATTTGAGAAGAAACTACCCTAAAGGGTCAAAATGATTGTTCAATCAGATATTTAACTACAATAATTTGGATAAGAGGATCATTGATTTCATAATCAAAATTATAATGGTAATTGATATATTTGTCTAGGGAAAGAAGTTATCAGTCACTATTGCTCATTTAAAAATGACGATAATGATCGTCGAGCTTGATTTTCCCAAAGATAATTAATTGAGGGTTTTGAAAATTTAATTTTTGAAAAGTTAGATCTGGTTTTTTAAATCTCCTACAAGCACAAGCCCTCGTAGTTAATTACATCGTAGAGAAAACTGAAGTTTCCTACGAATACTCTCGATTAAAATAGCGATATGAATTTCATTTAAGATTTTCAAAGATCGACATCAAGGGAGGTAAGAGTCGAAATTTTCAAACGGGATTGGTTCAAATCTGAACACTTATTTTGGAGTAAAAGGAGGAAGGGTAGGAGGCACCTAGGATTCTGAAACAATTCAGAAGTGCCCCAGCCTATCCTAAGTATTGGGCTTGAATTTAAATGAAAGAGATTTTACGTTTGAATGATTAATTTTATTAGAAAATGAGATTCAATTCCCAGAGGGTGAGGACTTGAGATTGAAAATTAACCTCATAACCTAAGTCAAAAATGGGTACTAAATAATCAGTGACTTGGAACCTAGCTAATGCAATACATGATCTGGACTTACCCCGGCCTGGATTGAGCAGCCAACTAAATTACCTAAACACTTTAAAATCACGTATCTGATCATTTAATGTAGAGTGGTAGGGACGTTATTTAAGATAAGTTTAAGGAGAATGGGGCCGACATCTAGAGCAGATTCCTAATTGGCCTCTTGACTTATGTTGGGTGAAATGCTTAAGTAAAATGTTATTAAAGATTTAAACACTATTAATTTATTTCTAATGCAATGCATGCCAGTTAACTCGATTAAATACTTAAATTAGGATGAAGAAGTTTTAAAATCAGGCTTGAAATAGATTTTATCCTAAAAGAATGCATAGATCCCCTTGACAGAACTGCACCCTCATAGGCCAGGTGGTCTGCTAGAACCCGTAGGCAAGGAGGTGCCTAATAAACAGAAAGAAGATACATTAAAAATATAATGAGAACTCTCAGCGGTCCCGGGCTTACTTCTTAAAACGTTAGAATTTTTATGTGAGCTTAAAATTTTAATTTTAATTTCAAGTAGAAAATATTTTAAACGTACCCCCACGAGCCTTCAATCGGGTTCCAGGCTAAATCAAAATCAACATGCAAAGCACCAAAAATACTACTTAAAACATGCAATTCCTATATCGCAATCAGTATATTAGTTAAATCAATTAAATAATTAAATCAATTAAATTAATACTCAAATTGAAAATCCATAGGGAAATGCTTTTTAATTATACAACCCAGAGTCTGCAGGAAAAGTAAAGTGGCCGGGAACCACTGACAACAACCAAGATTTTTAATCCTAAGACTCAAGTGACTTTGAGAATGAGACTCCTCCTTCTTCACTTCTTCGTCCTTCGGCGAGGCTCCTTGGATCATCGGGTCCAGATATCCAAGTGAAAAGAAACTCCCCCTTGAGAGGGGTGTTATCTTTTCTCCTTGGACATTGTAAAGTCATTTAAATTTGGATCTCCAAATGGAGAGAGACTCTCCCATAAGGGATGTCCCTTCCTCTTTAGATTCTAAATTGGATACTTAAACATCCCATCTCAAAGTACTTAAACATTACAACTCAAATTTGAATCAAATTACATTTGAATAAAAAAAATAAAATCTAGACTCAACACCTACAGGGTTATCCTACTAATCAGTAGTTAATATATTTAAAATTAAATGCTCAAATCACAGCCACACTTGGTCATGCTCTTTTAATTTAAAGGGGGACTTAACATGCTTAGCACCTGCACTAAACATGTCAATTTTAAAGCTTAATTTTATGCCTCCTTTATTTGAATTGCTCTGTACGAGCATGGCCACCTGCATAAGATTGAATTAGTATAAATCGTTCATAACCTAAGGGTAAATTTAACGCACAATCAATTACAACTCAGATTGTAGAAATTAAATAAATAATCAATCAATTACTTAATTCTAATAACTAGTATGCAGTAAACACTACAAAAAATCTGGCACACACAAGTAACAGAAAAGTAAACACCGGCCTAGCCTAAGATTAGAGTTGCTTGTCCTAGAAAATCATCTAAAGTGTGTGAGGTAGGCCGTGTCGGTTGGATGCGTCCTATAAAGGGTATTTGGTTAGAGTTACTTGATGTTCTGGTTGGTTGAAAGGCTTAGGGGAGATTTTAGTTAAAGTTTAAATCTTAATGATTTAAAATTAATTTTAAGATTGATTTTAATTATTTATTGGATACCATCTTTGTTGCTCACCAAGGTTGTGAAGTTTATTTTACCTTCCTTGGGGCTAATTTAATAGCCTTGTATGCTTGGGTTACCTAATGGTATCCTGTATCTCTAAGTGATTTAATTTGATTAATATTTAAAAATTGATTAATTTTTAATTAAGATTGAATTATTGCTAGTTTTTAAAGTTGAATTAATATTTTTTAGATTTTAAAATCAAATATTTATTTTTCTGGAATTATTTGAAATATTTAATATATTTAATTAAAGGGATCAAAATTTGACTTTTTGATTAAGAATAATTTATATAAAGTTATTATTTTTTTAAAATATTAGACCTTAAGATGATCAGTCAGAATATAAGTATGCAGGATTTAAATTTTTTTATATTTTATTATAAATGTTTGTAGTTTTGACTTTAATTTGAATTGAAGTTTGACCAAATTGTAGACTTTTTAACTTTGACTAATTTTTGAAGGTTTGAAATTTTTGATAAATAATAGATCTTAATTAGAGTTGAATGCCTTTTTTGTTTGCCTGATTTGGAATTTATTTGAATTAGTTATGATTTTTCAAAGTTTGATGATTTATTTGAATTAATTAATTAACTTAGTTAAGAGGCTTTTGATGATTTGAATCCAAACTAATTCCAAACTTCTTGAAATCACTTCCAAAGATCAGGAATGATCTAAGGAAGGATTATCAAGTGTTTCAGAATTTTTTGAAATTTTAAAATTTTTTTAATTAATTAAATTAAATAAATATTAAATTTTAATTAAAATTAAATTAAGCTCAAGTTTGATGTCCAGTCAAGGGGCTTTTATTTTTTATTGATTAAGAGTTTAATTCTGGTCAGTTTGAGATATTATTTATATTTTTGTAATTTAAATTTGATTTATTAGAATTTTTATAAGGTTCTTAATGTTTAATTAAGGTTTAATCTTGATTAAATAAATTAAAGGGCTTAATGACTTCAAAAATCAGTAAGATATTTCTATGGGCTGAATGTCACTATATTCAAATGGTTCAGATTTCAAATCAAGATGATGTGTACCCTAATTATTTGAAGTTTTCTAAGTTCTCTAACTAAGATCCTTAATTATTATCCTTAATGATGTCACTAAGTTTAAATGAATTTGAATCGATGTCACTAACCCTTAACTTAACATATATGAGTACACAAACACAATCATAATCAATTTCCTAAATCTAGGAGGGCCCTAAGACTAGGTGTGAGTGTGTGCAGCCTAAGCATGCAAGAATTATCATTAATTAAGATGACTAATGATGTGATTAGTGAGTAATCGAAACAAAATTATTCACTAATCATTTCCCTATGAATTCCATTCAATCACTTTCAACCTATGTTTAAAACTTCAAAGGGATCCCTTCACACTTAAGGATTTAAATATATATAAGTTTTAAAATGAATTATATATATATATATATATATATATATATATATATATATATATACATACAAATATAAGTATTTAAAATAAAATACTTAAAAATATTTGTTAAAATAATTTTTGAAGACTTGAGGGATCCTTTGATTATTTTGAAATATTTTAAAAATAAATTTAGAATTTTAAAATTATTTTAATATAATATTCAATTAATTATTAATTTAATATAAAAAAATACTTATGTCATTCAAATTACTTAAAATAAATCAAGTTTTAATTTAAAAATTAATTATAGAATTAAAATATTTAAAATTAAAAAAAAATTGATATATTACATTAAATTTTTTGAATTAATTTGAATTTCATTTGAATTTTCAAAGCTTAAGTTTAAATAAATTATTCAGATTAGTTTAAAATTAATTAATAATTAAAATATTTCTTAAACTAAATTTAATTTAAATCTTAATTATTTTCTAGAATTTTAAATTATTAAAAAAACATATTTTTTTAATTAAATCTTTTGATTAAATAATGTTTAATTCAAAAATAATTGAATATTATTTAATATATTTAAATAAAATATTGTAAAATTAATTTAATTTCAAAAAAATATTATTTTAAAATAATCCTTTAATTATTAAATCTTTTGAAATAAGTTTTTAAATTTTTTTAAGAAAAATTTAATATTTATTTAATCAAACATTAATTAATTAATTATTTATTTAAATAACTTAAATTATTTAAATAAAATTAAATATTTTAAATTAACTTTTAATTTTTAAATATTTACTATTTATCTTATAATTTAAATAAAATATTTAAAATAAATTTTTTAAATTTAAAATAATTATTTATTTTAATTAAATATTAATTTAAAATGATTAATAATTAATATTAAAAAATTCAAAATATGTTTAATATTTTTAATTAACAATACTTTTAAATTAAAGAATTAATTTAATTTTTAAAATATTATTATAAATATTAATTTTATAATTTTTAAATAATTTAAATATTTTTTAAGAAACTTTTTTTGAGTTTAAAATGATTTTAAGAAAAAAATAAATTGTTTTAATACCCTGTGGCGCTGGCGGTGAGCTGGACATGTGTTAGCTCCGGATTAGGGCATGCAAATGGCGGGCAATGATTGCCGATGGCGCATTCAGCAATCATTGTGCAATTAATGATCGTGGACACGTTTTCCACTAGACCATGTCAGTGCGAGATTTCAACCACTGGGTCGTCCGTGTTTCTGAATTAATTGTCCAGATCTAGCCAGACAGTAATTCGATCCGGCGGAAGCTTGAATGTGATCAGATCGTCGCATGAAAAGGCTTAATCTGGGCGATTGATCATAAGATTAAAGGCCTAGATCTCACGTAGTTTAGCAGAATACGTACACCGAAGCCCTAATCACAGAAATGGCTCGTTCTCTCGATTGGGTTATTCAAATGATTTGAAATTTTAAATATATATTAAAATCATGAATAGAGTTCATGTGGAAGTGATTAAACTGGATTAAATGTGCTTATTAAAAAGCTAAATAGTCCTAGGTATTATGACATAGGGCTAGAGTTTGAGGGAGATTTAACCGTTGGATCTTCGAGGTTATGGATTCTCTGAACTTGTGGTTTTTCCATGCTTAATATTGCTGAAGACTCCACAAGCTGGTGACGCTGGATCGAACCCTATAGCTCCTTGAAAGGAGAACGCCTAGACTCACCGGGAAACTTGTCGCCGGCTGCTTTGACCGGCTAGTTTCGAGTGGGAAAATGTAGAGGAAGCTATGGGAAGCTCATTCGAACTGAAGTCTGGACTAGAGGGCTTGAGGGTGGTGAGAGAAGATAGGGATTAGAATGAGCCTTGATTTCAACTCTTTGCCCTATTCAAAACCCTAGGACTCAAAGGGACGGCTAGGATTGATTGAGAGAGCTCTTAAATGACTGCCACCTACCCTGGGGGTTGTTGAAAAGTTGGGGGAAAGGACATCTAAGGACATCCCAAGTGTAAAGGGGTTTTTGGTCCCCACTTGGGCATGGAGAGTGATAGCATCCACTTGATCCTAATCTAAGGGCCTAAGAGTAGCTTTAGGAAGGTTCTGGAGTAGTCTCCATCTGCTGGAAAGGTTTGGATTAGAGGGCGAAGTCATTTGAGTATAGTCTGACCACTAATGAGCCTTTTTAATAACCATGTTGACTGGGTTAACCAGTCAACATAGCTGCTGATGTGGCAACTAGGATGACCTAATAAACTGGTTGGCTAAGCCCAAGTGGATTTGAAGGGTGTAGGTTCAATGCATGAGCAAGTTAATGAAGTTTGACCAAGTTCTAATGAGTTGACTTGGTCAACTTTGCTTGGATTTGATTAACTAAAGTTTAGGACATGCTTATGCTATGGTTTGGAGCTGATTAAGGGTTCGATAAGGATTTGAAACAATTTGTTAGAAGTTTGAATGAATTAAACATTGTGTATATGAGACTTTGACCATCTATGATAGTTTGACCAGGTCAAACCATCTATGATGGGACTCATGATTGGTTTGAGTGGATTCAAGATATATAGTTGAGTGGTCTTTGAATGTTTGAAACTTTACTTTGAATTGAATTTGAATATGTATGGTGAATGGGACTTATGTTGACTGGATTTGACCTGATATGGATCTGACTGGTCAGGTCAAGTGATGACTGGGTCATGGTGTTTAATTAGCCCTAAATTACTAGGGAAGTAGTCAAAGGGGGTTTTGAAGATATTTGACTTGATTTGAGGCTTAATTCTAAGTAGAAAAGCTAAAGGGTTGATCTAGTCAACCTAGGTTGACTTGGTCAACCAGGTTGACCCAAGAACTGGAATTGGGTTCAACATATTTGAAACGACATTTGGAGACCAGTGGAGGTGGTCCCAAGGTCTAGTGAGCTCAATTGGATCAAATCACCTGTTTGGACCCTTAAAGGACCTTTAGGTCAACCTAGGTTTACTTGGTTAACCAGGTTAACCAAGGGCCTAAGTCTGGGTCTAATAGGTTTGGTTTGACATTTGAAAATTATTGGAAGTGGTTCCAAACAATTTGAAGGTCATTTGGTTTGAAATAGGCATTCAAACCCTTAAGGGGTGATTTGGTCAAAAGGGGGTCGACCTAGTCAACTAAGATGGGTCTGGGTCTAGGTCCCTTGAAATTCTAATGGTGATTAGGGTGCACAGGATGGAATTCTGGAATTTGATTTGAAAAGGGCAAGTTAAAGTTTAGAGAGAACTCCACAATTGCCCTTAAGGGGTATTTTAGTCATTTTGACCCTTGGTCAACTGGGGGTCAAAGTGGGTCCACCAAAATATAGTTTAATGCTCAAAGAGTCATAATCAAGGGTCTGGAAGTGATTGGAGGCTTTGGGGAAAGCTCCAAAGTTAAAATACACTAGGTGGTAGGTCTAGTGGCATAGACCGTAAATATTTGAAGGTTTTACAGCATTTGGATTTCAATTCAGTTTCTAAGGTTAGAGACCTCAGAATGGGCTCAAATTTAGAGGGTTGCCTCTAGAGACATGTCCCATCAATATGCAATTGATAGACTCTAAATCAGATGTCATTTACCTAGGGTTTGAAGTGTTTGAAAAATCCCTAAAAAAAGGGTTTCAGGACATACCCTTTAACCTTAGATCTTGATTTGAACTACTAGGTTTGAGTTGGATTTTGAGTTTCAATGTTTGGCTTTGAATTATCCAAATTAATCATAATTATTTGGATGATTATGAATAATTAGATATGATGAAAGTTTGGTATAAGGCTGGGTAGGTTGAAGTTTGAGTGAATTTGTATTGAGATCTGCCTATGTTTTAGATTTGAACTGATCTGAAATATAAATTAATCTGGAGTTTGGGTTTGATTTGAACTTGTATTGATCCTAGATCCTGGGTAGATCCTAGGATTTGAAATCTAGGAGAATCCTAGTGTCTAGAAATCCTAAGGTCTAAAGTCTAGAAGAATCCTAGGGTTCAGATATATCTTAAGGTCTAGATTGTTCTGGAAGAATCCTAGGGTCTAGATAGATTCTATGGTTTAGGTAGATTCTATGGTTGAAATAGATTTGGGATTTAGATTGGTCCTAGAATCTAGAGAAACTCTAGGGTCTAGAATCTAGAGGAGTTCTAGGGCCTAGATAGATCCTAAGGTCTAGAATCTAGAAGGATCCTAGGGTTTGGATTAACCTGGGGTATAGAATGATCTAAGATCTGGATTAACCCTAGGGCTTGGGTAGATCCTAGGGTTTAAAGTCTAGGAGAATCCTAGAGTCTAAAAGTCTTAGGGTCTGGGGTCTAGAAAAAATCCTAGAGTCTGGATTTGATCAAGATTCTGGATTAGTTTGAAAGCTAGACTGATCCAGGGTCAAGATTAATCTAGAACTTGGATTGGGTCCTAATGACCTCATATAAAAATGAGGTCAATAAATGGACCCCCAATATGTGTAATAAAATAAAGTTCTATTGCATATATTGGCATTGACCGAATTAAAAGGTTAAGTCTGAAATTCTGATCCTAAGGGAGAATAGAGTTTATCCCTGGGGAATCCGGGTTTGAATTGATAGTAGGGTAGTGTCGCGGAGGGTGTACTCTACCACTAGTGGGTCTGGTCCTAAGGGAATGGGAAAACCTAAACCCTACGAAAAGAAAGTCTTGGTGATCATATAGGAATGAAGAATTCCTAACTATAAAGGGCCGAGTTTGGGTTTTAATTCTAGGGAAAGGAAAAGCCTAACCTTAGAGGATTGAATTTTGAATAGATACTAGGGTAGTGCCACTAAGGGCGTACTTTACCACTAATGAGTTTGGTCCTAAGGGAAAGAGATATCTAACCCTAAGGACAGGAGGTTGAATGATCGTATAGAAAATAATAACTCCTAACTATAGAGGATTGAATTTGAATTGATTCTAAGGGATGAGAGATCCTAGCCTTCGAAAATTGAGTTTGAAATTAAAACTAGGATAGTGCCACTGAGGGCATTCTCTACCACTAGTGGGTCTAAACCTAAGGAAAGAAGAAATCTAACCCTAAGGAAAAGAAAGTTTGATTATGGAATTGAAGCTTGAATTCAGGATGGTACCATAGGGGCATATTCCATCACTGGTGAATCTAATCCTAAGGGAAAAAGAACATCTATCTCAAGGAAAAAAATTGGATGATCTCATGGGAAGGAAGCATTGCTTCCCATATAAGATCAGACCCAAAATCTGAAGTTTGAAACTAGGATGGTGCCGCAAAGGGCATTATCCACCACTAGAAGATCAAATCCTAAGGAGAGAAAGCACGATGACTCACATCTGTCCTTAAGGAGAAGGAAAACTAGAAGATCCTATGCGAAGGAAGCATTGCTTCTCACAGAAGATCGAATCAAGAATTTGAAAACTAGGATGGTGCCACATAGGGTGTACTCCATCACTAGTAGATGATCTTGTGGAGAGGAAACTTGCTCTACACAAAAGATCGGATCTAGAATTCAAAATTTGAAACTAGGATGGTGCCACAGATGACATTCTCCACCACTAGTAGATCTAATCCTAAGGAAAGAAAGCACAATGACTCACATATATCCTTAAGGAAGAGAAAACAAGTTGATCGTCTGGGAAGGAAGCATTATTCCCCACAGAGGACCGAATTTAGAATTTAAAATTAGGATGGTACCATAGAGAGCGTGCTCCATCACTAGTTGATGATCTTGTGGAGAGAAAACTTGCTCTACATGAAATCAGGTCGGGATAATCATGTGGAAAGGAAACTTGCTCCACACAGCGTATCGGATCTGGAATGATCATGTGTACAGAAAATTTGCTCTACGCAGAGGATCTGGTCTGGAATTATCATATATGGAAGAAATTTGCTCCATATAGAGGATCGAGTTTGAATAATCGTATGTGAAAGAAGATTGCTTCACACAGAGGATCGGGTCTAGAATAATCATATGTGGAGGAAAGTTGCTTCATATAGAGGATCGGATCTGGATTATATAATGATCGTATATGAAGGAAGCTTGCTTCACACAAAGGATTGGGTCTGGAATGATTATGTGTGGAGGAAACTTGCTCCACACAGAGGATCAGATCTGGATTATGGAATGATTATATGTGAAGGAAGCTTACTTCATACAGAGGATCAGAATGATTGTATGTGGAGAAAACTTGCTCCACACAGAGGATTGAGTCTGGAATGATTGTATGTGGAGAAAACAACAGTTAATATATTTGAAATTAAATGCTTAAATTATAGCCACACTTGACCATGCTCTTTTAATTTAAAGGGGGACCTAGCATGCTTAGCACCTACACTAAACATGTTAATTTTAAAGCTTAATTTTATGCCTCCTTTATTTTAATTTCTCTGTACGAGTATGGCCACCTGCATAAAATTGAATTAGTATAAATTGTTCATAACCTAAGGGTAAATCTAACACACAATCAATCACAACACAGATTATAGAAATTAAATAAATAATCAATCAATTACTTAATTGTAATAACTAGTATGTAGTGAAAACAAAAAAAATCTAGCACACACGAGTAGCAGAAAAGTAAACACCGGCCTAGCCTAAGATTAGAGTTGCTTGTCCTAAAAAATTATCTAAAGTGTGTGAGGTAGGCCGTGTGGGTTGGATGTGTCCTAAAAAGGGTAATTGGTTGGAGTTACTTGATGTTCTGGTTGGTTGAAAGGCCTAGGGAAGATTTTAATTGAAGTTTAAATCTTAAAGATTTAAAGTTAATTTTAAGATTAATTTTAATTATTTATTGGATATCACCTTTGTTGCTCACCGAGGCCGTGAAGTTTATTTCACATTCCTTGGGGCTAATTTAATAGTCTCGTAGGCCTGGGTTACCTAATGGTACCTAGTATAATTAAGTGATTTAATTTGATTAATTTTTAATTAAGATTGGTTGATTACTGATTTTTAAAGTTGAATTAATATTTTCTGGATTTTAAAATTAATTATTTAATTTTTTTGAAATTATTTGAATTATTTAATGTATTTAATTAAATGGATCAAAATTTGACTTTTTGATTAAGAATGATTTTTAGAAAGTTATTATTTTTATAAAATATTAGACCTTAAGATGATCAATTAGACTATAAGTATGCTGGATTTAAATTTTTTTATATTTTATTATGAATGTTTGAAGTTTTAACTTGAATTTGAATTGAAGTTTAACCAAATTATTGACTTTTTGACTTTGACTAATTTTTGAAGGTTTGAAATTTTTGATAAATAATAGATCTTAATTAGAGTTGAATGCCTTTGAGTTTACCTGATATGAAATTTATTTGAATTAATTATTAATTTTTAAAGTTTGATGATTAATTTGAATTAATTAATTAACTTAGTTAAGAGGCTTTTGATGATTTGAATCCAAACTAATTTCAAACTTCTTGAAATCACTTATAAAGATCAAGAATGATCTAAGGAGGGATTATCAAGTGTTTAAGAATTTTTTAGAATTTTTAATTTTTTTAATTAATTAAATTAATTAAATATTAAATTTCAATTAAAATTAAATTAAGCTCAAGTTTGATGTCCAGTCAAGGGGTTTTTATTTTTCATTGATTAAGGGTTTAGTAAGAAATTTTCTATAGGCTGAGAATGTCACTATATTCAAATGGTTCAGATTTTAAATCAAGATGATGTGTATCCTAATTATTAGAATTTTTCTAAGTTCTCTAACCAAGATCCTTAATTATTATCCTTAATGATGTCACTAAGTTTAAATGAATTTGAATCGATGTCACTAACCCTTGACTTAACATATATGAGTACACAAACACAATCATAATCAATTTCCTAAATCTAGGAGGGCCCTAAAACTAGCTGCGAGTGTGTGCACCCTAAGCATGCAAGAATTACCATTAATTAAGATGACTATTGATGTGATTAGTGAATAATTGAAACAAAATTATTCACTAATCATTCCCCCATGAATTCCATTCAATCACTTTCAACCTATATTAAAAACTTCAAAGGGATCCCTTCACACTTAAGGATTTAAATATATATAAGTTTTAAAAGGATTATATATATATATATTTATATTTAAACATATACATATAAATATAAGTTTTTAAAAAAAAATACTTAAAAAGATTTGTTAAAATAATTCTTCAAGACTTGAGGGATCCTCTGATTATTTTGAAATATTTTAAAAATAAATTTTAAATTTTAAAAATATTTAATATAATATTAAATTAATTATTAATTTAATATAAAAATACTTAAGCCATTCAAATTACTTAAAATAAATCAAGTTTTAATTTTAAAATTAATTTTAGAATTAGAATATTTAAAATTTTTAAAAAAATTTATATATTATATTAATTTTTTTAAATTAATTTGAATTTAATTTGAATTTTCAAAGCTTAAGGTTAATTAAATTATTTAGATTAATTTAAAATATTTCTTATATTAAATTTAATTAAATCTTAATTATTTTTTAGAATTTTAAATAATTAAAAAACAATTTTTTAAATTAAAATATTTAATTAAATAATGTTTAGTTAAAAATATATTGAATATTATTTAATATATTTAAATAAAATATTTTAAAATTAATTTAATTTTAAAATAAGAGTATTTTAAAATAGTCCTTCAATTATTTAGTGTTTTGAAATAAGTTTTTAATTTTTTTTTAAAAATTAATATTTAATTAATCAAACATTAATTAATTATTTAATTATTTGAATAACTTAGATTATTTAAATAATATTGAATATTTTAAATTAACTTTTAATTTTTAAATATTTACTATTTATCTTATAATTTAAATAAAATATTTAAAATAAAATTTCTAAAATTTAAAAAAAATTATTTATTTTAATTAAATATTAATTTAAAATGATTAATAATTAATAGTAAAAAAATTCAAAATATATTTAATTTTTTAAATTAATAATAATTTTAAATTAAAGAATTAATTTAAATTTTTTTAATATTATTATAAAATATTAATTTTATAATTTTTAAAATAATTTTAATATTTTTTTAAAAAAAGTTTTGAGTTTAAAACGATTTAAAAAAAATTTAAACCGTTTTAATACCCGACGGCGGCGGCGAAGAGCTGGACACACGTTAGCTCTGGATTAGGGAATCCAAATGGCGGCAATGATTACTGGCGGCACAATCATTGTGCAATCAATGACCGCGGACGCATTTTCCACTAGACCACGTCAACGCGAGATTTCAGCCACTAGATCCTCCACATTTTTGAATTAATGGTCCATATCTAGCCAGATAGTAATTCGATCCGGCAGAAGCTTGCATGCATTCAGATCATCGCGTAAAAAGGCTCAATCGGGGCCATTGATCATAAGATCAAAGGCCCATATCTCACATAGTTTAGCAGAATACGTACGTACACCGAAGCCCTAATCACAAAAATGGCTCGTTCTCTTGATTGGGTTATTCAAATGATTTGAAATTTTAAATATAGATTAAAATCATGAACAAAGTTCATGTGGAAGTGATTAAACTGGATTAAACGCGCTTATTAAAAAGCTTAATTATCCTAAGTATTGTGACCTAGGGCTAGAGTTTGAGAGAGATTTAACCGTTGGATCTTCGAGGTTATGGATTCTCTGAACTTGTGGTTTGTCCACGCTTAATATTGTTGAAGACTCAACAAGCTGGTGACGCCTGGATCGAACCCTATAGCTCCTTGAACAAAAAAAGCCTAGACTCGCCGGAAAACTTGTCGCCGACTGCTTTGACCGGCTAGTTTCGACTAGGAAAATATAGAGGAAGCTATGGGAAGCTCATTCAAACTAAAGTTTGGACTTGAGGGTGGTGAGAGAAGATAGGGATTAGAATGAGCCTTGATTTCAACTCTTTGCCCTATTCAAAACCCTAGGACTCAAAGGGATGGCTAGGATTGATTTAGAGAGCTCTTAGATGACTGCCACCTGCCTTGGGGGTTGTTGAAAAGCTAGGGGAAAGGACATCCAAGGACATCCTAAGTGTAAAGGCATTTTTGGTCCCCACTTAGGCATGGAGAGTGATAGCAGCCACTTGATCCTAATCTAAGGGCCTAAGAGTAGCTTTAGGAAGGTTCTAGAGTAGTCTTTATCTGCTGGAAAGGTTTGGATTAGAGGGGGAAGTCATTTGAGTATAGTTTGACCATTAATGCGCCCTTTAAAGACCATGTTGACTGGGTTGACCAATCAACCAATCAATATAGCTACTGATGTGGCAACTAGGAAGACTTAATAAACTGGTTGGCTAAGCGCAAGGGAATTTGAAGGGTGTAGGTTCAATGCATGAGCAAGTTAATGAAGTTTGACCAAGTTCTAATGAGTTGACTTGGTCAACTTTGCTTGGATTTGATTAATCAAAGTTTAAGACATGCTTATGCTATGATTTGGAGCTGATTAAGGATTCGATAAGGATTTGAAACAGTTTATTTGAAGTTTGAATGAATTAAACATGTGTATATGAGACTTTGACCATCTATGATAGTTTGACCAGGTCAAACCACCTATGATGGGACTCATGGTTGGTTTGAGTGGATTCAAGATATATAGTTGAGTGGTCTTTGAATGTTTGAAACTTTGCTTTGAATTGAATTTGAATATGCATGGTGAATGGGACTTATGTTGACTGGATTTGACCAGATATGGATCTAGTTAGCCAGGTCAAGTGATGACTGGGTCAAAGCTAAAGGGTTGATCTGGTTAACCTAGGTTCACTTGGTCAACTAGGTTGACCCAAGAACTGGAATTAGGTTCAACAGATTTGAAACGATATTTGGAGACCAGTGGAGGTGGTCCCACGGTCTGGAGAGCTCAATTGGATCAAATTACCTGTTTGGACCCTTAAAGGGCCTTTAGGTCAACCTAGGTTCACTTGGTCAACCAGGTTGACCTAGGGCTTGAGTCTGGGTCTAACAGGTTTGGTTTAACATTTGAGAATTATTGGAAGTGGTTCCAAGCAATTTGGAGGTTTCAAACCCCTAAGGGGTGATTTGGTCAAAAGGGGTCAACCTGGTCAACTGAGCTTCACCAGGGTCTGGTTCTGGGTCCCTTGAAATTCTAATGGAGATTAGGGTGCACAAGAAGGAATTTTGGAATTTGATTTGAAAAGGGCAAGTTAAAGTTTAGAGAGAACTCCATAATTGCCCTTAAGGGGCATTTTGGTCATTTTGACCCCTGGTTAACTGGGGGTCAAAGTGGGTCCACCAAAATACAGTTTAATGCTCAAAGAGTCATAATCAAGGTTCTAAAAGTGATTGGAGGCTTTGGAGAAAGCTCCAAGGTCAAAATCCATTGGGTGGTAGGTCCAGTGGCATAGGCCATAAATATTTGAAGATTTACAGTCTTTGGATTTCAGTTCAATTTTTGAGGTTAGAGACCTCAGAATGGGCTCAAATTTGGAGGATTGTTACTAGAGACATGTTCCATCAATGTGCAATTGATAGACTCTGAATTAGAGGTCATTTGCTTGGGGTTTAAAGTGTTTGAAAAATCCCTATAAGAGGGTTTCAGGACATACCCTTTTAACCTTGGATTTTGATTTGAACTTCTGGGTTTGAGTTGGATTTTGAGTTTGAATGTTTGGGTTTGAATTATCCAAATTAATCACAATCATTTGGATGATTATGAATAATTAAATAGGATGAAAGTTTGGTATAAGGCTGGGTAGGTTGAAGTTTGAGTTGATTTGTATTGAGATCTGTCTATATTTGAGATTTGAATTGATTTGAAATATGGATTAATCTGGAGTTTGGGTTTGATTTGAACCTGGATTGATCCTAGGTCCTGGGTAGATCCTAGGGTTTAAAAACTAGGAGAATCCTAGTATCTAGAAATCTTAGGGTCTGAAGTCTAGAAGAATCTTAGGGTTCAGATATATCTTAATGTCTAAATTGTTCTGGAAGAATCCTAGGGTCTAGATAGATTCTAAGATTTAGGTAGATCCTAGGGTTGAAATAGATTTGGGATCTGGATTGGTCCTAGAATTTAGAGAAACTCAAGGTTCTAGAATCTAGAAGAGTTCTAGGGCCTAGATAGATCCTAAGGTCTAGAATCTAGAAGGATCCTAGGGTCTGGATTAACCTGGGGTATGGAGTGATCTAAGATCTGGATTGACCCTAGGGCTTGGGTAGATCCTAGGGTTTGAAATCTAGGATAATCCTAGAGTCTAAAAGTCTTAAGGTTTGGGGTCTAGAAAAAATCCTAAAGTCTTGATTTGATCTAGATTCTGGATTGGTTTGGAAGCTAGACTGATCTAGGGTCAAGATTAATCTAGAACTTGGATTGGGTCCTAATGACCTCATACAAAAATGAGGTCAACATGATGGTGAAATAGATGGGGATATTATCAGCAAAATTCAAGTTGGATGGTTGAAGTGGAGGAATGCATCAGGCTTGTTATGTGATAGAAAAGTCCCCCTCAAACTTAAGGAAAAATTCTATAAGATGGTGGTTAGACTTGCAATGCTTTGTGGTGCCAAATGTTGGCCATTAAAAGAGAAGCATAATATTAAGTTAAGGGTTACAGAGATGAGGATGCTCAAGTGGATGAGTGGCTTTACCGTTAGAGATAGGATACGAAATGAGCATATACGTGAAAAGGTTGGAGTAACTCCAATGGAATATAAGATTAGAGAGAGTCGCCTTAGATGGTTTGGGCACATAAAACGTCAGCCTTCCGATGACTTAGTTAGGAAAGTAGAGGTATTAGATTTGACTTATGTTAAGAAAGATAGAGGTAGACCTAAAAAGACTTGGTTAGAAAATATTAGAAATGATATTTCTTTATTAGATTTAAATGAGAATTTGACTTTTAACAGGACACAATGGAGAAAAAGGATTCATGTAGCCAACCCCACGTAGTGGGACAAAGGCTTGATGTTGTTATTATTGTTGTCTAACTAATTCTCTAGTTTTAGATTGATAATGTAAAAATATATATTAAGTACTAATGAAGATTATAATGCTTTAAAAGTGAAATGATATTTTTAATATTATCTCGTTCTTTATTTAATACATATAGTGGCCACATGTTTAGTTAAAATCTAGTGTGATATATAACTTCAATGGAGGAATACAAGAAGAAATATTGAAATAGTATGTTTGCATATCTAGATATAGGATATAAAATATGTTAGGTTCTTAAGGAGATGAAATGACTGTAGAAGGCCAGTAGATATCCTTTTCACCCTATAAGCTCGATAGAGATCTACGGATGCATATACTCTGAATCACATTAAAAATAAGAATTTTATTAGGAAAGATATGCAATTTACATTCATTAATCTAAAATACTTTATTTAAATATTATATCCATTATTTTACTCTTTTTATTCAGTGATTGAATCTCCAAAACTAACAATTTTATTTTTGTAGGATAATTTTGCAATTAGAGTAAACAATAGTAATTGACTGCTGAAAAGTATATTTCTTCATGGATTCGACACTCTACTCTATCACTTTATTACTTAATTTGACACGTATACTTACGTATATCAAGTGGGGTTTGTTATTTTTATATATCAAAGAAAACTAAGCATTGTTTAAGGGAGATAGAGCCTTAAATATTTTTATAGTTCAAAATTGCACTCCATAGTAACCCCCATCGGCTTATGCCCAAGGTTTTTCTAGTAGGTCGGTTGCCATTTATAAGCCTTCTTGATTGCATTATTTCAATTGATTAAGTTTAGAGGTTGTATCTTAGATGAAAGTTAGAACTCTTTCGCTTGGTAGTTTAAGCTTTATTGGGAGTATAGCCTCAATACCATGCAAGAGTGAGAAGGGTGTGTGCCATATGGTAGTTGAAGGGGTTGTTCTAAGGGACCATAATACTAAAGGAAGTAGTTCAGCTCCCTTCCCTTTGGCACCCTTGATCTTTTTTTCTAAGGATATTGAGTATGAGCTTATTGGCAACTTCAACTTATTCATTAGTTTGAGGGTGATGAATAGATTCAAACTTGAGGCGGATGCCTTGAACGTCATAGAGTTTTTTTAAATCTTTATCGAATATTATTGTCCATTTTCTATAACAATTATGAAAGGGACTCTATGTTAACAAATGATGTTTGCCCAACTAAAATTTTAAATTACGCCTGAAGTCATAAGAGTGAGTGCTTTGGCTTTAATCCACTTGGTAAAGCAGTAGATCATGAGTAGGATGAATCATCTTTGTCCCAATGACAGTGGGAATGTGTTTAGCAATTCCATTCCCCATATGAAAAATGGCTAGGAACTCATTATTGAATGTCGCTTAGGAGAAAGTTGTAGCTACATTGGAGCAATTTTTTTGTATTGCTTACATCATTTGGAAAATTCTTTACCATCCTTTCTTCAAGTAGGCTAGAAATACCCTTGTCTAAGTATCCGGTTGGTAAGAGTACATCAGTTAGAATGGATTCCGCATTCTCCCAAATGAATTTTGTCTTGTAAAGCTTTCTTTTGGTCTTCACGGACACATTTGAGATTGAGTGAGGAGGTGGACCTCCTGAATTTGTGATTGCTCAGTAGCAAGTAGTTAGTGGCTTCACCTTATATTGTTGGGGGTTTTCGACTCCTTGATTGACTAATCCATTTTTGTGGTAGTTAATTTAAGGGTCCATCCAATTCATGAGATGTGGAATTGGAAGGTTGGCTTCTATTTGTACTACTTTTTTCATAATAGTGGATGTGGAGACATATATGGTTGGTCTTCCATTAATGCTTCCTTGCTTGGAAAGAAAATCAGCGAGTTGATTTTGATTCATGGGGATTTGGGTAATTTAAAAATATTCAAGATGGTTGATTTTGGTCTTGACATTGAACATATACCTAGAGAGCACTTTGTCTCTGACTTTGTATTTTTCATTGATCTGGTTCACCATAAGTTGGAAGTTTAAATAGACTTCTATGTGGGTCACACCCAATTCAGAGGCCAATTGGATTCCTGTGAATAAAGATTCATATTCAGATTGATTATTTGTGACTATGAATTTAAAGCTAACAAACTTCATAATACTGATTCTTGTCGGAATTTCTAGGACAATGCCCACACCAACCCTGTGTTCACCTGATGTGTTGTCTACATATAATGTCCAGTAAAAAGGGGTTATTTTTGGATTTGAGTTTGACTGGCATAGTCTATGAGAAACTCAGCAAGTGCTTGGGCCTTAATGGTTGTCCTTGGAAGGTATGTGATGGTGAACCCGCTGAGTTTGAAAAACCATTTCAACAGTTAATAGGAGTGATCATGTTTGGCAAAAAAGGCTTTAAGAGGGTGGTCAATTATCACCTGAATAGGGTGTTCCTTGAAGTAGGGTCACAATCTTCTAGCAACATTGACGAGTGCCCATGCAAGCTTTTCCATGATGGGATACTTTTGCTTTGCTCCTTGGAGTGTGCGACTAATGTAATAGATAGGTCATTATTTTTTTCCTTCTCGGATGAGTATGAAACTGATAGCATCTTCACCAACTTTGAGGTATAGTAATAGGTTTTTGACTGGTCAAGGGCTTTGGAGGATTAGTGATAAAGTATGGAGTTCCTTTAGTTATTGGAAAGTGACTTTGCAAACCTTTCCCCAAGAGAATTTTTTTGCACTTCTGAGAATTTTGAACAAAGGGGTGTATCTCTCTCCTGGTCAAGAGAGGAAATGGTTGTTTGATGATTTAGCCGATGAGTTACAAGACTTCATTAGTGATTCTATGCATCTTCATTTCAAGTATAGCTCGTACCTTATCGAGGTTGACCCTAATTTTATTAGGAGTTAAGAGGAAACTTAGGAATTTCCTTATGCATGTTTCAAAGGTGTACTTCAAAGGGTTCAGCCTCATATTAAACTTTCTGAGGGTGAGAAAGGTTTCTTACAGACCTTTGATGTGTTGGTCAGAAGATTTTCTTTTGACGAGAAGGTCGTCTATACAGACTTTGATGTTTCTTCCTATTTTCTCTTTGAAGAGTTTGTCATTCATTCTCTAGTAGGTTGCCCCAACTTTTTAGAGAGTAGCTTTTAGACTTCTTTTTAGATGGGCTCGATGAATAGGTAGATGCTTTTCAGATCTTTTTCTTGATGGGGTGAGAACCCTTTTGAACATTCAATTGATGACATGTAGAGAGTTTGTACTATCTAGTTTTGATGTTCTCCTTGTTAATACCTGACATCTCTATGGTTGTCCATGTGTATACTTTAAGGTTATTGCAGAGAGTTTATGCTAGCTGGTTTTGATGTTCTTTGTTGAAAGAGACATTGATCCTGAAAGATTTTTTTAGTTCATCCTCTATTACTGGTACTTCTTCGATGGCTTCAGTTTCTTCAAGGCTCGAGCCTTATTCTATATCTAGTTATAGAATTTCTTCAAGAGTGCCAGTCAGGCCTACCGTTGATAGGTAGCAATTGCGAGACTGAGACAGATCACATCTCAGTGTTTACTTCTACGGTATGCAGCTTTTTGGCAACTGTGGGGGTATTTCTTCTATCACCACTTGAGATAGTGGGCATTACTTGTACTATAGATGGATGTAGTCGATCTCGGCTCTTTGATGCCTTCTCGACTCTTTGATGCCTTCTCGACTCTTTGATGCCTTCTTTGACTGGAGCCTTTCCTGGTCGTCGCTTAGCAAACATGAACTCCTTAAACTTTATTGCTTAAATGAGTTCTTTAACAAAACCATGAAGATGGTGACATTCCTCAGTGTCATGGTCGTGATATTTTTGGAATGCATAGTATCTTGAAGCTTCATGGGTGGTGTCGATCTTTATATTGGCAGTGGATGCCTAAAGAATTCTTTATTCTGGATGACATCAATGAGCTTGGCCATATATACTTTCAATGGAGTGCATGTCGGGTATTCTTGAGGTCGGTGAGTAACCTCTTTGCTTGCTTCTTCGATACTAAGTATTGGTGGTACTCTTGTTTTCAAAGATCTTGGATGCGTAGGTGTGTCATATAGAGTCGGGCACCTTCGATTGCAACAAAAGCTTGACCCTCAGTTTCTTCTCTCCTGAGCTCAAAGTTTTTCTTTGGTTCTCCTTGGAGAGAGGTTCTTCCTTATGGTGAGACTATGATGCAGAGTAGCTATGAAAGGTTCAGTTACTCTATTGTACTCCTCAACATTAATAGGACTATTGACAAGTTTTAATAGTTTTGTCAGCATCTTCGACTGCTATAGGCCTAATGCATATCAGAAGAGACCTTTCTTAGCTCCTAGGTCATGGTTGCTTGAGTGGCAACTAGTTTGAGATCTTTCATGTTGAGCATCTCTTTCTTAAATCATAATATAAAGTTCCTCAATGGCTCACCAGGTTCTAGTCTTATTTTTAGTTGTGCTTGTAAGCTTTTGGGAGGTCTTTAGGCATTGGAGAATTATGCGATAAATAACTGCTTGAACTCAGTTAAGAAGGTGATCACCCCACTGGGTAGGTGAGTGAATCACCTTAGCGATGAATCCTTTAGACTTGTAAATAAGAGACGACATTGGAAAGTATTGTCGATATCAAGGAGTGAAGTCATGGACTTAAAAGTTTTCACATGATTCGTAGGATCTATTTTACCTCAATAAACTTCAAGGTGAGGTACTTTGAACCTAGGAGGTACCCTTATTTTTAAGATTGATTTTGAGAAGGCATTGATTGACCCTGGTTAAGCTTCTTTAGTTCGTCTGGTCATCGGACAAGAGTTCTCATTTCTCACTTGATGATGAGTGAGATTAGGGGCTATATCTAAAGCATTGGCCTCTTCTAGAGGCTCATAATGAGCACACGGGTATGATGGCTCTATAAGCTCGCTAGCCCTTGGCGACGGGTGACTGGTGGAAGCAAGAACATCTTCAATAGATCATAAAATTCGCTCCTCAATTTCATACAATTCTTGATGAGTAGTGTATTCGGGTTTATTGCATTCTCTGAGGGCTTCTAGTTATTCTGTAGGTGGTAGAATTCTTTTCTTTGGCATCAATCCACACTCATTGTAACTGGGAGGATGTTAAATCTCATTTTGTTCGATGGATGATGTTGGGCCATACTTTCATCATGCATGAACTGAGAACCTGAGTGGAGAGGACAATGAAGTTTGAATGTGTGTGTGTGTGTAAGAGTGAGAGAGAGAGAGAGAGAGTTTATAAGCCCAAAAGATATTTTTTTTTATGGATTGCAAATTGCATTGAACAAGAAAAAAAAACTAGTACATGTTGCGAATATGGATTCAAGGATTATGATTTGATGATAATAAATATTTCTGTTTCTGTTTGATTGCCTAACCTTTCAGGTCCGTAAGATCAAGTGCAAATTAAGTCAGCTCAAGATCAGGTCTGTGTGTGTTCAAATGTAATTTTTTCCCTTTCTTGAGCCAAATATAATGTAATGGATCCCCCAGCTAAATAACCTTGCACACACACACACACTCAGGGGGAGATTTTTATGAGTTAGAGTTTCTGTTCTGGTTTTGTTCATATTGTCTTGGATGATAGTAATATCGTCCTAGACGATTCAATAAAAATAGAAACCCTAATTAGGGCAACCATGTTAAGTCGGTCTGATTAAGCCGATCGTCCTAGATAATCCTACCATCATATAGGACGATATGCTTAAATAAAAAATTCTCAGCCGCTAGACTAAGTTAGGCATATTTTTATTTTTAGTAATTTGGTATAATCGTCTCGGAAAATACGTGTATCGTCCTGGATGATTCATTACAGTCATGCCTAAATTAGTCGGATGATTAAGAAAAGTAATTAAGGGTTGATTGATCGATACCATCATCTTGGACGATCGCAAGATCATCCTGGATGATCCATTACAAATCCTTATCGTCTAGTGCATTTCACTTATATATCCCGGGCTGTATGCTGGACGATATTGCTATTTTGAACTAATCGTACATGATGATAGATATATCATCCTGCACGATCAAGTCATTTTGAGACTGTCCAGCATAAGTTGCCCTGGACGACGCGAACTGTGTGCAGGACGATATTGACATTTTTGAACTAATCATACAAGCTGATAGAGATATCATCCTGGATGATCAAGTCATTTAGAGATCATCCAGCATAAGTTCTCCTGGATGTCCCGAACTGTCCTCTGGATAATTTTCCTGATTTACACTAATTGTCTCGGACGATCGTAGAATTGTCCCGGACGATCTGAACAAACTTTGTCTTCTAATCGTCTAGAGGAACCAGATCGTCCAAGCTGATATGTGTGATTTTATACTGATCATACAAGACGATCAATCGATCGTCCTAGATGATCTTTGACCGCAAGTTAAAATTTAGGGCAATTTTTGAGCCCTTGTATTTAAGATCTCTTGTATTCTCTAATTGTCGTTATCCTCACCTTAGAGAGATTTGAGAGGGAGAGGGAGAGCTTGGGAGAGAGAGAGAGAATCTTGTGAGGGGGAGTTTGTGAGGTGTTCACAAAGGTTGCTCCAATCAAGGATTCAAGTCATCGTCTCCAGTCCCTTGGTGCTCTGAAGGAAGGATTGTCTGCAAGAAGATCAAGGTTCTCTGCCTGCTTTAGGAGGAAGCAAAAGGAGTTCGGGTTCTCTGCCTCACCAGGTTGGTGAAAATGAGTTTTATAAAGGTTTCTCCGCCTTGCTGTGGGAGTAGAAGGAGAGTCACTTTATTTTAGTGCAATACCTAGAGGGGAGGCTCTAGGAGTGGATGTAGGTCAAGTTGACCGAACCACTATAAAATCTAGTGTGTTCTTTCTGATTTTTTTCTACACTTTATTTTTCTGTTGATGATCGTGTGATTATGGTTATTATTTTGTTTTGTTAAATATCTACACATCATCGTAAAACTGTAATTATTTTAAAACATCCAAGAAGATTTTCAAAATTATTTTTGCTTAAGAATTTTTAGAATTACCAATTCACCCCCCTCTTGGTTAGCCTCGAGCTAGTTCATAATGGCTTAATATCCCTAACGAACTTTCAAGTGATATCAGACAGGGATTCATAAAATTAAGTTCTGAAAAATTTTTGAATTTGATCCATGGCTAACTTTGGTAATAGAAATACCGCTGAAGGATATTTAATCACACGATTACCGTTATTTGATAATATACCTTTTAATTTTGGAAAACTTGCATGTCCACCTTTTTACAATCTATAGATTATCGCATATGGATGCTTGTTAAAGATAGTTATGAAGCACCTCATATACTTATTAATAATATTAAAACTGAACTTCTTTTTGCTGAATGGATATTTGATGATAGAGTTCTAGCACAACTGAATGCAAAATGTCTGAACTGTTTTTTTTATGCTTTAAAATCTGAGGATTACATGCGTGTCTCTACTTGCACGATTGGTAAAGAAATCTGGGATAGATTGTGTATCACCTATGAGGGCACAACTGAAGTCAAACGGTCTAGATTGAATATCTTGATTCACGACTACAAATTCTTTCGCATGAAACCTAGTGAGTCTATATCTGAAATGTATACTAGGTTCACACAAATCGTCACATCCCTGCATGCCTTAGGAAGAGAACTCATCAATTATGAAAAAGCTAACAAAATCTTGAGATGTTTGCCCTCTTCCTATGATGCTAAGATAACTGCTATCACTGAATCCAAGGATTTGAATAATTATTCTATTGATAACTTATTTGGATCACTAATTGCTTATGTGCAAGGAGTGAACCAAAAGCAGCTTGATACAGGTGAGAAGAACAAAGAGAAAACTGTGGCGCTGAAGGCTAATGATACGGAGACTGATTCTTTCAGGTTTGAAAGCGATGATGTTGCCTAAATCATTAGGCAATTCAAAAGCTTTTTAAGAAAGAAACATAAGAACTTTCAGAAATGAAACAAATGTAAGAGTAGCAAAAATTTTAAAGGCTCTTCTGATAGAGTTTATTTTGAATGCATAAAGCCAGGACATATAAAAATAGATTGTCCTACACTTAAGGCTCACCCAAGCAAAGAGAAGGGTGAGGAGAAACCCAAATTCAGGAAGTACAAGAAAAGGATCCAAAAGGCTTTATAGGCGGATTCAGTATCTGATTGCTCTGAGACTAAAGCGGAAGAGGAGACTATAAACTTGTGTTTGATGGCGGATGAACATCATGGTCAGTCTGACTAAGAAGAGGTATGTGAACTAACCTACGATCAATTACTTGAAGTTTCTAAGAAAATCTATTCATCATATAGGAAACTTAAGAAAATGCATATTAATCTGAAATTAGAATTCTTAAACTTGCAAAAAGAGCATAAAGTTTTACTTAAGGATCATTCTACACTTGATAGTAATCACATGTCATTACTTGATGAATTCGATGAGTTAAATAAAAAGCATTTTGAATTGATTGTTGAGCATGATTCATTAAAAGCATCGCATGTTGAATTAGAAGTTGTATTCAAAGAACTAGATACTTATGCATTCAATGTTGAGAGTAGGAAGCATGCATTAAGAGTGAAAATTTTAATTCTTTATAGTTCAAATAAATTTTTTGATGTTGAATTAACTACTCTTTTAAAAAATAAGCAACCTCCATCACTTGAAGAATTTTATAAACCATCACAACATGCATCCAAATATAGAAAGAGGTACTATCACCCACGTAAATTAGTTAACCATTTTCCTAGCATTATATGTTTCTCTTGTGGTATGTTAGGACACTTCTCCCACACCTGCACTGTTCACTGTAGTACACATTGGGTGTGGAGGCCCAAATTGCATGATTCATAGCATAACACACATGCATTGCATTATTCTTTTCATGAGAAGGAACACAAACCTATTTCGGTTCTTAAATCTGATGTTTAATAACTTTATAGGTGTGCTCTCATATAAGATCTCATGAGAGCATGTTGTATATGGATAGAGGATGCTTAAGAGATATGACTAGAGATGCAAATCAATTCATTTCACTAGAGGCCAGGGCTGGAGGCAAGGTCACTCTTGGAGATAACACCACTAAAAAAGTGGTGGGCACATGTATAATAAAAAACTCCAAGAACCTTTTGATTGAAAATATTTTGCTTGTAGATTGATTGAAGTACAACTTGCTCAGCATCAATTAGCTTTGTGACAAAAGCGTTCAGTATAAAGTTTCTGGCAAACACTTACATTATAAGCTTAAATAATAATACTGTTTTGCAGGGTAAGAGGATCAACAATATCTACATGCTTGATTTAAATAATATTGAATGTGCAGCTTCATTTTGCTTAAAACTGCTGCTGATGGGGCCAGCATAAAAATCCTTAGAAGAGTAACCCAAAAGGACTTAGTTAGAGGAGTCCCCAAGCTTAAGTTCACTAATGACCACCTATGTGATATCTATCAACTAGGGAAACAAGTCCATTCCTCTTTCTACTCAATTAAGAACATCAGCACCTCTAGACCTTTAGAAGTCCTTTATATGGGACCCATTAACACTGCCAGCTTAGGGGAAAAAGTCTATGGATTTGTGATTGTTGATGACTACTCGAGGTTCACTTGGATTAGATTTTTGTCACACAAAATTGAGTCATTTGATGAATTTAAAACCTTCTCTACTTAGATTTAGAAGAAGTTAGGTTGTGATATCTTAACCATCCATAGTGATTATGGTGGAGAGTTTGAGAATGTGAGATTTGGAACCTTCTGTGAGGAGCAAGGGATTAGCCACAATATTTCAGCTCCTAGGATCCCTCAACAGAACGGGGTAGCTGAAAGAAAAACAGAACCTCAGTGGAAGCCGCTAGAGCCATGCTTACTGAGTATTCACTTCCAAAATACTTTTTGGCAGAAGCGGTGAACACAGCCTGTTATGTATTGAATAGGGTGAATGTTAGATCAAATCTGGATAAGACACCCTTTGAGATCATTAAGGGTAGAACTTCAAACCTATCTCACCTCCATGTCTTTGGCTGTAAGGTCTTCATTCTTAATAATGGGAAATTATCCTTAGAAAAATTTGACCCAAAATCTAATAAAGGAGTCTTCTTAGGATATTCAATTGTGCGGAAATCATTTAGGGTGTTTAACAAGAGGATATTGGTGGTGGAGGAGACTACTCATGTAGTGTTTGATGAATATGATCCTAAGGAGTTTAGAGCTGAGGAAAATGTAAATCTGGAGGAAAGGGTAAAACCTCAAGACACTTTGCCTAGAGATTAGAGATATTCTTCGAGTCATCCTAAAGAACTGATCTTAGGAGACCCTTTTGAAGGTGTTAGAACTAGGCATGAACTTAGAAAACAAGTAAACCATTCTGCCTTTATCTTAATAACTGAACTCACCAACATCAATCAAGTCCTTTCTGATGAATTTTAGATCTAGCTATACAAGAAGAGCTTAATCAATTTATGAGGAATGATATTTGGGAGTTAGTAGAAAGACCTAAGAATTAAAGTGTACTGGGAACCAAATGGGTCTTTAAGAATAAAATGAATGATTCTGGTGTGGTGGTTAGGAATAAGGCAAGAGTGGTGGCTAAGGGGTACAACCAAATAGAACGGATTGATTTCGAGGAGACCTTTGTTCTTGTAGCTAGATTAGAAGCCATTAGAGTGCTACTAGCCTTTGCATGTTATAAGGGATTTAAGCTTTTTTAAATGGATGTCAAGAGTGCCTTTTTAAATGGGGTAATAAAAGAGGATGTCTTTGTAGAGCAACCCTTAGGTTTTGAGAGTTCCTAATATCCAAATCATATTTTCAAATTAAAAAAGGCCTTATATGGATTGAAACATGCACCCAGAGCTTGGTATGAGAGGCTTAGTACATTCCTACTAGAAATAGTTTGTTAAGGGGAGCATAGACACCATCCTTTTTTTGAGAAAAGTAGGAGATGATTTACTCATTGTATAGATTTATATTGATGATATACTGTTTGGATCTTCTGATCAAAAGCTATGTGATAATTTTCCTAAAATAATAAGTAAGGAGTTTGAGATGAGTATGATGGGAGAATTGTCCTACTTTTTGGGATTTAGTATAAGGCAAATGTATGATGGAACTTTTATCAATCAATCCAAGTATTTTAAGAATATTTTGAAGAAATATGAAATGGATAAAGCCAAGCCAATAAACACTCCCATGAGCTCCACTGTCCAGTTAGATAAGGATTCAAATGGAAAATATGTTGATCAAAAGAAGTATAGAGGAATAATTAGTTCACTGCTTTACTTGACTGCTAGCCGACCTAATATAATATTTAATGTTTATCTCTATGCTAGATTTCAAGCTGATCCTAAAGAATCCCACCTGACTGCAGTTAAGAGAATTCTTAGATATCTCTTAGGGACCCCAAACATAGGAATCTGGTATCCTAGACACATCACTTCTTTTGAGATTATCAGATATTCTAATTCTGATTTTGTAGGGTGTAGGGTGGATAGAAAGAGTACTTCAGGAACTTGCCAATTCATAGGACAATCCTTAGTCTCCTAGTCTAGTAGAAAATAAAACTCTATTGTACTTTCCACTGCTAAAGCTGAGTGCATTGTCTTAGGAAGTTGTGTGGCACAAATCCTTTGGTTGAAGCAATAAATTCTGGATTTAGGATTACCTGTTGGCAAAATTTCAGTTCTATGTGATAACACTAGTACCATCTGCATCTCTAAGAATCCTATCCAACATTCAAGAACCAAACACATTGACATAATGCATCACTTCATTAGGGACCATGTTAAAAAAGGGGACATTGAGCTACATCATATAGCAACTAAAAATCAACTGGCTGACATCTTTACTAAACTACTAACCTTTGACTCATTCAGCATTTTAAGGACCAGATTGGATGTGATTGACATAAATGCATGAATTTGATGATTACTGATTTTTGAAGTTTCTATTTTTCTTTTTTTTGCTTTTGTTTGATTTGATTGTCTGTTTCTTTTTAGATTTTTTTAATGATTTTCCTGCTAATTTTTGATTGTTTGATTTGCTTATCGGATTTGGTTATTTCCTTTATGAGCTTTCTTCTTTTTATTTATTTACTATTTATTCTCTTCAGAATTAGATCACTGCTCACTACTACTGATAAATTGAATTTCTAACTGAGAGTTTTACCTTATTTTTATTTGGAAGTTTGTAAGCAGTGATTGACTCCTCTGAATCTGTTAAAGGAAAGAAATATTGATGATTCTTTCTCTTCATTTAACTCCTTTAATGGTATATTATTTCTTTTGAATAAAAATTTTCTTCAAAATTAAAAAGTTAGTTTTTGAAATAGAGATCTATTTTATCTTTCTATAGTAATCTATCTCATATGAATATTATTTTAAAACTTTGAATCATTATTATATTTTTTCTTAATCAGGTGATTACAATTATCATATAAAAGTATGGTTTTTATTTTGTGAATTACTCCTCCTTATTGTAGAGAGTGAGTTTTATCTTCTTTTATGTCTGGAAGGTAATTTCACAACTGAGATTTTTTAACGATTATGAAAGAAAGCAAGCTTGTAAAAGAAATAAAAAGAGGCACAAAATGGGCCAAAAATAAAAAGATGCGCAATGAAGTCAAAAATTAGAAAGATACATAAAGTGTATCAAAAATAAAAGATGAGCAAAGTGCACTAAATAAATTGAAAAAGAGGCACAAAATGAGCCCACAAAGAAATAAGCTTTCTTCCCTTTCAGATTTTAAATATCTTAGAAAAATCCATACGCCACTTAATATTTTCAAAAACTTGAGATTGAAAATTATGATTTTTGATTCCTTACTTTGTGATACTATTTTATCAGATATTTTTCTGGAATGAGGCTTGAAAGGATCTCTTTTCAAATCTAATTTCTTTTCTTCTGAATTAGACTTCTATTTGAAAGGAATTTGAACTTATAAGGTGTCCGAGGTAGGAGTTATGAAAATCAATTTTTTAACTTTTCTAGATTTCAACATCGTCAATTTTCTTCTTATTGGCTTTTGAATACAAAATTAAGGAAAAATTCTGATTTACTGGAGCACATCGATTCAAAAAAAATTTTAAAATCAAAATAAAAAAAATTAAAAAAAATAAAAAAAAAACTTTTTTTGATTTTGTTGTTGTTTCCTTATGTTTATTTATTTTTATTTTTCTTCCTTTGCTTTAATTGTGATTTTTTTGGGTCCCCTGATCATTTCTCTCCATACTTTATTTTTTCACTTTTTGTTCACATCGTCCCGGACGATCCTCACATCGTCCTGGACGATCTGATCAAATCATCCCCATCTTGATCCAATGGCTGATCTGAAAAAATTACTGGTGATCGTCCTGGACGATACACCTCATCGTCTTGGACGATCCACGTGGAAGCAGCTGGACGATTCAAATTTGGCCCGTTTGATTCATTCATTGTATATTGTCCCGAACAATTCACTTTATCATCTTGGACGATACTTTTCGTTAATGGTCATCCAGCTTGACTCCTCAGGATGATCGCCTGTGTCTAATTGTCCTAGATGATATCTGATCATCCTGGATGATCCGATCGCCTTTTTGACCAATCATCCTGGACACCATTATTGCTACCTATTGTTCTGGACGATCCTGCGATCGTCCTGGACGATATGGCCAAATTCTATTTAAATAGCCAATCTCAGCCAGATTTTTCACCACACTCTCCTTCTACACTTATGCTATTTTCTCCTCATAACTGGTGGCAAGAGATCTAGGCAGCAGGGAGCTAGTTCCTCCCGGGAGAATATCGATCCCCACTTTTCGGATGCAGCCGATCAGGCTGCCTTCCAGCATTTTCTTGATGTGGGGATTACTCAATCCAAAATCGTAAATCCTCACATTCTCACATATCTGGTACTGGACCTTTTCGCTCACACTACCCTCACTTTCATTCTGACACTAACTTTTTCGTTTAGCACTGAGCTTCTCCGTATTTTTTTTGCAAATCTTCGCATCAATTCTACTTACATCGCCCCCCGCTCTTATGTTGATTGTCGCCCTGTAGAACTAACCGCCCAGGACTTTCATGATATTCTCCAACTGTCCATTACTGGCGATAAGCTCCATCTTTTATCCTCTGACCCTGACTTTAATTGGAGTGTTGCCAATCACTTTCTTAGGAACACCAATATCTCATACCACGACAATGCCTGCTCTTCCTTAGTCAAGGATGCTAAGACAATCGAGCATGTCCTTCACTCCTCTATCATTCCAAAGGCTAGAGACCGCATCCACATTACCCCTCTTGCTCTCCATGACTGCTTATTACATCATGGCCTGTCATGAATTCAATGCAACTGATCTCCTATTTCGCTACATTGAACACCTCACTAGCATTAGGGATCCGGCCAGAGGAGATGCCCCAACCTAGCCTTAGGACATATCATTACCTACGCCGTTGAAATAAAATATAATCTTCAATATCCAGTTTCAGCTAATGTCCCTCCTTCCTTCTACTCCAATAACTATTTCCATGTTCTTTACAGTACTCAACTTCATCTAGAGCCCACCCCGGATGTTGAGGGACAAGAGGAAGAAGTTGCTCCTGAACCTGCTGCACCTGCTCCTCCCCATATGGTATCATCGTTAGATCACTTGGTGCACAGGTTTGACTAGTGGGAGGCCCACTTTGACTCCTATGTGGTTGCCTAGGAGCAGCAGCACGCTAAAGATGTGAATTGCTTTAATGCCTATGTCGCCCAGCAGCAGCAGCACGACCAAGACCTGGCCTGGTTTGGCGAGCAGTTCTCCACCATACACAGTCTGTTTCAGCCGCCACCACCACCTCCTCCATCTAATCAGGATCCCCCTTTTTACTAGTTTGTTTGCTTTTGCTGTTTTCTTATATTATTTTTGTATTATTTTTTTGTGTCTATGTGATATTTTTTCCTTTTTTAGATGTCAAATGGGGGAGTAGTTTATGTTTTGGGTTATTGTACGCTCTTGAATTATCAATATTCAAATGTTCAGTATTTTGAATTATAATTGTTCAATGTTTATTTACTGAATTTAGAATTACTAACAAATATTTGACATCATCAAAAAGGGAGAAATTGTTGCGAATTTGGATTCAAGGATTATGATTTTAATGATAACAAATATTTCTGTTTCTGTTTGATTGCCTAACCTTTCAGGTCTGCAAGATCAAGTGCAAATCAAGTCAGCTCAAGATCGGGTCTGTGTGTATTCCAATGTAATTTTTTCCCTTTCTTAATTCAAATGTAATGTAATGGATCACCCAGCTAAGTAACCTTGCACACACACACTCAGGGAAAGATTTTTATGAGTTAGAGTTTCTATTTTGGTTTTGTTCATAATGTCCTAGACAATAATAATATCGTCCTGGATGATCCAATGAAAATATAAACCCTAATTAGGGCAACCATATTAAGTCGGTCTGATTAAGCCGATCGTCCCAGATGATCCTACCATCGTATAGGACGATATACTCAAATCAGAAATTCTCAGCCGCCAGACTAAGTTAGGCATATTTTTATTTTTAGTATTTTGGTCTAATCATCCCGAATGATACTTGTATCATCTTGAACAATTCATTGCAATTATGCCAAAATTAGTCAGATGATTAAGGAAAGTAATTAAGGGTTGATTGATCGATCACATCATCCTGGATGATCCATTACAAATCCTTATATCTAGTGTATTTCACATGTATGTCTCGAGCTGTGTGCTGGATGATATTGCTGTTTTGAACTAATCGTACAGGACGATAGCTATATTGTCCTGGAATATCAAGTCATTTTGAGACCGTCCAGCATAAGTTGCCCTGGACGAACTGAACTATGTGCCAGACAATATTGGCATTTTTGAACTAATTATACAGGCCGATAGAGATATCGTCCTAGACGATCAAGTCATTTGGAGATCATCTAGCATAAGTTCTCTTGGACGTCCCGAACTATCCGCTGGACGATATTCCTAATTTACACTAATCGTCCTGGACGATCTGAACAAACTTTGTCTTCTAATCATCCAGAGGAACCAGATCGTCCAGGCTGATATGTGTGATTTTGTACTGATCGTACAGGACAATCGACCGATCGTCCTGGACAATCTTTAACAGCAAGTTGAAATTTAGGGTAATTTTTAAGCCCTTATATTTAACATCTCTTGTATTCTCTTATTGAGATCTTTTGCCGCTGTCCTCACCTTTGAGAGGGAGAGGGAGAGCTTGGGAGAGAGAGAGAGAATCTTGTGAGGGGGAGTTTGTGAGATGTTCACAAAGGTTGCTCCAAGCAAGGATTCAAGTCGTCGTCTCCAGTTATCATCCCTCGTGCCTTGGTGCTCTGAAGGAATGATTGTCTGCAAGAAGATCAATGTTCTCTGCCTACTTCAGGAGGAACTAAAGTAGGTAAGGTTCTCTGCCTGCTTCAGGAGAAAGTAAAAGGAGTCCGGGTTCTCTGCCTCACCAGGTTGGTGAAAAGGAGTTTTGTAAAGGCTTCTCCGCCTTGCTGTGGGAGCAGAATGAGAGTCACTTTGTTTTAGTGCAATACCACTATAAAATCTAGTGTGTTCTTTCTGATTATTTTCTGCACTTTATTTTTCTGTTGATGATTGTGTGATTGTGATTATTATTTTGTTTCGTTAAACATCTGCACATCATCGTAAAATTATAATTATTTTAAAAATCTTTTCAAAATCATTTTTGCTTAAAAAATTTTAAAACTATCAATTCACCCCCCTCTTGGTTAGCCTCGGGCTAGTTCATAAGGGCTTAACATCCCTAATGAACTTTCAGTACAAACAGAAACTAAAAACAACAAACAATGTTACCTTACCTAACAAATAGAAGGTAACAATTATTGAAAAGCGAAAACCTAAGAAAAAAATATTTGCAAAAATAAAAACATCATAACAAAGATAAGATCCACTACTCATTTTGAACTAATTTGGGGTGATGGGGACACCAAATATCAGACAACCCAAAAAGTTGGTTAGTATCCCAGGGATCCCAAATAGGCAAAAAATGAAAAATAGTAAGAATATTAAACTCCATTACCCTAATCTCATTATGCAAATAAAACAAAAAAATAAAAAACAACAAATGCTAAGTAGCGCAACCGCTACTTCTTTCCTACGAGGACTAGCGTATTTGAAGCTCTCTAATGAAGTAACCTTTGTGAACAAAAATCTCCATACAAGATGCAATCCTACTTCCATTAGAAGATACAAGGCCTTATCAACTTCAGAAGATCTTGAGCTTTCACTAACCATTATAATGAAGCCTCCTTGAGTAAAGCCATTACAAAGATAAAAAAGAAGCCTCTACGTGGGCTTCACCACCATTCCAATCTCCATTTTAGTGAACCGAAGGGGAAAGGTCCCCGCCACCATTCTTCAACCTCAACTCAATATTCCTTCTTCTAGGGAGATCTTCCAACAGACCTAATGATTGAAGTTCTTTAAACAATTTATGTTTAAAGTTAGAAGAGTTAACAATCTCATGACCAATACCCAAAATGGGGCTAATCTTGGATACTTTATTCTTCAAATTCTCCACCTTTTGTGAACCAAAATCAACATAATTATTTGAAATACCCTCAGCGTTCAAAAGGAAATCTGCTTCCACCACAGATTCCCTCACAACAGTAACAAGCTAGATCACCTCCATTCTCTGAAGTAGGATAATATAGTAGAATCCCCCCAACAGTAGAAATAGGAACATACGGAGCAGCACCAGATCCACCTCCTCCCCTCTCTTCAGACCCATCTAATAAATTATCTTCAGGTTAAAATAAAAAGACCATCTTCAACCAATAATCCTGCAACAGCCTTCAGCTTATCTTCTGGTTCAACAACCCCCTTGCCAAGAACATCACACAGCCTCAACAAATTCTATTACAACATTCCCCTGAGATAATAAATTAAATTTATTATCTTTAAACACATCTTTGACAACAGATGTTGATTTATGACTTTTGACACCAGTCATCTTAGATAAATTACTCTTGGATGTTGATACACTCCTTCTATTATTCTTGAATTTAACATGCATCCAAGGACCATAAGATAAATCCTTATATGATTTTAAAGGTCCATTATCAATATTTTCCAGGACTTTCCTGACTGAATCCGAAGCAGTAAAGTGGCAATTCCCAATTTTCACGCCTTGTTTATCAGGACATGTATCCTTCTTATGCCCAATCATGCCACACTTGAAACATAAGGTAGAGATATTTTCATACTCAATTTTCTGAAAAAATTTCCCATACTTACCTTCTATCCATATTCCATATGGCAACTTAGAATTTAACTTGATTCAAACACAAGCTCTAGCAAATTCCCTTCTACCCCATTTGAACATGTTGCCATCTAATAACAAAGGGGTTCCTATACTTGAATCAATCTTCGTAATATTAACTTCATCCCAACATTGTAATGAAAAATGAGGTAAACGAATCCAAATCGGTGAAGATAAACCTTCCAAAGATATAGGAGAAAAATCTAGTGTCCATTTATCTATACCAACATACCAAGGGCCTCCACTTAAAACTCCCTCCATAGCATCAGATGATTGAAAGGAACACAAGATCCAATCTAATCCAAGAGACGTTAGATGAAAACTGCCAAATTTACGCCATTGACACCTCAATTCAATACTACAATGGGGAAAGGCAAATTTCTACAAAGAATCTTAACAACCAGAGAATTCCTCAAAACATGAACATTCGCACATTCATTCTCCACATTAAGTTTAACCACATTCCCATCCACACTTAAACCAGATTCTGAATCCAAAGAAATTACTTTAATATGTTGCATTTTGGCCCATACATTTTCCTCCTTCAAATCGGAAACGGGTAAGTAATTACCAGAAACAGCGGAATTCTTAATGTTGTTTTCAAGCAAACAACCTGAAGAACCAATCCCATCTTTAGATAGAATAGAAGACATGCAAACACTCTTGATTTTATCATCAACCAAATAATTAAAAAATCGATTAACTTTCAAATTAAACCTAGAAGAAGATGAGGCTTCAAGATCGTTTGGTTTTGGAACAATTACCGAATTGCAGAACCTCACAGAATCTGGCATACGACATATAGACGCTGAAGAACCTTCCAAGCGAAATGCATCATACTCAATAATGGCTTCTTTACCTTTTCCTTCAACAGGAGCAGGTTCACGAACAGCAGATACACGACCTTCCTTGATGATCAAGGGCATATTCTTAAAATAAGAACAACACAAAAAATCACGATTGGCAGAAACCCTACCTTTAGGATCCATATGAAGGATAACTTCATTCGGACGCTTGGCAGGTACCGGAGTTGAGGTATTCCGGTCATTGGAAGATGACTGGCGACCCTCCACCACCATAAACGGACAAACCAAAATTTAAGCAGTAAAGAATTTTGAAACTTTCTCTCCCCGAAGCAGATGGATCCCTCCACCACCATAAACCAACATTCAAATATGAGTTTAGATAAAGCTTTTATTATCTAAGCTAGATATAAGGATGATGATAGCGAGAGCTCAGCATTATGAAGCCTGAGCTAAGAAAAAGAGAAAATGATACAATATGTTGTAGATCTTGGACATACGTTTTATATGTGTTTCTACTTGTGTTTCACCCCCCTTTATCCTTCTGTCTGTCTCTCTTCTTTTCTCCCCCTTTCTATAGAGTTTAGAAGGATGCAAGAGTTATATCTTGTGTATGATAGCTGTCCCATCAGTCCTTTGTATTTATTTGCCAATTGATGTTAAAGGGGGTAGTGATTAAGAAGGGTGAACTGAGTAGGGTCAAGTGATGACCTAGAGTCACTTCATTGAAATGTGGGGGAGAATGGTATATTCGTGTTGTCTGGAGGAAGGTTTAGCCTTGAATGGGAAGCTGGTCTAAGTCGCCCCTTGAGATAAGGAGGGAGAGCAATGTTTGAATGTGGTCTTTGCCTTATTATGAGAGGGGTTCTTGAAGAGAAGGTGAATGTCGTTGGAGGCTTGGTGTATCTCGCTTAAGTATTTGGCTCTAGCTTAAATAAATAAAGACCTATCTAGCCAAGGAGGAACTTTTGAGGTTGCTTTCACCCTGAGGAAGGGACGACTACCTAAAGGATGTGACCGATGATGGCCCACTGTGCTATAGTGTTATGCTCCTTCAAGCTCCTAAGTGAGTCCTTCGAGTAGACTACTCCAAGAGTGGAGTCAATCCTCCTTCTGCTTGACCCAGACTTTACCTGTATAACACCTGTAAATGAGTACCTACACAGATAGTCATGGGTGTACTGATATATAATCAAATAAAAAGAACAAACATATTTGAACAAAATAGCAATATATTTTTAAAGATGAATATTTAAACTTGATTCAAAAATTGCGATCCTCGTCTTGACAATGTATAGTTTATTAAATTATCTTATCTAAAATTATTGTCAAAAGAGATTTGAAGATTTAAAAATTAATTTAAATTTATAACTTACGTAAACATAATCATCCCATTGACTACAATTTCATATATTAGATAGATGAAATTTCATTCTATTAGATAGATAAAATTTTGAATTTCATATAATCTTTCGAATAAAAAAATTATTACTAAAATATTTTCAATAATTTATATATATATATAATGGCATTACATATTAGTAATTCACAAAAGAAATATATAATAAATTTATGGAGATAATAGTTTATTCATGGTAATCAAATAAATAAATAAATTTGAAGATCAATAACTATCTTATCACATTATTTTGATTTTTTTACTTATTCTTCATGTTTTCGCCATCAAATATTGAAGAGTTTTAACAATTATAATTTTATTTTCAATCATATTAACAATACTTTTATTTTTTGCATTGGAAAAAATATTTAAAAAAATTTGATTATTTCAATCATTATGAACATGAAAAATAAAAATATTCACTCTTGATAAAATGGTGAGTTAATTTATAATATTGAAAATAAATATTCATTTATATAAGTCAAATAGGACAATCATTATTATTTTTCTAAAACTTATTTTTGAAATTCAAGCAATGATCCGAGTTTGATATTACTATTTATATTGGGACTGATCTTTTAATTAACTTGTAGCAGTCCAATTAATTCAAATAAGCATAGATGGCAAATGCATGCCTTTGCTTAGGTTCACTAAAACCTCATCATCTCTTGCTTCCTCTCAATGCACTATTTCTCCGTAATGCTTTCCCCGCTTCTTTTCTAAACTCGAAATCAATTCGCCCTGGCGGAGGATTTGGTACGTTTGTTATGGCATAGGTGTAGCCTTCCTGATTAGGCGTTTCTATTGTTATGTTGTGGAGCCTAATATTTTTTGCCCCACAAAGAAAAGTCACTATACAGACTTAATTACCGGTCGTTTTGAAAATGTTAGTGTAGTTTTGACTGTCGTAACTTCTTCTTTGTGAGGGAGCTTGAAATTTCATTTTACTTTTAGCTACCGTTTTAAATTATATCAAAATAATGAGAGTTGCAATCTAATCATAATAAAATCTACAAGGACATTATTAGGATATAGCCGTCAATTGGATGAATTTGTGTAAAACTTCATGTGTGTTTTTACATGTTATTCTTCTTTTATGTGTTGGTGATATAATTAGGTTTGCCGGTAATATAATTAGGTTTTCCAAGTTCCCAACATCTTTGGAGGTGCTTGATCGGATTATTTGGTAAACTGATTTGATTTGCATTGCTCTAATTGCATGGGCTTGAAAGATGGTTCAGTTTGTTGATAATTTTAAGTAGAGAGTCGATCCTTTTGCACTTCATGACTTGTTTGTCCTCCTTCTAGAGATTTATTTTTGAATTTCCCTAGGATAAATTCATTACTGATTTCATGATTAGGCCCTTTGAAATCATAAGGTCTTTTAGGCACATAAACAAGAAAATGACATGATTATCAATTATTTGGAAATGCTGCAACATTTGAGAAAAGCTAGTTGAACTCTACTCCTAATGATAGTTAATGATATAATTACTATTATGCCAATCAATTCTTTCACCTCATTCGAAAGTTTTATCCAAAAGAATTCATCCCATTTAGTTTTTCTTGAAGTATTTTACTTAATACCCTGTTGAGATCTATGTGTGAATGGAGAATAATCTCACATTAAAAGTGCAATAAAATTTTAGCTCTTAATATATTTGTAGTGACATTTACTGAGTTGTTTTAAGCTTCACAACTTATGGGTTTTCATCCACTAGTTTGTTGGGCTCAATTTGATCTCCTAGTTTTTACCCTTCTAAATTTCGGTAATGGCCATAATATATTGTGGTGAACTTGGGCCACCGATATTTCACTTTTCTAACAAGCGTGTGACCCAAACATGAGTTTCATGTGATTGAGTGGGCTCTTAGTGAATTGCATTGAAAGCTTTTGTTGGAGGAGTGATGATAGCTTATGTGGGGCTCATATGAGAATGAGATTATTAAGATTTACATTAAAAGAATAGTCTCCCTTTGGAAGTGAAATAAAGATTGATTTTCTAATGTACTACCAGTGGCCTTTATCTATTTGCTTAAGTATTTTAGGTTGTTGGGTATCCATTTACTAGTTTGTTTGAATCAACTTAGTCTTCAATACACTCCCTATCAACACACCTAATGTATTTCTACATATTAAAATTGGTGTCCATATACTAGTGTATTAGGCTCAACTTTGGTCATTAGTGCTCCAACCTCCCTAACTACATCTTCAAAAGAGAAGTCAAGTTTATTATGGTGTTTAGTATAATAAGAGCATTAGTAGTGGTAATTTAAAGATGGTTATAGAGTGATACTTGTAAGTATCATGTTAGATGTCACTAGATTTAAGGGTCATATTAATAAAAGTAAGTAATTAGACAACCTAAAAAGCAATGACATTTTAGAGAGTTCACTTGATGTATTTTTTCTCGATTTATTGTGGATGAGAGCAATTTTCTCATCACAATAAGATATCCACATTATGTATATTTAGTATTTTTCTATGCTTGAACTCAAGCAATTAACCAAATATCAGCGGCTAACTTGTAGGAGTCCTTTGGGAAGAATGTTTGATGCTGATGTCATCAGTTAAGTTATATGAAGTTAACTAATCTAGTTGATTTAGTATGCCTCTATATGATTTTCTCCATCTTTGGAACTTTGCCAATTAAGGCTTCTGCTCTCTTAAGTTAAGATTAAAAAAGAATTAAAGTTAGAGAAGAGTCAAATTAATAAAACTAGTTGGTGGGGAGCTATCTTTATAGGACCAAGGGCTATTTAGGAATAATTAAAAGCCAAGGGCTATTTAGGAATAATTAAAAGCAAAGTTTAAAATTGCGCAATTGGGCATTGAAGCGTTTTTCGTTCGTGAGGCGAGGCGTAAGCTTCAAGGCGTAAGCCTCAAGGCGTTTTGAGCCGTAAGCCTCAAAATCTAAAAATTGCGTAAAGTCAAAATAAAAGTTAAAAGTGATTTTTTATATAATATCCAAATAATATGTTAAAGGATGACATTAATTTTCTATTGAACTATGAAGTAAATAATTTACATACATATGAAACAAAAAATTGTATAAGATGTAAAGTGTTAAATGATAAATGATGTGAAATAATTGAAATCCAAATATTACAGGAACAAAACAATATAAAATATATGAATGGTATAAAAATATCGTATAATATCAAGTTCAACTCTAATTTTTTTTCTTGCTAAGTTGCCTACTCATCTACGTTTAATTACTAAAGAAAGCTAAAGTAATTGACAACAACTTAGAAATCATTTGTACTATCATTACTATGGGATTTTTATTTGAGTCACTATCATAACAAATTAGTCTCTTCCCTGCCTCATTCTGTAGGGTCCAATACCTCTCAATCTGCTTCTTCATCATTTATTTCAGTCATCTTCATCTTACATAAATGTTTGTCATCAACATAAATATAATACTCCAAAATTTTAAGAGGAGATGGTGGTGGCATGCAGCTTTCTAGTGATCCCCTATGACGACTACAATGGTGGTGCCTACGGTGAAGGCGGTGGGCTGGAGGTCGAGGTAATTGAGAGGCGAGGCGCGCCTCAAGGCGGTGAGGCGAGGCGGACCTCATCCAAGATGAGGCGTAAGCCTCACAAAAAAGGCTCGAGACGTAAGCCTTGAGGCATTTTTTATTGGAATTGCGCTAAGGCGAGCCTCATATTGCGCAATTTTAAACAATGATTAAAAGAAACTAATGTTTATCTAGAATAAATGGTACTTATTACATGCACCTTTGTGAAATCCTTACAAAATACTATATTGAGATTGTTATAGGCCTTTTTGATGGGTTTCCCAAGCTTTACTCAACTTTTTATGGTTTTTGATAGTACTAAAACTCCACAACATATTGGCGACTCCAATTGATGATAGGAGGTTGCCAAAAAATAGAGAGAGCAGAGGAAGTCACATGCTGCAAATAACATAGAGATTCCTTTATAAGATTGAATGTTTAGATAATGAACGATGCGTTCTCACTCAAATCCTACAAAAATGGATGCAATCACTCATGAAAAAAAAATGTAACTCTTCCTCATCTTGGGAGGAGTCTTCCTAAACAATTTGCACACAATAAATGGAGGGTTCCTGAGTTTACACAAATAAATGGATGCATGCCATCATAAGTGTGATCTTATTTGTAGTCAAATTTATGGTTATAGCACATGTATTGTGGCCCCAAAGCGGTGTAATGATGGCATTGCCCTTTGTCATGTTGGCACAATTGCTTGAAAGTAGGAAGGCAATCACCAACCTACATTTGTGAACTGATTTTGTCAATTCAAACTCATTGGGCTCTTATTTTGTTGATTCAAGCATTTATTATGCCTGTTTGATTTGTTTGAGCTAGCTTTTGTGTTGTTTGAGCCAATTTGGTCATATTCATGCATTGATTTAGTCAAAACAAGCTAGATTAGCCCCCAATTCATTCTTTTGTGTGTGTTTTGTATTCTATGATTTGCATTTAATGATGTTCTTGATTCTATTGGTTTTATATAAACCTCATAGTTTTTTTTTATAATGTAAACGAGGCTGATTAGATTTTCTGACCAAATTTATCAATGTCCTTCCATCATATCAAAATTGATGTAGAATATAGAAATCTACCTCCTTAGAGAATGTCTACCACGAAGCTTTGAAAGTTGATAAATACTAATGACACGAGGCCTTTATTTCCCACCTACTCTTAAGAAATTGATCATCACAATCCCCCGAGCCTCAAACCACAACTCCCAACTCCATAACTCTTTTCTGGCATCTCACCTAAGCCAAATAATGCCATTCCACCCACTTAGGCACCTCTTTACCTTTACAAAATTCCAAAAATCTTTTTATTGCTCATAGGTTCTGCCATATTCCAGGCCTACAAAGGCAAATAATCTCTCAACATGCTAGTCCTCATAGTTCTGATATGCTTGCCATTAATAGGCCACCATTGAAGATGAATCAACATGAATTAACTCTAACCATTCTTTACCGTCGAACAAACATTTTTATTCTTAAGATCTAACACCAGCTAAGGAATTAACAATTTGCTTTATCTATTTCTAATGCATTATCCAATCTACTTCAATGCTAATTGTGCCCTCCAACACCAAACTTGAAGATTATCCTCTGAATGATCTCCACTAAGATGGACGATTATGACCCTCTCGAGATATGACTAATCTTTCATTGTCGAGTAGCTCAGTAAGAGGATATTGTGCACTATATCCTTACATCTCTCTCTATGAAAAATAATTAAAAGTGTGTGTACATCATTTGCTTTCGTTACTATTAATGATAAATATCATTAACTATTCATTAATGTCAATAACACCATGAATGTCGTTTTCAAAGTCATTTTGGCTTGCTTAACATGACGCTTGAACAAAAAAACTTGGTAAGCTACATTGTGTATGCCTTACTCAGATGAGTAATTCAAGCTTCATCTTTGAAAGAAAGCTCATTTTGCCTCAAGGTAGTTGATTCTAATCGAACTTATCAACTGACCCATCAACATTGCTACCCAACACAACACCAGACCCAACTATTTTGATGATGTCATGTATATGCTACTTGTTCTTTCATGATTTCATCCTTTAAAACATATTTGGTATTCTAAAAAATATTGATCAATAAATTAGTTCTATTGCCTATTCCTAGTCCCTATAAATAGGGGAACCTTTACATTGGATGCAAAGGATTAAGAGAATGAAAATACTTGCCTCTTCTAGATTTTCCCTATCACTCATCTCCCTCTATTTTAGACCATCCATCTCCTTCTCCTTTTCCTCTCCTTCCTTTCCGGCGTTACCTTCTTCCCCCTCTTCCTCTCTTTCACTCCTATAACAACTAGTTGTCTACCCCTCATCTTCCCTTATCTAGATCTCCCTTCCTTCCATTGCCCTTGCCTATACAAGTTCCCAGCCTCCTCATCATAAGCAATCAATCGCCTCAAGATTTCTCATGCACTATTTAGCCACCTCATAATTGGCTACCACTCCATAACCATCTATTGGAGAGCTCAAGCACTCTTAGATTGGTAGCGAGTCCAACTCCTTGCATCTGTTATGTAGCACGATCATTTCCTTGGTGGAGCACTTTGTAAGCATTGCAATTGCAAAAATTTGAGAGAAATTCATTAGTGTTGTGATTTGAATTTTACTCTCTCTAATCACAATTACTCTAAGAATTTATAAGAATTTTATCAGAGTTGTGGATTAGGTCATACATTCTCCAACCCTTGTTGCTTCAAGGACTTGATGAATCATACGAAGTTGTGGTCTAGTTCTTACCTTCTTTGACCATAATTGCTCCAAGACTTAGAAGAATCCATTTGAATCTAACTTAGAAGAATCCTATTGGATATGTGGCTTGGGTTTTTCCTTTTTAGCCATAGCTTTTCTAATGACTTAAGAAAATTAAAGTTAGGGCCCGAGCCATACTTTCTCATACCACATCCACTCCATGAACTTAGATGAATATTATTAAGGCCATGTATTGGATCATAGCTTCTCCAACCATATCTACTCTAAGGACATAAAGATTCATATTGGAGTTGCTTTGGGTCACATGCTTTCTAACCATAGTTGCTCCAAAGACAAAAAAATCTATTAGCAATTTTGTTTGAGTGATATCCTCTATGATCACAATCACTTTTTGTCTATTAGCAATTTTGTTTGAGTGATATCCTCTATGATCACAATCACTCCAAGGGCATAAGAAAATCATATTGAAGTTATAGCTTTTGTCATACATTCTCAAATCATAACTACTCCAAAGACTTCTTAGTCAATGTCTTTATAAAACTATGACTTGAGTTTAACTCTCTTCAACTATGGTCTAATTGGAATTTTGCTTATTTTATCTTGACACATGTCAAAACTATATCATTACCTTTATAAGGTAATGGTGCTTGAGATGTCTCAACAAGAGGAGTCTTTTTTGTTGCCTTTAGTTCATAGGGGCATGGGGTTCTTAAGAATGGTGTTGGGTAGTCTTGTTATTTAATTAAGGGATTCTTTTGCACCTCTATCTAGATATGTAATTTAATCATACATCACCTTTATTTGTAAAAAAAAACATGTTTATTGGAGACACCAAAAAATCCAAGAATATGCTTCCCTTGAGATTTGAGCCCGTATCGAAATGCATATTTCGGTATTCACCTCTAATAGGAGTGCCCAATGTCTGTTCTAAGTAGAGTCGATCCTCTTGCTTAAAAGAGGGGATTTTAGTCCCCTCTATTGATGAACATGATTTGACAACTTATGTTAGTTGGGTAGTCCCTAATTGACAACATGGCTTGGCATGAAAATCGCTTCAAAGTTAGTATGCATCCTCCATGACCCCCTTCCAAAAAAAAAATAAAACAAAACAAAACTAGCATGATAGAAATGGCGAGCCTCCTTTTCATGGCAAGTACAATAAGCAACACCTGATGTAGTTGTTGCATGCCATTTTATCTCCATATTGAAACTCACTTGTTCAAAAAAGATGATGGAACATCCAATAAGGTTTTTTCCATGATCTTATACACAACATCTCAGTTTGCCTCCATATTCAAACTCAATTGTTAAAAATGTTATTTACAACTTATGCTATGTATTGAATGTGCTTTAACAAATAAGGATCTTGCATAGGCTAATTCACAATTCTTTTTTCATTTAAGCAGTTTAATAACATGAACTGCTGCACACTGAATTTTAATATTTTCATGGTTCCAATCTCAACATCTGAATGCAGTCATTGTGCACATTTCATAACCTTATCAGTATTGGTTTGAGAATTATTTACCATAGAATGAGCATCACTTTGTTTGCTGCAGGTTCGGCGCAGAGCAGTTTTGCCATCCCTTCATATAAAATTTTTGTCTGTGATGGTTAATAAAGTGTTCTGTAGATGTGCTTTGAGATTGGTGGAAAAGCTCAGGCCATATGCCATAAATGGTGCTTCTGTGAATATGGAAGAGAAATTTTCTCAATTGACCTTGGACGTAATAGGTTTATCCTTGTTTAACTACAATTTTGATTCTCTAACTTCTGACAGTCCAGTTATTGATGCAGTTTACACTGCACTGAAAGAGGCAGAGTCTAGGTCCACTGACATTTTGCCATACTGGAAGGCACGTTATTACTAGAGCTCCCTTTCATATGCTTCAAATTCTAGCAGTCTTGCTCTGTTCTCTAAATTTCTATTTGAAGCTTCATTTAGGTTTCATTTGAGATAGATTTCTTCCTATTTTCTAAAACAGCTTTTAGTACAAATTTTTTTTGAATTAGAAATTTTTATATTAAAAAACTGCTTTAGGAAGTAATAAAAAAGCTATCCCAATCGAAGCCTTAATATTCTTCTGCTGCTTAAATTATGAGACTTTAGCAGTTAGTTTAGGACAGTTTTAACAAAACGGTTGATAAAGCTGATTAGTTTTCATTGTTCTGTTCCACTTCCTATATTGAGTATTCTCTTTGTTCTTTAATTAACCTTTCGAGGAAGTTTGTTTTTGTTTCTGTTCTCTAGAAGGTTGCGGATGAATCTGTGCTACTTGGTTTTCTTGGAGAATCCTCTCTTTTTCCACACGAAGGTAACTCCTCATCAAACCTCACTAATAGATGAACTTCAACTTGACTGTATCAGGTAGACCTTCTTCGCAAGATAATTCCACGGCAAATAAAAGCAGAAAAAGCTGTTACCATAATTAGAGAGACTGTTGAAGAACTCATTGCTAAGTGCAAAGAGATTGTAGACGCTGAAGGTGAACAGATTAATGGGGAGGATTATGTCAACGATTCAGATCCTAGCATTCTCCGTTTTCTACTTGCTACACGTGATGAGGTCATTAAACTCCTTTAAAGATATGAGTTTTCATTTTTTTTTACTGAAATTGTGTCTTATATCTGCTATTAGCTGTATCAGATGTTTAACTTCATTGGCAAATGACATGCTTATTTTTTGTTCTCGCGTATTATTATGACACTTCATCTGGTAGCAATTTTCTTAAGCACAGGTCTAGGTTGCCTTGAGAAATATGAAAACATAATAGAGAATTTTATTGCATTTTCTATTTATTAACATCTTAAGGCACTGCAACCTTTTTTACGAATCAATAAACTAGGGATAGCCAAATATTGGCTCATTTGGCTATATTCTTTGCCTTGATTTTACACGTAATTTTTGCTATTTCATTATTTTCAGGTTTCCAGTGTCCAGCTACGAGATCACCTATTATCTATGTTGGTTGCTGGTCATGAAACCACCGGTTCAGTGTTGACATGGACCCTTTATCTTCTAAGTAAGGTATGACGGTTTATGTTTCCGTTATATCACTGTGAATGCTTTTTTTGTCAATATTGGCATTATCTTTAACCATTTTTGTATGCTTCACATTTTTATGTGCTTGTCTTTCTTCATCTTATGTCCAAAGGATACAGAATTCGCTTGATTTAATAAACAAAAAATTATCCATATATAGTTGTTGATATGGTGAAGAACATAGATTACGTGCACATGCAATAGATTACACATCACTTAAGATGGCGTCATCAGGATTGCATTTTATTAAGGCGGGCCATTCAATCTAGTATAGATATTACAAGATACTTTTAGGGAGTTAAGGCAGAGGATAGCAAGTGATGATTAAAAGCGGTCTAGTGTTCCAGGACATTTTGCTACATCATCACAATAAGATGGTAGGTCTGGAGTTTTGCATGTTTTTATAATTCAAAATTGTTTGACATAGAAATTGTGAAAATCCCGAAATAAATTACCCAATTTCTACTCCTGTAATTACTTTGCAACCACCGTCAGGTCCTCTCTCTCCCAACAATCAAGTCAGGAGCCCAGCTACTACCAGCTGCGCCATCTCGCACTAGGTTGCTGCCTTCCTAGTTGGTGCTAGCTTTTGGCTAGCCTGCTCCAGCCTTCCGCATGGCTACAGGCCAACTATTATCAGTCCGCCAGTTAGTCTTCACCCTGTAGTCATGCTTTCCATTACCGCTAGCCACCAGCCCCTGTTCCTAATGGGAATTGTTTTATTTTTTGCATTACTGACATAACCTTACTATATAAATGATTAGGCAAATTTCTTTCCTTTTTTTTCCCTTCTTTTTGTGTTCTGATGTGGTCTCATGTAATTATCTTGTTGTCTTTCTATTCTATAAATAAATGATGTATCATTTCATTCAAAAATAAGCAAATGTTCTATTCTGCTCTCATATTTTTTAAAATGTTATAGGAGACATATGTCTCTATCTTCCATCCTTCTCTATTTTTCTTCTTCCACACTTCTTTTATCTTCTACATCCTCTTAAATTTCTAAGAACGCCTCATCCTTCCACTAAAGTTTTTTTTTTTAAATTATAGTTGTAAATGATCCAAGCAATGCCAAACAGAGGGTTGCTAAGCTGAGCTTGTTTGACAAAACCTTAGTTGGATCCGAGCTCGATTTGAGTATTCATAGTAGTGTTCAGACTCGGTACATTTAAAATTTTAGCTATTTAAGCTTAGCTCGTTGGCTTACCAAACAAGCCTTATCAAGTCTATTAACGAGCAACAATGTTGAGTAGCTTGTTTGTTAATTGAAGAAGTCTAATGCCTCTTAATGATCAGCCTATTTAATTTGAAAATGAGATTTTAGTTGAATAAACTACTAAATGAACAAGTATTTTATAGAATATAAATAAGTAGATTGTATTCACAAATAAAATCAATACAACAACAACAACAACAACAAGGCTTTATCCCACTACGTGGGGTCGGCTACGTAAACTCTTTGTCTCCATTTTATCATTTAAGAATCAAATTCTCATTTAAATCAAATAAAAAAGATGTCATTTTTAATACTTTCTAATCAAATATTTTTAGGTTCCTCTACCTTTCTTAACATAGGCCAGATCTAATACATCTACTCTTCTAATTGGGTCATCAAAAAGTCAATGTTTTATGTGAACAAACCATCTAAGTCGACTCTCTCTAATCCTATCTACCACTAGAGCTACTTCAACCTTTTTACGTATATATACTCATTTCACATTCTGTCTCTAATATGCCAAAGGAAAATTCACATTTTCAGATCTTGGACCTTGGAGTCTTTGATCATATGTTAGGGGATGAGTCCTTATTTCAAACTATTCATCCATGTTTAAACAACTATTCATTTAGAATTGTCTATAGCTCAAAATCGTAGGTAATGAGCATTAGGACTTTCAATATCACTAGCTCATTTGTTCTCTAACTCAGTTCTTTTGGTTCCTAAGCTTTCTTGTAACTTACTATCAATCAATAAAATGAACAAATATATAAATTAGATTATTAAATTTCTTTCTACTCATTGTGAATTCCTTGTTAGAATCTTGGAATGAATAATTGAAAAAAGATGAGAAAAATATTAGTCTCTACCTCCTACGTTTTGAAGGGAATTTTAAAATGTAAGAGAAAAATGCTCAGCACGTATTTTACTTTAGTGAAAGCATAATAATGTTGTGGCACTTTTGTCTTGATCATCCAAATTTCATGTTCCTAAATAAGTTGTTCCTCTCTCTTTTCATTATCATAAATTTTGAAGTATTTTAATGTAAAACTTATCAATTTTCTAAACATAGTCGGACCACCTACCCTACTCATTATAAAGCATCCCAACTTTTAACAGTCATTCAAATTGATTTTTTTGTAGTATCTTGGGTGAATAATACTTTGGGTCTGAGATGATTTTTCTCCTTCATTGACGGCCTCACTAACACTACTTGGGATTTTTTAAATAAAAGATGAATTGAAACTAATTTCATTTTTTTAAATTTCATTCTTTTATACAGATTCAATTGAAAGCTTAAATTCAAGTCTTTAGCATTGAGAATGTGAATGAATTTTTTCCCTCTATTTTTGGAAAATATCTACTCCAACAAGGAATTGTTTATCAAAGCTTTTGTATCTATACCCCTCAACAAAATGTGATAGCAGCATAGACATTTTTTAGTTGTTGCAATTAGTTATAATCACTAACAATGCCCCAAAATATTATCGAGAGAGATTGTCCTTATTGATGCATGTTGTTAATTGTATATCATCAGGAATTTTAAATTTCATAACTTTATCAAACTTTCACCCAAGCTTATCCGACAAGTAGACTTATTGATGCAACCATGGTAGGGGTTGATTTGGAGGGGTTTCTGTTTGGTCTTCCCATGTGGTTGTTTTGTCTTCTAATGTGGCTATTTTGTCTTCCCTATGCTGGCTGTTCGTGTACTGTTCCTTGTTGATTCCTATGCTAGAGTGTTTTAATTTCTCATTAAATGGGTTGTTTTGGGTTTTTTCTATTGGCTGATTTGGGTGACTTATTAAGGAGAGCATTTATACCTTTTTTTCTACATCTCCTATATAAGGCGGCTGATTTCCTTTAGATAAAAGAGAGTGAATTGTGAAGAATTTTTTGAAAGTGAAACCTTCGTCTCAAACTTCTAAAACTTCGTCTCAAACTTCTATCTTATTCTTCTCTCCACGGTTCCCATTCCACCTGTATCTTTATTCCCGAAGCTTTGATTAGTCGTATGGTGTTGTTGTGTCCTTTTTTTATTTGAAGTTGTAAGGTGTTATGTCTTTTTATTTGAAGTTGTAAGGTGTGGCTGTTTTTGTTCAAGCTAATGTGGGATATAATAGTATTGTTATGTTTTCTCTGTGTTTGTCTATGTTTTATGGCAAGGAAGTTTTTAGTTTGCAATTTTAATATTTTTTAGATTGCATCAATTTGGTATCAGAGCTTTAGGTTGTCGAGTGAGTCTTCCTTTCTCTTTAAAAATAAAAAAAAAATAAAAAAATAGATAGTCAAATCAATCAACAAACCGAAGTTCCAATTCAAGAGGAAGATCTCCCATCAGAAAAATGCATTCGGAACATTTGGAAGTTCTGAGGCATTCTTATCAAGGGATGAGATTTTTCCATCAGGGGAGAATTGATGCAGTTAAGGTAGGGGCTGATTTGGAGGGATTTTTGGTGGCTGTTTGGTCTTCCCATATGATTGTTTTGTCTTCCCTATGCTGGCTATTCGTGTACTGTTCCTTGTTGATTCCTATGCTAGAGTGTTTTAATTTCTCATTAAGTGGGTTGTTTTGGGTTTATTCTATTGGCTGATTTGAGTGGCTCATTAAGGAGAGCATTTATACTTTTTTTCTCCATCTTCTCTTATATAAGGTGACTGATTTCTTTTAGAGAAAAGAGAGAGTGAATTGTGAAGAATTTTTGGAAAGTGAAACCTGCGGGTTTATATAGCTTGCGAGCTATTTTGTTCTACCTCCCTATCTTCTAAAATTTTATCTCGAACTTCTATCTTATTTTTCTCTCCACGGTTCCTATTCCACATGTATCTTTCTTTTCGAAGCTTTGATTAGTCGTATGGTGTTGTTGTGCTCTTTTTTTATTTGAAGTTGTAAGGTGTTGTGTCCTTTTATTTGAAGTTGTAAGGTATGGTTGTTTTTGTTTATGCTATTGTGGGATATAATAGTATTGTTTTGTTCTATCTGTGTTTGTCTATATTTTATGGAAAGAAAGTCTTTAGTTTGCAATTTTAATATTTTTTAGATTGCATCACTTATCTCTACCATATCTCTCAAGGTGTTCTACTTTTCTGCCTATGTGCATATTCCACATCATCAAATAAGTGAATTAGACTAAAATGATTATACAGTTTTATTAGCTACTCTCATCTCCAACAAGGATACAAATGTTATTCTTATGGTACTAAAAAATATTATCCCACCATGAATGTAATATTCTTCAAAAATCAAAATTTTCTTTTAAGGGGAGAACATCAACTCACTTAATGAATATGAGTTCTTGGATAATCTCAATCCATCTTTATTGGTATCTCAACCTACACCTCTTTCTAACCCACATGAGTCTCACCCATCTAAATCTTTATCTTTTGACTATCCACAAAGTTTCTAAGATCATATATGAGCAAGATATTATGTGTTGGCTATCCTAGATGATAGAGAAATTCAACCAAGGTAGAATAAAGTATTTCTTCTGAATGAAACCCAATGTATAACTAAGTCCTAACACCATTTTATAGGAACAATGTAATATTAATTATGTGGATCTTCTAAATATTTCTTTTTGTGCTCTTAAGAAGAGTGCAAGAACTTGCTCAAACAACTTGATAAGTCATTATATTTTTATGATAAACTATCTTTTGAGTTCTATTCCTTTACCATTAGACTTCCAAGCATAAAAATTCCAATTAATATTCAAGAAGCCTTAAAAGTACTTTTCATGAAGAAATTTAAGTACTTAAAAGAAATTGTACATGGAATCTTTAAAATCTTTCCAAAAGGATGAAACTCGTTTGATGTAAATGGATCTTTAATGACAAATATAAAGCTGATGTAAGTTTTCACCAATACAAAATAAGAGTAATTGCAAAACGGTTCACTTTATCCTACGGAACTAATTATCAAGAGATTTTGGGTCTATTGTTCAGAGTGATAGTGAAATAGATGGGGATATTATTAGTAAAATTAATGTTGGATGGTTGAAGTGGAGGAATGCATCAGGCTTATTGTGTGATAGAATAGTACCCGTCAAACTAAAGGGAATATTCTATAAGATGGTGGTGAGACTTGCAATGTTTTATGCTATAGAATGTTGGCCATTAAAAGAGAAGCATAATATTAAGTTAAGTATTGCATAGATGAGGATGCTCAGGTGGATGAGTGACTTTACTCTTAGAGATAGGATACGAAACGAGCATATAAATGAAATGGTTGAAGTAGCTCTAGTGGTAGATAAGATTAGTGAGAATAACCTTAGATGGTTTGGTCACATAAAACAGTGGCCTTCCGATGACCTGGTTAGGAGGATAGATGTATTATATTCGGCTTATGTTAAGAAAGTTAGAGGTAGACCTAAAAAGACTTGGTTAGAAAATATTAGAAATGACCTTTCTTTATAGATTTATGAGAATTTGACTCTTAACAAGACAATGGAGAAAAATGCTTCATGTAGCCGATCCCACGTAGTGGGATAAAAGCTTGATGTTATTGTTATTAAATAAAAATTTGAGATATAATAATATTATATTTTAAAAAATTTCATAAAATATTTTAGACATGTGTGGCTAATTTATTTTTAATATTTTTTAATCGGACATATCTTTGTTATGTCCAACACATATAGAGGCGTGTCTGATACGTGCCAGACGTTGCATTCCTCTTTGAGGAGAAGTGTCAATGCATCATAGATGGGCACTATCCATGTAGTTTTTCTCTTACCGCTAATTTGGATTATTTACTTCAATTAGGCATAAAATATCTAAATGTGAATTTAAAAGATGAGATCCATATGCCAATATGTTCGATATTTGAAAATAAGAGTTGATATATCATCAAAAATTTATCTTGATCAGGCACGAATGTCGAGGCAACATCAAGTTGGAAACTCCAAAAATTAAATCCGGGACCATCTAAACTCCGATTTCAGCAAACTTATAGTCGAATTGAACGTCTCGAAAATACGAACCCCATGACACCAAATTTGACCCAATCCGAGGTCAAATGGGTCCAAATCAAAGACCCGAAGCGCATTTGGAAGGTTCAATCTATAATTTGGATTACCAAACAGTTTCCAATTGTGACATGCTTATAGTCAAATCGAGTGGCTCGACGAGACGAATCCAACGAGCCCAAGATCGTCAAATTCTAATATCATTAAGACATTCAAATGTTTAGTAAACGGTCCATGATCAAGGGAATCAATATCGACCGTCTATTCAAACCACTTCTAATTTACCCTTGATCTTCCTTCTATTCACTGGCCATGCGACTCTCAGAAAACTATAAATAGACCTTTTATTTCTCATAAGGGGGGACCCAAGCAAGAAAAGAAGGAAGAGAAGGAAGAGAGCTCTCTTGCCACCATACTCCTCCCCGACCACCGTCGGACTTCCACCCGGCCACCGACGGACGCCATACTTCCACCCGGCCACCGACAGACGTCGGACTTTCGCCCGGCCACCGACGGACGCCGAAATTCTGCCCGAACATCAATTGAAGCCGGATTTCCTCCCAAACATCACCGGATTTTCGATCTCCACTTGTAACTGGATTTCAACTTGACGATTGATTATTGTAATATGGTCGTCCTCAATTTCAGGGACAACTCAGCCACTTGTAATCTAATCAAACAATAGTGGAATAATTTCAATTGGGTGTGGCTCCATGGTTTTTCTCTTTTCCAGGGTTTCCACGAAAAAATTCTGGTGTTACATTTTTCTTCTATTTTTGTGCTGGATATCCGTACAACGCTGAGACAAAAATTTTCTAACTCTATTGCCGCGTATATTCTAGCCTGCAACAAGAGTAATACAAATCAAGTCTGCACACTTAAAAAATCTCTATATGACTTAAAATAATCACCAAGAGCTTGGTTCGATAAAGTCACTATGGTGATTAGAAGGCATGCTTCTCTAAGGTCAATCTGAACACACTGTATTGCCAAGAAATCATTTGAAGGTAAAATTTCTATCCTAATCATATATGTTCACTCCATCATCTTGATTAGAAATAATGAAAATAAGATAAATAAGCAGAAAAGTATTCTAACTAATGAATTTGAAATCAAGGACCTTAGTTTATTAAACTATTTCCTACTCATGGAAACAACAAAGATAAAAAAGGGGATGTATGCCGCACAATAGAAATATACATTAGACTTACTAAAGAAAAAGGGAATGCTTTTGTCCAAATATGTAAGTAGAACAATGAATCTGTGAAACAAAGCCGGGACTAAGGAAGATTTAACCCTGGTTAACAAAGGAAGACACTCAATGTTAGTTGAAAAATTTTATCTACGTATTCCACACCAGTCCTAATATTTGTTCTCCAAACAATGTTGTATTTAATTTATGAATAACCCCATAAAAGAGCATCATGATGTTGTAAATAGGATATTAGTACCTTAAAAAGTTACTTAAAAAAGGTTACTTTTCATAATGGAGACTAACAAGGGTATAAACAACTTCATTAATGCTGATTGGGCTAGATCTATAACAAATTGTAGATCTACAAATGAGAAATTTAGTTTTGTGGAGATGGCAAAAAATAGTCCGGCAGTCCATCATATAGCTCAAAGCAGTGCTCAAGTAAAAATTCAGGGTTTTGACGGATAAAATTTATGAAGGTATGTAGTTTAAGCGTCATCTCAAATATTTAAAAATCCCTTTCACATGACTGATAATGAGGTATAACAATCAAGCTATTATTAGTATTACTACAAATCATGTCCATCATGATTTAACTATGCATGATGATGTTAATAAATACTTTGTCAAGTTAAAAAAAGAATAATGAATCATCCAACTGCTAACAAAACTTGCAACTTTTGATATTCTTACTAAAGCTCTTAGTCAATTACAATTGACAACCTTACTCTCAAGTTAAAAATGATCAACTTATATTTCTTGCTTAAGGGAGATTGTGAAAATCCTCAAATAAATTCCCCAATTTCTAATCCTGCAATCACACGGATAGCCCTCCCGCCTTCAGCTCGTAACCACCATTAGGTCATAGCTCTCCCAACAATCAAGTCAAGTGCACCGTTGTTAATAGCTATCAACAGTGACATGCACCAACTCCTGCTAGATTATTGCCTTCCTAGCTACTGAGAGCTTGCTGCCGGTTTGTTATAGTCCTTCACAAGGCTGCAAGCCTCCTTTTGGCAATCCGCCAACTACTCTCCTCCCTATAATCACACCTTTCACTGTTGTTGTCTGCTAGCCCATGTTATTTTGTTAGGAAACACTTGAAGATCTCAAGAATTTCATAGCAATCTTTGGAAAACAACGAGAATTCTCCGCAAAAATCCACACGAAACCAGGAAAACCGAAGATAATTTGTATTATTTGATGAAATAGAAATGGAAAATACCAAGATACAATTGATCCTCTATTCGAGAGTAGGATCTATCTCTCCCAAATCTCTAGACACCGCTAGAGCCCAAAAACCTAAGAGATCTCAAATTTCAGCCAAATTCAAGATGCCCTAACCCTAGGAAAACAAACTATTTAATGCATACAATCCAAAAGAAAATCTCTAAACAATCCCTACATTCAAATTTTCCTCCTAAACTTCTCCTAAAACCTTCCTAATCTGCTCATTTGGAAAGGGCGGCTTGTGCGGCTCGTACAAGAGGTGGAACTTCTGCCTCTGTTCCGCAAGAGCCGGTCCTGTGTGGACCGGCTGGACCACGAGACCGACTGGACTGGTCCAGTGGACCATTCTAACAATAATCCCCTCCCAAAGATCCACCTTGTGAGCTTCTTGATGTTGTCCCTAGGTCTTCCTCTTACACTCTTATCCTTTGAAGCCCCCCAAAGAGTATCCAGTGTTGGCTCCTTGGATGCCAATAAGGTGGTGGTCATCCTGTATAAGCCTATTGAGCTGTTGCCTCTCGTTTCTCTCTCTAGGTGCCTCTGATCCTCTACCAACTGAGCTAACTCTATAGCCTCTCCCAAGTCACAAGGCCTCATCACTTTGACTGCCGCCTGGATCTCTGGTTTCAGTCGTTCCATGAAGTTTCCCTCTAACACGGTATCAAAAAGACGGTCCAATCAACTAGCAAGGTACTCAAACCTCTTTTCGGTACTCTATCACTGAATCAGCTTGTGTCAAGACAAAGAACTGCTCGTAGAAGTCTCCTCCCCTGGCAGTTCAGAATCATTCTAACAGGCAATCCTTGAACTCCCTCCTACTTCGTACGGGTCGCCGCATATCCCTCCACTGGTACCAAGTCAAAGCCTTCTCTTCTAAACATAGACCTGCTGCCGTCAGTCTCTCTTCATCTGTCAACCTATTTACAGTAAAGTACCTTTCCACCCTGTAGATCCACCAATGTAGATCCTCTCCCTTAAAAATAGGCATCTTCAGTTTCCTCACTCTTAGATCTCCTCCATCAACCCTGCTTCCTCCAAAATTTTCCATTCCCCAAAGGAGTGGTTCCCCCCAATTGTGCCAATCATCCTTTCTCCGCTCGCACCCAAACCTTTTATCACAAGCCCACATTCTCCCTTCAAATTCAGCAACCCTTCGATCATATTCAACCCCTCTCCTTTCAAATTCAACACATCTTTGATCATAATCAAGTCCTAGTCTTTCAAATTCAGCCCCTCTTCTTTCAAATTCAACATCCCTCCACTCATGCTCAACCCCCTCACGCCTCTCCACATACTCTCTACCGGACTCCTCCCTGGGAATAGGTCCTAGGGGAGGCTTTTTTTATGTTCCTTCTGAAATCTCCACCTCCTGATTCTCCCTTCGTCTGATTGGCTTAGGGTTTTCTCCATTTCCCTGGCTGTCGGTGACTTCCCTCACCTCCGACGATATTTTTTTATTTTGGCTCTCGAGCACTTCCTTTAACATCTCCCCCAGGATGGAAAATTTTGAATCGATCTTATCATGGATGATTATAATTTCTTTCTTTAAATCTGAAACTTGATTTTGTAAATCTGAAATTTAAGATTTCATTTGTCCGATCTCCCCTTCGAGGCGTTCCTCCAACGCATCTTTGGCCGCCATCGATACCTGGATTTTTGTTGGACTAAAAATCTGAATCTCGATTCCAAAAAACAGCAAAACAACCCATTTCCGACTAACAATTAGCTGCTGGTTTTCTCAGAAAAATCTCCCACACCATTCCAAAATCTGCTCTGGTACCAATTGGTTAGGAAACACTTGAAGATCTCAAGAATTTCCTTGCAATTTTTGGAAAACAACGAGAATTCTCCCAAAAAATCCACAACCAGGAAAACAAAAAATAATTTGTATTATTTGATGGAATAGAAACGAAAAATACCAAGATACAATCGATCCTCTATTCAAGAGGAGTATCTATCTCTCCAAAATCTCTAGACGCCACTAGAGCCCAAAAACCTAAGAGATCTCAAATTTCAGCCAAATTCAATACGCCCTAACCCTAGGAAAACAAACTATTTAATGCATACATTCCAAAAGGAAATATCTAAACAATCCCTACATTCAAATTTTCCTCCTAAACTTCTCCTAAAACCTTCCTAATCTGCTCTTTTGGAAAGGGCGGCTTGTGCGGCTCGTACAGGAGGTGGAACTTCCGCCTTTGTTCCGCAAGAGCCAGTCCCGTGTGGATTGGCTGGACCGGTGTGGGCTCCGAAAATTCGGCCCCGGCCTCCCCTGTAAGCTTTTTTGGAGGGAGTTTTAACGGAATTAAGTTCCGGGGTAAATTTTGGAAGGCAGATGGATTTGTAGATAAGACACTACCCAGAGATTTCACCCTCATTTTGCAAGGACTTTATAATTCGAGTTCTGGTTTTCTATAGGCGCAAGCTCCTATAGTTAATTACCCCTCCCGATCATGAGAGAGAGCTTTCGATTAAGGTTAATTGTCAATCAGATGCATTATATACGTAGATACGTAGTATCAGGCATATAGTAGCAGCAATGGGCTTAAGGTATGGGAATTGATATTTAAAATTGAAAATTTCACCATCTTGCACTTAAAGCGGATGGTGGGGGAATGGATGATGAACGCGATCAAGATCCTATGATTCCGTTGTCCCTGGCCATCGTGGTTCTTGTTCTACTTAGTCAGAAGAGGTGGTCGACCCAACCTGACAGAAGGATTCTTGTTGGCAGCCATGGGTTGCTTCGTCCAAGGGAACCTTGTAGACCTGGGGTGAATGTTTGTCTAAGGGGACAAATTTGAATTCACCTTAGCTAACAGAGGGTTTTGTGCCATATCGATTATATTCTATTGATTCATATCTCAAGGATTTGATGCTACTAAGGAACGTATTAGCTCTGGCCATAACCGCTATCTCGTGGTGCTATTTGGCGGCAAAATCACTCGGTTCAGAGGGTCTTGGGTCATAACCGTTTATCCTGCAGTGTCATTTGGTGGCGAAACTGCATGTTAGAGGACACGTACCACGTCTTTAATGACAGGAGATTATTTGAGAATGGATCCTAGTGATATTTTCGACTAGGCATTAGCTTTATGTCAGCTGAAGTAAATTTCAATTTATCCACCCGACAAACTGTTGCGGAGGGTGGATGGATTTTGCTTTAAGCGTTTACCGGATTTATTTCGATTTTTAAATATTTTTGAGTTTTGGGATTTTTAGACTTTTGGATTTTGTGGGAAATTCGAGAATTTGGGAGGTATTTGAAATTGTTTGTGAACCCTTCCGGTTGAGATTAACGTTCAACACGGCTATCATCGGGGTGGAAAGGGGGTCATTTGTATTTATGGGTTGAACCTTGTCGACTCTATCGGGCTGTCGACAGAGGATCGGGTTTCTTAGGCTTTATACCTTTGTAAGTGAATTCTCTTGATTATAGGCCTTGAAGACCTATTATGAACTATAAAATAAATATTCGGGTCGATCTCGCGACCGTATACTTGTTTTATAATTTGAGCCGTGTCAACCCCTATCTACCCGCATAGAAGGATCGGGCTCGAATTCATTGACGCACACAGCATCCCTAAACGTCACGTGTGTACCCATAACACGCTCGTCGGGGCCCATGCGGGTGTTTGAGGGTATTTCATAATTATTTGTTGAACCTTGTCGACTCCTATTTGCCTGCTTAGGAGGATCGGGTTCAAATTTGTTGACCCGCACAGTATCCCTAGGCATCACGTGTGTCTCTACAACACGCTCGTCGGGGCCCATGTGGGTGTTTGATTACATACCCCCCTTTTGTGTAGCTATGTGCATATATATTATAGTGCATGTGTGGGGGTATTTTTGAAATATTTGTAAACGCCTTCTGTCTGCTCGCATGGATGCTGCGGATTTGGTGGCGTGCCGTAGCAGCTTGTGGATTGAGTTATTCGCTGCTTTGTATAGGTAGACTGTCGTGCACTATTTATTGCTTTCTATAGATGAATTATAGTGCACCAATGAATCTCCTGCTACTGCTTGTAGATACTTGTATTTGCTGCAGCTCTCTTGTATTTTATTTTTGGACAACATATTGGGTGTACAACAGGTCTTTTGCAACGGCTTGTAGGAACATGTGTTTGTTATAGTTCTCTTATGTATTTGCCCTGTTGACGACATGTCGAGTGCATGACAGATCTTCTACAATGATTCATAGATATTTGTATTTGATGCATATCATCTGCTTCTACTTGTGGGGAGCCGGTGTATTCACTTGCAATCAAGTGGTATTGATTGTACAAAGGCAACCTTTGCTTGTAGATGGCATATAGCGCTTACAGTTGTTCCGTTAGAGCAGCTCGTAGGAGCTTGTATCTGCTGCACATTATCCGATGTTTGCTTGCATATAGCATGTAATGCATAGGACGGGTCTTCTACGACTGCTATGAAAGCTTGTAGGTGTGCTTGCATTTGCTGTGATCTTTGGCCCATGCAGTGCATCTGCCACCAATCTGTATTCGTAGAGAGATTGCATGTACTTAGATCTTTTATTCCTGCTTGCAGAGAGTTTTTGTGTAATTATTTAACACTGAATTCTCATTGACTGCAGGGATGTCCTTATCATTTACTGCATATTTTCTGTTGTCATTCTTAGGTGGATGCCTTTAAGCATGACGAGTCTCTTTGCATGACTGACACGAAGTCTGTCGTCAATTTCAACTCCGTTGTTTGCGGGTGAGCTGCATGTACATTTTCCACGTCATATAGTAGTGTCTGCATTCATTACGACTCTTCTGTAATTTGTTTGCAAATTGATGTTTCACATGAATATTCATGTGTATTGGGGACTTGTCAGATTCGTAAAATATCCCTTGTCGCCGCTTGTATGCAGGTCACTATGTTTATCTGTGATTTGTCATTTGATCATTGGTCAGGCAGCATTCGTAGGCAACTACGATATTTATCCACTAGGCGGATGTCATTGAATGGAGCAGAATCGCAGTGCTTGTTATGCATTTTCATCGATAAGATATTGCATTCATTGAAGGCTCTCGCATATCTGTCTATGATCAAACTGCATATTCCTCCTTGATTTGTATTGCCTGCGGGGTTGGATGCCTTTACTTGTATCTTGGTGCTGCTCGCACAACACTATTATATTCACTGCACATTGATCTTATGTTGTAAACGACAGATGTATTCATGACCTTTACTATTTGTAAGTAGGCTGTTGTGCTCATCTACGAGTTGCTTGACGTTGACCACAGAACATTGTTGAATTAATCGTATGCCTTCCTACATCCATAAGAATTTTCATGCATTCTTGCAAAACGGCTGATTGTAGGAATGTAATTATACTCGTAGCTCAACTACTGCCGTATAGTTCAACCACTATTATCATTTGCAGGCGAATTATCACACCTACAATCCTTATTGCTCATCAATTGTAGATGGGACACTCTCTATGACTTTATGATCAAGCTTTGCCTCTCATAGTTGAGCTACATTTGAAAATTCTTAATCCTCCGAGATGGATTGCAATATATATATATACATAATGAACTTAACACTATTGATCATAAACATTTGTCATCCAATTGAAGATTTTGTATTATCGGTTATGAGCATGTTATTGCTTTTGCATGTTGATTATGCTTGGATATCTTCCTCCCCGAGTCTCCTGTTATCTGTTGAGATTCATTTCAATAGTCTTCACAAGCTCATTTAGCATTTATTTGTTCATTATTTGATGACTTGAGGATTTATTTTATGATTGATTTGAGTATGATTTATTGTGAGTTTTATTCCCTGTGGTCCACATTGTTCAAGTTCTCTGTTCACATCTACCATACTTGATTCAAATCAAGTCCAAGTTCACAAGTCCTTGCTGATTTCATTGTCATTCGATTTTTGAATTCAAGCTCTTTATGCTTGTAGCTTTTCAATCGAATACTCAGCACTTATATTTTTATGTTTGATTAAGCACTTAATGATTCAAAGTTCAATTGTTCAAGTCAAGTTCAGCTTGAGTTCAGTTCATGTTCCATTCAATATGGTTCAACTCAAGTTCAATTTAAGTCCTTATTCATTTGAGTCCAAATCAGGTCCTTTAAAATTGTTCAAATAAAGTCCCATGTAGTTTTTGTTCAATTCAAGCCAAGTGTAGTCCCTCGTATTTGCTTTGAATTTCGCAGCCTCCCGGTGTCTCTCTTATTTAGGAGAAACTACGAGAAACTGGGCCTTCCCACCACGCTAAGAAAATCATGTATGGTAGGTGTCCTCGGACACCGCGATTGTATTTTTTTGTCCCCCACCACGCTAAGAAAAGCGTGTATGGGTCTTCTACAGGTACCTATTTCAAAAGAAAAGCAGTTGTTTTCCTGCATGTACAGAGCCGCGTACGGGTACTTAAGATTGTTCCCACCACGCTAAGAAAAGCGTGTATAGGGCCTACCCACCTCGTCGTAGGTGTCGCACCGGGTTCCCTTCCCACCACGCTAAGAAAAGTTTGTATGGGTGGTTTGCCAGCTCGACACGAACGCCAAGAACGGGATTTTAGGTGATCACCCGCTTCGTCGCAAGCCTCGCGACGAACTTCCTCCTACCACGCTAAGAAAAGCGTGTATAAGTGGTTGTTTTGTCGCGCTGCAATCATTTAAGGTGGGTCTCGGAGTTTTAGGGTTTAGAGGGATTATACCTTGGCGACCGGTGAGTGTTGGCACGTGGACCGAGGCAAGAGAAGATCTTTGCATTTCTCTCTTTTTTTTTTGAATGCCTCCCCTTTTTTTTGGCATTTTTCTTCTCCTTCCCTCCTTTCTTTTTTTTACACGCGCATATATATACATATATACATAAATATATACATAAATATATACATGCAAGCATTCACATATATATTCATGTCCATACTCCAATCAATAGCATACACAACTAACATTAATGGTTAACAACAACACTAATTCCACACTAAACAGTAAATATATGGCTCAATGATAATAACTAGCATTCATAAATAAAACGTACTGTTTAAGGATTTTGGGAAATGGGCTTTGCAAGTGTTTGTTGTGGGCTGCTCTAGGCTTGATTAGGGGCTGATTTGGGCTTTAAACAGATAGAATGCTTACTAGAGGATAAAGCCTTTGGTGTGGATTTGAAGATTAGGCAAGATGGGCTGCTTTTGATAGGTTGCTAAAGTAATTTCAGCCACACGTATTGAATAATGCTATTGGGAAAAAGACAAAAAGAAAAGGGCTTGTAGACTTGGACTTCACGTGAAGGAGCTATAGGGAATAGTTTAGTCGTTTGAAGAAGAGAGGGACAGACAGCTCATGAGGGGATTTCTTCGGCTAGGGCAGGTCTCACGTGAAGATTGTGGCTTGTGATGGAGATTCAGACAAAGATGCTGGCTTGCAGACTAGAGGCGAAGGACAGGAGGTCTCAGTTTGCAGGTTAGAAGAGGAGGAAGGAAGTTTTCTGTGGAGAGGGAATGGAGTCGAGGTTGGGTGTTGGCTTTGATGTCTGGTTTGGATCGGAGGTCGAAGGCTGCTTGTGGCTTGGAGGAAGGTGTCGTGCAAGAGAAAATGAGCGAGAGGAAGAGTTGAGCGTGGAAGGAAGAAGGGAAATGGGAGTTTGGCGTCATAGTCACTCCACTCTTCCTCTTATAGAGCAAACAGGAACCTCAGATGATGTTAAGGCTACGTGATTTGAGCATGATTTCTGCGAGAAGCTGCGAGATAGGACAGTTCAGCGCCGCTTGCAGGTAATGGGGCACTGTAGCAGGATTTCTGCCAGGGATTTAGGATGGGCTTCACGCACAGGTAATTATTTTAAGCTTTCTTTTTTTGTTTCTTCTGGACATGGCATAGAGGTCAACAAATGTCCCCCAAAAATGTGTTACTCGTCTAGAGCGAGCCACGTTTGTTGCATGCAGATTGACCCTGTGGATCTCTAGATATTTGCTTTGGATGTCACACAGATGTTTTCCCTTTAGTGGATCTCCAAAATTTGTTTCGATGTCACGCTAAGATTTTCATTCTGTAGATCTTTAGGAATCTATCTTTGTGCTTTTATAGATCTTTAGATGCATTTGTAATCTTCAGTATAGTTGATATGTTTGTTCTTGGTCGAGTAGAGATCCATGGGATAGTGACAGAGCACTTTGTACTTAGGTCTCTAGAACATCACTCTGTAGATTGATGATGGTGGATAGAATCACTATCATTCATTCTCTTTTAACACCGCTATCACTTTAGTTCATGGACTTTCTGTATACGCTCAACATTCTTTTTTGCCATCATGTGTAGATGTAATATTTCTGTCACTTTTACTGGTTGGATCTTGCTCAGATTGCACTTTATGATGATATCACATTTAGTCTATGGAGGATCTTCCATTCTTCCCTCATTTAGCTGCATTTTGGCAAGAAATTTTAAATATTTATTTGGGGATCTTGGCATGCAGTGCGATGTCGACCCAAATAAATATTTAAAATGCCCCCAGTCTTTAGGGACACTTGTAGATGTCATTCAGGATACTTCTTTTCGTAGCTTTTAGCTTGACTCCTGAGATTTTGATTTCTTCTGCCCTATGTTTTGTGCTGCGTACATTGATGGAGAATTGTCTGATTTGTCTTTACTGATTTGTTAGGTGATTTTTGCACCTTCTGCCATATGCTTCTTGCTTTGGCGGGCTTGATGAAGGAGTATATGCTGGTGACCTAAAACCATTTAAGTTTATATTAGGTCGGTAGTGAAAAGTCATCGGTCCAGAGCTTTGTGTGTAACAAACTTGTTGATGACGAAATCCTCATAATTCAGCTTTAAGCTTTATGTAAACTTTAGGATAATTTCTTCGGTCCTTTGCTTTGTACTTTGGTGAACTTGTTGAAAAAAAATTCCTTCGATCCTCCCTTGACGATTTGTGGATTTATTGAAGGATTTGTAGGTCTTGGATTTGATCGATAGTACCAAATGTAGGTAGTATTTTGATTCTTAACCACTTGAGGAGACTTTACTCTCAGTTACTTGAGTTCATCAAATTTGGGTGAGCTAAAATTTGATAGCTCTTCATCCTCTGGTTGCGGAAATGAGGGTTCCTCTATTGCGGCCTTTCTTATGACGTGTTGAGTAGACGGAGCTGCCAGCGATCCGGCCATATTTGAGCGTATTGGACCCAACCTTTTACACTCATTCAGGCTTCAGACTTGAGCTTTGGGAAATATGCTTCCTAATGCTGAATTTACTGAAGTTGATAAATTTGGAGTCATCATTTGTGGTTGAAGATTTAGAGCCTACGGAATTCTGGTAGTTGCTCGTAACGTATCCTTCCCACTGGAACTTTGATTCTCCGATCAATTAGGAGAATTTGGTAGATTACGATCACTTGAATTTATCGAGTCAAATAAGCCTTCGTACTCATTATAGTCCCTACTAACGGGTTGACGAAGTGGGGGTTCCGCTACTACGACCTTTCTTATGGCGTGTTGAGTAGACAGAGCTACCAGCGATCCGGCTATATTTGAGCTTGTTGGATCCGACCTCCTACACCCATTCGAACCTTAAGCTTCAGGCTGTTCAAAGACTTTAAGCTGTTCTGGCTCGACTTGCTGGAGTGTGTAGTCACAAAGGTCTTCTTTTCTGACCTTTGAAATCTTAGTTTGTTGGAGAAGGTTATGTCCCAAACTTTTAGGAGATCACCTGCATATACTTTAAAAAGAATTCATTGTATTTTTCTTGATGGAACATTTGCATTATTAATTTTAAATATTTATTCGGGGATCTCGGCACATAGCGCAATGTCAACCTAAATAAATATTCAGATACTCCCTATCATGCAAGGGGGGTTTTTTGTTTGGGGCAAATTTAGAGTTTCGAGATTTTAAATATTTATTCGGGGATTTCAGCACGCAGCGCGATGTCGACTCGAATAAATATTTAAAATGCCCCCGGTCCTGTGGGGATTTTGAAATGCATTCTTGCTATACATGAGAATTTCAAAATATAAAATATAAAATGTATATGTTAATAAACATGTACGAAATATATAGTATATTGAATATAACATTTCTTCGAGCAATTTTATGCATGGTACTTCTTCAGGTGTCGACCGTTGATCGACGGCATGGGTCTCTAACCTGCAGGTTGATAAGCTGGTAGGCTCCTCCTTGATACACCTTCTCGATGATGAATGGGCCTTCCCAATTGGATACGAATTTACTACCGATTTTTTGGTGTGGGATGATTGGTCTTCTCAGCACCAGGACTAATTTCCCTTCTTAAAATGCCCGAGGACGCACCATTCGATCAAATGATTTTGCCATTCTTCCTAGGTAGATTCCAAGTTTTGTTGAGGCTGAAGTCTAATCTCGTCGTGTGCATCAAGTTCCTCCATTCTCAATTGTAAGATTGCTGAGCTTGAATTTGGTATTTCCTCTGCCTGTGAGAATTGTAAGATTGCTGGCTCTAAGACCTTGCGGCTTTCAACCGCAATAAATATGGGTAACCCCTTATCTTCATTTACCAGCTCCTTGGCCAATTTAGCCAAACAATCTGCTTTCGCATTCTGTCCTCGAGGGATTCAAGCTATCTTAAATTTGGCACCTACTTTAGGAGCTCGAGAGTTCGTCGGTGGTAGTGGGCCAATTCAAGTTTGCAAATCTTGTAAATACCCAGGACTTGATTTATCATAAGCTGAGAATCGCCGAAAATTTGGAGATTTGTGATTTTGACACCAATCGTAATCTCTAGTCCCGCTATCAGAGCTTCATATTCGGCTTCATTATTGGTCCGAGGTTCAGTTAAACTGAACGAGAATCTTATGATACCTCCCTCGGGTTCTATAAAGACGAGATCGATGCCCGCTTGGGCCTTTGCAAGATTTGGAGGTCGGGGAGATTTGATTGACGATGCCCCATCAAAATACATCTCCCAAAATTATAGTTTCTCCTTTTCCTCAACTTGCATGATTTGTTTATCGGGCAAATCATCATTGAGCGGAGAGTTTGCTGTAATTGGATATGCGGCGAGAAAATCTGCCAAAGCTTGTCCCTTTATCGCCTTCTGTGGCATGTACACGATATCAAATTGCAGTAATATTATTGCCCACTTGGCGGGGCGACCTGTCAACACTAATTTTGTTATCAAGAACTTCAGTAGATCGATCTTTGATATCAACGTGATTTTGTGAGACAGCATGTAGTGACAGAATTTCTGGACTGCGAAGATCAAGGCTAGACATTGCTTCTCAATTGGAGAATACCGCACTTCTGTTCCGATCAATCTCCGACTGATGTAGTAGAGTGCATTTTTTTCCTTCTTCATTGTGTTGAGCCAATAATGCTCCAAGGGACACTTCTAGTGTTGTTGTATACAATATAAGAGGCTTCCTGGGAATTGGCACTGCGAGAATGGACATATTTAACAGATATTTTTTGATGCTATCAAACACTTTCTGACATTCTGCATCCCATTTGAAGTAGACATCTTTCTTCATCAACTTGGAGAATGGCTGGCACCTACCTGACATATTCGATATGAACTGCTGAATGAAAGTCAGTTTTCCTTGCAACGAGCGAAGCTGCCGAATGTTTCTTGGAGGCGGCATCTCAATGATCGCTTTAATTTTGTTGGGGTCGATTTCAATACCTCGGTGACGAATAACATACCCCAAAAATTTGCCGGAAGAGACACCGAAGGCGTATTTAAGAGGGTTCATCTTCAGATCAAACTTTCTGATTCTCTCAAATACAATCCTCAGGTCATTTAAGTGATCTTTACGGTCCATGCTCTTAACGACGATGTCATCTACATAACACTCGACCTTCTGATGTATTAATTCATCAAAGATGCGCGTCATTGCCCGCTGGTAGGTGGCACCAGCATTCTTTAGAAAATGCCGATGGGCGTTCTGAATGATGTGTGCTTTCATCCTCAGTCGCCATCTTGATCTGATTGTATTCTGATGATCCATCCATAAAGGAGAACATGTCGTAGTTGGACGTGTTGTCAACCAAAAGTTCTGACACTGGAAGTGAAAAATCATCTTTTAGACACGCCTTATTGAGGTCCCTGAAATTAATACAGACATGAATCTGTCCGTTCTTCTTCTTTACGGGGACAATATTGGCGATCCAGTCAGCATATTTCTCTTCTCGGATGAAGCCCGCTTCTATGAGTTTCTTCATTTCAGCAATCACCTGTTCTTCAATCTCCAATCTCATTCTTGGAGCTTTCTTGACAGACATCGCATCAGGCTTGATGGCTAATCTATGAACCGCTACCTCAGGGGATAAGCTGGGCATTTCAGCGTATGTCCAAACAAAGCAATCCCTGAATTCATAGAGGAGTTCCTTTATTTCCTCCACTTGCTCTTCTGGCAGAAGGGAACTAATGAAGGTTGAGTGAGGGTCATCCTCGGTTCCTAAGTTGATTTTTAGTTCGTCCATAGTGGCTGCCAGTCCACCATCTTCCAGTTCTTCTGGTGCAGGCTTGGCTTCTACGGGCTGATCGTCATGAGTGTCAACTTCATATGTCTCCTCATTCCCGCTGTCATTAGATTCAATTTTCCCGCAAGTAATTGCTCGGCAAGTCTCCTTCGGAGATATTTTTGCTTGATGAATCCGATTTTTTTATATGCATTCATATCCTTCCGTCGTAATAGACGCGGTTTCCTTCCATACCAAAGGCATAGGCATGTACGAAGTTGTCGTTTGGAGGTAGGAATATTGATTTGCTTTCGCAACATTCTTTGAATACCTTTGGTATTAAACCTAGGTAGCCTCGTAGGTAGTAATTCTTCAGAATCGACGAGCATACGACACCAGTCGTGATTCTCTTCCTCGAGCTTTCCCACGGAATAGAGTATATTCCCTGGCTCAGTCCCCTTTTTAAAAGGAGGAAGATAAAGGGTTGCAAGTTCTTCAACCCTATGTACCCCTCTTGCGGACTTATTTCTTTGAAATACAGTAGGGGAACACGCGTGACTACGAGCACACTATTTGAGATTAACAGGCTATCTATTCTTCTGGAGAATACATCTTGCACCGTGTTCATGTAGATAGAGTCGTAGTAATAATCGTCATTTGAATATTCAACCTCCCTAGTCTATTCAGCCGTTGAGTGGCATACCCTTTGGGATTTTATAGGGGTGACATTATCTTCATCTGTGTCACTCCCCAGGTGAGGTACATGTTTTCTTTCTTTAGAAGTAGCATCTATTTTGGGAAGAGTCGGCGACGCCTTCTTTCTCCCCACCTGCTTCTTCTCACCTTCTTGTTTAGGTCACTTTGCAATCTCTGGATTTGATGCTTGAGCCTCAAGAGAGCTTGACGGCTTTAGCTTCTTTGGCATGAAGTATCTGACATCTTCATACATCGTTACTTCATGGACTACAAAGGGTTGGATGTCACCAGAGATCCTAAATTCTTCTCCATTCCTAATATACTTCATACACTGATGCAGTGTTGATGGGACAATACCATACTCGTGCAATCACGGGCGACCTAGAAGCGCCTTGAATGAGATGTCCGCATCGATCACATGAAATTTAGCATCTGTATGCAATTCTCCAAATGTGAGGGAGAGCATAAATGATTATATGGTTCTCTGTCCCTTCTCATTGAAGCCGTGTACCATCACCTTATCTGGCCCGAGGTGTTCTAGGTCGAGGCACAATGATCTCAGTGCTTTCAGGCTTATAAGGTTGATGGAGGATCCGGGATCGATCAGGATTCAACTGATTATCAAACCGTCACTCTCTGCAGTAACATACCGAGGTCGGTTATAGTCTGCGGTCCCGAGTATCATGTCATCCTCAGCGAAGGTGATGAATGGTTCATTACGAGCTTGCAGGACCTCAGTCATGTTGCGCTCAGTAAAATACGTCTCATATCTTTCAGGGTCTTTGAGAGCCTGAATCAAAGTCTCCCGAAGGTCTTTAGACATCACTAGAGCATCGTATATGCTGAGCTGGGCATGAATCTTTCTCAGATGGGATAAGATATTATAATCTATCCCTTTGACTGGAGTATCTTTCTTTTTCAGATCCTTGGGGATAATGTCTTCGTTTATAACCATCTCCTTCCCTTTGTCTTTATTAGAGACCCCTTTCTTTGGTGAAGGTGGCAGTATCTTGTCACTTCTCAACTGTACTTAGGAAATCTCCTCTGGCTCAGACTCATTTGATGGCGCATTTTCTTCCGAGTCGGCCATCGTTGCATCTAGAGATTCATCTATTGATTCAGAATAGCCACCTAGATTTACGTGTCCCATCTGCAACGCTATGTCGGGATCCGATTCATTTTCCTTTGGAAAATACAGATCATTCTCTGAACTATAATTCATTGGTGACACCATCATACAGGATTCAGAGGGTATTTCCTTAGTACATTCTTCTTTTATCAGTGTATTTGGTGCCACTGAGATGATCTGACATACTTCTACCGGAAGAGGGTCTTCATTATCTTCCTCAGCTTTCTCTATTTTAAGCTCTAACATTAAATCAGCGAGCTTAATAGGTCGTCTTGTAGTTTAGTAATACTTGTCCAAACTGTCGATAGCTCTTTGAGTTGCTGTCTTTCTTTCTCTGGGCTTCTTCAACTTGGTCTTCCTCTTGGCAGATTTTATTTTACTAGATTTTGAAGAGCTAACCTGGCCAGGGTGCTGCTTGGAAGTAGATGTCTGTACCTTAGGCAATCCTTTCAGATCTAACACCGGCTCAGTAGGAGATTTCCACTTTACCCCTGGGACTCCTTTGAGCTGCTTCAGCATTTTCACAGTCTTTTTTGAGACTGCAGTCTCCCAATGCTCTTCTTGAATATTTTCTTTTTCTTTCTTCTTTCTTCAATCGGGGGTACGGAGGAAGTCGTGACCATCCGAGTCAATTCTTTCCTAGGGTGGGATAACACATTGTCTGATAATGTGAGCTCTCCCTTCCGATATTTTCTTTCCAACAAATCCTTGAAGATATAACAATCTTCAATAGGATGGTTGACTACTCGATGATATGGACAGTAATTTGGGTCACCAGTATATTTTGACTCCTCGGGCCTCTTGCACTCCGACAGTTCTAAGCCCGCTTTCAACGCTTGTCGAAACAGCTTGGCGACACTTTCCTTTTTGAACGAATATTCTTTATTCATTTTATCTTTGAGGAAGGGGAACGTTCGATCACCAGTTCCCGTTGTTTACCTCGGGTGTTCTCCACCACCCTGATAAGTTCGCGGCTTATTACTGCCCCCGAGTATCAGCATCGGCTAGGGGTTGGGGTTGTAGGCCTGTTTTGACTTTTTTTTCATATTGCATTGACTGCTTGCCCTTGTCTACATTGTAAACCACCTGTTTCCCCTTATTAGTTCTAGAGAAAAATACGGAGTTAGCTTCACCTCTTCTAGCACCTGAGGCTTTAGTCTTCTTAGGCTTGTCAAAGTGACTTTCTGATCTTGATAAGTTCAATTTTTCAAACTTGGCCACCCTGTCCAGTAGATCCTGAAATGTGGCGATGGTAGCCATGCACAGGAAGGTTGCATTTTATCATCAATGTTTCCCATTAACAACTGTACGACATGTTCTTCTTCGAGCTGCTGCTCACATTTCATGCTCAAATTACGCCAGTGGGTTATATATTTCGACACCAACTCCTCTCTCTTCCATTTTTCCAAAGCTAGGTAGGCAATCGTGATCTTTTCGGTCGCACTGGCGAACCTCTTTACGAATATATTTTTTAACTCTGCGAATGTCTTCACAGAGTCATTTGGCAGTTCAGTGTACTATTCGAAAGCAGTTGCTGTCAAACTGCTGACGAACTGTCGGAAGAGTAGGGCGTCATTGCCTCCCGTGTTCCCACAAGTTGTTTTGAATTGCGCCAAGTGCTGCCTTGGGTTGTTATTGCCATTGAAGGTGTTGAATTTTAGTATCGAATACCCTTTCGGGTACGGCACTTGGTCGTACTCTACCGGATAGGGACGACCCTTGCCTACCAGTTTCTCCGCTTGATCAATGGCTATGATAGCCTTGATCTTTTCCGTGATCAGTCCTTCGAGATGTGCAGCCGTCACGGGCTCGGAGGTGCTGGCAATATTCTGTGGAGTGGGCTGGCGAGCTATGTTATTAATTTCATTGCCACCTTCAGGAGTTCCCCGTACTCCTGACACTTACAAAATTTAAAAATTTGGAGGGTTGATAGGAGGATTAGGCATGGCACCGATAGCAGCAGTCCTTTACATCATCTGCATCATTGCCTCCATCTGAGCCATCATATCAGTCATCTTCGCATTTAGTTGAGAGATTTCTCTGTCTTTGGCTCTCATTTGTCGCCTTATTTGTCTTCTCATATCGGCGAGTGTGGCATTTTCATCATCGGGGTGATTCCCCTCAATCTCTTCCACTTCATCTTCTCCTTGGGGTTGGCCACCCCTACCGGCAACGGACCCTGCTTCGTCGTGACGTTGGTGTACTCGCCTAGGTGGCGGTTGCCAACGGTCGTCACCTTCACCGTCGTCGTAATTGGCCTCTTCGTTGGCATTGACGTGCCTCACCATGTAGACCACTTCTATGTTCATGGTGTCGTTCATTTCTTCCATTCCTTCTTTCATATATTCTTCTATATTTTCTTCCCTTATATCTTTTGCCCCTTCTTCTAGTACTCGGATCTCCGAGCAGCGGCGCCACTGGATCTCCGGTTCTTGGTTCGGTCAGAAGATTTCTTCGATCCGCGGGCTGGGATCAAAGTTGTATTCTTCCTTGGGAGGGGTTGGTGAGAGACGGGATCCCCTGGAGGATTCTCCAAGGTGTCGACCGTCAGGATTGACATCATCATGGGTCTTCTTTGGAACCCATTTCTGACGTTGTTTGCGGATGGGGGTGGATCTCTGGGAAGCAGTACCAGATGTCACGCCCAGATCAGTTCTTCTTTCCTTCCAATCTTTTTCTTCTCTGCGAGGCCTTGGCCTCCGGATTTCCTTTCCTTTCCGTCGGGACCTTTCAGCGGTGGATCCCTGAACTCGAGGTTCAGGTGTCACGCCGTGATGCTCACTGCTCGGGACATATCTTCTTTCTCTTCTTTCTGTCACAACAGATAAACGTTCCCTCGGCTGGGTTCTCCTCGCCTCGATCACCAAAGGCCGCTGGAATCTCTTCTTCTTAAGTCTTTTCTCCTTCACAGTTTTCAGGACTCTGTAGACTCGAGCCGACAGTGTTTCAAGCTCCTTCTTCTTTGGAGGGGCCGGGATCTCAGGCTGTTGGTCCCAAAAAGATTTCTTCAGCTTCCCAGTAGAGCTGTTCCTCTTAACCCATCTCAGGTCAGTAAACTTGTTCCGGATGGGAACGTTGGCTATATGCTCTGGAGAAGGCAGGTTCGATGGGTGCACATGCATCAGTAGCTGCTGAGCTCGGAGCTCAGCATTCATCTTCCTTCTCTGCCTTCATGTTAGCTTTCCTCCAGATGAGGAAGCTTCAGCAGTGTTCTTCACAGGTGCAGGTAACCCGATTGACAGTGTAGTGGTTCTGGAAGATACCACTGAAATCTTTCCACCGATCACGATCCTCTGGGTGGCTAGGACCTCAGGTTGAGAGAGTTGTTCAAATACAGAAGTCCTCCTACGAGGATTCTCATCAGCAGTAGGTCGTGGCACTAGCATATGTGCACGACGTGTGGCAACTTCAGTAGAGCGTGGCCTCCTGGCAGGCCCTTCAGATTCAATGTTGTTCGTATGAACAGCAGCAGCCCTTGCAGCGACTGAAGGAAAATCGAGACCACCAAATTGAATGGTAGCTCCAGCCTTCCCAGTCTCGATGATAGCGTTTGTTGGTTGGATCATAGCACCTTGTCGCAGCTGGACTGTCATTGGTGTGTTCTGTAGATCCATCTGCACAAATTAAAGGTAAGGGTTAGTAATTAGAATCTGATACATCACCCCATACTTTCAAAGTGCAGAAACTTGCACAGAACATAAAATCAAAGTAGACCGGTCTAACACATTCCTTATTATAAAATTTATAAGGCAATTTTTTCTTATTTCTTTTCTCCTTTTGTGGTTGATTATGATGTTCCATAATTATGTTATTGTCTATCTTCTAGGAGGGCGCCTGTTATGAAGTGTATACCCTGTCTATCTTAAAAAATAAGAAAAATATTTTATTCTTCTATTATGTTTTTTCTAACAGAAATCTATTGAGATTTAAGGCTTTCATGAAAGATCAAGCAAAAACTAGAAAATGAATGGTTTTATATTCATGCTGGAAATATGATGGCAATTAAGAAGCAAAGGCTAATCATATCAATCAAGGACACCTTATCTTTGTTATTTAAGTTAGTATTAGTTTATTTTTCTAGTTTATTGCTTTTTTTTAATTATCGGACAATTAAAACATTATTGGCTTTGCATTACCCTCTCTAGTAGTATGTGTTATTAGTTGATCTATAAGAGCAATCATCCTTTACCATAAAACATTAGAGAAACTACATGGCTATTTGAATTTTTTTATAGGTATATCCTTTCATTAAGTTGTGACCAACGAGATTTTAAGTTGGAGTAGAAACCATAAGACTTGAGTTCTTCTTAGAATAATTTTAAAATAACATTAAAAAGCCAACAATAAATATCTTAGGTTTTCAATTGGCATAGAAACCATGAGGCTTGAGTTCTTCTTAGATAATTTTAAAATAATATTAAAAAACTAACAATAAACATCTGGGGGGAAGTACATAAAATTTTGATATTTTGTTTAAAAAGCTGGGTTTTACAGGAGTCTGGGCCCATAAGGTCTTTCTTTGATGTAATATCCTTCGCAAGTAATCTGAAAATTCCAAAGTATTGTTTATTAAGATCTTGACCATTAGTGTTGAGATTATGATGAAGTGATGTTGGAGTGTTGAGGTTACCCTTTTTTGGGTGATTCGTTCTGCAGTTTTTACTGTGTAACTAAACTTATTAACTTTTTAGTAGTAATCAGTTGTGCATGCTTTCTTGTGCCTATTTACCTTTTAGTTTCTCATGCATGATTCGTTTATAAGTTCAAATCATATACCCATCGGGGTCATCACCAACTGTCACGTTCTTCATTCTCTATTAACCATATGTTCGTGATTTAATTAGAGTGAAGGTTGGGTTCAAGTATTCTTTAAATTAAAATCTCCTGCATATCATGAATATCTAATTCAATTAATGAAACAAAAAATTAGAACACATAATTACTTATGAATATGAAGAGTACTTGCTAAGAGTTATTTTGAAATTTACTTGCAAATCATTTTTGAATTTTGAAGGATTCATCTGCTCTAGCAAAGGCACAAGAGGAGGTTGATAATGTTCTAGGAGGAAAGTTTCCTACATATGATGATGTCAAGGAATTGAAGTACTTAACGCGTTGCATACATGAGTCAATGCGCCTTTATCCACACCCACCTGTATGCTGAATCACTTTTTTATAGTTGTAACTGGCTCATTGATTTTAATGACTAACATGCTCCCACTTCTGTAGGTTTTGATAAGGAGGGCTCTAGTTGCTGATGTTCTTCCAGGAAATTTTAAGATTAATGTTGGTCAAGATATAATGATTTCAGTTTACAATATTCATCGATCTCCTCAGGTACAACATTCTAATCACTTTGACTAGAAAAAGATTCTTGTTCAAGGTCATCTTATTTGAATTGATATGGTAAATATTTTTGCATAGGTTACATAGCAGATTAAGCGTTTTATGTGTATTTTGCTATATTCTTTCTGAAAATATTATTTTTTGGTGGTTATAACTTCTTTATTTGCTCTAAGGTTTGGGATGGAGCAGAAGATTTTATGCCTGAAAGATTTGATTTGGAGGGACCCGTACCAAATGAGACGAACACTAATTTCAGGTGTTGTAATTTGCCCCCCCCTTCCCCCCAATAATTTATTTTCCTTTCGTTTTCTTTTTGATTAAAATATTTTTACTTGCTGCACTTGAATAGGATTGGGGGGATTACATAAACGATGCCTAAAGCTTGCATATTTACAAAACTAAAATCCATGTCATTTTGTAAACTATTATACCCATGTATTTGTGTGTGCCGTGATCACATTGTCAGAATATTTACCGAAACAAAATAAAGTTGAGGCTCTGTTGTGAATTAGATATTTAGGTGATACTTTGAAAAAAAAAAGATGTAAAACAGGTATTAGTTTTGTGAATAGTCAAATTTTAGTTATTATGTATGTAATTGGCCCAATATAATTTCATCACTTGGAGATCTTTGTTGTGCATAAACACATTCTAATGGTGGATAACCATTTCAATAGGTTCATACCATTCAGTGGGGGACCACGTAAATGTGTTGGCGACCAGTTTGCTTTGTTAGAAGCCATTATTGCTCTTACAATTTTCCTGCAAAATTTGAATTTCGAGCTGGTTCCTGATCAGAAGATCGGCATGACTACTGGAGCAACCATTCATACAACAAACGTAGGTTTTTTTGGGCATTATTACAAGCATTTCCTGCACTTTCTAAATTTGATTGCTTAAATATCTCTAGGTTCTTGCATTCATTCATTACCATTAAAGAATGAAGTCTTAACTCTTGCTAGTTGTCTACTGATGAATGTCTTTTTGCAATATATAGTGATTTATTAAATTAATTCATTTTTTAGTTGATACAAGGGATCACTTCTTGATTTCTCCTACAAGGATACCTAATGATATATTTCTTATACAACCATGCAGTAGTGCTTACTACAAGGGATCACTTCTTGTTTCTTAAATCTTCAATAATTCTTTTTTGCATTAACCTGAAATCTCAAGGTAGTTAGATAAATAAAAAACTTTTTTACACATTGCATTTTTTTCAGGCATTATAAGTTCCGAGAATGAGTCTATCAGTAATGAAATTTATGGGACTACCTTATCGTTTTAGTAACTTTTTTATTTTTCAGGGTTTATACATGACATTGAGTCCAAGGAATATATTGAAAGAATTCTCACTTTCCTAATGGTAAATTCTTCTGATATGTTACTCTTTTTTACTCACAAACTTACTTTTGATAAATATTTTTAACTTTAACCTCTTTCCCAATCTAGTGCTTCCTCATGTTTACATCAAAATTTCTTATATAAGTACCTGATGGATGCTATGTAATTGTGAAGGCAATAATACCGTGTTCTGGAAATTGTTGGGCGTTCATCACTATAATCATCAACTTCAGCACGCTATTTTATTGTGATCGTTCATGTGTTATGACCACATGATTTTTTTTATTATTAGTGAATCCAGCCTGGCAGAAATGTGAATTATGAGATGCAAACCTATGCATAGTATTTGTCTTGGGTGGAAGAGTATATCATCCAACTCATAATTGTCATATTTTTAAAGAAATATTGAGTCCCATATGTGTCATATTTTTAAAGAAATATTGAGTCCCATATGTGTCATATTTATGTTTTTGTGTCCCTACGTGTTCTTGTTTCCATGCATTATGGCACCGTCATTCCTTACTGGTTGAGTATTTTTAATGCCACTAGTTGTTTCTATTTGCTTATGGGTTTCATGATTTTTTTTTAACTTTACTTCACATGCAACTATAACATTTTTATTTGGCTATTGATGGATCCAAATTTATACTTGGGCAAATCTAGAACTTTATTGATGAAAATGACTTAAAAAAAGATATAGAAAAGAGAGAGAATATAGAGTGAGAAGTTCTAAGATTTCACTAAACTGCTAGAAAGAACAAAGACTCAAGCAAATAATCAAATGTCCCTAGCTCATCCTCATACCTCCTATTATTAGTATTAGGTCAAGGTACAATGCGACAACAACAATATCAAGCCTCTATCCCACTATGTGGGGTCGGCTATATGAATCATTTTGTTCAATTAAGAGTTAAATTCTCATTTAAATCTAATAAAGAAAAATCATTTCTAATTTTTTTTAATCAAGCCTTTTTAGGTCTACCTATACTTTTTTTAACATAAGTCAAATCTAATACATCTACTCTCCTAACCGGGTCATCGGAAGATTGATGTTTTGTGTGATCAAATTATCTAAGACGACTCTCTCTAATTTTATCTGCCACTGGGGTAACTCCAACCTTTTCACGTATATGCTCGTTTCATATTCTATCTTTAAAAGTAGAGTCACTCATCCACCTAAGCATCCTCATCTTTGCAACCCAACTTAATTTTATGCTTCTCTTTTAATGGCCAATATTTTGTGCCATAAGGCATTGTAGGTCTCACAACCATCTTATAGAAATTTTCCTTATATTTGAAGGGTACCTTTCTATCATACAATAGGCCCTATGCATTTCTACACTTCAACCATCCAACTTGGATTCTACTTAATATTTGAAGTCTTTGTTAAATAATACTATGCGATCCCAATTGTATTGTATGATCTATTGACTGAGAAATTAAGATTTGGATTTCAATCAAGATTTTATATTGCTTAAGGTTAGAGCCCTACTAATTCTATGAAGATTTGGATTTCAATTTGGCAAGTCAATTCTATATATTTTAAGTGATTCGATTAATCCAATAGGATCTATAGTAGGCTTAATTATATTGGACTTGATCAATGGGTAATATATAGTCTTCTAGGGTCAAATTAAGTTAGGTCAAAGCAGGGTCCAAAAGACTAAATTAACCATATGAGGAACATATGGGTAGGTTTGTGCACCTAAGGCCATGCTAGGCTAAATGGAAATCAAGGCAGAGTCCGTTCTAATGGACCTATGACACTTAGATCTACTAAGACCAAAGGGGGAACTAAGGGTACTTAAGACTTGGCTAGGCCAAGTCAGGGTAAGTCCACCTTTTGCTATGTAGGAAGACTTAAGTCTGTTAATGCAAAGGGGAAGAATGGATAAATCAAGTTAAAAATTTCAAGAACATAACCAAGTCGATCCTCATTTCAAAAATGAGATCAATAAAATGACCCTTAGTGTATTGTGTGGAACTCATAGAAGTACTAAAATGCATGTATTGGCATTGACTGAATCAATCAAATAAAAGGTTGGTAAGATATATAATGATATGTGTTGAAAGTATAAAGAGTCAACTTGAAATGGATTGATCTAAGTTAACTAATCAAAGTCAAATAAAACCAAGTGGAGATCAAGGAGCATTAGATCCACTATGGCTAAAGTCAAAGCAAATCTATGATTTCATAAGACTAAGTTAGGTTAGATCATGGAGAAAAAATCTAGGGGTGCGTATAAAGGCTTCAACCCACCTAAATTAAGATCAAGTTGATTGACAAGTTTAGAGGTGCCTATTGGGTTTAACTCCACCTAGACAAAAGGTTAAAATGGTATATATATAAAAGTTAGGCTAGATCTAAAGGTAGGACTAGTTTAAGGGTGATTATGGGGCTTATATCCACCTAAATTAAAGGTCAAGGAGTGCATATGGAAGAAGGTCCAATTTATGTGTGCCTAAAAAGGATTCACTCCATCTAAATAAAATTTCGAGAGATAATTTATGAACACCAGGAATCAAGCTATGCTGGATCTAAAGATAGGACCAATCTGGGGATGTCTATGGAGTTTCAATCCATTTAGATTAATTGTCAAAAGATAGATATATAATCACCTAGAACTATAACATGCTAGATATAAAGAGAGAAACCAATCTCGGAGTGCCCATGAAAGGCTTCACGTCACCTAATTGAAGGTCAAGAGAATAAACCAATCTAGACGTGCCTTTGGGAGTTTTCCTCACATAAACTAAAGGGCAATAAATAAATGTATAAATACTTAGAATCAATATTGTTAAAGACACACTTTAGGATCGTAATGAAGTGATGCGCTGACATTCCACGTCACTTGCCGTTGAAGCTGAATTGGAGACCTTTTGGTGTTTTTTATCTTCATGTTCTCTTATCTGCTAGTTTTTTATATGCTTCTAATTAATTCTTGTTGGCAGTGCTAGTAGCTTCTTACCCACAAGCTTTCTTCTAATGATGCTACTCAATGCCTCATCTTAACATTATTTTTCGCTTCATGCGGTCTCCTAGTTAGTTGCTAACCTCATGAATATTATTTGGAAGTATTTTTTTTATCACTTATGTACACCCATAAATACCTATGCATGTATTCGTTTGCAGGTGTCTTGTAGGTTACGTTTAAGTCGAGCAATAGGACGCACTCTACTATCAAAACAACTCGTTCGAGGGACTCGTTCAGGAGCTGGAAGGAGCTTAACACTAAAGTATAACAGATCAGGACCAATCACATCCTTTAGGAAGTCAAGTCATTTTCCCCTAGGAAAAGACGACCTCCAAAGTTCCTCCCTTGGTCAGACAAATCTTTATCAATCTAAGTCAATGCCAAGACTTTTATGCTTGATATTTTAAAGAGCCGCCGACATATATTGTCCCTCTAAAAAATTTTCATCTCACATATACCTGAAGACCAAACTTAGACGCCACTCTCCCTTCTACTTCATCAGGGTGATCTAGATTGCTCTGCCATTTCTCATCGACAGTAGTTGGATGACCCTCTTCCATCTCGGTAGAGCAACTATTGATTATTATTCAACCTTATTTGACTTGCCTTCTTCAGTCGCCGACTAGCTTGGTATCAACAAGTTATTAATATAGATTGATGGGACAATTATGTACCAGGACATAACTCCTATCCCTTTCAAACCTATAAAAAGAGGAGGGAGGAGGAAAGGGAGGCTGGATCATCTTCTCCTGAAACATCTTGAACTCTTCATTCTCGGGAGAACATATGTCAAAAATATTGTGGGGAGGGAAAAAAAAGCTAAAAATATATAACCTTTGAAGAGATTTAGTGAAGAAAGATATTCTGAAAGCATTGTACTACTTCTCTTATATAGCTCAAGCTTCATAGTGCAAAGCTTATACTTTCACCATTCTTGTATTTTTGATTTGGATGATAAAGATTTTGTCTAAATTTACATCTCGCTCAAACTCATCTTGATGTAAGCAACCCCTCCCCCCCTCCTTTTGGCTTGGCTGTTCGGTTCCTGCTGCTGTCCCGATTTTCTTGCCTGTTGGGCTATTCGGTTCCCTGCCTGTTGGGCTGTTTGGTTCCCTGCGCGCTTGGCTGTTTGGTTCCTCTTCCTGGGTCTCTTGGTTCCTGTTGCTGTCCCGGTTCCTAGTTGTGGTGGTTCGGTTTCTGGGAGCCTTTATTGCTGCCTTTTTTTTCCAAAGATTTTTCTATTTTGGTTGGCTGTTTAGGTGTCTTTTGAGCTCCTTTTTTCCTATTTATAGGGACTGTTTTGTGACTGTTTAAGGTGAGTTATGTGATGATTTTTGGAAAATAAACCTGCAGGTTTTCCTAGCTTGCGAGCTAGCCTTCTTCCTCTTCTCCTCTCTATAACTTCGTCTTGAGCTTCTTATCACTTTCTTCTCTCAACAAGTGACCAGTCCATTTTTATCTTTCTTCTCAAGCTTTTATAGGATGAAATGCGTCTTGTTTTAAGTTTTTTTATCTATGAAAAGGGTCTTTTTTAAGTTGTAATCTTTTTTTTTTAAAAAGAAGACATATAGTTTTGTGCAACCCTAGTGTTCTTGTGTTTTTGGTTACATCAATTTGGTATCAGAGCCTAGGTTAGTATATCCTAGGTTTCTTTTGAGTCTTCTTTTTTTTAGTATTTAGAAAAATGGAAAAAGACAAAAATATTAAGCCAGTGGTGGATGAAAATCAGCCAGAAGATTCTGAAGTCCCAATTCCAATAGATAGATGGATTCCTTCGGAGGGAAGTTTAACCGATCCGCTACAGAATGAATTATACAAACTTCAAATGAAAATGCATTAATGTACAGAAAACTATTTGAAGAAAAAGAAACTTCTGCAAGAACAATTCAAACAAGAACGAGAGATGATTATAAAGAAATATGCGGACAAGATTCAAGAGCTAGATACGGTGTCTTTATCTTGTCAGAAAAATCTACAACGATCTCATCAGGAGATGAGCTTTTTCAACCGGAGGAGAATCTGATGCATGCAAAGGGGGGGTCAAAACAAAATGTAAATTCTTTGGTCTTTGGGCTACTGGTTGCTTTTCGGATTGGGCTTGGCTGCTCGGTTTTGGGCTGTGTTCTTCTTCTTTCAGCTCATTATGGTGAGTTGCTACCTTTTAGCTCATTAAAGCTGCTGTCCAGATCCATTCCCCTTCTGTTTGGCCCTTCGGTTTCCCTCAGCTGGCTCCTTTTCCTGTGTCTGGTTCCTTTCCCCTTGGCTGCCTGTTCCAGTTCCCTTGGCTGCCTGCTCCAGTTCCCTTGGCTACCTGTTTCGGTTTCCTTGGCTGCATGTTCCGGTTCCCTTGGCTGCCTTTTCTGGTTTTCTTTGTGGCTCTTCGGGTACTGCTCTTGGACAACCTTTTGGCCTTCCATTTCCCCTTACCTGATTGGTTCGGTTGGAGGTGGTTTGGCTGTTTGGCTACCCCCTTTTCTCTTATATATACGTAATGTTTTTTAGCATATAAAGGATATTATGGAGAGATTTTTGGAGCAAAAAACCTGAGCGTTTTTTCTTCTTTGAAAAAGCTTGCGAGCTTGTCCTCTCATTCGTCTCGGCTTCTTACCTCTTTCTTCTCTTCGCAAGTTCGACGCCACTTGTAGCTTTTTAGTACAAAAATTTGATTTTTATACTAAAAATTTGTTTCAAGAAGCAATAAAAAAGCCGTCCCAAACAAAGCCTAAGTCTAGTCATGAGCATGCTAAACATGTCATAGTTTAGGGGTTTGGTAAAGATATATTCCAATTAGTTTTGAGTATCAACATGCAGTAGCTTTACATCTCCATTGGTACATAATCCTTAATGATGTGATGTCTAATATCTATATGTTTAGTGCATGAATGTTGAATTAGATTTTTAGAAATATAAATATCACTAGTATTATCACATATAATAGGGATTGTACCTATAGGTAGTCCAAAGTCAAGAATCTATTGCTTCAGCCATACTACTTGGGCAACACAGCTTCCTCTAGCTACACACTCTACTTCAGCGGTGGAAAGGGCTATAGAGTTCTATTTCTACTTGACCAGGAAATTAATATCTATCCTATAAATTGGCAAGTTTCATATGTGCTTTTCTTATCTACTATAAACCCAACAAAATTCAAATCTGAGTATCTAACTAAGTTAAAAGTAGAACTATTACAAGGATACCAAATGCCTAAGTTTTGTGTGATTATGAGATATCTTAAAATTCTTTTAACCACAATTATACGGGATCCCTTTGGATCAACCTGAAATCTAGTGCATAGACAAACACTAAATATAATGTCAGGCATACTAGAGTCTAGTGCATAGACAAACACTAAATATAATGTCAGGCATACTAGAGTTCAAATATAGTAAGGATCCTATAATTCCCCTATATTTCTTTTGATCTACAAATTTGCCATATAAATCCTTATCTAACTAGGTGGTCGGGCTCATTGGTGTATTCATTCTTTTGTAACCTTCCATATCAAATTTCTTCAAGATTTCTTTAATATATTTAGATTGGCTTAGGAATGTACCATCATCTCTTTGTTTGACACTAAAGCCAAGAAAAATATGTTATCTCGCCCATCATACCCATTTTAAAACTTCCTTCTTATAGTGGCCAAAAAATTGATTACATAGATTATCATTTATGGATCCAAAGAGAATATCATCAACATAAATTTGTACTATGAGTATATCTTCTTCAACTTTCTTAAGGATTAAAGTGTGTCTATACAACCCTTAACAAATTATTTCTCTAACATAAAGTTGTTAGCATATCGTACCATGCCCTAAGTGCTTGCTTCAACTCATACAGTGCTTTCATAAGTTTATATACATGATTGGGAAAAGCAAAATTCTCAAAGCTTGGGGATGCTCTATATAAACATCCTCTTTTATGACACCATTTAAACAAGCACATTTGATATAACTTAAAACCTCTAAAGCATGCAAACTCTAATAAAACTTTATGGCCTCTAACCTAGCTACCGTGGCAAAAGTCACCTCAAAATTAATACCCTCTACCTGATTTTATCCCTTAGCTACTAAATTTGGTTTATTTCTTTCTACTCATCTAGAACCATTCAACTTATTCTTAAAAACTCATTTGGTACTAACTGCACTCTGATTAGATGTTCTACTAACCAACTCCCATACATAATTTCTAATGATTTGGTTAAGCTCTTCCTACATGGCCATAATCTAGAATTCATCATTTAAGACTTGATCTACACTAGTGGGTTCGATCATTGAAATAAATATAGCATGCCTAACCTCTTTCTGAAAACCTTGCCTGATTTTAACTCCTACAGATGGATCACTTAAGATTAGATCTCTAGGGAGACTAGAAGAGTACATCCATTCTCTAGGCAAAGGATCCCAAGGTTCTTTTATATTTTCTAGGTCAACACTCTCTACTCCACAGATTATTTTAGCCTCATCCTAAAAATCTATCATAGTCTCTATGGTTTTATATTCATAAAAAACTACGTCAGTGGATTCCTCTATAATTAAGGAACATTTATTTAAAATCCTATAGGCTTTTCCTACTAAGGAGTATTCTAACAAAATAGCTTCATCTACTTTAGAGTTAAACTTTCCTAAATGAGATTTTCCATTAACATGTAAAAGACATTTACAACCAAATACATGCAGATGTGATAAATTCAGTGTCGTATCCTTTAATAGTTCATAGAGTGTCTTATTTATCTTAGATCTAATATTTACTTGATTAAGCACATAACAGAAGTACTCACTACCTCTGCCTAGAAATATTTTGGTAGACTATATTATCATAACATGGCCCTAGCTACCTCTACAAAAGTTGTATTCTTCCTTTCAATAATTCCATTTTATTATGGAGTTCTAGGGGCAAAAAAAATTATGATCTATATCGAATTATTTGCAAAATAATTCAAATTTTTTATTTTTAAATTCTTACCATAGTCACTATGAATTATTGAGATTAAGCATCCTAATTTCTGCTGAATCCAAATATAAAGGGTTTTTAAATTCCTCAAAAGATTCACTTTTATGTGCTAAGAATTTTACTCATGTAAATCTTAAAAAGGCATCCACAGTTACAAATCCAAAAGTCTTACCACCTAGACTAGCTATACTAACATGTCCATATAAGTCTATATGAAGGATTTCTAGTGGACTAATGGTTACTATATCCTTAATTGAGTGAAAGGATGATCTAGTCTACTTTTCTAATTGACAAGCATCACACAAATGATCTTTAGTGAATTATAATTTAGCAATGCCTCGAACTAAATCAAGTTGAGTAATTTTTCTAAGTGTTTTCATGCTAGTATGACATAACCTTCTATGCCATAATCATGACTCATCAATAGTAGTTTTCAAACAAGAAATGTCACATAATTTATCAAAATAGTTCAAATTAAGTATATAAATATTATTAATTTGTATTCCTTCCTAAATCATTTTTCCACTAAACATGATGAAGCATTTGTTAGAAAGAAAATTTATATTAAAGCCTTTATGACACTGTTGGCTAATACTTAACAAATTATATTTTAAACCTTCAACTAATAAAACATTTTTAATAGTAAAACTATTTATTTTATCAATTATACATGTACCTTCTACCTTCATCATGTATTATTCCCCAAAGTGACTTTGCCTCCACTCTTGGCCTCTAACATAATGAACTACTTCAAATCTCCAGTCATATGCCTCGAGCAGTTGTTGTCCAAGTATCACATTCTCTCATTGGACCTCTTATGAGAGCATACCTAGAAAATAATCATAGGTTAAGTTTGGGAACCCAAGTGGGATTGAGTCCTGCCTAGTGCTTGATTGTATGATTGTGATGTTGTGATGGTGATACTTTGGGTCTCCAAATTATTTGTGTTCTATGGTGTAGTGTGAAGGTGTGTGCAATGTATCCTAGTATGCGACATGAATAATGCCAAATCTATGGAAATAGATTTACTAATCTAAATGGGGGAATGAGGTCTCCTTCTAGAGAAAGTGATGCATGCTTTGTTCTAGGTTATGGCTTTACTATGTGTGTAGGCTCGGGTGCATTTCCTTGATGTATTATTATTTTATTTATTAAATTTTCATTTGAACTTTTAGCATGCTTTGTTCTAGGTTATGGCTTTACTATGTGTGTAGGCCCGGGTGCATTCCTTGAAGTATTATTATTTTATTTATTAAATTTTCATTTGAACTTTTATACATTCCTACTTCCACCTTTAATGAATGTTCATTACTATCTAATTCTAATGCTAGCTCTTCCAATTCTTTAAATGCTGCTTCTAGCTCAATATGATCTTTATTCAACGATTTGTGTGACTATAGCAATTCAACATGTTATTTGTTTAATGAGTCAAACTCTTCCATTAATGATTTATGCACCTTAATGAATGCAATAGGCTCAATTGTTAAATTAAATGATCACTAATTGAATTCTCATGATGTTCTTTTAAAATTTAAATGTGAGTGTTGCTTTTTCAACTTTTTTGTATGAGTGATGCATTTGTTCAAATAAAGAAAATAAATCATCATATTAAAGCTCATATACCTCATCATTTTTTGAGTCCCCAATGCTATATCCTTAGTCATTAAACAAAGGTTAGTTACCTCCTCTTCTTGTTTAGTTTCTAAGGAATCAGACTTTGAGGTTGCCCAGAATGCATTTTGTAGCTTTTGCCTGCCCTTTTAAGAATTATATTTATCCTCACCTTTTTTTCTTCATAGGATGGCTCTTCATGTTGGGGCAATATAATCTCAAGTGTCATGGCTTCTTGCACTCGAAAAAAATCATGTCAAAAGAAAACATATTAATCTTACAAATTTTACATTTACTTTTATCGAAGTGGTGCTTGTGTTTGCATTTCAAGAAGCTCTTAATTGACATGTCATCAATGAAATATCTTCACACCCATCAGCTTTTGAATTGTTACTCTCGGTGTCAATCCACCTTTAATTCCACATTTCATTCCTTATTTCGATCACCTGCATATGAAAGCCTTTGGCTAACATTTTGCTAGTAAGCAATTAGAGAGCCCAACAAATTCTCAATAGAGTAAATATTAAGATTTTTAGATTTATATATAGTTGTAACTATTGCATCATATGAATTAGGCAGGCAACACAATATTTTGTTAACCTTTTTAGAATTAAAAATCTCCCTACCCAAGACATACAAAGAAGTGATTATCTTGGTGAACCTAGTGCACATTTCAGATATTGACTCACTAGGTTTTATGTGAAAGAGTTCATACTCATGTAATAAAAAATTTAAACATGATTGTTTAACCTCACTAGTGCCTTCCTATGTGATACACAACCTGTCTCATATCTCTTTCCCATTAATGCAAGTAAATACATCATATAATCTCTAATTTCAATAACATAAAAAAAAATTAAATATTTATATTTAATTATGCCAAATCCCTATCTCTACGGACCATTCAGGAAGGAAATTTATAATTTTTATGCCATTAATAATATGAGAAGGCAATGTATATCCAACATGAATCATGTGCCACATG